>OX337244.1:57354928-57954928 GCA_946965025.1 Blera fallax
CCCCTGTAAAAATTTGAAATTTTTTTTTTCATCCCCGATTTGAAAACTGTTTATGTAGAATTAAGCTCGCACCTTTCCTGAATTCAAATCTGCTTTTGGAGTAGAACTGCGACTTATAGTTTTCGAGAAAATGGAATTTTTCTATCGCTCTTCGAGGTAGTCAGGAATTCCAATGCAACCCCTGTAAAAATTTGAAATTTTTTTTTCATCCCCGATTTGAAAACTGTTTATGTAGAATTAAGCTCGCACCTTTCCTGAATTCAAAACTGCTTTTGGAGTTGAGCTGCGACTTATAGTTTTCGAGAAAATGGAATTTTTCTATCGCTCTTCGAGGTAGTCAGGAATTCCAATGCAACCCCTGTAAAAATTTGAAATTTTTTTTTTCATCCCCGATTTGAAAACTGTTTATGTAGAATTAAGCTCGCACCTTTCCTGAATTCAAAACTGCTTTTGGAGTTGAGCTGCGACTTATAGTTTTCGAGAAAATGGAATTTTTCTATCGCTCTTCGAGGTAGTCAGGAATTCCAATGCAACCCCTGTAAAAATTTGAAATTTTTTTTTTCATCCCCGATTTGAACACTGTTTATGTAGAATTAAGCTCGTACCTTTCCTGAATTCAAATCTGCTTTTGGAGTTGAGCTGCGACTTATAGTTTTCGAGAAAATGGAATTTTTCTATCGCTCTTCGAGGTAGTCAGGAATTCCAATGCAACCCCTGTAAAAATTTGAAATTTTTTTTTTCATCCCCGATTTGAAAACTGTTTATGTAGAATTAAGCTCGCACCTTTCCTGAATTCAAAACTGCTTTTGGAGTTGAGCTGCGACTTATAGTTTTCGAGAAAATGGAATTTTTCTATCGCTCTTCGAGGTAGTCAGGAATTCCAATGCAACCCTGTAAAAATTTGAAATTTTTTTTTTCATCCCGATTTGAAAACTGTTTATGTAGAATTAAGCTCGCACCTTTCCTGAATTCAAAACAACTGCTTTTGGAGTTGAGCTGCGACTTATAGTTTTCGAGAAAATGGAATTTTTCTATCGCTCTTCGAGGTAGTCAGGAATTCCAATGCAACCCCTGTAAAAATTTGAAATTTTTTTTTCTTCCCCGATTTGAAAACTGTTTATGTAGAAGTAAGCTCGTACCTTTCCTGAATTCAAATCTGCTTTTGGAGTTGAGCTGCGACTTATAGTTTTCGAGAAAATGGAATTTTTCTATCGCTCTTCGAGGTAGTCAGGAATTCCAATGCAACCCCTGTAAAAATTTGAAAATTTTTTTTTCATCCCCGATTTGAAAACTGTTTATGTAGAATTAAGCTCGCACCTTTCCTGAATTCAAAACTGCTTTTGGAGTTGAGCTGCGACTTATAGTTTTCGAGAAAATGGAATTTTTCTATCGCTCTTCGAGGTAGTCAGGAATTCCAATGCAACCCCTGTAAAAATTTGAAATTTTTTTTTTCTTCCCCGATTTGAAAACTGTTTATGTAGAATTAAGCTCGCACCTTTCCTGAATTCAAATCTGCTTTTGGAGTTGAGCTGCGACTTATAGTTTTCGAGAAAATGGAATTTTTCTATCGCTCTTCGAGGTAGTCAGGAATTCCAATGCAACCCCTGTAAAAATTTGAAATTTTTTTTTTCTTCCCCGATTTGAAAACTGTTTATGTAGAATTAAGCTCGTACCTTTCCTGAATTCAAATCTGCTTTTGGAGTTGAGCTGCGACTTATAGTTTTCGAGAAAATGGAATTTTTCTATCGCTCTTCGAGGTAGTCAGGAATTCCAATGCAACCCCTGTAAAAATTTGAAATTTTTTTTTTCATCCCCGATTTGAAAACTGTTTATGTAGAATTAAGCTCGTACCTTTCCTGAATTCAAATCTGCTTTTGGAGTTGAGCTGCGACTTATAGTTTTCGAGAAAATGGAATTTTTCTATCGCTCTTCGAGGTAGTCAGGAATTCCAATGCAACCCCTGTAAAAATTTGAAATTTTTTTTTTCATCCCCGATTTGAAAACTGTTTATGTAGAATTAAGCTCGCACCTTTCCTGAATTCAAAACTGCTTTTGGAGTTGAGCTGCGACTTATAGTTTTCGAGAAAATGGAATTTTTCTATCGCTCTTCGAGGTAGTCAGGAATTCCAATGCAACCCCTGTAAAAATTTGAAATTTTTTTTTTCATCCCCGATTTGAAAACTGTTTATGTAGAATTAAGCTCGCACCTTTCCTGAATTCAAAACTGCTTTTGGAGTTGAGCTGCGACTTATAGTTTTCGAGAAAATGGAATTTTTCTATCGCTCTTCGAGGTAGTCAGGAATTCCAATGCAACCCCTGTAAAAATTTGAAATTTTTTTTTCTTCCCCGATTTGAAAACTGTTTATGTAGAAGTAAGCTCGTACCTTTCCTGAATTCAAATCTGCTTTTGGAGTTGAGCTGCGACTTATAGTTTTCGAGAAAATGGAATTTTTCTATCGCTCTTCGAGGTAGTCAGGAATTCCAATGCAACCCCTGTAAAAATTTGAAATTTTTTTTTCATCCCCGATTTGAAAACTGTTTATGTAGAATTAAGCTCGCACCTTTCCTGAATTCAAATCTGCTTTTGGAGTTGAGCTGCGACTTATAGTTTTCGAGAAAATGGAATTTTTCTATCGCTCTTCGAGGTAGTCAGGAATTCCAATGCAACCCCTGTAAAAATTTGAAATTTTTTTTTTCATCCCCGATTTGAAAACTGTTTATGTAGAATTAAGCTCGCACCTTTCCTGAATTCAAAACTGCTTTTGGAGTTGAGCTGCGACTTATAGTTTTCGAGAAAATGGAATTTTTCTACCGCTCTTCGAGGTAGTCAGGAATTCCAATGCAACCCCTGTAAAAATTTGAAATTTTTTTTTTCATCCCCGATTTGAAAACTGTTTATGTAGAATTAAGCTCGCACCTTTCCTGAATTCAAAACTGCTTTTGGAGTTGAGCTGCGACTTATAGTTTTCGAGAAAATGGAATTTTTCTATCGCTCTTCGAGGTAGTCAGGAATTCCAATGCAACCCCTGTAAAAATTTGAAATTTTTTTTTTCATCCCCGATTTGAAAACTGTTTATGTAGAATTAAGCTCGCACCTTTCCTGAATTCAAATCTGCTTTTGGAGTTGAGCTGCGACTTATAGTTTTCGAGAAAATGGAATTTTTCTATCGCTCTTCGAGGTAGTCAGGAATTCCAATGCAACCCCTGTAAAAATTTGAAATTTTTTTTTTCATCCCCGATTTGAAAACTGTTTATGTAGAATTAAGCTCGCACCTTTCCTGAATTCAAAACTGCTTTTGGAGTTGAGCTGCGACTTATAGTTTTCGAGAAAATGGAATTTTTCTATCGCTCTTCGAGGTAGTCAGGAATTCCAATGCAACCCCTGTAAAAATTTGAAATTTTTTTTTTCTTCCCCGATTTGAAAACTGTTTATGTAGAATTAAGCTCGTACCTTTCCTGAATTCAAATCTGCTTTTGGAGTTGAGCTGCGACTTATAGTTTTCGAGAAAATGGAATTTTTCTATCGCTCTTCGAGGTAGTCAGGAATTCCAATGCAACCCCTGTAAAAATTTGAAATTTTTTTTTTCTTCCCCGATTTGAAAACTGTTTATGTAGAATTAAGTTCGTACCTTTCCTGAATTCAAATCTGCTTTTGGAGTTGAGCTGCGACTTATAGTTTTCGAGAAAATGGAATTTTTCTATCGCTCTTCGAGGTAGTCAGGAATTCCAATGCAACCCCTGTAAAAATTTGAAATTTTTTTTTCATCCCCGATTTGAAAACTGTTTATGTAGAATTAAGCTCGCACCTTTCCTGAATTCAAAACTGCTTTTGGAGTTGAGCTGCGACTTATAGTTTTCGAGAAAATGGAATTTTTCTATCGCTCTTCGAGGTAGTCAGGAATTCCAATGCAACCCCTGTAAAAATTTGAAATTTTTTTTTTCATCCCCGATTTGAAAACTGTTTATGTAGAATTAAGCTCGCACCTTTCCTGAATTCAAAACTGCTTTTGGAGTTGAGCTGCGACTTATAGTTTTCGAGAAAATGGAATTTTTCTATCGCTCTTCGAGGTAGTCAGGAATTCCAATGCAACCCCTGTAAAAATTTGAAATTTTTTTTTTCTTCCCCGATTTGAAAACTGTTTATGTAGAATTAAGCTCGTACCGTTCCTGAATTCAAATCTGCTTTTGGAGTTGAGCTGCGACTTATAGTTTTCGAGAAAATGGAATTTTTCTATCGCTCTTCGAGGTAGTCAGGAACTCCAATGCAACCCCTGTAAAAATTTGAAATTTTTTTTTTCTTCCCCGATTTGAAAACTGTTTATGTAGAATTAAGCTCGCACCTTTCCTGAATTCAAAACTGCTTTTGGAGTTGAGCTGCGACTTATAGTTTTCGAGAAAATGGAATTTTTCTATCGCTCTTCGAGGTAGTCAGGAATTCCAATGCAACCCCTGTAAAAATTTGAAATTTTTTTTTTCTTCCCCGATTTGAAAACTGTTTATGTAGAATTAAGCTCGTACCTTTCCTGAATTCAAATCTGCTTTTGGAGTTGAGCTGCGACTTATAGTTTTCGAGAAAATGGAATTTTTCTATCGCTCTTCGAGGTAGTCAGGAATTCCAATGCAACCCCTGTAAAAATTTGAAATTTTTTTTTTCTTCCCCGATTTGAAAACTGTTTATTTAGAATTAAGCTCGTACCTTTCCTGAATTCAAATCTGCTTTTGGAGTTGAGCTGCGACTTATAGTTTTCGAGAAAATGGAATTTTTCTATCGCTCTTCGAGGTAGTCAGGAATTCCAATGCAACCCCTGTAAAAATTTGAAATTTTTTTTTTCATCCCCGATTTGAAAACTGTTTATGTAGAATTAAGCTCGCACCTTTCCTGAATTCAAATCTGCTTTTGGAGTAGAACTGCGACTTATAGTTTTCGAGAAAATGGAATTTTTCTATCGCTCTTCGAGGTAGTCAGGAATTCCAATGCAACCCCTGTAAAAATTTGAAATTTTTTTTTTCATCCCCGATTTGAAAACTGTTTATGTAGAATTAAGCTCGCACCTTTCCTGAATTCAAAACTGCTTTTGGAGTTGAGCTGCGACTTATAGTTTTCGAGAAAATGGAATTTTTCTATCGCTCTTCGAGGTAGTCAGGAATTCCAATGCAACCCCTGTAAAAATTTGAAATTTTTTTTTTCATCCCCGATTTGAAAACTGTTTATGTAGAATTAAGCTCGCACCTTTCCTGAATTCAAAACTGCTTTTGGAGTTGAGCTGCGACTTATAGTTTTCGAGAAAATGGAATTTTTCTATCGCTCTTCGAGGTAGTCAGGAATTCCAATGCAACCCCTGTAAAAATTTGAAATTTTTTTTTTCATCCCCGATTTGAAAACTGTTTATGTAGAATTAAGCTCGTACCTTTCCTGAATTCAAATCTGCTTTTGGAGTTGAGCTGCGACTTATAGTTTTCGAGAAAATGGAATTTTTCTATCGCTCTTCGAGGTAGTCAGGAATTCCAATGCAACCCCTGTAAAAATTTGAAATTTTTTTTTTCATCCCCGATTTGAAAACTGTTTATGTAGAATTAAGCTCGCACCTTTCCTGAATTCAAAACTGCTTTTGGAGTTGAGCTGCGACTTATAGTTTTCGAGAAAATGGAATTTTTCTATCGCTCTTCGAGGTAGTCAGGAATTCCAATGCAACCCCTGTAAAAATTTGAAATTTTTTTTTTCATCCCCGATTTGAAAACTGTTTATGTAGAATTAAGCTCGCACCTTTCCTGAATTCAAAACAACTGCTTTTGGAGTTGAGCTGCGACTTATAGTTTTCGAGAAAATGGAATTTTTCTATCGCTCTTCGAGGTAGTCAGGAATTCCAATGCAACCCCTGTAAAAATTTGAAATTTTTTTTTCTTCCCCGATTTGAAAACTGTTTATGTAGAAGTAAGCTCGTACCTTTCCTGAATTCAAATCTGCTTTTGGAGTTGAGCTGCGACTTATAGTTTTCGAGAAAATGGAATTTTTCTATCGCTCTTCGAGGTAGTCAGGAATTCCAATGCAACCCCTGTAAAAATTTGAAATTTTTTTTTTCATCCCCGATTTGAAAACTGTTTATGTAGAATTAAGCTCGCACCTTTCCTGAATTCAAATCTGCTTTTGGAGTTGAGCTGCGACTTATAGTTTTCGAGAAAATGGAATTTTTCTATCGCTCTTCGAGGTAGTCAGGAATTCCAATGCAACCCCTGTAAAAATTTGAAATTTTTTTTTTCATCCCCGATTTGAAAACTGTTTATGTAGAATTAAGCTCGCACCTTTCCTGAATTCAAAACTGCTTTTGGAGTTGAGCTGCGACTTATAGTTTTCGAGAAAATGGAATTTTTCTATCGCTCTTCGAGGTAGTCAGGAATTCCAATGCAACCCCTGTAAAAATTTGAAATTTTTTTTTTCATCCCCGATTTGAAAACTGTTTATGTAGAATTAAGCTCGCACCTTTCCTGAATTCAAAACTGCTTTTGGAGTTGAGCTGCGACTTATAGTTTTCGAGAAAATGGAATTTTTCTATCGCTCTTCGAGGTAGTCAGGAATTCCAATGCAACCCCTGTAAAAATTTGAAATTTTTTTTTTCTTCCCCGATTTGAAAACTGTTTATGTAGAATTAAGCTCGTACCGTTCCTGAATTCAAATCTGCTTTTGGAGTTGAGCTGCGACTTATAGTTTTCGAGAAAATGGAATTTTTCTATCGCTCTTCGAGGTAGTCAGGAACTCCAATGCAACCCCTGTAAAAATTTGAAATTTTTTTTTTCTTCCCCGATTTGAAAACTGTTTATGTAGAATTAAGCTCGCACCTTTCCTGAATTCAAAACCGCTTTTGGAGTTGAGCTGCGACTTATAGTTTTCGAGAAAATGAAATTTTTCTATCGCTCTTCGAGGTAGTCAGGAACTCCAATGCAACCCCTGTAAAAATTTGAAATTTTTTTTTTCTTCCCCGATTTGAAAACTGTTTATATAGAATTAAGCTCGCACCTTTCCTGAATTCAAAACTGCTTTTGGAGTTGAGCTGCGACTTATAGTTTTCGAGAAAATGGAATTTTTCTATCGCTCTTCGAGGTAGTCAGGAATTCCAATGCAACCCCTGTAAAAATTTGAAATTTTTTTTTTCATCCCCGATTTGAAAACTGTTTATGTAGAATTAAGCTCGCACCTTTCCTGAATTCAAAACTGCTTTTGGAGTTGAGCTGCGACTTATAGTTTTCGAGAAAATGGAATTTTTCTATCGCTCTTCGAGGTAGTCAGGAATTCCAATGCAACCCCTGTAAAAATTTGAAATTTTTTTTTTCATCCCCGATTTGAAAACTGTTTATGTAGAATTAAGCTCGCACCTTTCCTGAATTCAAATCTGCTTTTGGAGTTGAGCTGCGACTTATAGTTTTCGAGAAAATGGAATTTTTCTATCGCTCTTCGAGGTAGTCAGGAATTCCAATGCAACCCCTGTAAAAATTTGAAATTTTTTTTTTTCATCCCCGATTTGAAAACTGTTTATGTAGAATTAAGCTCGTACCTTTCCTGAATTCAAAACTGCTTTTGGAGTTGAGCTGCGACTTATAGTTTTCGAGAAAATGGAATTTTTCTATCGCTCATCGAGGTAGTCAGGAATTCCAATGCAACCCCTGTAAAAATTTGAAATTTTTTTTTTCATCCCCGATTTGAAAACTGTTTATGTAGAATTAAGCTCGCACCTTTCCTGAATTCAAAACTGCTTTTGGAGTTGAGCTGCGACTTATAGTTTTCGAGAAAATGGAATTTTTCTATCGCTCTTCGAGGTAGTCAGGAATTCCAATGCAACCCCTGTAAAAATTTGAAATTTTTTTTTTCATCCCCGATTTGAAAACTGTTTATGTAGAATTAAGCTCGCACCTTTCCTGAATTCAAAACTGCTTTTGGAGTTGAGCTGCGACTTATAGTTTTCGAGAAAATGGAATTTTTCTATCGCTCTTCGAGGTAGTCAGGAACTCCAATGCAACCCCTGTAAAAATTTGAAATTTTTTTTTTTTCCCCGATTTGAAAACTGTTTATGTAGAATTAAGCTCGTACCTTTCCTGAATTCAAAACTGCTTTTGGAGTTGAGCTGCGACTTATAGTTTTCGAGAAAATGGAATTTTTCTATCGCTCTTCGAGGTAGTCAGGAATTCCAATGCAACCCCTGTAAAAATTTGAAATTTTTTTTTTCATCCCCGATTTGAAAACTGTTTATGTAGAATTAAGCTCGCACCTTTCCTGAATTCAAAACTGCTTTTGGAGTTGAGCTGCGACTTATAGTTTTCGAGAAAATGGAATTTTTCTATCGCTCTTCGAGGTAGTCAGGAATTCCAATGCAACCCCTGTAAAAATTTGAAATTTTTTTTTTCATCCCCGATTTGAAAACTGTTTATGTAGAATTAAGCTCGCACCTTTCCTGAATTCAAAACTGCTTTTGGAGTTGAGCTGCGACTTATAGTTTTCGAGAAAATGGAATTTTTCTATCGCTCTTCGAGGTAGTCAGGAATTCCAATGCAACCCCTGTAAAAATTTGAAATTTTTTTTTTCTTCCCCGATTTGAAAACTGTTTATGTAGAAGTAAGCTCGTACCTTTCCTGAATTCAAATCTGCTTTTGGAGTTGAGCTGCGACTTATAGTTTTCGAGAAAATGGAATTTTTCTATAGCTCTTCGAGGTAGTCAGGAATTCCAATGCAACCCCTGTAAAAATTTGAAATTTTTTTTTTCATCCCCGATTTGAAAACTGTTTATGTAGAATTAAGCTCGCACCTTTCCTGAATTCAAAACTGCTTTTGGAGTTGAGCTGCGACTTATAGTTTTCGAGAAAATGGAATTTTTCTATCGCTCTTCGAGGTAGTCAGGAATTCCAATGCAACCCCTGTAAAAATTTGAAATTTTTTTTTTCATCCCCGATTTGAAAACTGTTTATGTAGAATTAAGCTCGTACCTTTCCTGAATTCAAATCTGCTTTTGGAGTTGAGCTGCGACTTATAGTTTTCGAGAAAATGGAATTTTTCTATCGCTCTTCGAGGTAGTCAGGAATTCCAATGCAACCCCTGTAAAAATTTGAAATTTTTTTTTTCATCCCCGATTTGAAAACTGTTTATGTAGAATTAAGCTCGCACCTTTCCTGAATTCAAAACTGCTTTTGGAGTTGAGCTGCGACTTATAGTTTTCGAGAAAATGGAATTTTTCTATCGCTCTTCGAGGTAGTCAGGAATTCCAATGCAACCCCTGTAAAAATTTGAAATTTTTTTTTTCATCCCCGATTTGAAAACTGTTTATGTAGAATTAAGCTCGCACCTTTCCTGAATTCAAAACAACTGCTTTTGGAGTTGAGCTGCGACTTATAGTTTTCGAGAAAATGGAATTTTTCTATCGCTCTTCGAGGTAGTCAGGAATTCCAATGCAACCCCTGTAAAAATTTGAAATTTTTTTTTCTTCCCCGATTTGAAAACTGTTTATGTAGAAGTAAGCTCGTACCTTTCCTGAATTCAAATCTGCTTTTGGAGTTGAGCTGCGACTTATAGTTTTCGAGAAAATGGAATTTTTCTATCGCTCTTCGAGGTAGTCAGGAATTCCAATGCAACCCCTGTAAAAATTTGAAATTTTTTTTTTCATCCCCGATTTGAAAACTGTTTATGTAGAATTAAGCTCGCACCTTTCCTGAATTCAAATCTGCTTTTGGAGTTGAGCTGCGACTTATAGTTTTCGAGAAAATGGAATTTTTCTATCGCTCTTCGAGGTAGTCAGGAATTCCAATGCAACCCCTGTAAAAATTTGAAATTTTTTTTTTCATCCCCGATTTGAAAACTGTTTATGTAGAATTAAGCTCGCACCTTTCCTGAATTCAAAACTGCTTTTGGAGTTGAGCTGCGACTTATAGTTTTCGAGAAAATGGAATTTTTCTATCGCTCTTCGAGGTAGTCAGGAATTCCAATGCAACCCCTGTAAAAATTTGAAATTTTTTTTTTCATCCCCGATTTGAAAACTGTTTATGTAGAATTAAGCTCGCACCTTTCCTGAATTCAAAACTGCTTTTGGAGTTGAGCTGCGACTTATAGTTTTCGAGAAAATGGAATTTTTCTATCGCTCTTCGAGGTAGTCAGGAATTCCAATGCAACCCCTGTAAAAATTTGAAATTTTTTTTTTCTTCCCCGATTTGAAAACTGTTTATGTAGAATTAAGCTCGTACCGTTCCTGAATTCAAATCTGCTTTTGGAGTTGAGCTGCGACTTATAGTTTTCGAGAAAATGGAATTTTTCTATCGCTCTTCGAGGTAGTCAGGAACTCCAATGCAACCCCTGTAAAAATTTGAAATTTTTTTTTTCTTCCCCGATTTGAAAACTGTTTATGTAGAATTAAGCTCGCACCTTTCCTGAATTCAAAACCGCTTTTGGAGTTGAGCTGCGACTTATAGTTTTCGAGAAAATGGAATTTTTCTATCGCTCTTCGAGGTAGTCAGGAACTCCAATGCAACCCCTGTAAAAATTTGAAATTTTTTTTTTCTTCCCCGATTTGAAAACTGTTTATGTAGAATTAAGCTCGCACCTTTCCTGAATTCAAAACTGCTTTTGGAGTTGAGCTGCGACTTATAGTTTTCGAGAAAATGGAATTTTTCTATCGCTCTTCGAGGTAGTCAGGAATTCCAATGCAACCCCTGTAAAAATTTGAAATTTTTTTTTTCATCCCCGATTTGAAAACTGTTTATGTAGAATTAAGCTCGCACCTTTCCTGAATTCAAAACTGCTTTTGGAGTTGAGCTGCGACTTATAGTTTTCGAGAAAATGGAATTTTTCTATCGCTCTTCGAGGTAGTCAGGAATTCCAATGCAACCCCTGTAAAAATTTGAAATTTTTTTTTTCATCCCCGATTTGAAAACTGTTTATGTAGAATTAAGCTCGCACCTTTCCTGAATTCAAATCTGCTTTTGGAGTTGAGCTGCGACTTATAGTTTTCGAGAAAATGGAATTTTTCTATCGCTCTTCGAGGTAGTCAGGAATTCCAATGCAACCCCTGTAAAAATTTGAAATTTTTTTTTTTCATCCCCGATTTGAAAACTGTTTATGTAGAATTAAGCTCGTACCTTTCCTGAATTCAAAACTGCTTTTGGAGTTGAGCTGCGACTTATAGTTTTCGAGAAAATGGAATTTTTCTATCGCTCATCGAGGTAGTCAGGAATTCCAATGCAACCCCTGTAAAAATTTGAAATTTTTTTTTTCATCCCCGATTTGAAAACTGTTTATGTAGAATTAAGCTCGCACCTTTCCTGAATTCAAATCTGCTTTTGGAGTTGAGCTGCGACTTATAGTTTTCGAGAAAATGGAATTTTTCTATCGCTCTTCGAGGTAGTCAGGAATTCCAATGCAACCCCTGTAAAAATTTGAAATTTTTTTTTTTCATCCCCGATTTGAAAACTGTTTATGTAGAATTAAGCTCGTACCTTTCCTGAATTCAAAACTGCTTTTGGAGTTGAGCTGCGACTTATAGTTTTCGAGAAAATGGAATTTTTCTATCGCTCATCGAGGTAGTCAGGAATTCCAATGCAACCCCTGTAAAAATTTGAAATTTTTTTTTTCATCCCCGATTTGAAAACTGTTTATGTAGAATTAAGCTCGCACCTTTCCTGAATTCAAAACTGCTTTTGGAGTTGAGCTGCGACTTATAGTTTTCGAGAAAATGGAATTTTTCTATCGCTCTTCGAGGTAGTCAGGAATTCCAATGCAACCCCTGTAAAAATTTGAAATTTTTTTTTTCATCCCCGATTTGAAAACTGTTTATGTAGAATTAAGCTCGCACCTTTCCTGAATTCAAAACTGCTTTTGGAGTTGAGCTGCGACTTATAGTTTTCGAGAAAATGGAATTTTTCTATCGCTCTTCGAGGTAGTCAGGAATTCCAATGCAACCCCTGTAAAAATTTGAAATTTTTTTTTTCTTCCCCGATTTGAAAACTGTTTATGTAGAATTAAGCTCGTACCTTTCCTGAATTCAAAACTGCTTTTGGAGTTGAGCTGCGACTTATAGTTTTCGAGAAAATGGAATTTTTCTATCGCTCTTCGAGGTAGTCAGGAATTCCAATGCAACCCCTGCAAAAATTTGAAATTTTTTTTTTCATCCCCGATTTGAAAACTGTTTATGTAGAATTAAGCCCGCACCTTTCCTGAATTCAAAACTGCTTTTGGAGTTGAGCTGCGACTTATAGTTTTCGAGAAAATGGAATTTTTCTATCGCTCTTCGAGGTAGTCAGGAATTCCAATGCAACCCCTGTAAAAATTTGAAATTTTTTTTTTCTTCCCCGATTTGAAAACTGTTTATGTAGAAGTAAGCTCGTACCTTTCCTGAATTCAAATCTGCTTTTGGAGTTGAGCTGCGACTTATAGTTTTCGAGAAAATGGAATTTTTCTATCGCTCTTCGAGGTAGTCAGGAATTCCAATGCAACCCCTGTAAAAATTTGAAATTTTTTGTTTCTTCCCCGATTTGAAAACTGTTTATGTAGAATTAAGCTCGTACCTTTCCTGAATTCAAAACTGCTTTTGGAGTTGAGCTGCGACTTATAGTTTTCGAGAAAATGGAATTTTTCTATCGCTCTTCGAGGTAGTCAGGAATTCCAATGCAACCCCTGTAAAAATTTGAAATTTTTTTTTTCATCCCCGATTTGAAAACTGTTTATGTAGAATTAAGCTCGCACCTTTCCTGAATTCAAAACTGCTTTTGGAGTTGAGCTGCGACTTATAGTTTTCGAGAAAATGGAATTTTTCTATCGCTCTTCGAGGTAGTCAGAAATTCCAATGCAACCCCTGTAAAAATTTGAAATTTTTTTTTTCATCCCCGATTTGAAAACTGTTTATGTAGAATTAAGCTCGCACCTTTCCTGAATTCAAAACTGCTTTTGGAGTTGAGCTGCGACTTATAGTTTTCGAGAAAATGGAATTTTTCTATCGCTCTTCGAGGTAGTCAGGAATTCCAATGCAACCCCTGTAAAAATTTGAAATTTTTTTTTTCATCCCCGATTTGAAAACTGTTTATGTAGAATTAAGCTCGCACCTTTCCTGAATTCAAATCTGCTTTTGGAGTTGAGCTGCGACTTATAGTTTTCGAGAAAATGGAATTTTTCTATCGCTCTTCGAGGTAGTCAGGAATTCCAATGCAACCCCTGTAAAAATTTGAAATTTTTTTTTTCATCCCCGATTTGAAAACTGTTTATGTAGAATTAATCTCGCACCTTTCCTGAATTCAAAACTGCTTTTGGAGTTGAGCTGCGACTTATAGTTTTCGAGAAAATGGAATTTTTCTATCGCTCTTCGAGGTAGTCAGGAATTCCAATGCAACCCCTGTAAAAATTTGAAATTTTTTTTTTCATCCCCGATTTGAAAACTGTTTATGTAGAATTAAGCTCGCACCTTTCCTGAATTCAAAACTGCTTTTGGAGTTGAGCTGCGACTTATAGTTTTCGAGAAAATGGAATTTTTCTATCGCTCTTCGAGGTAGTCAGGAACTCCAATGCAACCCCTGTAAAAATTTGAAATTTTTTTTTTCTTCCCCGATTTGAAAACTGTTTATGTAGAAGTAAGCTCGTACCTTTCCTGAATTCAAATCTGCTTTTGGAGTTGAGCTGCGACTTATAGTTTTCGAGAAAATGGAATTTTTCTATAGCTCTTCGAGGTAGTCAGGAATTCCAATGCAACCCCTGTAAAAATTTGAATTTTTTTTTTCATCCCCGATTTGAAAACTGTTTATGTAGAATTAAGCTCGCACCTTTCCTGAATTCAAAACTGCTTTTGGAGTTGAGCTGCGACTTATAGTTTTCGAGAAAATGGAATTTTTCTATCGCTCTTCGAGGTAGTCAGGAACTCCAATGCAACCCCTGTAAAAATTTGAAATTTTTTTTTTCTTCCTCGATTTGAAAACTGTTTATGTAGAATTAAGCTCGTACCTTTCCTGAATTCAAAACTGCTTTTGGAGTTGAGCTGCGACTTATAGTTTTCGGGAAAATGGAATTTTTCTATCGCTCTTCGAGGTAGTCAGGAATTCCAATGCAACCCCTGTAAAAATTTGAAATTTTTTTTTTCATCCCCGATTTGAAAACTGTTTATGTAGAATTAAGCTCGCACCTTTCCTGAATTCAAAACTGCTTTTGGAGTTGAGCTGCGACTTATAGTTTTCGAGAAAATGGAATTTTTCTATCGCTCTTCGAGGTAGTCAGGAATTCCAATGCAACCCCTGTAAAAATTTGAAATTTTTTTTTTCTTCCCCGATTTGAAAACTGTTTATGTAGAATTAAGCTCGTACCTTTCCTGAATTCAAAACTGCTTTTGGAGTTGAGCTGCGACTTATAGTTTTCGAGAAAATGGAATTTTTCTATCGCTCTTCGAGGTAGTCAGGAATTCCAATGCAACCCCTGCAAAAATTTGAAATTTTTTTTTTCATCCCCGATTTGAAAACTGTTTATGTAGAATTAAGCCCGCACCTTTCCTGAATTCAAAACTGCTTTTGGAGTTGAGCTGCGACTTATAGTTTTCGAGAAAATGGAATTTTTCTATCGCTCTTCGAGGTAGTCAGGAATTCCAATGCAACCCCTGTAAAAATTTGAAATTTTTTTTTTCTTCCCCGATTTGAAAACTGTTTATGTAGAAGTAAGCTCGTACCTTTCCTGAATTCAAATCTGCTTTTGGAGTTGAGCTGCGACTTATAGTTTTCGAGAAAATGGAATTTTTCTATCGCTCTTCGAGGTAGTCAGGAATTCCAATGCAACCCCTGTAAAAATTTGAAATTTTTTGTTTCTTCCCCGATTTGAAAACTGTTTATGTAGAATTAAGCTCGTACCTTTCCTGAATTCAAAACTGCTTTTGGAGTTGAGCTGCGACTTATAGTTTTCGAGAAAATGGAATTTTTCTATCGCTCTTCGAGGTAGTCAGGAATTCCAATGCAACCCCTGTAAAAATTTGAAATTTTTTTTTTCATCCCCGATTTGAAAACTGTTTATGTAGAATTAAGCTCGCACCTTTCCTGAATTCAAAACTGCTTTTGGAGTTGAGCTGCGACTTATAGTTTTCGAGAAAATGGAATTTTTCTATCGCTCTTCGAGGTAGTCAGAAATTCCAATGCAACCCCTGTAAAAATTTGAAATTTTTTTTTTCATCCCCGATTTGAAAACTGTTTATGTAGAATTAAGCTCGCACCTTTCCTGAATTCAAAACTGCTTTTGGAGTTGAGCTGCGACTTATAGTTTTCGAGAAAATGGAATTTTTCTATCGCTCTTCGAGGTAGTCAGGAATTCCAATGCAACCCCTGTAAAAATTTGAAATTTTTTTTTTCATCCCCGATTTGAAAACTGTTTATGTAGAATTAAGCTCGCACCTTTCCTGAATTCAAATCTGCTTTTGGAGTTGAGCTGCGACTTATAGTTTTCGAGAAAATGGAATTTTTCTATCGCTCTTCGAGGTAGTCAGGAATTCCAATGCAACCCCTGTAAAAATTTGAAATTTTTTTTTTCATCCCCGATTTGAAAACTGTTTATGTAGAATTAATCTCGCACCTTTCCTGAATTCAAAACTGCTTTTGGAGTTGAGCTGCGACTTATAGTTTTCGAGAAAATGGAATTTTTCTATCGCTCTTCGAGGTAGTCAGGAATTCCAATGCAACCCCTGTAAAAATTTGAAATTTTTTTTTTCATCCCCGATTTGAAAACTGTTTATGTAGAATTAAGCTCGCACCTTTCCTGAATTCAAAACTGCTTTTGGAGTTGAGCTGCGACTTATAGTTTTCGAGAAAATGGAATTTTTCTATCGCTCTTCGAGGTAGTCAGGAACTCCAATGCAACCCCTGTAAAAATTTGAAATTTTTTTTTTCTTCCCCGATTTGAAAACTGTTTATGTAGAATTAAGCTCGCACCTTTCCTGAATTCAAAACTGCTTTTGGAGTTGAGCTGCGACTTATAGTTTTCGAGAAAATGGAATTATTCTATCGCTCTTCGAGGTAGTCGGGAACTCCAATGCAACCCCTGTAAAAATTTGAAATTTTTTTTTTCTTCCCCGATTTGAAAACTGTTTATGTAGAAGTAAGCTCGTACCTTTCCTGAATTCAAATCTGCTTTTGGAGTTGAGCTGCGACTTATAGTTTTCGAGAAAATGGAATTTTTCTATCGCTCTTCGAGGTAGTCAGGAATTCCAATGCAACCCCTGTAAAAATTTGAAATTTTTTTTTTCATCCCCGATTTGAAAACTGTTTATGTAGAATTAAGCTCGCACCTTTCCTGAATTCAAAACTGCTTTTGGAGTTGAGCTGCGACTTATAGTTTTCGAGAAAATGGAATTTTTCTATCGCTCTTCGAGGTAGTCAGGAACTCCAATGCAACCCCTGTAAAAATTTGAAATTTTTTTTTTCATCCCCGATTTGAAAACTGTTTATGTAGAATTAAGCTCGCACCTTTCCTGAATTCAAAACTGCTTTTGGAGTTGAGCTGCGATTTATAGTTTTCGAGAAAATGGAATTTTTCTATCGCTCTTCGAGGTAGTCAGGAATTCCAATGCAACCCCTGTAAAAATTTGAAATTTTTTTTTTCTTCCCCGATTTGAAAACTGTTTATGTAGAAGTAAGCTCGTACCTTTCCTGAATTCAAATCTGCTTTTGGAGTTGAGCTGCGACTTATAGTTTTCGAGAAAATGGAATTTTTCTATCGCTCTTCGAGGTACTCAGGAATTCCAATGCAACCCCTGTAAAAATTTGAAATTTTTTTTTTCATCCCCGATTTGAAAACTGTTTATGTAGAATTAAGCTCCCACCTTTCCTGAATTCAAAACTGCTTTTGGAGTTGAGCTGCGACTTATAGTTTTCGAGAAAATGGAATTTTTCTATCGCTCTTCGAGGTAGTCAGGAATTCCAATGCAACCCCTGTAAAAATTTGAAATTTTTTTTTTCATCCCCGATTTGAAAACTGTTTATGTAGAATTAAGCTCGCACCTTTCCTGAATTCAAAACTGCTTTTGGAGTTGAGCTGCGACTTATAGTTTTCGAGAAAATGGAATTTTTCTATCGCTCTTCGAGGTAGTCAGGAATTCCAATGCAACCCCTGTAAAAATTTGAAATTTTTTTTTTCATCCCCGATTTGAAAACTGTTTATGTAGAATTAAGCTCGCACCTTTCCTGAATTCAAAACTGCTTTTGGAGTTGAGCTGCGACTTATAGTTTTCGAGAAAATGGAATTTTTCTATCGCTCTTCGAGGTAGTCAGGAACTCCAATGCAACCCCTGTAAAAATTTGAAATTTTTTTTTTCATCCCCGATTTGAAAACTGTTTATGTAGAATTAAGCTCGCACCTTTCCTGAATTCAAAACTGCTTTTGGAGTTGAGCTGCGACTTATAGTTTTCGAGAAAATGGAATTTTTCTATCGCTCTTCGAGGTAGTCAGGAATTCCAATGCAACCCCTGTAAAAATTTGAAATTTTTTTTTTCTTCCCCGATTTGAAAACTGTTTATGTAGAATTAAGCTCGCACCTTTCCTGAATTCAAAACTGCTTTTGGAGTTGAGCTGCGACTTATAGTTTTCGAGAAAATGGAATTTTTCTATCGCTCTTCGAGGTAGTCAGGAATTCCAATGCAACCCCTGTAAAAATTTGAAATTTTTTTTTTCATCCCCGATTTGAAAACTGTTTATGTAGAATTAAGCTCGCACCTTTCCTGAATTCAAAACTGCTTTTGGAGTTGAGCTGCGACTTATAGTTTTCGAGAAAATGGAATTTTTCTATCGCTCTTCGAGGTAGTCAGGAATTCCAATGCAACCCCTGTAAAAATTTGAAATTTTTTTTTTCTTCCCCGATTTGAAAACTGTTTATGTAGAATTAAGCTCGCACCTTTCCTGAATTCAAAACTGCTTTTGGAGTTGAGCTGCGACTTATAGTTTTCGAGAAAATGGAATTTTTCTATCGCTCTTCGAGGTAGTCAGGAATTCCAATGCAACCCCTGTAAAAATTTGAAATTTTTTTTTCTTCCCCGATTTGAAAACTGTTTATGTAGAAGTAAGCTCGTACCTTTCCTGAATTCAAATCTGCTTTTGGAGTTGAGCTGCGACTTATAGTTTTCGAGAAAATGGAATTTTTCTATCGCTCTTCGAGGTAGTCAGGAATTCCAATGCAACCCCTGTAAAAATTTGAAATTTTTTTTTTCATCCCCGATTTGAAAACGGTTTATGTAGAATTAATCTCGCACCTTTCCTGAATTCAAAACTGCTTTTGGAGTTGAGCTGCGACTTATAGTTTTCGAGAAAATGGAATTTTTCTATCGCTCTTCGAGGTAGTCAGGAATTCCAATGCAACCCCTGTAAAAATTTGAAATTTTTTTTTTCATCCCCGATTTGAAAACTGTTTATGTAGAATTAAGCTCGCACCTTTCCTGAATTCAAAACTGCTTTTGGAGTTGAGCTGCGACTTATAGTTTTCGAGAAAATGGAATTTTTCTATCGCTCTTCGAGGTAGTCAGGAACTCCAATGCAACCCCTGTAAAAATTTGAAATTTTTTTTTTCTTCCCCGATTTGAAAACTGTTTATGTAGAATTAAGCTCGCACCTTTCCTGAATTCAAAACTGCTTTTGGAGTTGAGCTGCGACTTATAGTTTTCGAGAAAATGGAATTATTCTATCGCTCTTCGAGGTAGTCAGGAATTCCAATGCAACCCCTGTAAAAATTTGAAATTTTTTTTTTCATCCCCGATTTGAAAACTGTTTATGTAGAAGTAAGCTCGTACCTTTCCTGAATTCAAATCTGCTTTTGGAGTTGAGTTGCGACTTATAGTTTTTGAGAAAATGGAATTTTTCTATCGCTCTTCGAGGTAGTCAGGAATTCCAATGCAACCCCTGTAAAAATTTGAAATTTTTTTTTTCTTCCCCGATTTGAAAACTGTTTATGTAGAATTAAGCTCGTACCTTTCCTGAATTCAAAACTGCTTTTGGAGTTGAGCTGCGACTTATAGTTTTCGAGAAAATGGAATTTTTCTATCGCTCTTCGAGGTAGTCAGGAATTCCAATGCAACCCCTGTAAAAATTTGAAATTTTTTTTTTCTTCCCCGATTTGAAAACTGTTTATGTAGAATTAAGCTCGTACCTTTCCTGAATTCAAATCTGCTTTTGGAGTTGAGCTGCGAATTATAGTTTTCGAGAAAATGGAATTTTTCTATCGCTCTTCGAGGTAGTCAGGAATTCCAATGCAACCCCTGTAAAAATTTGAAATTTTTTTTTTCATCCCCGATTTGAAAACTGTTTATGTAGAATTAAGCTCGCACCTTTCCTGAATTCAAAACTGCTTTGGAGTTGAGCTGCGACTTATAGTTTTCGAGAAAATGGAATTTTTCTATCGCTCTTCGAGGTAGTCAGGAATTCCAATGCAACCCCTGTAAAAATTTGAAATTTTTTTTTCTTCCCCGATTTGAAAACTGTTTATGTAGAATTAAGCTCGCACCTTTCCTGAATTCAAAACTGCTTTTGGAGTTGAGCTGCGACTTATAGTTTTCGAGAAAATGGAATTTTTCTATCGCTCTTCGAGGTAGTCAGGAATTCCAATGCAACCCCTGTAAAAATTTGAAATTTTTTTTTTCATCCCCGATTTGAAAACTGTTTATGTAGAATTAAGCTCGCACCTTTCCTGAATTCAAAACTGCTTTTGGAGTTGAGCTGCGACTTATAGTTTTCGAGAAAATGGAATTTTTCTATCGCTCTTCGAGGTAGTCAGGAATTCCAATGCAACCCCTGTAAAAATTTGAAATTTTTTTTTTCATCCCCGATTTGAAAACTGTTTATGTAGAATTAAGCTCGCACCTTTCCTGAATTCAAATCTGCTTTTGGAGTTGAACTGCGACTTATAGTTTTCGAGAAAATGGAATTTTTCTATCGCTCTTCGAGGTAGTCAGGAATTCCAATGCAACCCCTGTAAAAATTTGAAATTTTTTTTTCATCCCCGATTTGAAAACTGTTTATGTAGAATTACGCTCGCACCTTTCCTGAATTCAAAACTGCTTTTGGAGTTGAGCTGCGACTTATAGTTTTCGAGAAAATGGAATTTTTCTATCGCTCTTCGAGGTAGTCAGGAATTCCAATGCAACCCCTGTAAAAATTTGAAATTTTTTTTTTCTTCCCCGATTTGAAAACTGTTTATGTAGAATTAAGCTCGTACCTTTCCTGAATTCAAATCTGCTTTTGGAGTTGAGCTGCGACTTATAGTTTTCGAGAAAATGGAATTTTTCTATCGCTCTTCGAGGTAGTCAGGAATTCCAATGCAACCCCTGTAAAAATTTGAAATTTTTTTTTTTCATCCCCGATTTGAAAACTGTTTATGTAGAATTAAGCTCGCAAATTTCCTGAATTCAAAACTGCTTTTGGAGTTGAGCTGCGACTTATAGTTTTCGAGAAAATGGAATTTTTCTATCGCTCTTCGAGGTAGTCAGGAATTCCAATGCAACCCCTGTAAAAATTTGAAATTTTTTTTTTCATCCCCGATTTGAAAACTGTTTATGTAGAATTAAGCTCGCACCTTTCCTGAATTCAAAACTGCTTTTGGAGTTGAGCTGCGACTTATAGTTTTCGAGAAAATGGAATTTTTCTATCGCTCTTCGAGGTAGTCAGGAATTCCAATGCAACCCCTGTAAATATTTGAAATTTTTTTTTTCATCCCCGATTTGAAAATTGTTTATGTAGAATTAAGCTCGCACCTTTCCTGAATTCAAAACTGCTTTTGGAGTTGAGCTGCGACTTATAGTTTTCGAGAAAATGGAATTTTTCTATCGCTCTTCGAGGTAGTCAGGAATTCCAATGCAAGCCCTGTAAAAATTTGAAATTTTTTTTTCCATCCCCGATTTGAAAACTGTTTATGTAGAATTAAGCTCGCACCTTTCCTGAATTCAAATCTGCTTTTGGAGTTGAACTGCGACTTATAGTTTTCGAGAAAATGGAATTTTTCTATCGCTCTTCGAGGTAGTCAGGAATTCCAATGCAACCCCTGTAAAAATTTGAAATTTTTTTTTTCATCCCCGATTTGAAAACTGTTTATGTAGAATTACGCTCGCACCTTTCCTGAATTCAAAACTGCTTTTGGAGTTGAGCTGCGACTTATAGTTTTCGAGAAAATGGAATTTTTCTATCGCTCTTCGAGGTAGTCAGGAATTCCAATGCAACCCCTGTAAAAATTTGAAATTTTTTTTTTCTTCCCCGATTTGAAAACTGCTTATGTAGAATTAAGCTCGTACCTTTCCTGAATTCAAATCTGCTTTTGGAGTTGAGCTGCGACTTATAGTTTTCGAGAAAATGGAATTTTTCTATCGCTCTTCGAGGTAGTCAGGAATTCCAATGCAACCCCTGTAAAAATTTGAAATTTTTTTTTTCATCCCCGATTTGAAAACTGTTTATGTAGAATTAAGCTCGCAAATTTCCTGAATTCAAAACTGCTTTTGGAGTTGAGCTGCGACTTATAGTTTTCGAGAAAATGGAATTTTTCTATCGCTCTTCGAGGTAGTCAGGAATTCCAATGCAACCCCTGTAAAAATTTGAAATTTTTTTTTTCATCCCCGATTTGAAAACTGTTTATGTAGAATTAAGCTCGCACCTTTCCTGAATTCAAATCTGCTTTTGGAGTTGAGCTGCGACTTATAGTTTTCGAGAAAATGGAATTTTTCTATCGCTCTTCGAGGTAGTCAGGAACTCCAATGCAACCCCTGTAAAAATTTGAAATTTTTTTTTCTTCCCCGATTTGAAAACTGTTTATGTAGAATTAAGCTCGTACCTTTCCTGAATTCAAAACTGCTTTTGGAGTTGAGCTGCGACTTATAGTTTTCGAGAAAATGGAATTTTTCTATCGCTCTTCGAGGTAGTCAGGAATTCCAATGCAACCCCTGTAAAAATTTGAAATTTTTTTTTTCATCCCCGATTTGAAAACTGTTTATGTAGAATTAAGCTCGCACCTTTCCTGAATTCAAAACTGCTTTTGGAGTTGAGCTGCGACTTATAGTTTTCGAGAAAATGGAATTTTTCTATCGCTCTTCGAGGTAGTCAGGAATTCCAATGCAACCCCTGTAAAAATTTGAAATTTTTTTTTTCATCCCCGATTTGAAAACTGTTTATGTAGAATTAAGCTCGCACCTTTCCTGAATTCAAAACTGCTTTTGGAGTTGAGCTGCGACTTATAGTTTTCGAGAAAATTGAATTTTTCTATCGCTCTTCGAGGTAGTCAGGAATTCCAATGCAACCCCTGTAAAAATTTGAAATTTTTTTTTTCTTCCCCGATTTGAAAACTGTTTATGTAGAAGTAAGCTCGTACCTTTCCTGAATTCAAATCTGCTTTTGGAGTTGAGCTGCGACTTATAGTTTTCGAGAAAATGGAATTTTTCTATCGCTCTTCGAGGTAGTCAGGAATTCCAATGCAACCCCTGTAAAAATTTGAAATTTTTTTTTTCATCAACGATTTGAAAATTGTTTATGTAGAATTAAGCTCGCACCTTTCCTGAATTCAAAACTGCTTTTGGAGTTGAGCTGCGACTTATAGTTTTCGAGAAAATGGAATTTTTCTATCGCTCTTCGAGGTAGTCAGGAATTCCAATGCAACCCCTGTAAAAATTTGAAATTTTTTTTTTCATCCCCGGTTTGAAAACTGTTTATGTAGAATTAAGCTCGCACCTTTCCTGAATTCAAATCTGCTTTTGGAGTTGAACTGCGACTTATAGTTTTCGAGAAAATGGAATTTTTCTATCGCTCTTCGAGGTAGTCAGGAATTCCAATGCAAACCCTGTAAAAATTTGAAATTTTTTTTTTCATCCCCGATTTGAAAACTGTTTATGTAGAATTAAGCTCGCACCTTTCCTGAATTCAAAACTGCTTTTGGAGTTGAGCTGCGACTTATAGTTTTCGAGAAAATGGAATTTTTCTATCGCTCTTCGAGGTAGTCAGGAACTCCAATGCAACCCCTGTAAAAATTTGAAATTTTTTTTTTCTTCCCCGATTTGAAAACTGTTTATGTAGAATTAAGCTCGTACCTTTCCTGAATTCAAAACTGCTTTTGGAGTTGAGCTGCGACTTATAGTTTTCGAGAAAATGGAATTTTTCTATCGCTCTTCGAGGTAGTCAGGAATTCCAATG
The DNA here is from genome assembly GCA_946965025.1 of Blera fallax. Taxonomy (NCBI): domain Eukaryota; kingdom Metazoa; phylum Arthropoda; class Insecta; order Diptera; family Syrphidae; genus Blera; species Blera fallax. Next base: position 57,378,063 of record OX337244.1, read on the forward strand.
CAACCCCTGTAAAAATTTGAAATTTTTTTTTTCATCCCCGATTTGAAAACTGTTTATGTAGAATTAAGCTCGCACCTTTCCTGAATTCAAAACTGCTTTTGGAGTTGAGCTGCGACTTATAGTTTTCGAGAAAATGGAATTTTTCTATCGCTCTTCGAGGTAGTCAGGAACTCCAATGCAACCACTGTAAAAATTTGAAATTTTTTTTTTCATCCCCGATTTGAAAACTGTTTATGTAGAATTAAGCTCGCACCTTTCCTGAATTCAAAACTGCTTTTGGAGTTGAGCTGCGACTTATAGTTTTCGAGAAAATGGAATTTTTCTATCGCTCTTCGAGGTAGTCAGGAATTCCAATGCAACCCCTGTAAAAATTTGAAATTTTTTTTTTCATCCCCGATTTGAAAACTGTTTATGTAGAATTAAGCTCGCACCTTTCCTGAATTCAAAACTGCTTTTGGAGTTGAGCTGCGACTTATAGTTTTCGAGAAAATGGAATTTTTCTATCGCTCTTCGAGGTAGTCAGGAACTCCAATGCAACCCCTGTAAAAATTTGAAATTTTTTTTTTCATCCCCGATTTGAAAACTGTTTATGTAGAATTAAGCTCGCACCTTTCCTGAATTCAAAACTGCTTTTGGAGTTGAGCTGCGACTTATAGTTTTCGAGAAAATGGAATTTTTCTATCGCTCTTCGAGGTAGTCAGGAATTCCAATGCAACCCCTGTAAAAATTTGAAATTTTTTTTTTCATCCCCGATTTGAAAACTGTTTATGTAGAATTAAGCTCGCACCTTTCCTGAATTCAAAACTGCTTTTGGAGTTGAGCTGCGACTTATAGTTTTCGAGAAAATGGAATTTTTCTATCGCTCTTCGAGGTAGTCAGGAACTCCAATGCAACCCCTGTAAAAATTTGAAATTTTTTTTTTCATCCCCGATTTGAAAACTGTTTATGTAGAATTAAGCTCGCACCTTTCCTGAATTCAAAACTGCTTTTGGAGTTGAGCTGCGACTTATAGTTTTCGAGAAAATGGAATTTTTCTATCGCTCTTCGAGGTAGTCAGGAATTCCAATGCAACCCCTGTAAAAATTTGAAATTTTTTTTTTCATCCCCGATTTGAAAACTGTTTATGTAGAATTAAGCTCGCACCTTTCCTGAATTCAAAACTGCTTTTGGAGTTGAGCTGCGACTTATAGTTTTCGAGAAAATGGAATTTTTCTATCGCTCTTCGAGGTAGTCAGGAATTCCAATGCAACCCCTGTAAAAATTTGAAATTTTTTTTTTCATCCCCGATTTGAAAACTGTTTATGTAGAATTAAGCTCGCACCTTTCCTGAATTCAAAACTGCTTTTGGAGTTGAGCTGCGACTTATAGTTTTCGAGAAAATGGAATTTTTCTATCGCTCTTCGAGGTAGTCAGGAACTCCAATGCAACCCCTGTAAAAATTTGAATTTTTTTTTTTCATCCCCGATTTGAAAACTGTTTATGTAGAATTAAGCTCGCACCTTTCCTGAATTCAAAACTGCTTTTGGAGTTGAGCTGCGACTTATAGTTTTCGAGAAAATGGAATTTTTCTATCGCTCTTCGAGGTAGTCAGGAATTCCAATGCAACCCCTGTAAAAATTTGAAATTTTTTTTTTCATCCCCGATTTGAAAACTGTTTATGTAGAATTAAGCTCGCACCTTTCCTGAATTCAAAACTGCTTTTGGAGTTGAGCTGCGACTTATAGTTTTCGAGAAAATGGAATTTTTCTATCGCTCTTCGAGGTAGTCAGGAATTCCAATGCAACCCCTGTAAAAATTTGAAATTTTTTTTTTCATCCCCGATTTGAAAACTGTTTATGTAGAATTAAGCTCGCACCTTTCCTGAATTCAAATCTGCTTTTGGAGTTGAGCTGCGACTTATAGTTTTCGAGAAAATGGAATTTTTCTATCGCTCTTCGAGGTAGTCAGGAATTCCAATGCAACCCCTGTAAAAATTTGAAATTTTTTTTTTCATCCCCGATTTGAAAACTGTTTATGTAGAATTAAGCTCGCACCTTTCCTGAATTCAAAACTGCTTTTGGAGTTGAGCTGCGACTTATAGTTTTCGAGAAAATGGAATTTTTCTATCGCTCTTCGAGGTAGTCAGGAATTCCAATGCAACCCCTGTAAAAATTTGAAATTTTTTTTTTCATCCCCGATTTGAAAACTGTTTATGTAGAATTAAGCTCGCACCTTTCCTGAATTCAAAACTGCTTTTGGAGTTGAGCTGCGACTTATAGTTTTCGAGAAAATGGAATTTTTCTATCGCTCTTCGAGGTAGTCAGGAACTCCAATGCAACCCCTGTAAAAATTTGAAATTTTTTTTTTCATCCCCGATTTGAAAACTGTTTATGTAGAATTAAGCTCGCACCTTTCCTGAATTCAAAACTGCTTTTGGAGTTGAGCTGCGACTTATAGTTTTCGAGAAAATGGAATTTTTCTATCGCTCTTCGAGGTAGTCAGGAATTCCAATGCAACCCCTGTAAAAATTTGAAATTTTTTTTTTCATCCCCGATTTGAAAACTGTTTATGTAGAATTAAGCTCGCACCTTTCCTGAATTCAAAACTGCTTTTGGAGTTGAGCTGCGGCTTATAGTTTTCGAGAAAATGGAATTTTTCTATCGCTCTTCGAGGTAGTCAGGAACTCCAATGCAACCCCTGTAAAAATTTGAAATTTTTTTTTTCATCCCCGATTTGAAAACTGTTTATGTAGAATTAAGCTCGCACCTTTCCTGAATTCAAAACTGCTTTTGGAGTTGAGCTGCGACTTATAGTTTTCGAGAAAATGGAATTTTTCTATCGCTCTTCGAGGTAGTCAGGAATTCCAATGCAACCCCTGTAAAAATTTGAAATTTTTTTTTCATCCCCGATTTGAAAACTGTTTATGTAGAATTAAGCTCGCACCTTTCCTGAATTCAAAACTGCTTTTGGAGTTGAGCTGCGACTTATAGTTTTCGAGAAAATGGAATTTTTCTATCGCTCTTCGAGGTAGTCAGGAATTCCAATGCAACCCCTGTAAAAATTTGAAATTTTTTTTTCATCCCCGATTTGAAAACTGTTTATGTAGAATTAAGCTCGCACCTTTCCTGAATTCAAAACTGCTTTTGGAGTTGAGCTGCGACTTATAGTTTTCGAGAAAATGGAATTTTTCTATCGCTCTTCGAGGTAGTCAGGAATTCCAATGCAACCCCTGTAAAAATTTGAAATTTTTTTTTTCATCCCCGATTTGAAAACTGTTTATGTAGAATTAAGCTCGCACCTTTCCTGAATTCAAAACTGCTTTTGGAGTTGAGCTGCGACTTATAGTTTTCGAGAAAATGGAATTTTTCTATCGCTCTTCGAGGTAGTCAGGAATTCCAATGCAACCCCTGTAAAAATTTGAAATTTTTTTTTTCATCCCCGATTTGAAAACTGTTTATGTAGAATTAAGCTCGCACCTTTCCTGAATTCAAATCTGCTTTTGGAGTTGAGCTGCGACTTATAGTTTTCGAGAAAATGGAATTTTTCTATCGCTCTTCGAGGTAGTCAGGAATTCCAATGCAACCCCTGTAAAAATTTGAAATTTTTTTTTTCATCCCCGATTTGAAAACTGTTTATGTAGAATTAAGCTCGCACCTTTCCTGAATTCAAAACTGCTTTTGGAGTTGAGCTGCGACTTATAGTTTTCGAGAAAATGGAATTTTTCTATCGCTCTTCGAGGTAGTCAGGAATTCCAATGCAACCCCTGTAAAAATTTGAAATTTTTTTTTTCATCCCCGATTTGAAAACTGTTTATGTAGAATTAAGCTCGCACCTTTCCTGAATTCAAAACTGCTTTTGGAGTTGAGCTGCGACTTATAGTTTTCGAGAAAATGGAATTTTTCTATCGCTCTTCGAGGTAGTCAGGAACTCCAATGCAACCCCTGTAAAAATTTGAAATTTTTTTTTTCATCCCCGATTTGAAAACTGTTTATGTAGAATTAAGCTCGCACCTTTCCTGAATTCAAAACTGCTTTTGGAGTTGAGCTGCGACTTATAGTTTTCGAGGAAATGGAATTTTTCTATCGCTCTTCGAGGTAGTCAGGAATTCCAATGCAACCCCTGTAAAAATTTGAAATTTTTTTTTTCATCCCCGATTTGAAAACTGTTTATGTAGAATTAAGCTCGCACCTTTCCTGAATTCAAAACTGCTTTTGGAGTTGAGCTGCGGCTTATAGTTTTCGAGAAAATGGAATTTTTCTATCGCTCTTCGAGGTAGTCAGGAACTCCAATGCAACCCCTGTAAAAATTTGAAATTTTTTTTTTCATCCCCGATTTGAAAACTGTTTATGTAGAATTAAGCTCGCACCTTTCCTGAATTCAAAACTGCTTTTGGAGTTGAGCTGCGACTTATAGTTTTCGAGAAAATGGAATTTTTCTATCGCTCTTCGAGGTAGTCAGGAATTCCAATGCAACCCCTGTAAAAATTTGAAATTTTTTTTTCATCCCCGATTTGAAAACTGTTTATGTAGAATTAAGCTCGCACCTTTCCTGAATTCAAATCTGCTTTTGGAGTTGAGCTGCGACTTATAGTTTTCGAGAAAATGGAATTTTTCTATCGCTCTTCGAGGTAGTCAGGAATTCCAATGCAACCCCTGTAAAAATTTGAAATTTTTTTTTTCATCCCCGATTTGAAAACTGTTTATGTAGAATTAAGCTCGCACCTTTCCTGAATTCAAAACTGCTTTTGGAGTTGAGCTGCGACTTATAGTTTTCGAGAAAATGGAATTTTTCTATCGCTCTTCGAGGTAGTCAGGAATTCCAATGCAACCCCTGTAAAAATTTGAAATTTTTTTTTTCATCCCCGATTTGAAAACTGTTTATGTAGAATTAAGCTCGCACCTTTCCTGAATTCAAAACTGCTTTTGGAGTTGAGCTGCGACTTATAGTTTTCGAGAAAATGGAATTTTTCTATCGCTCTTCGAGGTAGTCAGGAATTCCAATGCAACCCCTGTAAAAATTTGAAATTTTTTTTTTCATCCCCGATTTGAAAACTGTTTATGTAGAATTAAGCTCGTACCTTTCCTGAATTCAAATCTGCTTTTGGAGTTGAGCTGCGACTTATAGTTTTCGAGAAAATGGAATTTTTCTATCGCTCTTCGAGGTAGTCAGGAATTCCAATGCAACCCCTGTAAAAATTTGAAATTTTTTTTTTCATCCCCGATTTGAAAACTGTTTATGTAGAATTAAGCTCGCACCTTTCCTGAATTCAAAACTGCTTTTGGAGTTGAGCTGCGACTTATAGTTTTCGAGAAAATGGAATTTTTCTATCGCTCTTCGAGGTAGTCAGGAATTCCAATGCAACCCCTGTAAAAATTTGAAATTTTTTTTTTCATCCCCGATTTGAAAACTGTTTATGTAGAATTAAGCTCGCACCTTTCCTGAATTCAAAACTGCTTTTGGAGTTGAGCTGCGACTTATAGTTTTCGAGAAAATGGAATTTTTCTATCGCTCTTCGAGGTAGTCAGGAATTCCAATGCAACCCCTGTAAAAATTTGAAATTTTTTTTTTCATCCCCGATTTGAAAACTCTTTATGTAGAATTAAGCTCGCACCTTTCCTGAATTCAAATCTGCTTTAGGAGTTGAGCTGCGACTTATAGTTTTCGAGAAAATGGAATTTTTCTATCGCTCTTCGAGGTAGTCAGGAATTCCAATGCAACCCCTGTAAAAATTTGAAATTTTTTTTTTCATCCCCGATTTGAAAACTGTTTATGTAGAATTATGCTCGCACCTTTCCTGAATTCAAATCTGCTTTTGGAGTAGAACTGCGACTTATAGTTTTCGAGAAAATGGAATTTTTCTATCGCTCTTCGAGGTAGTCAGGAATTCCAATGCAACCCCTGTAAAAATTTGAAATTTTTTTTTTCATCCCCGATTTGAAAACTGTTTATGTAGAATTAAGCTCGCACCTTTCCTGAATTCAAAACTGCTTTTGGAGTTGAGCTGCGACTTATAGTTTTCGAGAAAATGGAATTTTTCTATTGCTCTTCGAGGTAGTCAGGAACTCCAATGCAACCCCTGTAAAAATTTGAAATTTTTTTTTTCTTCCCCGATTTGAAAACTGTTTATGTAGAATTAAGCTCGTACCTTTCCTGAATTCAAATCTGCTTTTGGAGTTGAGCTGCGACTTATAGTTTTCGAGAAAATGGAATTTTTCTATCGCTCTTCGAGGTAGTCAGGAATTCCAATGCAACCCCTGTAAAAATTTGAAATTTTTTTTTTCTTCCCCGATTTGAAAACTGTTTATGTAGAATTAAGCTCGTACCTTTCCTGAATTCAAATCTGCTTTTGGAGTTGAGCTGCGACTTATAGTTTTCGAGAAAATGGAATTTTTCTATCGCTCTTCGAGGTAGTCAGGAATTCCAATGCAACCCCTGTAAAAATTTGAAATTTTTTTTTTCATCCCCGATTTGAAAACTGTTTATGTAGAATTAAGCTCGCAAATTTCCTGAATTCAAAACTGCTTTTGGAGTTGAGCTGCGACTTATAGTTTTCGAGAAAATGGAATTTTTCTATCGCTCTTCGAGGTAGTCAGGAATTCCAATGCAACCCCTGTAAAAATTTGAAATTTTTTTTTTCATCCCCGATTTGAAAACTGTTTATGTAGAATTAAGCTCGCACCTTTCCTGAATTCAAAACTGCTTTTGGAGTTGAGCTGCGACTTATAGTTTTCGAGAAAATGGAATTTTTCTATCGCTCTTCGAGGTAGTCAGGAATTCCAATGCAACCCCTGTAAAAATTTGAAATTTTTTTTTTCATCCCCGATTTGAAAACTGTTTATGTAGAATTAAGCTCGCACCTTTCCTGAATTCAAAACTGCTTTTGGAGTTGAGCTGCGACTTATAGTTTTCGAGAAAATGGAATTTTTCTATTGCTCTTCGAGGTAGTCAGGAACTCCAATGCAACCCCTGTAAAAATTTGAAATTTTTTTTTTCTTCCCCGATTTGAAAACTGTTTATGTAGAATTAAGCTCGTACCTTTCCTGAATTCAAATCTGCTTTTGGAGTTGAGCTGCGACTTATAGTTTTCGAGAAAATGGAATTTTTCTATCGCTCTTCGAGGTAGTCAGGAATTCCAATGCAACCCCTGTAAAAATTTGAAATTTTTTTTTTCTTCCCCGATTTGAAAACTGTTTATGTAGAATTAAGCTCGTACCTTTCCTGAATTCAAATCTGCTTTTGGAGTTGAGCTGCGACTTATAGTTTTCGAGAAAATGGAATTTTTCTATCGCTCTTCGAGGTAGTCAGGAATTCCAATGCAACCCCTGTAAAAATTTGAAATTTTTTTTTTCATCCCCGATTTGAAAACTGTTTATGTAGAATTAAGCTCGCAAATTTCCTGAATTCAAAACTGCTTTTGGAGTTGAGCTGCGACTTATAGTTTTCGAGAAAATGGAATTTTTCTATCGCTCTTCGAGGTAGTCAGGAATTCCAATGCAACCCCTGTAAAAATTTGAAATTTTTTTTTTCATCCCCGATTTGAAAACTGTTTATGTAGAATTAAGCTCGCACCTTTCCTGAATTCAAAACTGCTTTTGGAGTTGAGCTGCGACTTATAGTTTTCGAGAAAATGGAATTTTTCTATCGCTCTTCGAGGTAGTCAGGAATTCCAATGCAACCCCTGTAAAAATTTGAAATTTTTTTTTTCATCCAAGATTTGAAAATTGTTTATGTAGAATTAAGCTCGCACCTTTCCTGAATTCAAAACTGCTTTTGGAGTTGAGCTGCGACTTATAGTTTTCGAGAAAATGGAATTTTTCTATCGCTCTTCGAGGTAGTCAGGAATTCCAATGCAACCCCTGTAAAAATTTGAAATTTTTTTTTTCATCCCCGGTTTGAAAACTGTTTATGTAGAATTAAGCTCGCACTTTTCCTGAATTCAAATCTGCTTTTGGAGTTGAACTGCGACTTATAGTTTTCGAGAAAATGGAATTTTTCTATCGCTCTTCGAGGTAGTCAGGAATTCCAATGCAACCCCTGTAAAAATTTGAATTTTTTTTTTTCTTCCCCGATTTGAAAACTGTTTATGTAGAAGTAAGCTCGTACCTTTCCTGAATTCAAATCTGCTTTTGGAGTTGAGCTGCGACTTATAGTTTTCGAGAAAATGGAATTTTTCTATCGCTCTTCGAGGTAGTCAGGAATTCCAATGCAACCCCTGTAAAAATTTGAAATTTTTTTTTTCATCCCCGATTTGAAAACTGTTTATGTAGAATTAAGCTCGCACCTTTCCTGAATTCAAAACTGCTTTTGGAGTTGAGCTGCGACTTATAGTTTTCGAGAAAATGGAATTTTTCTATCGCTCTTCGAGGTAGTCAGGAACTCCAATGCAACCCCTGTAAAAATTTGAAATTTTTTTTTTCTTCCCCGATTTGAAAACTGTTTATGTAGAATTAAGCTCGTACCTTTCCTGAATTCAAAACTGCTTTTGGAGTTGAGCTGCGACTTATAGTTTTCGAGAAAATGGAATTTTTCTATCGCTCTTCGAGGTAGTCAAGAATTCCAATGCAACCCCTGTAAAAATTTGAAATTTTTTTTTTCATCCCCGATTTGAAAACTGTTTATGTAGAATTAAGCTCGCACCTTTCCTGAATTCAAATCTGCTTTTGGAGTTGAGCTGCGACTTATAGTTTTCGAGAAAATGGAATTTTTCTATCGCTCTTCGAGGTAGTCAGGAATTCCAATGCAACCCCTGTAAAAATTTGAAATTTTTTTTTTCATCCCCGATTTGAAAACTGTTTATGTAGAATTAAGCTCGCACCTTTCCTGAATTCAAAACTGCTTTTGGAGTTGAGCTGCGACTTATAGTTTTCGAGAAAATGGAATTTTTCTATCGCTCTTCGAGGTAGTCAGGAATTCCAATGCAACCCCTGTAAAAATTTGAAATTTTTTTTTTCATCCCCGATTTGAAAACTGTTTATGTAGAATTAAGCTCGTACCTTTCCTGAATTCAAATCTGCTTTTGGAGTTGAGCTGCGACTTATAGTTTTCGAGAAAATGGAATTTTTCTATCGCTCTTCGAGGTAGTCAGGAATTCCAATGCAACCCCTGTAAAAATTTGAAATTTTTTTTTTCATCCCCGATTTGAAAACTGTTTAGGTAGAATTAAGCTCGCACCTTTCCTGAATTCAAATCTGCTTTTGGAGTTGAGCTGCGACTTATAGTTTTCGAGAAAATGGAATTTTTCTATCGCTCTTCGAGGTAGTCAGGAATTCCAATGCAACCCCTGTAAAAATTTGAAATTTTTTTTTTCATCCCCGATTTGAAAACTGTTTATGTAGAATTAAGCTCGCACCTTTCCTGAATTCAAAACTGCTTTTGGAGTTGAGCTGCGACTTATAGTTTTCGAGAAAATGGAATTTTTCTATTGCTCTTCGAGGTAGTCAGGAACTCCAATGCAACCCCTGTAAAAATTTGAAATTTTTTTTTTCTTCCCCGATTTGAAAACTGTTTATGTAGAATTAAGCTCGTACCTTTCCTGAATTCAAATCTGCTTTTGGAGTTGAGCTGCGACTTATAGTTTTCGAGAAAATGGAATTTTTCTATCGCTCTTCGAGGTAGTCAGGAATTCCAATGCAACCCCTGTAAAAATTTGAAATTTTTTTTTTCTTCCCCGATTTGAAAACTGTTTATGTAGAATTAAGCTCGTACCTTTCCTGAATTCAAATCTGCTTTTGGAGTTGAGCTGCGACTTATAGTTTTCGAGAAAATGGAATTTTTCTATCGCTCTTCGAGGTAGTCAGGAATTCCAATGCAACCCCTGTAAAAATTTGAAATTTTTTTTTTCATCCCCGATTTGAAAACTGTTTATGTAGAATTAAGCTCGCAAATTTCCTGAATTCAAAACTGCTTTTGGAGTTGAGCTGCGACTTATAGTTTTCGAGAAAATGGAATTTTTCTATCGCTCTTCGAGGTAGTCAGGAATTCCAATGCAACCCCTGTAAAAATTTGAAATTTTTTTTTTCATCCCCGATTTGAAAACTGTTTATGTAGAATTAAGCTCGCACCTTTCCTGAATTCAAAACTGCTTTTGGAGTTGAGCTGCGACTTATAGTTTTCGAGAAAATGGAATTTTTCTATCGCTCTTCGAGGTAGTCAGGAATTCCAATGCAACCCCTGTAAAAATTTGAAATTTTTTTTTTCATCCAAGATTTGAAAATTGTTTATGTAGAATTAAGCTCGCACCTTTCCTGAATTCAAAACTGCTTTTGGAGTTGAGCTGCGACTTATAGTTTTCGAGAAAATGGAATTTTTCTATCGCTCTTCGAGGTAGTCAGGAATTCCAATGCAACCCCTGTAAAAATTTGAAATTTTTTTTTTCATCCCCGGTTTGAAAACTGTTTATGTAGAATTAAGCTCGCACTTTTCCTGAATTCAAATCTGCTTTTGGAGTTGAACTGCGACTTATAGTTTTCGAGAAAATGGAATTTTTCTATCGCTCTTCGAGGTAGTCAGGAATTCCAATGCAACCCCTGTAAAAATTTGAATTTTTTTTTTTCTTCCCCGATTTGAAAACTGTTTATGTAGAAGTAAGCTCGTACCTTTCCTGAATTCAAATCTGCTTTTGGAGTTGAGCTGCGACTTATAGTTTTCGAGAAAATGGAATTTTTCTATCGCTCTTCGAGGTAGTCAGGAATTCCAATGCAACCCCTGTAAAAATTTGAAATTTTTTTTTTCATCCCCGATTTGAAAACTGTTTATGTAGAATTAAGCTCGCACCTTTCCTGAATTCAAAACTGCTTTTGGAGTTGAGCTGCGACTTATAGTTTTCGAGAAAATGGAATTTTTCTATCGCTCTTCGAGGTAGTCAGGAACTCCAATGCAACCCCTGTAAAAATTTGAAATTTTTTTTTTCTTCCCCGATTTGAAAACTGTTTATGTAGAATTAAGCTCGTACCTTTCCTGAATTCAAAACTGCTTTTGGAGTTGAGCTGCGACTTATAGTTTTCGAGAAAATGGAATTTTTCTATCGCTCTTCGAGGTAGTCAAGAATTCCAATGCAACCCCTGTAAAAATTTGAAATTTTTTTTTTCATCCCCGATTTGAAAACTGTTTATGTAGAATTAAGCTCGCACCTTTCCTGAATTCAAATCTGCTTTTGGAGTTGAGCTGCGACTTATAGTTTTCGAGAAAATGGAATTTTTCTATCGCTCTTCGAGGTAGTCAGGAATTCCAATGCAACCCCTGTAAAAATTTGAAATTTTTTTTTTCATCCCCGATTTGAAAACTGTTTATGTAGAATTAAGCTCGCACCTTTCCTGAATTCAAAACTGCTTTTGGAGTTGAGCTGCGACTTATAGTTTTCGAGAAAATGGAATTTTTCTATCGCTCTTCGAGGTAGTCAGGAATTCCAATGCAACCCCTGTAAAAATTTGAAATTTTTTTTTTCATCCCCGATTTGAAAACTGTTTATGTAGAATTAAGCTCGTACCTTTCCTGAATTCAAATCTGCTTTTGGAGTTGAGCTGCGACTTATAGTTTTCGAGAAAATGGAATTTTTCTATCGCTCTTCGAGGTAGTCAGGAATTCCAATGCAACCCCTGTAAAAATTTGAAATTTTTTTTTTCATCCCCGATTTGAAAACTGTTTAGGTAGAATTAAGCTCGCACCTTTCCTGAATTCAAATCTGCTTTTGGAGTTGAGCTGCGACTTATAGTTTTCGAGAAAATGGAATTTTTCTATCGCTCTTCGAGGTAGTCAGGAATTCCAATGCAACCCCTGTAAAAATTTGAAATTTTTTTTTTCATCCCCGATTTGAAAACTGTTTATGTAGAATTAAGCTCGCACCTTTCCTGAATTCAAAACTGCTTTTGGAGTTGAGCTGCGACTTATAGTTTTCGAGAAAATGGAATTTTTCTATCGCTCTTCGAGGTAGTCAGGAATTCCAATGCAACCCCTGTAAAAATTTGAAATTTTTTTTTTCATCCCCGATTTGAAAACTGTTTATGTAGAATTAAGCTCGCACCTTTCCTGAGTTCAAAACTGCTTTTGGAGTTGAGCTGCGACTTATAGTTTTCGAGAAAATGGAATTTTTCTATCGCTCTTCGAGGTAGTCAGGAATTCCAATGCAACCCCTGTAAAAATTTGAAATTTTTTTTTTCATCCCCGATTTGAAAACTCTTTATGTAGAATTAAGCTCGCACCTTTCCTGAATTCAAATCTGCTTTTGGAGTTGAGCTGCGACTTATAGTTTTCGAGAAAATGGAATTTTTCTATCGCTCTTCGAGGTAGTCAGGAATTCCAATGCAACCCCTGTAAAAATTTGAAATTTTTTTTTTCATCCCCGATTTGAAAACTGTTTATGTAGAATTAAGCTCGCACCTTTCCTGAATTCAAAACTGCTTTTGGAGTTGAGCTGCGACTTATAGTTTTCGAGAAAATGGAATTTTTCTATTGCTCTTCGAGGTAGTCAGGAACTCCAATGCAACCCCTGTAAAAATTTGAAATTTTTTTTTTTCTTCCCCGATTTGAAAACTGTTTATGTAGAATTAAGCTCGTACCTTTCCTGAATTCAAATCTGCTTTTGGAGTTGAGCTGCGACTTATAGTTTTCGAGAAAATGGAATTTTTCTATCGCTCTTCGGGGTAGTCAGGAATTCCAATGCAACCCCTGTAAAAATTTGAAATTTTTTTTTTCATCCCCGATTTGAAAACTGTTTATGTAGAATTAAGCTCGCACCTTTCCTGAATTCAAAACTGCTTTTGGAGTTGAGCTGCGACTTATAGTTTTCGAGAAAATGGAATTTTTCTATCGCTCTTCGAGGTAGTCAGGAATTCCAATGCAACCCCTGTAAAAATTTGAAATTTTTTTTTTCATCCCCGATTTGAAAACTGTTTATGTAGAATTAAGCTCGCACCTTTCCTGAATTCAAATCTGCTTTTGGAGTTGAGCTGCGACTTATAGTTTTCGAGAAAATGGAATTTTTCTATCGCTCTTCGAGGTAGTCAGGAATTCCAATGCAACCCCTGTAAAAATTTGAAATTTTTTTTTTCATTGCCGATTTGAAAACTGTTTATGTAGAATTAAGCTCGCACCTTTTCTGAATTCAAAACTGCTTTTGGAGTTGAGCTGCGACTTATAGTTTTCGAGAAAATGGAATTTTTCTATCGCTCTTCGAAGTAGTCAGGAATTCCAATGCAACCCCTGTAAAAATTTGAAATTTTTTTTTTCATCCCCGATTTGAAAACTGTTTATGTAGAATTAAGCTCGCACCTTTCCTGAATTCAAAACTGCTTTTGGAGTTGAGCTGCGACTTATAGTTTTCGAGAAAATGGAATTTTTCTATCGCTCTTCGAGGTAGTCAGGAATTCCAATGCAACCCCTGTAAAAATTTGAAATTTTTTTTTTCATCCCCAATTTGAAAACTGTTTATGTAGAATTAAGCTCGCACCTTTCCTGAATTCAAAACTGCTTTTGGAGTTGAGCTGCGACTTATAGTTTTCGAGAAAATGGAATTTTCTATCGCTCTTCGAGGTAGTCAGGAACTCCAATGCAACCCCTGTAAAAATTTGAAATTTTTTTTTTCATCCCCGATTTGAAAACTGTTTATGTAGAATTAAGCTCGCACCTTTCCTGAATTCAAATCTGCTTTTGGAGTTGAGCTGCGACTTATAGTTTTCGAGAAAATGGAATTTTTCTATCGCTCTTCGAGGTAGTCAGGAATTCCAATGCAACCCCTGTAAAAATTTTAAATTTTTTTTTTCATCCCCGATTTGAAAACTGTTTATGTAGAATTAAGCTCGCACCTTTCCTGAATTCAAAACTGCTTTTGGAGTTGAGCTGCGACTTATAGTTTTCGAGAAAATGGAATTTTTCTATCGCTCTTCGAGGTAGTCAGGAATTCCAATGCAACCCCTGTAAAAATTTGAAATTTTTTTTTTCATCCCCGATTTGAAAACTGTTTATGTAGAATTAAGCTCGCACCTTTCCTGAATTCAAATCTGCTTTTGGAGTTGAGCTGCGACTTATAGTTTTCGAGAAAATGGAATTTTTCTATCGCTCTTCGAGGTAGTCAGGAATTCCAATGCAACCCCTGTAAAAATTTGAAATTTTTTTTTTCATTGCCGATTTGAAAACTGTTTATGTAGAATTAAGCTCGCACCTTTCCTGAATTCAAAACTGCTTTTGGAGTTGAGCTCCGACTTATAGTTTTCGAGAAAATGGAATTTTTCTATCGCTCTTCGAGGTAGTCAGGAATTCCAATGCAACCCCTGTAAAAATTTGAAATTTTTTTTTTCATCCCCGATTTGAAAACTGTTTATGTAGAATTAAGCTCGCACCTTTCCTGAATTCAAATCTGCTTTTGGAGTTGAGCTGCGACTTATAGTTTTCGAGAAAATGGAATTTTTCTATCGCTCTTCGAGGTAGTCAGGAATTCCAATGCAACCCCTGTAAAAATTTGAAATTTTTTTTTTCATTGCCGATTTGAAAACTGTTTATGTAGAATTAAGCTCGCACCTTTTCTGAATTCAAAACTGCTTTTGGAGTTGAGCTGCGACTTATAGTTTTCGAGAAAATGGAATTTTTCTATCGCTCTTCGAAGTAGTCAGGAATTCCAATGCAACCCCTGTAAAAATTTGAAATTTTTTTTTTCATCCCCGATTTGAAAACTGTTTATGTAGAATTAAGCTCGCACCTTTCCTGAATTCAAAACTGCTTTTGGAGTTGAGCTGCGACTTATAGTTTTCGAGAAAATGGAATTTTTCTATCGCTCTTCGAGGTAGTCAGGAATTCCAATGCAACCCCTGCAAAAATTTGAAATTTTTTTTTTCATCCCCAATTTGAAAACTGTTTATGTAGAATTAAGCTCGCACCTTTCCTGAATTCAAAACTGCTTTTGGAGTTGAGCTGCGACTTATAGTTTTCGAGAAAATGGAATTTTTCTATCGCTCTTCGAGGTAGTCAGGAATTCCAATGCAACCCCTGTAAAAATTTGAAATTTTTTTTTTCATCCCCGATTTGAAAACTGTTTATGTAGAATTAAGCTCGCACCTTTCCTGAGTTCAAAACTGCTTTTGGAGTTGAGCTGCGACTTATAGTTTTCGAGAAAATGGAATTTTTCTATCGCTCTTCGAGGTAGTCAGGAATTCCAATGCAACCCCTGTAAAAATTTGAAATTTTTTTTTTCATCCCCGATTTGAAAACTCTTTATGTAGAATTAAGCTCGCACCTTTCCTGAATTCAAATCTGCTTTTGGAGTTGAGCTGCGACTTATAGTTTTCGAGAAAATGGAATTTTTCTATCGCTCTTCGAGGTAGTCAGGAATTCCAATGCAACCCCTGTAAAAATTTGAAATTTTTTTTTCATCCCCGATTTGAAAACTGTTTATGTAGAATTAAGCTCGCACCTTTCCTGAATTCAAAACTGCTTTTGGAGTTGAGCTGCGACTTATAGTTTTCGAGAAAATGGAATTTTTCTATTGCTCTTCGAGGTAGTCAGGAACTCCAATGCAACCCCTGTAAAAATTTGAAATTTTTTTTTTTCTTCCCCGATTTGAAAACTGTTTATGTAGAATTAAGCTCGTACCTTTCCTGAATTCAAATCTGCTTTTGGAGTTGAGCTGCGACTTATAGTTTTCGAGAAAATGGAATTTTTCTATCGCTCTTCGAGGTAGTCAGGAATTCCAATGCAACCCCTGTAAAAATTTGAAATTTTTTTTTTCATCCCCGATTTGAAAACTGTTTATGTAGAATTAAGCTCGCACCTTTCCTGAGTTCAAAACTGCTTTTGGAGTTGAGCTGCGACTTATAGTTTTCGAGAAAATGGAATTTTTCTATCGCTCTTCGAGGTAGTCAGGAATTCCAATGCAACCCCTGTAAAAATTTGAAATTTTTTTTTTCATCCCCGATTTGAAAACTCTTTATGTAGAATTAAGCTCGCACCTTTCCTGAATTCAAATCTGCTTTTGGAGTTGAGCTGCGACTTATAGTTTTCGAGAAAATGGAATTTTTCTATCGCTCTTCGAGGTAGTCAGGAATTCCAATGCAACCCCTGTAAAAATTTGAAATTTTTTTTTTCATCCCCGATTTGAAAACTGTTTATGTAGAATTAAGCTCGCACCTTTCCTGAATTCAAAACTGCTTTTGGAGTTGAGCTGCGACTTATAGTTTTCGAGAAAATGGAATTTTTCTATTGCTCTTCGAGGTAGTCAGGAACTCCAATGCAACCCCTGTAAAAATTTGAAATTTTTTTTTTTCTTCCCCGATTTGAAAACTGTTTATGTAGAATTAAGCTCGTACCTTTCCTGAATTCAAATCTGCTTTTGGAGTTGAGCTGCGACTTATAGTTTTCGAGAAAATGGAATTTTTCTATCGCTCTTCGAGGTAGTCAGGAATTCCAATGCAACCCCTGTAAAAATTTTAAATTTTTTTTTTCATCCCCGATTTGAAAACTGTTTATGTAGAATTAAGCTCGCACCTTTCCTGAGTTCAAAACTGCTTTTGGAGTTGAGCTGCGACTTATAGTTTTCGAGAAAATGGAATTTTTCTATCGCTCTTCGAGGTAGTCAGGAATTCCAATGCAACCCCTGTAAAAATTTGAAATTTTTTTTTTCATCCCCGATTTGAAAACTCTTTATGTAGAATTAAGCTCGCACCTTTCCTGAATTCAAATCTGCTTTTGGAGTTGAGCTGCGACTTATAGTTTTCGAGAAAATGGAATTTTTCTATCGCTCTTCGAGGTAGTCAGGAATTCCAATGCAACCCCTGTAAAAATTTGAAATTTTTTTTTTCATTGCCGATTTGAAAACTGTTTATGTAGAATTAAGCTCGCACCTTTTCTGAATTCAAAACTGCTTTTGGAGTTGAGCTGCGACTTATAGTTTTCGAGAAAATGGAATTTTTCTATCGCTCTTCGAAGTAGTCAGGAATTCCAATGCAACCCCTGTAAAAATTTGAAATTTTTTTTTTCATCCCCGATTTGAAAACTGTTTATGCAGAATTAAGCTCGCACCTTTCCTGAATTCAAAACTGCTTTTGGAGTTGAGCTGAGACTTATAGTTTTCGAGAAAATGGAATTTTTCTATCGCTCTTCGAGGTAGTCAGGAATTCCAATGCAACCCCTGTAAAAATTTGAAATTTTTTTTTTCATCCCCAATTTGAAAACTGTTTATGTAGAATTAAGCTCGCACCTTTCCTGAATTCAAAACTGCTTTTGGAGTTGAGCTGCGACTTATAGTTTTCGAGAAAATGGAATTTTCTATCGCTCTTCGAGGTAGTCAGGAACTCCAATGCAACCCCTGTAAAAATTTGAAATTTTTTTTTTCATCCCCGATTTGAAATTGTTTATGTAGAATTAAGCTCGCACCTTTCCTGAATTCAAATCAGCTTTTGGAGTTGAGCTGCGACTTATAGTTTTCGAGAAAATGGAATTTTTCTATCGCTCTTCGAGGTAGTCAGGAATTCCAATGCAACCCCTGTAAAAATTTTAAATTTTTTTTTTCATCCCCGATTTGAAAACTGTTTATGTAGAATTAAGCTCGCACCTTTCCTGAATTCAAAACTGCTTTTGGAGTTGAGCTGCGACTTATAGTTTTCGAGAAAATGGAATTTTTCTATCGCTCTTCGAGGTAGTCAGGAATTCCAATGCAACCCCTGTAAAAATTTGAAATTTTTTTTTTCATCCCCGATTTGAAAACTGTTTATGTAGAATTAAGCTCGCACCTTTCCTGAATTCAAATCTGCTTTTGGAGTTGAGCTGCGACTTATAGTTTTCGAGAAAATGGAATTTTCTATCGCTCTTCGAGGTAGTCAGGAATTCCAATGCAACCCCTGTAAAAATTTGAAATTTTTTTTTTCTTCCCCGATTTGAAAACTGTTTATGTAGAATTAAGCTCGCACCTTTCCTGAATTCAAATCTGCTTTTGGAGTTGAGCTGCGACTTATAGTTTTCGAGAAAATGGAATTTTTCTATCGCTCTTCGAGGTAGTCAGGAATTCCAATGCAACCCCTGTAAAAATTTGAAATTTTTTTTTTCATCCCCGATTTGAAAACTGTTTATGTAGAATTAAGCTCGCACCTTTCCTGAATTCAAAACTGCTTTTGGAGTTGAGCTGCGACTTATAGTTTTCGAGAAAATGGAATTTTTCTATCGCTCTTCGAGGTAGTCAGGAATTCCAATGCAACCCCTGTAAAAATTTGAAATTATTCTTTTCATCCCCCATTTGAAAACTGTTTATGTAGAATTAAGCTCGCACCTTTCCTGAATTCAAATCTGCTTTTGGAGTAGAACTGCGACTTATAGTTTTCGAGAAAATGGAATTCAGGAATTCCAATGCAACCCCTGTAAAAATTTGAAATTTTTTTTTTCATCCCCGATTTGAAAACTGTTTATGTAGAATTAAGCTCGCACCTTTCCTGAATTCAAATCTGCTTTTGGAGTAGAACTGCGACTTATAGTTTTCGAGAAAATGGAATTTTTCTATCGCTCTTCGAGGTAGTCAGGAATTCCAATGGAACCCCTGTAAAAATTTGAAATTTTTTTTTTCATCCCCGATTTGAAAACTGTTTATGTAGAATTAAGCTCGCACCTTTCCTGAATTCAAAACTGCTTTTGGAGTTGAGCTGCGACTTATAGTTTTCGAGAAAATGGAATTTTTCTATCGCTCTTCGAGGTAGTCAGGAATTCCAATGCAACCCCTGTAAAAATTTGAAATTTTTTTTTTCTTCCCCGATTTGAAAACTGTTTATGTAGAATAAGCTCGTACCTTTCCTGAATTCAAATCTGCTTTTGGAGTTGAGCTGCGACTTATAGTTTTCTAGAAAATGGAATTTTTCTATCGCTCTTCGAGGTAGTCAGGAATTCCAATGCAACCCCTGTAAAAATTTGAAATTTTTTTTTTCATCCCCGATTTGAAAACTGTTTATGTAGAATTAAGCTCGCACCTTTCCTGAATTCAAAACTGCTTTTGGAGTTGAGCTGCGACTTATAGTTTTCGAGAAAATGGAATTTTTCTATCGCTCTTCGAGGTAGTCAGGAATTCCAATGCAACCCCTGTCAAAATTTGAAATTTTTTTTTCTTCCCCGATTTGAAAACTGTTTATGTAGAATTAAGCTCGCACCTTTCCTGAATTCAAAACTGCTTTTGGAGTTGAGCTGCGACTTATAGTTTTCGAGAAAATGGAATTTTTCTATCGCTCTTCGAGGTAGTCAGGAATTCCAATGCAACCCCTGTAAAAATTTGAATTTTTTTTTTTCATCCCCGATTTGAAAACTGTTTATGTAGAATTAAGCTCGCACCTTTCCTGAATTCAAAACTGCTTTTGGAGTTGAGCTGCGACTTATAGTTTTCGAGAAAATGGAATTTTTCTATCGCTCTTCGAGGTAGTCAGGAATTCCAATGCAACCCCTGTAAAAATTTGAAATTTTTTTTTTCTTCCCCGATTTGAAAACTGTTTATGTAGAATTAAGCTCGTACCTTTCCTGAATTCAAATCTGCTTTTGGAGTTGAGCTGCGACTTATAGTTTTCGAGAAAATGGAATTTTTCTATCGCTCTTCGAGGTAGTCAGGAATTCCAATGCAACCCCTGTAAAAATTTGAAATTTTTTTTTCATCCCCGATTTGAAAACTGTTTATGTAGAATTAAGCTCGCACCTTTCCTGAATTCAAAACTGCTTTTGGAGTTGAGCTGCGACTTATAGTTTTCGAGAAAATGGAATTTTTCTATCGCTCTTCGAGGTAGTCAGGAATTCCAATGCAACCCCTGTAAAAATTTGAAATTTTTTTTTTCTTCCCCGATTTGAAAACTGTTTATGTAGAATTAAGCTCGCACCTTTCCTGAATTCAAATCTGCTTTTGGAGTTGAGCTGCGACTTATAGTTTTCGAGAAAATGGAATTTTTCTATCGCTCTTCGAGGTAGTCAGGAATTCCAATGCAACCCCTGTAAAAATTTGAAATTTTTTTTTCCATCCCCGATTTGAAAACTGTTTATGTAGAATTAAGCTCGCACCTTTCCTGAATTCAAATCAGCTTTTGGAGTTGAGCTGCGACTTATAGTTTTCGAGAAAATGGAATTTTTCTATCGCTCTTCGAGGTAGTCAGGAATTCCAATGCAACCCCTGTAAAAATTTGAAATTTTTTTTTTCTTCCCCGATTTGAAAACTGTTTATGTAGAATTAAGCTCGTACCTTTCCTGAATTCAAATCTGCTTTTGGAGTTGAGCTGCGACTTATAGTTTTCGAGAAAATGGAATTTTTCTATCGCTCTTCGAGGTAGTCAGGAATTCCAATGCAACCCCTGTAAAAATTTGAAATTTTTTCTTCATCCCCGATTTGAAAACTGTTTATGTAGAATTAAGCTCGCACCTTTCCTGAATTCAAAACTGCTTTTGGAGTTGAGCTGCGACTTATAGTTTTCGAGAAAATGGAATTTTTCTATCGCTCTTCGAGGTAGTCAGGAATTCCAATGCAACCCCTGTAAAAATTTGAAATTTTTTTTTTCTTCCCCGATTTGAAAACTGTTTATGTAGAATTAAGCTCGCACCTTTCCTGAATTCAAATCTGCTTTTGGAGTTGAGCTGCGACTTATAGTTTTCGAGAAAATGGAATTTTTCTATCGCTCTTCGAGGTAGTCAGGAATTCCAATGCAACCCCTGTAAAAATTTGAAATTTTTTTTTTCATCCCCGATTTGAAAACTGTTTATGTAGAATTAAGCTCGCACCTTTCCTGAATTCAAAACTGCTTTTGGAGTTGAGCTGCGACTTATAGTTTTCGAGAAAATGGAATTTTTCTATCGCTCTTCGAGGTAGTCAGGAATTCCAATGCAACCCCTGTAAAAATTTGAAATTATTCTTTTCATCCCCCATTTGAAAACTGTTTATGTAGAATTAAGCTCGCACCTTTCCTGAATTCAAATCTGCTTTTGGAGTAGAACTGCGACTTATAGTTTTCGAGAAAATGGAATTTTTCTATCGCTCTTCGAGGTAGTCAGGAATTCCAATGCAACCCCTGTAAAAATTTGAAATTTTTTTTTTCATCCCCGATTTGAAAACTGTTTATGTAGAATTAAGCTCGCACCTTTCCTGAATTCAAAACTGCTTTTGGAGTTGAGCTGCGACTTATAGTTTTCGAGAAAATGGAATTTTTCTATCGCTCTTCGAGGTAGTCAGGAATTCCAATGCAACCCCTGTAAAAATTTGAAATTTTTTTTTTCTTCCCCGATTTGAAAACTGTTTATGTAGAATTAAGCTCGTACCTTTCCTGAATTCAAATCTGCTTTTGGAGTTGAGCTGCGACTTATAGTTTTCGAGAAAATGGAATTTTTCTATCGCTCTTCGAGGTAGTCAGGAATTCCAATGCAACCCCTGTAAAAATTTGAAATTTTTTTTTTCTTCCCCGATTTGAAAACTGTTTATGTAGAATTAAGCTCGTACCTTTCCTGAATTCAAATCTGCTTTTGGAGTTGAGCTGCGACTTATAGTTTTCGAGAAAATGGAATTTTTCTATCGCTCTTCGAGGTAGTCAGGAATTCCAATGCAACCCCTGTAAAAATTTGAAATTTTTTTTTTCATCCCCGATTTGAAAACTGTTTATGTAGAATTAAGCTCGCACCTTTCCTGAATTCAAAACTGCTTTTGGAGTTGAGCTGCGACTTATAGTTTTCGAGAAAATGGAATTTTTCTATCGCTCTTCGAGGTAGTCAGGAATTCCAATGCAACCCCTGTAAAAATTTGAAATTTTTTTTTACTTCCCCGATTTGAAAACTGTTTATGTAGAATTAAGCTCGTACCTTTCCTGAATTCAAATCTGCTTTTGGAGTTGAGCTGCGACTTATAGTTTTCGAGAAAATGGAATTTTTCTATCGCTCTTCGAGGTAGTCAGGAATTCCAATGCAACCCCTGTAAAAATTTGAAATTTTTTTTTTCATCCCCGATTTGAAAACTGTTTATGTAGAATTAAGCTCGCACCTTTCCTGAATTCAAAACTGCTTTTGGAGTTGAGCTGCGACTTATAGTTTTCGAGAAAATGGAATTTTTCTATCGCTCTTCGAGGTAGTCAGGAATTCCAATGCAACCCCTGTAAAAATTTGAAATTTTTTTTTCATCCCCGATTTGAAAACTGTTTATGTAGAATTAAGCTCGCACCTTTCCTGAATTCAAATCTGCTTTTGGAGTTGAGCTGCGACTTATAGTTTTCGAGAAAATGGAATTTTTCTATCGCTCTTCGAGGTAGTCAGGAATTCCAATGCAACCCCTGTAAAAATTTGAAATTTTTTTTTTCTTCCCCGATTTGAAAACTGTTTATGTAGAATTAAGCTCGTACCTTTCCTGAATTCAAAACTGCTTTTGGAGTTGAGCTGCGACTTATAGTTTTCGAGAAAATGGAATTTTTCTATCGCTCTTCGAGGTAGTCAGGAATTCCAATGCAACCCCTGTAAAAATTTGAAATTTTTTTTTCTTCCCCGATTTGAAAACTGTTTATGTAGAATTAAGCTCGTACCTTTCCTGAATTCAAATCTGCTTTTGGAGTTGAGCTGCGACTTATAGTTTTCGAGAAAATGGAATTTTTCTATCGCTCTTCGAGGTAGTCAGGAATTCCAATGCAACCCCTGTAAAAATTTGAAATTTTTTTTTTCATCCCCGATTTGAAAACTGTTTATGTAGAATTAAGCTCGCACCTTTCCTGAATTCAAAACTGCTTTTGGAGTTGAGCTGCGACTTATAGTTTTCGAGAAAATGGAATTTTTCTATCGCTCTTCGAGGTAGTCAGGAATTCCAATGCAACCCCTGTAAAAATTTGAAATTTTTTTTTTTCTTCCCCGATTTGAAAACTGTTTATGTAGAATTAAGCTCGTACCTTTCCTGAATTCAAATCTGCTTTTGGAGTTGAGCTGCGACTTATAGTTTTCGAGAAAATGGAATTTTTCTATCGCTCTTCGAGGTAGTCAGGAATTCCAATGCAACCCCTGTAAAAATTTGAAATTTTTTTTTTCTTCCCCGATTTGAAAACTGTTTATGTAGAATTAAGCTCGTATCTTTCCTGAATTCAAATCTGCTTTTGGAGTTGAGCTGCGACTTATAGTTTTCGAGAAAATGGAATTTTTCTATCGCTCTTCGAGGTAGTCAGGAATTCCAATGCAACCCCTGTAAAAATTTGAAATTTTTTTTTTCTTCCCCGATTTGAAAACTGTTTATGTAGAATTAAGCTCGCACCTTTCCTGAATTCAAAACTGCTTTTGGAGTTGAGCTGCGACTTATAGTTTTCGAGAAAATGGAATTTTTCTATCGCTCTTCGAGGTAGTCAGGAATTCCAATGCAACCCCTGTAAAAATTTGAAATTTTTTTTTTCTTCCCCGATTTGAAAACTGTTTATGTAGAATTAAGCTCGTACCTTTCCTGAATTCAAATCTGCTTTTGGAGTTGAGCTGCGACTTATAGTTTTCGAGAAAATGGAATTTTTCTATCGCTCTTCGAGGTAGTCAGGAATTCCAATGCAACCCCTGTAAAAATTTGAAATTTTTTTTTTCTTCCCCGATTTGAAAACTGTTTATGTAGAATTAAGCTCGTACCTTTCCTGAATTCAAATCTGCTTTTGGAGTTGAGCTGCGACTTATAGTTTTCGAGAAAATGGAATTTTTCTATCGCTCTTCGAGGTAGTCAGGAATTCCAATGCAACCCCTGTAAAAATTTTAAATTTTTTTTTTCATCCCCGATTTGAAAACTGTTTATGTAGAATTAAGCTCGCACCTTTCCTGAATTCAAAACTGCTTTTGGAGTTGAGCTGCGACTTATAGTTTTCGAGAAAATGGAATTTTTCTATCGCTCTTCGAGGTAGTCAGGAATTCCAATGCAACCCCTGTAAAAATTTGAAATTTTTTTTTTCATCCCCGATTTGAAAACTGTTTATGTAGAATTAAGCTCGCACCTTTCCTGAATTCAAATCTGCTTTTGGAGTTGAGCTGCGACTTATAGTTTTCGAGAAAATGGAATTTTTCTATCGCTCTTCGAGGTAGTCAGGAATTCCCTGTAAAAATTTGAAATTTTTTTTTTCATCCCCGATTTGAAAACTGTTTATGTAGAATTAAGCTCGTACCTTTCCTGAATTCAAATCTGCTTTTGGAGTTGAGCTGCGACTTATAGTTTTCGAGAAAATGGAATTTTTCTATCGCTCTTCGAGGTAGTCAGGAATTCCAATGCAACCCCTGTAAAAATTTGAAATTTTTTTTTTCATCCCCGATTTGAAAACTGTTTATGTAGAATTAAGCTCGCACCTTTCCTGAATTCAAAACTGCTTTTGGAGTTGAGCTGCGACTTATAGTTTTCGAGAAAATGGAATTTTTCTATCGCTCTTCGAGGTAGTCAGGAATTCCAATGCAACCCCTGTAAAAATTTGAAATTTTTTTTTCATCCCCGATTTGAAAACTGTTTATGTAGAATTAAGCTCGCACCTTTCCTGAATTCAAATCTGCTTTTGGAGTTGAGCTGCGACTTATAGTTTTCGAGAAAATGGAATTTTTCTATCGCTCTTCGAGGTAGTCAGGAATTCCAATGCAACCCCTGTAAAAATTTGAAATTTTTTTTTTCATCCCCGATTTGAAAACTGTTTATGTAGAATTAAGCTCGCACCTTTCCTGAATTCAAAACTGCTTTTGGAGTTGAGCTGCGACTTATAGTTTTCGAGAAAATGGAATTTTTCTATCGCTCTTCGAGGTAGTCAGGAATTCCAATGCAACCCCTGTAAAAATTTGAAATTTTTTTTTACTTCCCCGATTTGAAAACTGTTTATGTAGAATTAAGCTCGTACCTTTCCTGAATTCAAATCTGCTTTTGGAGTTGAGCTGCGACTTATAGTTTTCGAGAAAATGGAATTTTTCTATCGCTCTTCGAGGTAGTCAGGAATTCCAATGCAACCCCTGTAAAAATTTGAAATTTTTTTTTTCATCCCCGATTTGAAAACTGTTTATGTAGAATTAAGCTCGCACCTTTCCTGAATTCAAAACTGCTTTTGGAGTTGAGCTGCGACTTATAGTTTTCGAGAAAATGGAATTTTTCTATCGCTCTTCGAGGTAGTCAGGAATTCCAATGCAACCCCTGTAAAAATTTGAAATTTTTTTTTCATCCCCGATTTGAAAACTGTTTATGTAGAATTAAGCTCGCACCTTTCCTGAATTCAAATCTGCTTTTGGAGTTGAGCTGCGACTTATAGTTTTCGAGAAAATGGAATTTTTCTATCGCTCTTCGAGGTAGTCAGGAATTCCAATGCAACCCCTGTAAAAATTTGAAATTTTTTTTTTCTTCCCCGATTTGAAAACTGTTTATGTAGAATTAAGCTCGTACCTTTCCTGAATTCAAAACTGCTTTTGGAGTTGAGCTGCGACTTATAGTTTTCGAGAAAATGGAATTTTTCTATCGCTCTTCGAGGTAGTCAGGAATTCCAATGCAACCCCTGTAAAAATTTGAAATTTTTTTTTCTTCCCCGATTTGAAAACTGTTTATGTAGAATTAAGCTCGTACCTTTCCTGAATTCAAATCTGCTTTTGGAGTTGAGCTGCGACTTATAGTTTTCGAGAAAATGGAATTTTTCTATCGCTCTTCGAGGTAGTCAGGAATTCCAATGCAACCCCTGTAAAAATTTGAAATTTTTTTTTTCATCCCCGATTTGAAAACTGTTTATGTAGAATTAAGCTCGCACCTTTCCTGAATTCAAAACTGCTTTTGGAGTTGAGCTGCGACTTATAGTTTTCGAGAAAATGGAATTTTTCTATCGCTCTTCGAGGTAGTCAGGAATTCCAATGCAACCCCTGTAAAAATTTGAAATTTTTTTTTTTCTTCCCCGATTTGAAAACTGTTTATGTAGAATTAAGCTCGTACCTTTCCTGAATTCAAATCTGCTTTTGGAGTTGAGCTGCGACTTATAGTTTTCGAGAAAATGGAATTTTTCTATCGCTCTTCGAGGTAGTCAGGAATTCCAATGCAACCCCTGTAAAAATTTGAAATTTTTTTTTTCTTCCCCGATTTGAAAACTGTTTATGTAGAATTAAGCTCGTATCTTTCCTGAATTCAAATCTGCTTTTGGAGTTGAGCTGCGACTTATAGTTTTCGAGAAAATGGAATTTTTCTATCGCTCTTCGAGGTAGTCAGGAATTCCAATGCAACCCCTGTAAAAATTTGAAATTTTTTTTTTCTTCCCCGATTTGAAAACTGTTTATGTAGAATTAAGCTCGCACCTTTCCTGAATTCAAAACTGCTTTTGGAGTTGAGCTGCGACTTATAGTTTTCGAGAAAATGGAATTTTTCTATCGCTCTTCGAGGTAGTCAGGAATTCCAATGCAACCCCTGTAAAAATTTGAAATTTTTTTTTTCTTCCCCGATTTGAAAACTGTTTATGTAGAATTAAGCTCGTACCTTTCCTGAATTCAAATCTGCTTTTGGAGTTGAGCTGCGACTTATAGTTTTCGAGAAAATGGAATTTTTCTATCGCTCTTCGAGGTAGTCAGGAATTCCAATGCAACCCCTGTAAAAATTTGAAATTTTTTTTTTCTTCCCCGATTTGAAAACTGTTTATGTAGAATTAAGCTCGTACCTTTCCTGAATTCAAATCTGCTTTTGGAGTTGAGCTGCGACTTATAGTTTTCGAGAAAATGGAATTTTTCTATCGCTCTTCGAGGTAGTCAGGAATTCCAATGCAACCCCTGTAAAAATTTTAAATTTTTTTTTTCATCCCCGATTTGAAAACTGTTTATGTAGAATTAAGCTCGCACCTTTCCTGAATTCAAAACTGCTTTTGGAGTTGAGCTGCGACTTATAGTTTTCGAGAAAATGGAATTTTTCTATCGCTCTTCGAGGTAGTCAGGAATTCCAATGCAACCCCTGTAAAAATTTGAAATTTTTTTTTTCATCCCCGATTTGAAAACTGTTTATGTAGAATTAAGCTCGCACCTTTCCTGAATTCAAAACTGCTTTTGGAGTTGAGCTGCGACTTATAGTTTTCGAGAAAATGGAATTTTTCTATTGCTCTTCGAGGTAGTCAGGAATTCCAATGCAACCCCTGTAAAAATTTGAAATTTTTTTTTCATCCCCGATTTGAAAACTGTTTATGTAGAATTAAGCTCGCACCTTTCCTGAATTCAAATCTGCTTTTGGAGTTGAGCTGCGACTTATAGTTTTCGAGAAAATGGAATTTTTCTATCGCTCTTCGAGGTAGTCAGGAATTCCAATGCAACCCCTGTAAAAATTTGAAATTTTTTTTTTCTTCCCCGATTTGAAAACTGTTTATGTAGAATTAAGCTCGTACCTTTCCTGAATTCAAAACTGCTTTTGGAGTTGAGCTGCGACTTATAGTTTTCGAGAAAATGGAATTTTTCTATCGCTCTTCGAGGTAGTCAGGAATTCCAATGCAACCCCTGTAAAAATTTGAAATTTTTTTTTCTTCCCCGATTTGAAAACTGTTTATGTAGAATTAAGCTCGTACCTTTCCTGAATTCAAATCTGCTTTTGGAGTTGAGCTGCGACTTATAGTTTTCGAGAAAATGGAATTTTTCTATCGCTCTTCGAGGTAGTCAGGAATTCCAATGCAACCCCTGTAAAAATTTGAAATTTTTTTTTTCATCCCCGATTTGAAAACTGTTTATGTAGAATTAAGCTCGCACCTTTCCTGAATTCAAAACTGCTTTTGGAGTTGAGCTGCGACTTATAGTTTTCGAGAAAATGGAATTTTTCTATCGCTCTTCGAGGTAGTCAGGAATTCCAATGCAACCCCTGTAAAAATTTGAAATTTTTTTTTTTCTTCCCCGATTTGAAAACTGTTTATGTAGAATTAAGCTCGTACCTTTCCTGAATTCAAATCTGCTTTTGGAGTTGAGCTGCGACTTATAGTTTTCGAGAAAATGGAATTTTTCTATCGCTCTTCGAGGTAGTCAGGAATTCCAATGCAACCCCTGTAAAAATTTGAAATTTTTTTTTTCTTCCCCGATTTGAAAACTGTTTATGTAGAATTAAGCTCGTATCTTTCCTGAATTCAAATCTGCTTTTGGAGTTGAGCTGCGACTTATAGTTTTCGAGAAAATGGAATTTTTCTATCGCTCTTCGAGGTAGTCAGGAATTCCAATGCAACCCCTGTAAAAATTTGAAATTTTTTTTTTCTTCCCCGATTTGAAAACTGTTTATGTAGAATTAAGCTCGCACCTTTCCTGAATTCAAAACTGCTTTTGGAGTTGAGCTGCGACTTATAGTTTTCGAGAAAATGGAATTTTTCTATCGCTCTTCGAGGTAGTCAGGAATTCCAATGCAACCCCTGTAAAAATTTGAAATTTTTTTTTTCTTCCCCGATTTGAAAACTGTTTATGTAGAATTAAGCTCGTACCTTTCCTGAATTCAAATCTGCTTTTGGAGTTGAGCTGCGACTTATAGTTTTCGAGAAAATTGAATTTTTCTATCGCTCTTCGAGGTAGTCAGGAATTCCAATGCAACCCCTGTAAAAATTTGAAATTTTTTTTTTCTTCCCCGATTTGAAAACTGTTTATGTAGAATTAAGCTCGTACCTTTCCTGAATTCAAATCTGCTTTTGGAGTTGAGCTGCGACTTATAGTTTTCGAGAAAATGGAATTTTTCTATCGCTCTTCGAGGTAGTCAGGAATTCCAATGCAACCCCTGTAAAAATTTTAAATTTTTTTTTTCATCCCCGATTTGAAAACTGTTTATGTAGAATTAAGCTCGCACCTTTCCTGAATTCAAAACTGCTTTTGGAGTTGAGCTGCGACTTATAGTTTTCGAGAAAATGGAATTTTTCTATCGCTCTTCGAGGTAGTCAGGAATTCCAATGCAACCCCTGTAAAAATTTGAAATTTTTTTTTTCTTCCCCGATTTGAAAACTGTTTATGTAGAATTAAGCTCGTACCTTTCCTGAATTCAAATCTGCTTTTGGAGTTGAGCTGCGACTTATAGTTTTCGAGAAAATGGAATTTTTCTATCGCTCTTCGAGGTAGTCAGGAATTCCAATGCAACCCCTGTAAAAATTTGAAATTTTTTTTTTCATCCCCGATTTGAAAACTGTTTATGTAGAATTAAGCTCGCACCTTTCCTGAATTCAAAACTGCTTTTGGAGTTGAGCTGCGACTTATAGTTTTCGAGAAAATGGAATTTTTCTATCGCTCTTCGAGGTAGTCAGGAATTCCAATGCAACCCCTGTAAAAATTTGAAATTTTTTTTTTCTTCCCCGATTTGAAAACTGTTTATGTAGAATTAAGCTCGTACCTTTCCTGAATTCAAATCTGCTTTTGGAGTTGAGCTGCGACTTATAGTTTTCGAGAAAATGGAATTTTTCTATCGCTCTTCGAGGTAGTCAGGAATTCCAATGCAACCCCTGTAAAAATTTGAAATTTTTTTTCATCCCCGATTTGAAAACTGTTTATGTAGAATTAAGCTCGCACCTTTCCTGAATTCAAATCTGCTTTTGGAGTTGAGCTGCGACTTATAGTTTTCGAGAAAATGGAATTTTTCTATCGCTCTTCGAGGTAGCCAGGAATTCCAATGCAACCCCTGTAAAAATTTGAAATTTTTTTTTTCATCCCCGATTTGAAAACTGTTTATGTAGAATTAAGCTCGCACCTTTCCTGAATTCAAATCTGCTTTTGGAGTTGAACTGCGACTTATAGTTTTCGAGAAAATGGAATTTTTCTATCGCTCTTCGAGGTAGTCAGGAATTCCAATGCAACCCCTGTAAAAATTTGAAATTTTTTTTTTCTTCCCGGATTTGAAAACTGTTTATGTAGAATTAAGCTCGTACCTTTCCTG
Organism: Blera fallax; assembly: GCA_946965025.1. Lineage (NCBI taxonomy): Eukaryota > Metazoa > Arthropoda > Insecta > Diptera > Syrphidae > Blera > Blera fallax. The sequence continues at coordinate 57,407,824 of OX337244.1, forward strand.
AATTCAAATCTGCTTTTGGAGTTGAGCTGCGACTTATAGTTTTCGAGAAAATGGAATTTTTCTATCGCTCTTCGAGGTAGTCAGGAATTCCAATGCAACCCCTGTAAAAATTTGAAATTTTTTTTTTCATCCCCGATTTGAAAACTGTTTATGTAGAATTAAGCTCGCACCTTTTCTGAATTCAAAACTGCTTTTGGAGTTGAGCTGCGACTTATAGTTTTCGAGAAAATGGAATTTTTCTATCGCTCTTCGAGGTAGTCAGGAATTCCAATGCAACCCCTGTAAAAATTTGAAATTTTTTTTTTCTTCCCCGATTTGAAAACTGTTTATGTAGAATTAAGCTCGTACCTTTCCTGAATTCAAATCTGCTTTTGGAGTTGAGCTGCGACTTATAGTTTTCGAGAAAATGGAATTTTTCTATCGCTCTTCGAGGTAGTCAGGAATTCCAATGCAACCCCTGTAAAAATTTTAAATTTTTTTTTTCATCCCCGATTTGAAAACTGTTTATGTAGAATTAAGCTCGCACCTTTCCTGAATTCAAAACTGCTTTTGGAGTTGAGCTGCGACTTATAGTTTTCGAGAAAATGGAATTTTTCTATCGCTCTTCGAGGTAGTCAGGAATTCCAATGCAACCGCTGTAAAAATTTGAAATTTTTTTTTTCTTCCCCGATTTGAAAACTGTTTATGTAGAATTAAGCTCGCACCTTTCCTGAATTCAAATCTGCTTTTGGAGTTGAGCTGCGACTTATAGTTCTCGAGAAAATGGAATTTTTCTATCGCTCTTCGAGGTAGTCAGGAATTCCAATGCAACCCCTGTAAAAATTTGAAATTTTTTTTTTCATCCCCGATTTGAAAACTGTTTATGTAGAATTAAGCTCGCACCTTTCCTGAATTCAAAACTGCTTTTGGAGTTGAGCTGCGACTTATAGTTTTCGAGAAAATGGAATTTTTCTATCGCTCTTCGAGGTAGTCAGGAATTCCAATGCAACCCCTGTAAAAATTTGAAATTTTTCTTTTTCTTCCCCGATTTGAAAACTGTTTATGTAGAATTAAGCTCGTACCTTTCCTGAATTCAAATCTGCTTTTGGAGTTGAGCTGCGACTTATAGTTTTCGAGAAAATGGAATTTTTCTATCGCTCTTCGAGGTAGTCAGGAATTCCAATGCAACCCCTGTAAAAATTTGAAATTTTTTTTCATCCCCGATTTGAAAACTGTTTATGTAGAATTAAGCTCGCACCTTTCCTGAATTCAAATCTGCTTTTGGAGTTGAGCTGCGACTTATAGTTTTCGAGAAAATGGAATTTTTCTATCGCTCTTCGAGGTAGCCAGGAATTCCAATGCAACCCCTGTAAAAATTTGAAATTTTTTTTTTCATCCCCGATTTGAAAACTGTTTATGTAGAATTAAGCTCGCACCTTTCCTGAATTCAAATCTGCTTTTGGAGTTGAACTGCGACTTATAGTTTTCGAGAAAATGGAATTTTTCTATCGCTCTTCGAGGTAGTCAGGAATTCCAATGCAACCCCTGTAAAAATTTGAAATTTTTTTTTTTCTTCCCCGATTTGAAAACTGTTTATGTAGAATTAAGCTCGTACCTTTCCTGAATTCAAATCTGCTTTTGGAGTTGAGCTGCGACTTATAGTTTTCGAGAAAATGGAATTTTTCTATCGCTCTTCGAGGTAGTCAGGAATTCCAATGCAACCCCTGTAAAAATTTGAAATTTTTTTTTTCTTCCCCGATTTGAAAACTGTTTATGTAGAATTAAGCTCGTACCTTTCCTGAATTCAAATCTGCTTTTGGAGTTGAGCTGCGACTTATAGTTTTCGAGAAAATGGAATTTTTCTATCGCTCTTCGAGGTAGTCAGGAATTCCAATGCAACCCCTGTAAAAATTTGAAATTTTTTTTTTCATCCCCGATTTGAAAACTGTTTATGTAGAATTAAGCTCGCACCTTTCCTGAATTCAAAACTGCTTTTGGAGTTGAGCTGCGACTTATAGTTTTCGAGAAAATGGAATTTTTCTATCGCTCTTCGAGGTAGTCAGGAATTCCAATGCAACCCCTGTAAAAATTTGAAATTTTTTTTTTCTTCCCCGATTTGAAAACTGTTTATGTAGAATTAAGCTCGTACCTTTCCTGAATTCAAATCTGCTTTTGGAGTTGAGCTGCGACTTATAGTTTTCGAGAAAATGGAATTTTTCTATCGCTCTTCGAGGTAGTCAGGAATTCCAATGCAACCCCTGTAAAAATTTGAAATTTTTTTTTTCATCCCCGATTTGAAAACTGTTTATGTAGAATTAAGCTCGCACCTTTCCTGAATTCAAAACTGCTTTTGGAGTTGAGCTGCGACTTATAGTTTTCGAGAAAATGGAATTTTTCTGTCGCTCTTCGAGGTAGTCAGGAATTCCAATGCAACCCCTGTAAAAATTTGAAATTTTTTTTTTCATCCCCGATTTGAAAACTGTTTATGTAGAATTAAGCTCGCACCTTTCCTGAATTCAAAACTGCTTTTGGAGTTGAGCTGCGACTTATAGTTTTCGAGAAAATGGAATTTTTCTATCGCTCTTCGAGGTAGTCAGGAATTCCAATGCAACCCCTGTAAAAATTTGAAATTTTTTTTTTCTTCCCCGATTTGAAAACTGTTTATGTGGAATTAAGCTCGCACCTTTCCTGAATTCAAAACTGCTTTTGGAGTTGAGCTGCGACTTATAGTTTTCGAGAAAATGGAATTTTTCTATCGCTCTTCGAGGTAGTCAGGAATTCCAATGCAATCCCTGTAAAAATTTGAAATTTTTTTTTCATCCCCGATTTGAAAACTGTTTATGTAGAATTAAGCTCGCACCTTTCCTGAATTCAAATCTGCTTTTGGAGTTGAGCTGCGACTTATAGTTTTCGAGAAAATGGAATTTTTCTATCGCTCTTCGAGGTAGTCAGGAATTCCAATGCAACCCCTGTAAAAATTTGAAATTTTTTTTTTCATCCCCGATTTGAAAACTGTTTATGTAGAATTAAGCTCGCACCTTTTCTGAATTCAAAACTGCTTTTGGAGTTGAGCTGCGACTTATAGTTTTCGAGAAAATGGAATTTTTCTATCGCTCTTCGAGGTAGTCAGGAATTCCAATGCAACCCCTGTAAAAATTTGAAATTTTTTTTTTCTTCCCCGATTTGAAAACTGTTTATGTAGAATTAAGCTCGTACCTTTCCTGAATTCAAATCTGCTTTTGGAGTTGAGCTGCGACTTATAGTTTTCGAGAAAATGGAATTTTTCTATCGCTCTTCGAGGTAGTCAGGAATTCCAATGCAACCCCTGTAAAAATTTGAAATTTTTTTTTTCATCCCCGATTTGAAAACTGTTTATGTAGAATTAAGCTCGCACCTTTCCTGAATTCAAATCTGCTTTTGGAGTTGAGCTGCGACTTATAGTTTTCGAGAAAATGGAATTTTTCTATCGCTCTTCGAGGTAGTCAGGAATTCCAATGCAACCCCTGTAAAAATTTGAAATTTTTTTTTTCATCCCCGATTTGAAAACTGTTTATGTAGAATTAAGCTCGCACCTTTCCTGAATTCAAAACTGCTTTTGGAGTTGAGCTGCGACTTATAGTTTTCGAGAAAATGGAATTTTTCTATCGCTCTTCGAGGTAGTCAGGAATTCCAATGCAACCCCTGTAAAAATTTGAAATTATTTTTTTCATCCCCCATTTGAAAACTGTTTATGTAGAATTAAGCTCGCACCTTTCCTGAATTCAAATCTGCTTTTGGAGTAGAACTGCGACTTATAGTTTTCGAGAAAATGGAATTTTTCTATCGCTCTTCGAAGTAGTCAGGAATTCCAATGCAACCCCTGTAAAAATTTGAAATTTTTTTTTTCATCCCCGATTTGAAAACTGTTTATGTAGAATTAAGCTCGCACCTTTCCTGAATTCAAAACTGCTTTTGGAGTTGAGCTGCGACTTATAGTTTTCGAGAAAATGGAATTTTTCTATCGCTCTTCGAGGTAGTCAGGAATTCCAATGCAACCCCTGTAAAAAATTGAAATTTTTTTTTTCATCCCCGATTTGAAAACTGTTTATGTAGAATTAAGCTCGCAACTTTCCTGAATTCAAAACTGCTTTTGGAGTTGAGCTGCGACTTATAGTTTTCGAGAAAATGGAATTTTTCTATCGCTCTTCGAGGTAGTCAGGAATTCCAATGCAACCCCTGTAAAAATTTGAAATTTTTTTTTTCTTCCCCGATTTGAAAACTGTTTATGTAGAATTAAGCTCGTACCTTTCCTGAATTCAAATCTGCTTTTGGAGTTGAGCTGCGACTTATAGTTTTCGAGAAAATGGAATTTTTCTATCGCTCTTCGAGGTAGTCAGGAATTCCAATGCAAACCCTGTAAAAATTTGAAATTTTTTTTTTCATCCCCGATTTGAAAACTGTTTATGTAGAATTAAGCTCGTACCTTTCCTGAATTCAAATCTGCTTTTGGAGTTGAGCTGCGACTTATAGTTTTCGAGAAAATGGAATTTTTCTATGGCTCTTCGAGGTAGTCAGGAATTCCAATGCAACCCCTGTAAAAATTTGAAATTTTTTTTTTCATCCCCGATTTGAAAACTGTTTATGTAGAATTAAGCTCGCACCTTTCCTGAATTCAAATCTGCTTTTGGAGTTGAGCTGCGACTTATAGTTCTCGAGAAAATGGAATTTTTCTATCGCTCTTCGAGGTAGTCAGGAATTCCAATGCAACCCCTGTAAAAATTTGAAATTTTTTTTTTCTTCCCCGATTTGAAAACTGTTTATGTAGAATTAAGCTCGTACCTTTCCTGAATTCAAATCTGCTTTTGGAGTTGAGCTGCGACTTATAGTTTTCGAGAAAATGGAATTTTTCTATCGCTCTTCGAGGTAGTCAGGAATTCCAATGCAACCCCTGTAAAAATTTGAAATTTTTTTTTTCATCCCCGATTTGAAAACTGTTTATGTAGAATTAAGCTCGCACCTTTCCTGAATTCAAAACTGCTTTTGGAGTTGAGCTGCGACTTATAGTTTTCGAGAAAATGGAATTTTCTATCGCTCTTCGAGGTAGTCAGGAATTCCAATGCAACCCCTGTAAAAATTTGAAATTTTTTTTTTCATCCCCGATTTGAAAACTGTTTATGTAGAATTAAGCTCGCACCTTTCCTGAATTCAAAACTGCTTTTGGAGTTGAGCTGCGACTTATAGTTTTCGAGAAAATGGAATTTTTCTATCGCTCTTCGAGGTAGTCAGGAATTCCAATGCAACCCCTGTAAAAATTTGAAATTTTTTTTTTCATCCCCGATTTGAAAACTGTTTATGTAGAATTAAGCTCGCACCTTTCCTGAATTCAAAACTGCTTTTGGAGTTGAGCTGCGACTTATAGTTTTCGAGAAAATGGAATTTTTCTATCGCTCTTCGAGGTAGTCAGGAATTCCAATGCAACCCCTGTAAAAATTTGAAATTTTTTTTTTCTTCCCCGATTTGAAAACTGTTTATGTAGAATTAAGCTCGTACCTTTCCTGAATTCAAATCTGCTTTTGGAGTTGAGCTGCGACTTATAGTTTTCGAGAAAATGGAATTTTTCTATCGCTCTTCGAGGTAGTCAGGAATTCCAATGCAACCCCTGTAAAAATTTGAAATTTTTTTTTTCATCCCCGATTTGAAAACTGTTTATGTAGAATTAAGCTCGCACCTTTCCTGAATTCAAAACTGCTTTTGGAGTTGAGCTGCGACTTATAGTTTTCGAGAAAATGGAATTTTTCTATCGCTCTTCGAGGTAGTCAGGAATTCCAATGCAACCCCTGTAAAAATTTGAAATTTTTTTTTTCTTCCCCGATTTGAAAACTGTTTATGTAGAATTAAGCTCGTACCTTTAATGAACTCAAATCTGCTTTTGGAGTTGAGCTGCGACTTATAGTTTTCGAGAAAATGGAATTTTTCTATCGCTCTTCGAGGTAGTCAGGAATTCCAATGCAAACCCTGTAAAAATTTGAAATTTTTTTTTTCATCCCCGATTTGAAAACTGTTTATGTAGAATTAAGCTCGTACCTTTCCTGAATTCAAATCTGCTTTTGGAGTTGAGCTGCGACTTATAGTTTTCGAGAAAATGGAATTTTTCTATCGCTCTTCGAGGTAGTCAGGAATTCCAATGCAACCCCTGTAAAAATTTGAAATTTTTTTTTTCATCCCCGATTTGAAAACTGTTTATGTAGAATTAAGCTCGCACCTTTCCTGAATTCAAATCTGCTTTTGGAGTTGAGCTGCGACTTATAGTTCTCGAGAAAATGGAATTTTTCTATCGCTCTTCGAGGTAGTCAGGAATTCCAATGCAACCCCTGTAAAAATTTGAAATTTTTTTTTTCTTCCCCGATTTGAAAACTGTTTATGTAGAATTAAGCTCGTACCTTTAATGAATTCAAATCTGCTTTTGGAGTTGAGCTGCGACTTATAGTTTTCGAGAAAATGGAATTTTTCTATCGCTCTTCGAGGTAGTCAGGAATTCCAATGCAACCCCTGTAAAAATTTGAAATTTTCTTTTTCATCCCCGATTTGAAAACTGTTTATGTAGAATTAAGCTCGCACCTTTCCTGAATTCAAATCTGCTTTTGGAGTTGAGCTGCGACTTGTAGTTCTCGAGAAAATGGAATTTTTCTATCGCTCTTCGAGGTAGTCAGGAATTCCAATGCAACCCCTGTAAAAATTAGAAATTTTTTTTTTCTTCCCCGATTTGAAAACTGTTTATGTAGAATTATGCTCGTACCTTTCCTGAATTCAAATCTGCTTTTGGAGTTGAGCTGCGACTTATAGTTTTCGAGAAAATGGAATTTTTCTATCGCTCTTCGAGGTAGTCAGGAATTCCAATGCAACCCCTGTAAAAATTTGAAATTTTTTTTTTTTTCCCCGATTTGAAAACTGTTTATGTAGAATTAAGCTCGTACCTTTCCTGAATTCAAATCTGCTTTTGGAGTTGAGCTGCGACTTTTTCTATCGCTCTTCGAGGTAGTCAGGAATTCCAATGCAACCCCTGTAAAAATTTGAAATTTTTTTTTTCATCCCCGATTTGAAAACTGTAGAATTAAGCTCGCACCTTTCCTGAATTCAAAACTGCTTTTGGAGTTGAGCTGCGACTTATAGTTTTCGAGAAAATGGAATTTTTCTATCGCTCTTCGAGGTAGTCAGGAATTCCAATGCAACCCCTGTAAAAATTTGAAATTTTTTTTTTCTTCCCCGATTTGAAAACTGTTTATGTAGAATTAAGCTCGCACCTTTCCTGAATTCAAAACTGCTTTTGGAGTTGAGCTGCGACTTATAGTTTTCGAGAAAATGGAATTTTTCTATCGCTCTTCGAGGTAGCCAGGAATTCCAATGCAACCCCTGTAAAAATTTGAAATTTTTTTTTTCATCCCCGATTTGAAAACTGTTTATGTAGAATTAAGCTTGCACCTTTCCTGAATTCAAAACTGCTTTTGGAGTTGAGCTGCGACTTATAGTTTTCGAGAAAATGGAATTTTTCTATCGCTCTTCGAGGTACTCAGGAATTCCAATGCAACCCCTGTAAAAATTTGAAATTTTTTTTTTCTTCCCCGATTTGAAAACTGTTTATGTAGAATTAAGCTCGTACCTTTCCTGAATTCAAATCTGCTTTTGGAGTTGAGCTGCGACTTATAGTTTTCGAGAAAATGGAATTTTTCTATCGCTCTTCGAGGTAGTCAGGAATTCCAATGCAACCCCTGTAAAAATTTGAAATTTTTTTTTTCATCCCCGATTTGAAAACTGTTTATGTAGAATTAAGCTCGCACCTTTCCTGAATTCAAATCTGCTTTTGGAGTTGAGCTGCGACTTATAGTTTTCGAGAAAATGGAATTTTTCTATCGCTCTTCGAGGTAGTCAGGAATTCCAATGCAACCCCTGTAAAAATTTGAAATTTTTTTTTTCTTCCCCGATTTGAAAACTGTTTATGTAGAATTAAGCTCGTACCTTTAATGAATTCAAATCTGCTTTTGGAGTTGAGCTGCGACTTATAGTTTTCGAGAAAATGGAATTTTTCTATCGCTCTTCGAGGTAGTCAGGAATTCCAATGCAACCCCTGTAAAAATTTGAAATTTTTTTTTTCATCCCCGATTTGAAAACTGTTTATGTAGAATTAAGCTCGCACCTTTCCTGAATTCAAAACTGCTTTTGGAGTTGAGCTGCGACTTATAGTTTTCGAGAAAATGGAATTTTTCTATCGCTCTTCGAGGTAGTCAGGAATTCCAATGCAACCCCTGTAAAAATTTGAAATTTTTTTTTTCATCCCCGATTTGAAAACTGTTTATGTAGAATTAAGCTCGCACCTTTCCTGAATTCAAATCTGCTTTTGGAGTTGAGCTGCGACTTATAGTTTTCGAGAAAATGGAATTTTTCTATCGCTCTTCGAGGTAGTCAGGAATTCTAATGCAACCCCTGTAAAAATTTGAAATTTTTTTTTTCTTCCCCGATTTGAAACTGTTTATGTAGAATTAAGCTCGTACCTTTCCTGAATTCAAATCTGCTTTTGGAGTTGAGCTGCGACTTATAGTTTTCGAGAAAATGGAATTTTTCTATCGCTCTTCGAGGTAGTCAGGAATTCCAATGCAACCCCTGTAAAAATTTGAAATTTTTTTTTTCATCCCCGATTTGAAAACTGTTTATGTAGAATTAAGCTCGCACCTTTCCTGAATTCAAAACTGCTTTTGGAGTTGAGCTGCGACTTATAGTTTTCGAGAAAATGGAATTTTTCTATCGCTCTTCGAGGTAGTCAGGAATTCCAATGCAACCCCTGTAAAAATTTGAAATTTTTTTTTTTTTCCCCGATTTGAAAACTGTTTATGTAGAATTAAGCTCGTACCTTTCCTGAATTCAAATCTGCTTTTGGAGTTGAGCTGCGACTTTTTCTATCGCTCTTCGAGGTAGTCAGGAATTCCAATGCAACCCCTGTAAAAATTTGAAATTTTTTTTTTCATCCCCGATTTGAAAACTGTAGAATTAAGCTCGCACCTTTCCTGAATTCAAAACTGCTTTTGGAGTTGAGCTGCGACTTATAGTTTTCGAGAAAATGGAATTTTTCTATCGCTCTTCGAGGTAGTCAGGAATTCCAATGCAACCCCTGTAAAAATTTGAAATTTTTTTTTTCTTCCCCGATTTGAAAACTGTTTATGTAGAATTAAGCTCGCACCTTTCCTGAATTCAAAACTGCTTTTGGAGTTGAGCTGCGACGTATAGTTTTCGAGAAAATGGAATTTTTCTATCGCTCTTCGAGGTAGTCAGGAATTCCAATGCAACCCCTGTAAAAATTTGAAATTTTTTTTTCATCCCCGATTTGAAAACTGTTTATGTAGAATTAAGCTTGCACCTTTCCTGAATTCAAAACTGCTTTTGGAGTTGAGCTGCGACTTATAGTTTTCGAGAAAATGGAATTTTTCTATCGCTCTTCGAGGTACTCAGGAATTCCAATGCAACCCCTGTAAAAATTTGAAATTTTTTTTTTCTTCCCCGATTTGAAAACTGTTTATGTAGAATTAAGCTCGTACCTTTCCTGAATTCAAATCTGCTTTTGGAGTTGAGCTGCGACTTATAGTTTTCGAGAAAATGGAATTTTTCTATCGCTCTTCGAGGTAGTCAGGAATTCCAATGCAACCCCTGTAAAAATTTGAAATTTTTTTTTTTTTCCCCGATTTGAAAACTGTTTATGTAGAATTAAGCTCGTACCTTTCCTGAATTCAAATCTGCTTTTGGAGTTGAGCTGCGACTTTTTCTATCGCTCTTCGAGGTAGTCAGGAATTCCAATGCAACCCCTGTAAAAATTTGAAATTTTTTTTTTCATCCCCGATTTGAAAACTGTAGAATTAAGCTCGCACCTTTCCTGAATTCAAAACTGCTTTTGGAGTTGAGCTGCGACTTATAGTTTTCGAGAAAATGGAATTTTTCTATCGCTCTTCGAGGTAGTCAGGAATTCCAATGCAACCCCTGTAAAAATTTGAAATTTTTTTTTTCTTCCCCGATTTGAAAACTGTTTATGTAGAATTAAGCTCGCACCTTTCCTGAATTCAAAACTGCTTTTGGAGTTGAGCTGCGACTTATAGTTTTCGAGAAAATGGAATTTTTCTATCGCTCTTCGAGGTACTCAGGAATTCCAATGCAACCCCTGTAAAAATTTGAAATTTTTTTTTTCTTCCCCGATTTGAAAACTGTTTATGTAGAATTAAGCTCGTACCTTTCCTGAATTCAAATCTGCTTTTGGAGTTGAGCTGCGACTTATAGTTTTCGAGAAAATGGAATTTTTCTATCGCTCTTCGAGGTAGTCAGGAATTCCAATGCAACCCCTGTAAAAATTTGAAATTTTTTTTTCATCCCCGATTTGAAAACTGTTTATGTAGAATTAAGCTCGCACCTTTCCTGAATTCAAATCTGCTTTTGGAGTTGAGCTGCGACTTATAGTTTTCGAGAAAATGGAATTTTTCTATCGCTCTTCGAGGTAGTCAGGAATTCCAATGCAACCCCTGTAAAAATTTGAAATTTTTTTTTTCATCCCCGATTTGAAAACTGTTTATGTAGAATTAAGCTAGCACCTTTTCTGAATTCAAAACTGCTTTTGGAGTTGAGCTGCGACTTATAGTTTTCGAGAAAATGGAATTTTTCTATCGCTCTTCGAGGTAGTCAGGAATTCCAATGCAACCCCTGTAAAAATTTGAAATTTTTTTTTTCTTCCCCGATTTGAAAACTGTTTATGTAGAATTAAGCTCGTACCTTTCCTGAATTCAAATCTGCTTTTGGAGTTGAGCTGCGACTTATAGTTTTCGAGAAAATGGAATTTTTCTATCGCTCTTCGAGGTAGTCAGGAATTCCAATGCAACCCCTGTAAAAATTTGAAATTTTTTTTTTCATCCCCGATTTGAAAACTGTTTATGTAGAATTAAGCTCGCACCTTTCCTGAATTCAAAACTGCTTTTGGAGTTGAGCTGCGACTTATAGTTTTCGAGAAAATGGAATTTTTCTATCGCTCTTCGAGGTAGTCAGGAATTCCAATGCAACCGCTGTAAAAATTTGAAATTTTTTTTTTCTTCCCCGATTTGAAAACTGTTTATGTAGAATTAAGCTCGCACCTTTCCTGAATTCAAATCTGCTTTTGGAGTTGAGCTGCGACTTATAGTTCTCGAGAAAATGGAATTTTTCTATCGCTCTTCGAGGTAGTCAGGAATTCCAATGCAACCCCTGTAAAAATTTGAAATTTTTTTTTTCTTCCCCGATTTGAAAACTGTTTATGTAGAATTAAGCTCGTACCTTTAATGAATTCAAATCTGCTTTTGGAGTTGAGCTGCGACTTATAGTTTTCGAGAAAATGGAATTTTTCTATCGCTCTTCGAGGTAGTCAGGAATTCCAATGCAACCCCTGTAAAAATTTGAAATTTTTTTTTTCTTCCCCGATTTGAAAACTGTTTATGTAGAATTAAGCTCGTACCTTTCCTGAATTCAAAACTGCTTTTGGAGTTGAGCTGCGACTTATAGTTTTCGAGAAAATGGAATTTTTCTATCGCTCTTCGAGGTAGTCAGGAATTCCAATGCAACCCCTGTAAAAATTTGCAACCCCTGTAAAAATTTGAAATTTTTTTTTTCATCCCCGATTTGAAAACTGTAGAATTAAGCTCGCACCTTTCCTGAATTCAAAACTGCTTTTGGAGTTGAGCTGCGACTTATAGTTTTCGAGAAAATGGAATTTTTCTATCGCTCTTCGAGGTAGTCAGGAATTCCAATGCAACCCCTGTAAAAATTTGAAATTTTTTTTTTCTTCCCCGATTTGAAAACTGTTTATGTAGAATTAAGCTCGCACCTTTCCTGAATTCAAAACTGCTTTTGGAGTTGAGCTGCGACGTATAGTTTTCGAGAAAATGGAATTTTTCTATCGCTCTTCGAGGTAGTCAGGAATTCCAATGCAACCCCTGTAAAAATTTGAAATTTTTTTTTCATCCCCGATTTGAAAACTGTTTATGTAGAATTAAGCTTGCACCTTTCCTGAATTCAAAACTGCTTTTGGAGTTGAGCTGCGACTTATAGTTTTCGAGAAAATGGAATTTTTCTATCGCTCTTCGAGGTACTCAGGAATTCCAATGCAACCCCTGTAAAAATTTGAAATTTTTTTTTTCTTCCCCGATTTGAAAACTGTTTATGTAGAATTAAGCTCGTACCTTTCCTGAATTCAAATCTGCTTTTGGAGTTGAGCTGCGACTTATAGTTTTCGAGAAAATGGAATTTTTCTATCGCTCTTCGAGGTAGTCAGGAATTCCAATGCAACCCCTGTAAAAATTTGAAATTTTTTTTTTTTTCCCCGATTTGAAAACTGTTTATGTAGAATTAAGCTCGTACCTTTCCTGAATTCAAATCTGCTTTTGGAGTTGAGCTGCGACTTTTTCTATCGCTCTTCGAGGTAGTCAGGAATTCCAATGCAACCCCTGTAAAAATTTGAAATTTTTTTTTTCATCCCCGATTTGAAAACTGTAGAATTAAGCTCGCACCTTTCCTGAATTCAAAACTGCTTTTGGAGTTGAGCTGCGACTTATAGTTTTCGAGAAAATGGAATTTTTCTATCGCTCTTCGAGGTACTCAGGAATTCCAATGCAACCCCTGTAAAAATTTGAAATTTTTTTTTTCTTCCCCGATTTGAAAACTGTTTATGTAGAATTAAGCTCGTACCTTTCCTGAATTCAAATCTGCTTTTGGAGTTGAGCTGCGACTTATAGTTTTCGAGAAAATGGAATTTTTCTATCGCTCTTCGAGGTAGTCAGGAATTCCAATGCAACCCCTGTAAAAATTTGAAATTTTTTTTTCATCCCCGATTTGAAAACTGTTTATGTAGAATTAAGCTCGCACCTTTCCTGAATTCAAATCTGCTTTTGGAGTTGAGCTGCGACTTATAGTTTTCGAGAAAATGGAATTTTTCTATCGCTCTTCGAGGTAGTCAGGAATTCCAATGCAACCCCTGTAAAAATTTGAAATTTTTTTTTTCATCCCCGATTTGAAAACTGTTTATGTAGAATTAAGCTAGCACCTTTTCTGAATTCAAAACTGCTTTTGGAGTTGAGCTGCGACTTATAGTTTTCGAGAAAATGGAATTTTTCTATCGCTCTTCGAGGTAGTCAGGAATTCCAATGCAACCCCTGTAAAAATTTGAAATTTTTTTTTTCTTCCCCGATTTGAAAACTGTTTATGTAGAATTAAGCTCGTACCTTTCCTGAATTCAAAACTGCTTTTGGAGTTGAGCTGCGACTTATAGTTTTCGAGAAAATGGAATTTTTCTATCGCTCTTCGAGGTAGTCAGGAATTCCAATGCAACCCCTGTAAAAATTTGAAATTTTTTTTTTCATCCCCGATTTGAAAACTGTTTATGTAGAATTAAGCTCGCACCTTTCCTGAATTCAAAACTGCTTTTGGAGTTGAGCTGCGACTTATAGTTTTCGAGAAAATGGAATTTTTCTATCGCTCTTCGAGGTAGTCAGGAATTCCAATGCAACCGCTGTAAAAATTTGAAATTTTTTTTTTCTTCCCCGATTTGAAAACTGTTTATGTAGAATTAAGCTCGCACCTTTCCTGAATTCAAATCTGCTTTTGGAGTTGAGCTGCGACTTATAGTTCTCGAGAAAATGGAATTTTTCTATCGCTCTTCGAGGTAGTCAGGAATTCCAATGCAACCCCTGTAAAAATTTGAAATTTTTTTTTTCTTCCCCGATTTGAAAACTGTTTATGTAGAATTAAGCTCGTACCTTTCCTGAATTCAAATCTGCTTTTGGAGTTGAGCTGCGACTTATAGTTTTCGAGAAAATGGAATTTTTCTATCGCTCTTCGAGGTAGTCAGGAATTCCAATGCAACCCCTGTAAAAATTTGAAATTTTTTTTTTCATCCCCGATTTGAAAACTGTTTATGTAGAATTAAGCTCGTACCTTTCCTGAATTCAAATCTGCTTTTGGAGTTGAGCTGCGACTTATAGTTTTCGAGAAAATGGAATTTTTCTATCGCTCTTCGAGGTAGTCAGGAATTCCAATGCAACCCCTGTAAAAATTTGAAATTTTTTTTTTCTTCCCCGATTTGAAAACTGTTTATGTAGAATTAAGCTCGCACCTTTCCTGAATTCAAAACTGCTTTTGGAGTTGAGCTGCGACTTATAGTTTTCGAGAAAATGGAATTTTTCTATCGCTCTTCGAGGTACTCAGGAATTCCAATGCAACCCCTGTAAAAATTTGAAATTTTTTTTTTCTTCCCCGATTTGAAAACTGTTTATGTAGAATTAAGCTCGTACCTTTCCTGAATTCAAATCTGCTTTTGGAGTTGAGCTGCGACTTATAGTTTTCGAGAAAATGGAATTTTTCTATCGCTCTTCGAGGTAGTCAGGAATTCCAATGCAACCCCTGTAAAAATTTGAAATTTTTTTTTCATCCCCGATTTGAAAACTGTTTATGTAGAATTAAGCTCGCACCTTTCCTGAATTCAAATCTGCTTTTGGAGTTGAGCTGCGACTTATAGTTTTCGAGAAAATGGAATTTTTCTATCGCTCTTCGAGGTAGTCAGGAATTCCAATGCAACCCCTGTAAAAATTTGAAATTTTTTTTTTCATCCCCGATTTGAAAACTGTTTATGTAGAATTAAGCTCGCACCTTTTCTGAATTCAAAACTGCTTTTGGAGTTGAGCTGCGACTTATAGTTTTCGAGAAAATGGAATTTTTCTATCGCTCTTCGAGGTAGTCAGGAATTCCAATGCAACCCCTGTAAAAATTGGAAATTTTTTTTTTCTTCCCCGATTTGAAAACTGTTTATGTAGAATTAAGCTCGTACCTTTCCTGAATTCAAATCTGCTTTTGGAGTTGAGCTGCGACTTATAGTTTTCGAGAAAATGGAATTTTTCTATCGCTCTTCGAGGTAGTCAGGAATTCCAATGCAACCCCTGTAAAAATTTGAAATTTTTTTTTTCATCCCCGATTTGAAAACTGTTTATGTAGAATTAAGCTCGCACCTTTCCTGAATTCAAAACTGCTTTTGGAGTTGAGCTGCGACTTATAGTTTTCGAGAAAATGGAATTTTTCTATCGCTCTTCGAGGTAGTCAGGAATTCCAATGCAACCGCTGTAAAAATTTGAAATTTTTTTTTTCTTCCCCGATTTGAAAACTGTTTATGTAGAATTAAGCTCGCACCTTTCCTGAATTCAAATCTGCTTTTGGAGTTGAGCTGCGACTTATAGTTCTCGAGAAAATGGAATTTTTCTATCGCTCTTCGAGGTAGTCAGGAATTCCAATGCAACCCCTGTAAAAATTTGAAATTTTTTTTTTCTTCCCCGATTTGAAAACTGTTTATGTAGAATTAAGCTCGTACCTTTAATGAAATCAAATCTGCTTTTGGAGTTGAGCTGCGACTTATAGTTTTCGAGAAAATGGAATTTTTCTATCGCTCTTCGAGGTAGTCAGGAATTCCAATGCAACCCCTGTAAAAATTTGAAATTTTTTTTTTCTTCCCCGATTTGAAAACTGTTTATGTAGAATTAAGCTCGTACCTTTCCTGAATTCAAAACTGCTTTTGGAGTTGAGCTGCGACTTATAGTTTTCGAGAAAATGGAATTTTTCTATCGCTCTTCGAGGTAGTCAGGAATTCCAATGCAACCCCTGTAAAAATTTGAAATTTTTTTTTTCTTCCCCGATTTGAAAACTGTTTATGTAGAATTAAGCTCGTACCTTTCCTGAATTCAAATCTGCTTTTGGAGTTGAGCTGCGACTTATAGTTTTCGAGAAAATGGAATTTTTCTATCGCTCTTCGAGGTAGTCAGGAATTCCAATGCAACCCCTGTAAAAATTTGAAATTTTTTTTTTCATCCCCGATTTGAAAACTGTTTATGTAGAATTAAGCTCGCACCTTTCCTGAATTCAAAACTGCTTTTGGAGTTGAGCTGCGACTTATAGTTTTCGAGAAAATGGAATTTTTCTATCGCTCTTCGAGGTAGTCAGGAATTCCAATGCAACCCCTGTAAAAATTTGAAATTTTTTTTTTCTTCCCCGATTTGAAAACTGTTTATGTAGAATTAAGCTCGCACCTTTCCTGAATTCAAATCTGCTTTTGGAGTTGAGCTGCGACTTATAGTTCTCGAGAAAATGGAATTTTTCTATCGCTCTTCGAGGTAGTCAGGAATTCCAATGCAACCCCTGTAAAAATTTGAAATTTTTTTTTTCTTCCCCGATTTGAAAACTGTTTATGTAGAATTAAGCTCGTACCTTTAATGAATTCAAATCTGCTTTTGGAGTTGAGCTGCGACTTATAGTTTTCGAGAAAATGGAATTTTTCTATCGCTCTTCGAGGTAGTCAGGAATTCCAATTCCCTGTAAAAATTTGAAATTTTTTTTTTCATCCCCGATTTGAAAACTGTTTATGTAGAATTAAGCTCGCACCTTTCCTGAATTCAAAACTGCTTTTGGAGTTGAGCTGCGACTTATAGTTTTCGAGAAAATGGAATTTTTCTATCGCTCTTCGAGGTAGTCAGGAATTCCAATGCAACCCCTGTAAAAATTTGAAATTTTTTTTTTCATCCCCGATTTGAAAACTGTTTATGTAGAATTAAGCTCGCACCTTTCCTGAATTCAAAACTGCTTTTGGAGTTGAGCTGCGACTTATAGTTTTCGAGAAAATGGAATTTTTCTATCGCTCTTCGAGGTAGTCAGGAATTCCAATGCAACCCCTGTAAAAATTTTAAATTTTTTTTTTTTTCCCCGATTTGAAAACTGTTTATGTAGAATTAAGCTCGTACCTTTCCTGAATTCAAATCTGCTTTTGGAGTTGAGCTGCGACTTTTTCTATCGCTCTTCGAGGTAGTCAGGAATTCCAATGCAACCCCTGTAAAAATTTGAAATTTTTTTTTTCATCCCCGATTTGAAAACTGTAGAATTAAGCTCGCACCTTTCCTGAATTCAAAACTGCTTTTGGAGTTGAGCTGCGACTTATAGTTTTCGAGAAAATGGAATTTTTCTATCGCTCTTCGAGGTAGTCAGGAATTCCAATGCAACCCCTGTAAAAATTTGAAATTTTTTTTTTCATCCCCGATTTGAAAACTGTTTATGTAGAATTAAGCTCGCACCTTTCCTGAATTCAAATCTGCTTTTGGAGTTGAGCTGCGACTTATAGTTCTCGAGAAAATGGAATTTTTCTATCGCTCTTCGAGGTAGTCAGGAATTCCAATGCAACCCCTGTAAAAATTTGAAATTTTTTTTTTCTTCCCCGATTTGAAAACTGTTTATGTAGAATTAAGCTCGTACCTTTAATGAAATCAAATCTGCTTTTGGAGTTGAGCTGCGACTTATAGTTTTCGAGAAAATGGAATTTTTCTATCGCTCTTCGAGGTAGTCAGGAATTCCAATGCAACCCCTGTAAAAATTTGAAATTTTTTTTTTCTTCCCCGATTTGAAAACTGTTTATGTAGAATTAAGCTCGCACCTTTCCTGAATTCAAAACTGCTTTTGGAGTTGAGCTGCGACTTATAGTTTTCTAGAAAATGGAATTTTTCTATCGCTCTTCGAGGTAGTCAGGAATTCCAATGCAACCCCTGTAAAAATTTGAAATTTTTTTTTTCATCCCCGATTTGAAAACTGTTTATGTAGAATTAAGCTTGCACCTTTCCTGAATTCAAAACTGCTTTTGGAGTTGAGCTGCGACTTATAGTTTTCGAGAAAATGGAATTTTTCTATCGCTCTTCGAGGTACTCAGGAATTCCAATGCAACCCCTGTAAAAATTTGAAATTTTTTTTTTCTTCCCCGATTTGAAAACTGTTTATGTAGAATTAAGCTCGCACCTTTCCTGAATTCAAAACTGCTTTTGGAGTTGAGCTGCGACTTATAGTTTTCGAGAAAATGGAATTTTTCTATCGCTTTTCGAGGTAGTCAGGAATTCCAATGCAACCCCTGTAAAAATTTGAAATTTTTTTTTTCTTCCCCGATTTGAAAACTGTTTATGTAGAATTAAGCTCGTACCTTTAATGAATTCAAATCTGCTTTTGGAGTTGAGCTGCGACTTATAGTTTTCGAGAAAATGGAATTTTTCTATCGCTCTTCGAGGTAGTCAGGAATTCCAATGCAACCCCTGTAAAAATTTGAAATTTTTTTTTTCTTCCCCGATTTGAAAACTGTTTATGTAAAATTAAGCTCGCACCTTTCCTGAATTCAAAACTGCTTTTGGAGTTGAGCTGCGACTTATAGTTTTCGAGAAAATGGAATTTTTCTATCGCTCTTCGAGGTAGTCAGGAATTCCAATGCAACCCCTGTAAAAATTTGAAATTTTTTTTTTCATCCCCGATTTGAAAACTGTTTATGTAGAATTAAGCTCGCACCTTTCCTGAATTCAAAACTGCTTTTGGAGTTGAGCTGCGACTTATAGTTTTCGAGAAAATGGAATTTTTCTATCGCTCTTCGAGGTAGTCAGGAATTCCAATGCAACCCCTGTAAAAATTTGAAATTTTTTTTTTCATCCCCGATTTGAAAACTGTTTATGTAGAATTAAGCTCGCACCTTTCCTGAATTCAAAACTGCTTTTGGAGTTGAGCTGCGACTTATAGTTTTCGAGAAAATGGAATTTTTCTATCGCTTTTCGAGGTAGTCAGGAATTCCAATGCAACCCCTGTAAAAATTAGAAATTTTTTTTTTCTTCCCCGATTTGAAAACTGTTTATGTAGAATTAAGCTCGTACCTTTCCTGAATTCAAATCTGCTTTTGGAGTTGAGCTGCGACTTATAGTTTTCGAGAAAATGGAATTTTTCTATCGCTCTTCGAGGTAGTCAGGAATTCCAATGCAACCCCTGTAAAAATTTGAAATTTTTTTTTTCATCCCCGATTTGAAAACTGTTTATGTAGAATTAAGCTCGCACCTTTCCTGAATTCAAAACTGCTTTTGGAGTTGAGCTGCGACTTATAGTTTTCGAGAAAATGGAATTTTTCTATCGCTCTTCGAGGTAGTCAGGAATTCCAATGCAACCCCTGTAAAAATTTGAAATTTTTTTTTTCATCCCCGATTTGAAAACTGTTTATGTAGAATTAAGCTCGCACCTTTCCTGAATTCAAAACTGCTTTTGGAGTTGAGCTGCGACTTATAGTTTTCGAGAAAATGGAATTTTTCTATCGCTCTTCGAGGTAGTCAGGAATTCCAATGCAACCCCTGTAAAAATTTGAAATTTTTTTTTTCTTCCCCGATTTGAAAACTGTTTATGTAGAATTAAGCTCGTACCTTTCCTGAATTCAAATCTGCTTTTGGAGTTGAGCTGCGACTTATAGTTTTCGAGAAAATGGAATTTTTCTATCGCTCTTCGAGGTAGTCAGGAATTCCAATGCAACCCCTGTAAAAATTTGAAATTTTTTTTTTCATCCCCGATTTGAAAACTGTTTATGTAAAATTAAGCTCGCACCTTTCCTGAATTCAAAACTGCTTTTGGAGTTGAGCTGCGACTTATAGTTTTCGAGAAAATGGAATTTTTCTATCGCTCTTCGAGGTAGTCAGGAATTCCAATGCAACCCCTGTAAAAATTTGAAATTTTTTTTTTCTTCCCCGATTCGAAAACTGTTTATGTAGAATTAAGCTCGTACCTTTAATGAATTCAAATCTGCTTTTGGAGCTGAGCTGCGACTTATAGTTTTCGAGAAAATGGAATTTTTCTATCGCTCTTCGAGGTAGTCAGGAATTCCAATGCAACCCCTGTAAAAATTTGAAATTTTTTTTTTCATCCCCGATTTGAAAACTGTTTATGTAGAATTAAGCTCGCACCTTTAGTGAATTCAAAACTGCTTTTGGAGTTGAGCTGCGACTTATAGTTTTCGAGAAAATGGAATTTTTCTATCGCTCTTCGAGGTAGTCAGGAATTCCAATGCAACCCCTGTAAAAATTTGAAATTTTTTTTTTCATCCCCGATTTGAAAACTGTTTATGTAGAATTAAGCTCGCACCTTTCCTGAATTCAAAACTGCTTTTGGAGTTGAGCTGCGACTTATAGTTTTCGAGAAAATGGAATTTTTCTATCGCTCTTCGAGGTAGTCAGGAATTCCAATGCAACCCCTGTCAAAATTTGAAATTTTTTTTTTCATCCCCGATTTGAAAACTGTTTATGTAGAATTAAGCTCGCACCTTTCCTGAATTCAAATCTGCTTTTGGAGTAGAACTGCGACTTATAGTTTTCGAGAAAATGGAATTTTTCTATCGCTCTTCGAGGTAGTCAGGAATTCCAATGCAACCCCTGTAAAAATTTGAAATTTTTTTTTTCTTCCCCGATTCGAAAACTGTTTATGTAGAATTAAGCTCGCACCTTTCCTGAATTCAAAACTGCTTTTGGAGTTGAGCTGCGACTTATAGTTTTCGAGAAAATGGAATTTTTCTATCGCTCTTCGAGGTAGTCAGGAATTCCAATGCAACCCCTGTAAAAATTTGAAATTTTTTTTTTCATCCCCGATTTGAAAACTGTTTATGTAGAATTAAGCTCGCACCTTTCCTGAATTCAAAACTGCTTTTGGAGTTGAGCTGCGACTTATAGTTTTCGAGAAAATGGAATTTTTCTATCGCTCTTCGAGGTAGTCAGGAATTCAACCCCTGTAAAAATTTTAAATTTTTTTTTTCATCCCCGATTTGAAAACTGTTTATGTAGAATTAAGCTCGCACCTTTCCTGAATTCAAAACTGCTTTTGGAGTTGAGCTGCGACTTATAGTTTTCGAGAAAATGGAATTTTTCTATCGCTCTTCGAGGTAGTCAGGAATTCCAATGCAACCCCTGTAAAAATTTGAAATTTTTTTTTTCATCCCCGATTTGAAAACTGTTTATGTAGAATTAAGCTCGCACCTTTCCTGAATTCAAATCTGCTTTTGGAGTAGAACTGCGACTTATAGTTTTCGAGAAAATGGAATTTTTCTATCGCTCTTCGAGGTAGTCAGGAATTCCAATGCAACCCCTGTAAAAATTTGAAATTTTTTTTTTCATCCCCGATTTGAAAACTGTTTATGTAGAATTAAGCTCGCACCTTTCCTGAATTCAAAACTGCTTTTGGAGTTGAGCTGCGACTTATAGTTTTCGAGAAAATGGAATTTTTCTATCGCTCTTCGAGGTAGTCAGGAATTCCAATGCAACCCCTGTCAAAATTTGAAATTTTTTTTTTCATCCCCGATTTGAAAACTGTTTATGTAGAATTAAGCTCGCACCTTTCCTGAATTCAAAACTGCTTTTGGAGTTGAGCTGCGACTTATAGTTTTCGAGAAAATGGAATTTTTCTATCGCTCTTCGAGGTAGTCAGGAATTCCAATGCAACCCCTGTAAAAATTTGAAATTTTTTTTTTCATCCCCGATTTGAAAACTGTTTATGTAGAATTAAGCTCGCACCTTTCCTGAATTCAAAACTGCTTTTGGAGTTGAGCTGCGACTTATAGTTTTCGAGAAAATGGAATTTTTCTATCGCTCTTCGAGGTAGTCAGGAATTCAACCCCTGTAAAAATTTTAAATTTTTTTTTTCATCCCCGATTTGAAAACTGTTTATGTAGAATTAAGCTCGCACCTTTCCTGAATTCAAAACTGCTTTTGGAGTTGAGCTGCGACTTATAGTTTTAGAGAAAATGGAATTTTTCTATCGCTCTTCGAGGTAGTCAGGAATTCCAATGCAACCCCTGTAAAAATTTTAAATTTTTTTTTTCATCCCCGATTTGAAAACTGTTTATGTAGAATTAAGCTCGCACCTTTCCTGAATTCAAATCTGCTTTTGGAGTAGAACTGCGACTTATAGTTTTCGAGAAAATGGAATTTTTCTATCGCTCTTCGAGGTAGTCAGGAATTCCAATGCAACCCCTGTAAAAATTTGAAATTTTTTTTTTCATCCCCGATTTGAAAACTGTTTATGTAGAATTAAGCTCGCACCTTTCCTGAATTCAAAACTGCTTTTGGAGTTGAGCTGCGACTTATAGTTTTCGAGAAAATGGAATTTTTCTATCGCTCTTCGAGGTAGTCAGGAATTCCAATGCAACCCCTGTCAAAATTTGAAATTTTTTTTTTCATCCCCGATTTGAAAACTGTTTATGTAGAATTAAGCTCGCACCTTTCCTGAATTCAAATCTGCTTTTGGAGTAGAACTGCGACTTATAGTTTTCGAGAAAATGGAATTTTTCTATCGCTCTTCGAGGTAGTCAGGAATTCCAATGCAACCCCTGTAAAAATTTGAAATTTTTTTTTTCATCACCGATTTGAAAACTGTTTATGTAGAATTAAGCTCGCACCTTTCCTGAATTCAAAACTGCTTTTGGAGTTGAGCTGCGACTTATAGTTTTCGAGAAAATGGAATTTTTCTATCGCTCTTCGAGGTAGTCAGGAATTCCAATGCAACCCCTGTAAAAATTTAAAATTTTTTTTTTTTTCCCCGATTTGAAAACTGTTTATGTAGAATTAAGCTCGTACCTTTCCTGAATTCAAATCTGCTTTTGGAGTTGAGCTGCGACTTATAGTTTTCGAGAAAATGGAATTTTTCTATCGCTCTTCGAGGTAGTCAGGAATTCCAATGCAACCCCTGTAAAAATTTGAAATTTTTTTTTTCATCCCCGATTTGAAAACTGTTTATGTAGAATTAAGCTCGCACCTTTCCTGAATTCAAAACTGCTTTTGGAGTTGAGCTGCGACTTATAGTTTTCGAGAAAATGGAATTTTTCTATCGCTCTTCGAGGTAGTCAGGAATTCCAATGCAACCCCTGTAAAAATTTGAAATTTTTTTTTCATCCCCGATTTGAAAACTGTTTATGTAGAATTAAGCTCGCACCTTTCCTGAATTCAAATCTGCTTTTGGAGTAGAACTGCGACTTATAGTTTTCGAGAAAATGGAATTTTTCTATCGCTCTTCGAGGTAGTCAGGAATTCCAATGCAACCCCTGTAAAAATTTGAAATTATTTTTTT
Source organism: Blera fallax (assembly GCA_946965025.1). Taxonomy (NCBI): domain Eukaryota; kingdom Metazoa; phylum Arthropoda; class Insecta; order Diptera; family Syrphidae; genus Blera; species Blera fallax. Next base: position 57,430,756 of record OX337244.1, read on the forward strand.
CATCCCCGATTTGAAAACTGTTTATGTAGAATTAAGCTCGCACCTTTCCTGAATTCAAAACTGCTTTTGGAGTTGAGCTGCGACTTATAGTTTTCGAGAAAATGGAATTTTTCTATCGCTCTTCGAGGTAGTCAGGAATTCCAATGCAACCCCTGTAAAAATTTGAAATTTTTTTTTTCTTCCCCGATTTGAAAACTGTTTATGTAGAATTAAGCTCGTACCTTTCCTGAATTCAAATCTGCTTTTGGAGTTGAACTGCGAATTATAGTTTTCGAGAAAATGGAATTTTTCTATCGCTCTTCGAGGTAGTCAGGAATTCCAATGCAACCCCTGTAAAAATTTTAAATTTTTTTTTTCATTCCCGATTTGAAAACTGTTTATGTAGAATTAAGCTCGCACCTTTCCTGAATTCAAAACTGCTTTTGGAGTTGAGCTGCGACTTATAGTTTTCGAGAAAATGGAATTTTTCTATCGCTCTTCGAGGTAGTCAGGAATTCCAATGCAACCCCTGTAAAAATTTGAAATTTTTTTTCTTCCCCGATTTGAAAACTGTTTATGTAGAATTAAGCTCGTACCTTTCCTGAATTCAAATCTGCTTTTGGAGTTGAGCTGCGACTTATAGTTTTCGAGAAAATGGAATTTTTCTATCGCTCTTCGAGGTAGTCAGGAATTCCAATGCAACCCCTGTAAAAATTTGAAATTTTTTTCTTCATCCCCGATTTGAAAACCGTTTATGTAGAATTAAGCTCGCACCTTTCCTGAATTCAAAACTGCTTTTGGAGTTGAGCTGCGACTTATAGTTTTCGAGAAAATGGAATTTTTCTATCGCTCTTCGAGGTAGTCAGGAATTCCAATGCAACCCCTGTAAAAATTTTAAATTTTTTTTTTCATCCCCGATTTGAAAACTGTTTATGTAGAATTAAGCTCGCACCTTTCCTGAATTCAAAACTGCTTTTGGAGTTGAGCTGCGACTTATAGTTTTCGAGAAAATGGAATTTTTCTATCGCTCTTCGAGGTAGTCAGGAATTCCAATGCAACCCCTGTAAAAATTTGAAATTTTTTTTTTCTTCCCCGATTTGAAAACTGTTTATGTAGAATTAAGCTCGTACCTTTCCTGAATTCAAATCTGCTTTTGGAGTTGAACTGCGAATTATAGTTTTCGAGAAAATGGAATTTTTCTACGCTCTTCGAGGTAGTCAGGAATTCCAATGCAACCCCTGTAAAAATTTGAAATTTTTTTTCTTCCCCGATTTGAAAACTGTTTATGTAGAATTAAGCTCGTACCTTTCCTGAATTCAAATCTGCTTTTGGAGTTGAGCTGCGACTTATAGTTTTCGAGAAAATGGAATTTTTCTATCGCTCTTCGAGGTAGTCAGGAATTCCAATGCAACCCCTGTAAAAATTTGAAATTTTTTTTTTCATCCCCGATTTGAAAACTGTTTATGTAGAATTAAGCTCGCACCTTTCCTGAATTCAAAACTGCTTTTGGAGTTGAGCTGCGACTTATAGTTTTCGAGAAAATGGAATTTTTCTGTCGCTCTTCGAGGTAGTCAGGAATTCCAATGCAACCCCTGTAAAAATTTGAAATTTTTTTTTTCATCCCCGATTTGAAAACTGTTTATGTAGAATTAAGCTCGCACCTTTCCTGAATTCAAAACTGCTTTTGGAGTTGAGCTGCGACTTATAGTTTTCGAGAAAATGGAATTTTTCTGTCGCTCTTCGAGGTAGTCAGGAATTCCAATGCAACCCCTGTAAAAATTTGAAATTTTTTTTTTCATCCCCGATTTGAAAACTGTTTACGTAGAATTAAGCTCGCACCTTTCCTGAATTCAAAACTGCTTTTGGAGTTGAGCTGCGACTTATAGTTTTCGAGAAAATGGAATTTTTCTATCGCTCTTCGAGGTAGTCAGGAATTCCAATGCAACCCCTGTAAAAATTTGAAATTTTTTTTTTCATCCCCGATTTGAAAACTGTTTATGTAGAATTAAGCTCGCACCTTTCCTGAATTCAAAACTGCTTTTGGAGTTGAGCTGCGACTTATAGTTTTCGAGAAAATGGAATTTTTCTATCGCTTTTCGAGGTAGTCAGGAATTCCAATGCAACCCCTGTAAAAATTAGAAATTTTTTTTTTCTTCCCCGATTTGAAAACTGTTTATGTAGAATTAAGCTCGCACCTTTCCTGAATTCAAAACTGCTTTTGGAGTTGAGCTGCGACTTATAGTTTTCGAGAAAATGGAATTTTTCTGTCGCTCTTCGAGGTAGTCAGGAATTCCAATGCAACCCCTGTAAAAATTTGAAATTTTTTTTTTTTCCCCCGATTTGAAAACTGTTTATGTAGAATTAAGCTCGTACCTTTCCTGAATTCAAATCTGCTTTTGGAGTTGAGCTGCGACTTATAGTTTTCGAGAAAATGGAATTTTTCTATCGCTCTTCGAGGTAGTCAGGAATTCCAATGCAACCCCTGTAAAAATTTGAAATTTTTTTTTTCATCCCCGATTTGAAAACTGTTTATGTAGAATTAAGCTCGCACCTTTCCTGAATTCAAAACTGCTTTTGGAGTTGAGCTGCGACTTATAGTTTTCGAGAAAATGGAATTTTTCTATCGCTCTTCGAGGTAGTCAGGAATTCCAATGCAACCCCTGTAAAAATTTGAAATTTTTTTTTTCATCCCCGATTTGAAAACTGTTTATGTAGAATTAAGCTCGCACCTTTCCTGAATTCAAAACTGCTTTTGGAGTTGAGCTGCGACTTATAGTTTTCGAGAAAATGGAATTTTTCTATCGCTCTTCGAGGTAGTCAGGAATTCCAATGCAACCCCTGTAAAAATTTAAAATTTTTTTTTTCATCCCCGATTTGAAAACTGTTTATGTAGAATTAAGCTCGCACCTTTCCTGAATTCAAAACTGCTTTTGGAGTTGAGCTGCGACTTATAGTTTTCGAGAAAATGGAATTTTTCTATCGCTCTTCGAGGTAGTCAGGAATTCCAATGCAACCCCGGTAAAAATTTGAAATTTTTTTTTTCATCCCCGATTTGAAAACTGTTTATGTAGAATTAAGCTCGCACCTTTCCTGAATTCAAAACTGCTTTTGGAGTTGAGCTGCGACTTATAGTTTTCGAGAAAATGGAATTTTTCTATCGCTTTTCGAGGTAGTCAGGAATTCCAATGCAACCCCTGTAAAAATTTGAAATTTTTTTTTTCTTCCCCGATTTGAAAACTGTTTATGTAGAATTAAGCTCGTACCTTTAATGAATTCAAATCTGCTTTTGGAGTTGAGCTGCGACTTATAGTTTTCGAGAAAATGGAATTTTTCTATCGCTCTTCGAGGTAGTCAGGAATTCCAATGCAACCCCTGTAAAAATTTTAAATTTTTTTTTTCATCCCCGATTTGAAAACTGTTTATGTAGAATTAAGCTCGCACCTTTCCTGAATTCAAAACTGCTTTTGGAGTTGAGCTGCGACTTATAGTTTTCGAGAAAATGGAATTTTTCTATCGCTCTTCGAGGTAGTCAGGAATTCCAATGCAGCCCTGTAAAAATTTGAAATTTTTTCTTTCTTCCCCGATTTGAAAACTGTTTATGTAGAATTAAGCTCGTACCTTTCCTGAATTCAAATCTGCTTTTGGAGTTGAGCTGCGACTTATAGTTTTCGAGAAAATGGAATTTTTCTATCGCTCTTCGAGGTAGTCAGGAATTCCAATGCAACCCCTGTAAAAATTTGAAATTTTTTTTTTTTTTCCCCGATTTGAAAACTGTTTATGTAGAATTAAGCTCGTACCTTTCCTGAATTCAAATCTGCTTTTGGAGTTGAGCTGCGACTTATAGTTTTCGAGAAAATGGAATTTTTCTATCGCTCTTCGAAGTAGTCAGGAATTCCAATGCAACCCCTGTAAAAATTTGAAATTTTTTTTTTCATCCCCGATTTGAAAACTGTTTATGTAGAATTAAGCTCGCACCTTTCCTGAATTCAAAACTGCTTTTGGAGTTGAGCTGCGACTTATAGTTTTCGAGAAAATGGAATTTTTCTATCGCTCTTCGAGGTAGTCAGGAATTCCAATGCAACCCCTGTAAAAATTTGAAATTTTTTTTTTCTTCCCCGATTTGAAAACTGTTTATGTAGAATTAAGCTCGCACCTTTCCTGAATTCAAAACTGCTTTTGGAGTTGAGCTGCGACTTATAGTTTTCGAGAAAATGGAATTTTTCTATCGCTCTTCGAGGTAGTCAGGAATTCCAATGCAACCCCTGTAAAAATTTGAAATTTTTTTTTTCATCCCCGATTTGAAAACTGTAGAATTAAGCTCGCACCTTTCCTGAATTCAAAACTGCTTTTGGAGTTGAGCTGCGACTTATAGTTTTCGAGAAAATGGAATTTTTCTATCGCTCTTCGAGGTAGTCAGGAATTCCAATGCAACCCCTGTAAAAATTTGAAATTTTTTTTTTCATCCCCGATTTGAAAACTGTTTATGTAGAATTAAGCTCGCACCTTTCCTGAATTCAAAACTGCTTTTGGAGTTGAGCTGCGACTTATAGTTTTCGAGAAAATGGAATTTTTCTATCGCTTTTCGAGGTAGTCAGGAATTCCAATGCAACCCCTGTAAAAATTAGAAATTTTTTTTTTCTTCCCCGATTTGAAAACTGTTTATGTAGAATTAAGCTCGTACCTTTCCTGAATTCAAAACTGCTTTTGGAGTTGAGCTGCGACTTATAGTTTTCGAGAAAATGGAATTTTTCTGTCGCTCTTCGAGGTAGTCAGGAATTCCAATGCAACCCCTGTAAAAATTTGAAATTTTTTTTTTTTCCCCGATTTGAAAACTGTTTATGTAGAATTAAGCTCGTACCTTTCCTGAATTCAAATCTGCTTTTGGAGTTGAGCTGCGACTTATAGTTTTCGAGAAAATGGAATTTTTCTATCGCTCTTCGAGGTAGTCAGGAATTCCAATGCAACCCCTGTAAAAATTTGAAATTTTTTTTTTCATCCCCGATTTGAAAACTGTTTATGTAGAATTAAGCTCGCACCTTTCCTGAATTCAAAACTGCTTTTGGAGTTGAGCTGCGACTTATAGTTTTCGAGAAAATGGAATTTTTCTATCGCTCTTCGAGGTAGTCAGGAATTCCAATGCAACCCCTGTAAAAATTTGAAATTTTTTTTTTCTTCCCCGATTTGAAAACTGTTTATGTAGAATTAAGCTCGCACCTTTCCTGAATTCAAAACTGCTTTTGGAGTTGAGCTGCGACTTATAGTTTTCGAGAAAATGGAATTTTTCTATCGCTCTTCGAGGTAGTCAGGAATTCCAATGCAACCCGTGTAAAAATTTGAAATTTTTTTTTTCATCCCCGATTTGAAAACTGTTTATGTAGAATTAAGCTCGCACCTTTCCTGAATTCAAAACTGCTTTTGGAGTTGAGCTGCGACTTATAGTTTTCGAGAAAATGGAATTTTTCTATCGCTTTTCGAGGTAGTCAGGAATTCCAATGCAACCCCTGTAAAAATTTGAAATTTTTTTTTTCTTCCCCGATTTGAAAACTGTTTATGTAGAATTAAGCTCGTACCTTTAATGAATTCAAATCTGCTTTTGGAGTTGAGCTGCGACTTATAGTTTTCGAGAAAATGGAATTTTTCTATCGCTCTTCGAGGTAGTCAGGAATTCCAATGCAACCCCTGTAAAAATTTGAAATTTTTTTTTTCATCCCCGATTTGAAAACTGTTTATGTAGAATTAAGCTCGCACCTTTCCTGAATTCAAAACTGCTTTTGGAGTTGAGCTGCGACTTATAGTTTTCGAGAAAATGGAATTTTTCTATCGCTCTTCGAGGTAGTCAGGAATTCCAATGCAACCCCTGTAAAAATTTGAAATTTTTTTTTTCATCCCCGATTTGAAAACTGTTTATGTAGAATTAAGCTCGCACCTTTCCTGAATTCAAAACTGCTTTTGGAGTTGAGCTGCGACTTATAGTTTTCGAGAAAATGGAATTTTTCTATCGCTCTTCGAGGTAGTCAGGAATTCCAATGCAACCCCTGTAAAAATTTGAAATTTTTTTTTTCATCCCCGATTTGAAAACTGTTTATGTAGAATTAAGCTCGCACCTTTCCTGAATTCAAAACTGCTTTTGGAGTTGAGCTGCGACTTATAGTTTTCGAGAAAATGGAATTTTTCTATCGCTTTTCGAGGTAGTCAGGAATTCCAATGCAACCCCTGTAAAAATTAGAAATTTTTTTTTTCTTCCCCGATTTGAAAACTGTTTATGTAGAATTAAGCTCGCACCTTTCCTGAATTCAAAACTGCTTTTGGAGTTGAGCTGCGACTTATAGTTTTCGAGAAAATGGAATTTTTCTGTCGCTCTTCGAGGTAGTCAGGAATTCCAATGCAACCCCTGTAAAAATTTGAAATTTTTTTTTTTTCCCCGATTTGAAAACTGTTTATGTAGAATTAAGCTCGTACCTTTCCTGAATTCAAATCTGCTTTTGGAGTTGAGCTGCGACTTATAGTTTTCGAGAAAATGGAATTTTTCTATCGCTCTTCGAGGTAGTCAGGAATTCCAATGCAACCCCTGTAAAAATTTGAAATTTTTTTTTTCATCCCCGATTTGAAAACTGTTTATGTAGAATTAAGCTCGCACCTTTCCTGAATTCAAAACTGCTTTTGGAGTTGAGCTGCGACTTATAGTTTTCGAGAAAATGGAATTTTTCTATCGCTCTTCGAGGTAGTCAGGAATTCCAATGCAACCCCTGTAAAAATTTGAAATTTTTTTTTTCTTCCCCGATTTGAAAACTGTTTATGTAGAATTAAGCTCGCACCTTTCCTGAATTCAAAACTGCTTTTGGAGTTGAGCTGCGACTTATAGTTTTCGAGAAAATGGAATTTTTCTATCGCTCTTCGAGGTAGTCAGGAATTCCAATGCAACCCCTGTAAAAATTTGAAATTTTTTTTTTCATCCCCGATTTGAAAACTGTTTATGTAGAATTAAGCTCGCACCTTTCCTGAATTCAAAACTGCTTTTGGAGTTGAGCTGCGACTTATAGTTTTCGAGAAAATGGAATTTTTCTATCGCTCTTCGAGGTAGTCAGGAATTCCAATGCAACCCCTGTAAAAATTTGAAATTTTTTTTTTCATCCCCGATTTGAAAACTGTTTATGTAGAATTAAGCTCGCACCTTTCCTGAATTCAAAACTGCTTTTGGAGTTGAGCTGCGACTTATAGTTTTCGAGAAAATGGAATTTTTCTATCGCTTTTCGAGGTAGTCAGGAATTCCAATGCAACCCCTGTAAAAATTTGAAATTTTTTTTTTTTTCCCCGATTTGAAAACTGTTTATGTAGAATTAAGCTCGCACCTTTCCTGAATTCAAAACTGCTTTTGGAGTTGAGCTGCGACTTATAGTTTTCGAGAAAATGGAATTTTTCTATCGCTCTTCGAGGTAGTCAGGAATTCCAATGCAACCCCTGTAAAAATTAGAAATTTTTTTTTTCTTCCCCGATTTGAAAACTGTTTATGTAGAATTAAGCTCGCACCTTTCCTGAATTCAAAACTGCTTTTGGAGTTGAGCTGCGACTTATAGTTTTCGAGAAAATGGAATTTTTCTGTCGCTCTTCGAGGTAGTCAGGAATTCCAATGCAACCCCTGTAAAAATTTGAAATTTTTTTTTTTTCCCCGATTTGAAAACTGTTTATGTAGAATTAAGCTCGTACCTTTCCTGAATTCAAATCTGCTTTTGGAGTTGAGCTGCGACTTATAGTTTTCGAGAAAATGGAATTTTTCTATCGCTCTTCGAGGTAGTCAGGAATTCCAATGCAACCCCTGTAAAAATTTGAAATTTTTTTTTTCATCCCCGATTTGAAAACTGTTTATGTAGAATTAAGCTCGCACCTTTCCTGAATTCAAAACTGCTTTTGGAGTTGAGCTGCGACTTATAGTTTTCGAGAAAATGGAATTTTTCTATCGCTCTTCGAGGTAGTCAGGAATTCCAATGCAACCCCTGTAAAAATTTGAAATTTTTTTTTTCTTCCCCGATTTGAAAACTGTTTATGTAGAATTAAGCTCGCACCTTTCCTGAATTCAAAACTGCTTTTGGAGTTGAGCTGCGACTTATAGTTTTCGAGAAAATGGAATTTTTCTATCGCTCTTCGAGGTAGTCAGGAATTCCAATGCAACCCCTGTAAAAATTTGAAATTTTTTTTTTCATCCCCGATTTGAAAACTGTTTATGTAGAATTAAGCTCGCACCTTTCCTGAATTCAAAACTGCTTTTGGAGTTGAGCTGCGACTTATAGTTTTCGAGAAAATGGAATTTTTCTATCGCTCTTCGAGGTAGTCAGGAATTCCAATGCAACCCCTGTAAAAATTTGAAATTTTTTTTTTCATCCCCGATTTGAAAACTGTTTATGTAGAATTAAGCTCGCACCTTTCCTGAATTCAAAACTGCTTTTGGAGTTGAGCTGCGACTTATAGTTTTCGAGAAAATGGAATTTTTCTATCGCTTTTCGAGGTAGTCAGGAATTCCAATGCAACCCCTGTAAAAATTTGAAATTTTTTTTTTTTTCCCCGATTTGAAAACTGTTTATGTAGAATTAAGCTCGCACCTTTCCTGAATTCAAAACTGCTTTTGGAGTTGAGCTGCGACTTATAGTTTTCGAGAAAATGGAATTTTTCTATCGCTCTTCGAGGTAGTCAGGAATTCCAATGCAACCCCTGTAAAAATTTGAAATTTTTTTTTTCATCCCCGATTTGAAAACTGTTTATGTAGAATTAAGCTCGCACCTTTCCTGAATTCAAAACTGCTTTTGGAGTTGAGCTGCGACTTATAGTTTTCGAGAAAATGGAATTTTTCTATCGCTCTTCGAGGTGTCAGGAATTCCAATGCAGCCCCTGTAAAAATTTGAAATTTTTTTTTTCTTCCCCGATTTGAAAACTGTTTATGTAGAATTAAGCTCGTACCTTTCCTGAATTCAAATCTGCTTTTGGAGTTGAGCTGCGACTTATAGTTTTCGAGAAAATGGAATTTTTCTATCGCTCTTCGAGGTAGTCAGGAATTCCAATGCAACCCCTGTAAAAATTTGAAATTTTTTTTTTTTCCCCGATTTGAAAACTGTTTATGTAGAATTAAGCTCGTACCTTTCCTGAATTCAAATCTGCTTTTGGAGTTGAGCTGCGACTTATAGTTTTCGAGAAAATGGAATTTTTCTATCGCTCTTCGAGGTAGTCAGGAATTCCAATGCAACCCCTGTAAAAATTTGAAATTTTTTTTTTCATCCCCGATTTGAAAACTGTTTATGTAGAATTAAGCTCGCACCTTTCCTGAATTCAAAACTGCTTTTGGAGTTGAGCTGCGACTTATAGTTTTCGAGAAAATGGAATTTTTCTATCGCTCTTCGAGGTAGTCAGGAATTCCAATGCAACCCCTGTAAAAATTTGAAATTTTTTTTTTCTTCCCCGATTTGAAAACTGTTTATGTAAAATTAAGCTCGCACCTTTCCTGAATTCAAAACTGCTTTTGGAGTTGAGCTGCGACTTATAGTTTTCGAGAAAATGGAATTTTTCTATCGCTCTTCGAGGTAGTCAGGAATTCCAATGCAACCCCTGTAAAAATTTGAAATTTTTTTTTTCATCCCCGATTTGAAAACTGTTTATGTAGAATTAAGCTCGCACCTTTCCTGAATTCAAAACTGCTTTTGGAGTTGAGCTGCGACTTATAGTTTTCGAGAAAATGGAATTTTTCTATCGCTTTTCGAGGTAGTCAGGAATTCCAATGCAACCCCTGTAAAAATTTGAAATTTTTTTTTTCTTCCCCGATTTGAAAACTGTTTATGTAGAATTAAGCTCGTACCTTTCCTGAATTCAAAACTGCTTTTGGAGTTGAGCTGCGACTTATAGTTTTCGAGAAAATGGAATTTTTCTATCGCTCTTCGAGGTAGTCAGGAATTCCAATGCAACCCCTGTAAAAATTTGAAATTTTTTTTTTCATCCCCGATTTGAAAACTGTTTATGTAGAATTAAGCTCGCACCTTTCCTGAATTCAAAACTGCTTTTGGAGTTGAGCTGCGACTTATAGTTTTCGAGAAAATGGAATTTTTCTATCGCTCTTCGAGGTAGTCAGGAATTCCAATGCAACCCCTGTAAAAATCTGAAATTTTTTTTTTCTTCCCCGATTTGAAAACTGTTTATGTAGAAGTAAGCTCGTACCTTTCCTGAATTCAAATCTGCTTTTGGAGTTGAGCTGCGACTTATAGTTTTCGAGAAAATGGAATTTTTCTATCGCTCTTCGAGGTAGTCAGGAATTCCAATGCAACCCCTGTAAAAATTTGAAATTTTTTTTTTCATCCCCGATTTGAAAACTGTTTATGTAGAATTAAGCTCGCACCTTTCCTGAATTCAAAACTGCTTTTGGAGTTGAGCTGCGACTTATAGTTTTCGAGAAAATGGAATTTTTCTATCGCTCTTCGAGGTAGTCAGGAATTCCAATGCAACCCCTGTAAAAATTTGAAATTTTTTTTTTCATCCCCGATTTGAAAACTGTTTATGTAGAATTAAGCTCGCACCTTTCCTGAATTCAAAACTGCTTTTGGAGTTGAGCTGCGACTTATAGTTTTCGAGAAAATGGAATTTTTCTATCGCTTTTCGAGGTAGTCAGGAATTCCAATGCAACCCCTGTAAAAATTTGAAATTTTTTTTTTCTTCCCCGATTTGAAAACTGTTTATGTAGAATTAAGCTCGTACCTTTAATGAATTCAAATCTGCTTTTGGAGTTGAGCTGCGACTTATAGTTTTCGAGAAAATGGAATTTTTCTATCGCTCTTCGAGGTAGTCAGGAATTCCAACGCAACCCCTGTAAAAATTTGAAATTTTTTTTTTCATCCCCGATTTGAAAACTGTTTATGTAGAATTAAGCTCGCACCTTTCCTGAATTCAAAACTGCTTTTGGAGTTGAGCTGCGACTTATAGTTTTCGAGAAAATGGAATTTTTCTATCGCTCTTCGAGGTAGTCAGGAATTCCAATGCAACCCCTGTAAAAATTTGAAATTTTTTTTTTCATCCCCGATTTGAAAACTGTTTATGTAGAATTAAGCTCGCACCTTTCCTGAATTCAAAACTGCTTTTGGAGTTGAGCTGCGACTTATAGTTTTCGAGAAAATGGAATTTTTCTATCGCTCTTCGAGGTAGTCAGGAATTCCAATGCAACCCCTGTAAAAATTTGAAATTTTTTTTTTCATCCCCGATTTGAAAACTGTTTATGTAGAATTAAGCTCGCACCTTTCCTGAATTCAAAACTGCTTTTGGAGTTGAGCTGCGACTTATAGTTTTCGAGAAAATGGAATTTTTCTATCGCTCTTCGAGGTAGTCAGGAATTCCAATGCAACCCCTGTAAAAATTTGAAATTTTTTTTTTCATCCCCGATTTGAAAACTGTTTATGTAGAATTAAGCTCGTACCTTTAATGAATTCAAATCTGCTTTTGGAGTTGAGCTGCGACTTATAGTTTTCGAGAAAATGGAATTTTTCTATCGCTCTTCGAGGTAGTCAGGAATTCCAATGCAACCCCTGTAAAAATTTGAAATTTTTTTTTTCATCCCCGATTTGAAAACTGTTTATGTAGAATTAAGCTCGCACCTTTCCTGAATTCAAAACTGCTTTTGGAGTTGAGCTGCGACTTATAGTTTTCGAGAAAATGGAATTTTTCTATCGCTCTTCGAGGTAGTCAGGAATTCCAATGCAACCCCTGTAAAAATTTGAAATTTTTTTTTTCTTCCCCGATTTGAAAACTGTTTATGTAGAATTAAGCTCGTACCTTTCCTGAATTCAAATCTGCTTTTGGAGTTGAGCTGCGACTTATAGTTTTCGAGAAAATGGAATTTTTCTATCGCTCTTCGAGGTAGTCAGGAATTCCAATGCAACCCCTGTAAAAATTTGAAATTTTTTTTTTCATCCCCGATTTGAAAACTGTTTATGTAGAATTAAGCTCGCACCTTTCCTGAATTCAAAACTGCTTTTGGAGTTGAGCTGCGACTTATAGTTTTCGAGAAAATGGAATTTTTCTATCGCTCTTCGAGGTAGTCAGGAATTCCAATGCAACCCCTGTAAAAATTTGAAATTTTTTTTTTCTTCCCCGATTTGAAAACTGTTTATGTAGAATTAAGCTCGTACCTTTCCTGAATTCAAATCTGCTTTTGGAGTTGAGCTGCGACTTATAGTTTTCGAGAAAATGGAATTTTTCTATCGCTCTTCGAGGTGGTCAGGAATTCCAATGCAACCCCTGTAAAAATTTGAAATTTTTTTTTTCATCCCCGATTTGAAAACTGTTTATGTAGAATTAAGCTCGCACCTTTCCTGAATTCAAAACTGCTTTTGGAGTTGAGCTGCGACTTATAGTTTTCGAGAAAATGGAATTTTTCTATCGCTCTTCGAGGTAGTCAGGAATTCCAATGCAACCCCTGTAAAAATTTGAAATTTTTTTTTTCATCCCCGATTTGAAAACTGTTTATGTAGAATTAAGCTCGCACCTTTCCTGAATTCAAAACTGCTTTTGGAGTTGAGCTGCGACTTATAGTTTTCGAGAAAATGGAATTTTTCTATCGCTCTTCGAGGTAGTCAGGAATTCCAATGCAACCCCTGTAAAAATCTGAAATTTTTTTTTTCTTCCCCGATTTGAAAACTGTTTATGTAGAAGTAAGCTCGTACCTTTCCTGAATTCAAATCTGCTTTTGGAGTTGAGCTGCGACTTATAGTTTTCGAGAAAATGGAATTTTTCTATCGCTCTTCGAGGTAGTCAGGAATTCCAATGCAACCCCTGTAAAAATTTGAAATTTTTTTTTTCATCCCCGATTTGAAAACTGTTTATGTAGAATTAAGCTCGCACCTTTCCTGAATTCAAAACTGCTTTTGGAGTTGAGCTGCGACTTATAGTTTTCGAGAAAATGGAATTTTTCTATCGCTCTTCGAGGTAGTCAGGAATTCCAATGCAACCCCTGTAAAAATTTGAAATTTTTTTTTTCATCCCCGATTTGAAAACTGTTTATGTAGAATTAAGCTCGCACCTTTCCTGAATTCAAAACTGCTTTTGGAGTTGAGCTGCGACTTATAGTTTTCGAGAAAATGGAATTTTTCTATCGCTTTTCGAGGTAGTCAGGAATTCCAATGCAACCCCTGTAAAAATTTGAAATTTTTTTTTTCTTCCCCGATTTGAAAACTGTTTATGTAGAATTAAGCTCGTACCTTTAATGAATTCAAATCTGCTTTTGGAGTTGAGCTGCGACTTATAGTTTTCGAGAAAATGGAATTTTTCTATCGCTCTTCGAGGTAGTCAGGAATTCCAATGCAACCCCTGTAAAAATTTGAAATTTTTTTTTTCATCCCCGATTTGAAAACTGTTTATGTAGAATTAAGCTCGCACCTTTCCTGAATTCAAAACTGCTTTTGGAGTTGAGCTGCGACTTATAGTTTTCGAGAAAATGGAATTTTTCTATCGCTCTTCGAGGTAGTCAGGAATTCCAATGCAACCCCTGTAAAAATTTGAAATTTTTTTTTTCTTCCCCGATTTGAAAACTGTTTATGTAGAATTAAGCTCGTACCTTTCCTGAATTCAAATCTGCTTTTGGAGTTGAGCTGCGACTTATAGTTTTCGAGAAAATGGAATTTTTCTATCGCTCTTCGAGGTAGTCAGGAATTCCAATGCAACCCCTGTAAAAATTTGAAATTTTTTTTTTCATCCCCGATTTGAAAACTGTTTATGTAGAATTAAGCTCGCACCTTTCCTGAATTCAAAACTGCTTTTGGAGTTGAGCTGCGACTTATAGTTTTCGAGAAAATGGAATTTTTCTATCGCTCTTCGAGGTAGTCAGGAATTCCAATGCAACCCCTGTAAAAATTTGAAATTTTTTTTTTCTTCCCCGATTTGAAAACTGTTTATGTAGAATTAAGCTCGTACCTTTCCTGAATTCAAATCTGCTTTTGGAGTTGAGCTGCGACTTATAGTTTTCGAGAAAATGGAATTTTTCTATCGCTCTTCGAGGTGGTCAGGAATTCCAATGCAACCCCTGTAAAAATTTGAAATTTTTTTTTTCATCCCCGATTTGAAAACTGTTTATGTAGAATTAAGCTCGCACCTTTCCTGAATTCAAAACTGCTTTTGGAGTTGAGCTGCGACTTATAGTTTTCGAGAAAATGGAATTTTTCTATCGCTCTTCGAGGTAGTCAGGAATTCCAATGCAACCCCTGTAAAAATTTGAAATTTTTTTTTTCATCCCCGATTTGAAAACTGTTTATGTAGAATTAAGCTCGCACCTTTCCTGAATTCAAAACTGCTTTTGGAGTTGAGCTGCGACTTATAGTTTTCGAGAAAATGGAATTTTTCTATCGCTCTTCGAGGTAGTCAGGAATTCCAATGCAACCCCTGTAAAAATTTGAATTTTTTTTTTTCATCCCCGATTTGAAAACTGTTTATGTAGAATTAAGCTCGCACCTTTCCTGAATTCAAAACTGCTTTTGGAGTTGAGCTGCGACTTATAGTTTTCGAGAAAATGGAATTTTTCTATCGCTCTTCGAGGTAGTCAGGAATTCCAATGCAACCCCTGTCAAAATTTGAAATTTTTTTTTTCATCCCCGATTTGAAAACTGTTTATGTAGAATTAAGCTCGCACCTTTCCTGAATTCAAATCTGCTTTTGGAGTAGAACTGCGACTTATAGTTTTCGAGAAAATGGAATTTTTCTATCGCTCTTCGATGTAGTCAGGAATTCCAATGCAACCCCTGTAAAAATTTGAAATTTTTTTTTTCATCCCCGATTTGAAAACTGTTTATGTAGAATTAAGCTCGCACCTTTCCTGAATTCAAAACTGCTTTTGGAGAAAATGGAATTTTTCTATCGCTCTTCGAGGTAGTCAGGAATTCCAATGCAACCCCTGTAAAAATTTGAAATTTTTTTTTTCTTCCCCGATTTGAAAACTGTTTATGTAGAATTAAGCTCGTACCTTTCCTGAATTCAAATCTGCTTTTGGAGTTGAACTGCGACTTATAGTTTTCGAGAAAATGGAATTTTTCTATCGCTCTTCGAGGTAGTCAGGAATTCCAATGCAACCCCTGTAAAAATTTGAAATTTTTTTTTTCATCCCCGATTTGAAAACTGTTTATGTAGAATTAAGCTCGCACCTTTCCTGAATTCAAAACTGCTTTTGGAGTTGAGCTGCGACTTATAGTTTTCGAGAAAATGGAATTTTTCTATCGCTCTTCGAGGTAGTCAGGAATTCCAATGCAACCCCTGTAAAAATTTGAAATTTTTTTTCTTCCCCGATTTGAAAACTGTTTATCGATTTGAAAACTGTTTATGTAGAATTAAGCTCGTACCTTTCCTGAATTCAAAACTGCTTTTGGAGTTGAGCTGCGACTTATAGTTTTCGAGAAAATGGAATTTTTCTATCGCTCTTCGAGGTAGTCAGGAATTCCAATGCAACCCCTGTAAAAATTTGAAATTTTTTTTTTCATCCCCGATTTGAAAACTGTTTATGTAGAATTAAGCTCGCACCTTTCCTGAATTCAAAACTGCTTTTGGAGTTGAGCTGCGACTTATAGTTTTCGAGAAAATGGAATTTTTCTATCGCTCTTCGAGGTAGTCAGGAATTCCAATGCAACCCCTGTAAAAATTTGAAATTTTTTTTTTCATCCCCGATTTGAAAACTGTTTATGTAGAATTAAGCTCGCACCTTTCCTGAATTCAAAACTGCTTTTGGAGTTGAGCTGCGACTTATAGTTTTCGAGAAAATGGAATTTTTCTATCGCTCTTCGAGGTAGTCAGGAATTCCAATGCAACCCCTGTAAAAATTTGAAATTTTTTTTTTCTTCCCCGATTTGAAAACTGTTTATGTAGAAGTAAGCTCGTACCTTTCCTGAATTCAAATCTGCTTTTGGAGTTGAGCTGCGACTTATAGTTTTCGAGAAAATGGAATTTTTCTATCGCTCTTCGAGGTAGTCAGGAATTCCAATGCAACCCCTGTAAAAATTTGAAATTTTTTTTTTCATCCCCGATTTGAAAACTGTTTATGTAGAATTAAGCTCGCACCTTTCCTGAATTCAAAACTGCTTTTGGAGTTGAGCTGCGACTTATAGTTTTCGAGAAAATGGAATTTTTCTATCGCTCTTCGAGGTAGTCAGGAATTCCAATGCAACCCCTGTAAAAATTTGAAATTTTTTTTTTCATCCCCGATTTGAAAACTGTTTATGTAGAATTAAGCTCGCACCTTTCCTGAATTCAAAACTGCTTTTGGAGTTGAGCTGCGACTTATAGTTTTCGAGAAAATGGAATTTTTCTATCGCTCTTCGAGGTAGTCAGGAATTCCAATGCAACCCAAATCAAATCTGCTTTTGGAGTTGAGCTGCGACTTATAGTTTTCGAGAAAATGGAATTTTTCTATCGCTCTTCGAGGTAGTCAGGAATTCCAATGCAACCCCTGTAAAAATTTGAAATTTTTTTTTTCTTCCCCGATTTGAAAACTGTTTATGTAGAAGTAAGCTCGTACCTTTCCTGAATTCAAATCTGCTTTTGGAGTTGAGCTGCGACTTATAGTTTTCGAGAAAATGGAATTTTTCTATCGCTCTTCGAGGTAGTCAGGAATTCCAATGCAACCCCTGTAAAAATTTGAAATTTTTTTTTTCATCCCCGATTTGAAAACTGTTTATGTAGAAGTAAGCTCGTACCTTTCCTGAATTCAAATCTGCTTTTGGAGTTGAGCTGCGACTTATAGTTTTCGAGAAAATGGAATTTTTCTATCGCTCTTCGAGGTAGTCAGGAATTCCAATGCAACCCCTGTAAAAATTTGAAATTTTTTTTTTCATCCCCGATTTGAAAACTGTTTATGTAGAATTAAGCTCGCACCTTTCCTGAATTCAAAACTGCTTTTGGAGTTGAGCTGCGACTTATAGTTTTCGAGAAAATGGAATTTTTCTATCGCTCTTCGAGGTAGTCAGGAATTCCAATGCAACCCCTGTAAAAATTTGAAATTTTTTTTTTCATCCCCGATTTGAAAACTGTTTATGTAGAATTAAGCTCGCACCTTTCCTGAATTCAAAACTGCTTTTGGAGTTGAGCTGCGACTTATAGTTTTCGAGAAAATGGAATTTTTCTATCGCTCTTCGAGGTAGTCAGGAATTCCAATGCAACCCAAATCAAATCTGCTTTTGGAGTTGAGCTGCGACTTATAGTTTTCGAGAAAATGGAATTTTTCTATCGCTCTTCGAGGTAGTCAGGAATTCCAATGCAACCCCTGTAAAAATTTGAAATTTTTTTTTTCATCCCCGATTTGAAAACTGTTTATGTAGAATTAAGCTCGCACCTTTCCTGAATTCAAAACTGCTTTTGGAGTTGAGCTGCGACTTATAGTTTTCGAGAAAATGGAATTTTTCTATCGCTCTTCGAGGTAGTCAGGAACTCCAATGCAACCCCTGTAAAAATTTGAAATTTTTTTTTTCATCCCCGATTTGAAAACTGTTTATTAAGAATTAAGCTCGCACCCTTCCTGAATTCAAAACTGCTTTTGGAGTTGAGCTGCGACTTATAGTTTTCGAGAAAATGGAATTTTTCTATCGCTCTTCGAGGTAGTCAGGAATTCCAATGCAACTCCTGTAAAAATTTGAATTTTTTTTTTTCTTCCCCGATTTGAAAACTGTTTATGTAGAATTAAGCTCGTACCTTTCCTGAATTCAAAACTGCTTTTGGAGTTGAGCTGCGACTTATAGTTTTCGAGAAAATGGAATTTTTCTATCGCTCTTCGAGGTAGTCAGGAATTCCAATGCAACCCCTGTAAAAATTTGAAATTTTTTTTTTCATCCCCGATTTGAAAACTGTTTATGTAGAATTAAGCTCGCACCTTTCCTGAATTCAAAACTGCTTTTGGAGTTGAGCTGCGACTTATAGTTTTCGAGAAAATGGAATTTTTCTATCGCTCTTCGAGGTAGTCAGGAATTCCAATGCAACCCCTGTAAAAATTTGAAATTTTTTTTTTCTTCCCCGATTTGAAAACTGTTTATGTAGAATTAAGCTCGTACCTTTCCTGAATTCAAATCTGCTTTTGGAGTTGAGCTGCGACTTATAGTTTTCGAGAAAATGGAATTTTTCTATCGCTCTTCGAGGTAGTCAGGAATTCCAATGCAACCCCTGTAAAAATTTGAAATTTTTTTTTTCTTCCCCGATTTGAAAACTGTTTATGTAGAAGTAAGCTCGTACCTTTCCTGAATTCAAATCTGCTTTTGGAGTTGAGCTGCGACTTATAGTTTTCGAGAAAATGGAATTTTTCTATCGCTCTTCGAGGTAGTCATTAATTCCAATGCAACCCCTGTAAAAATTTGAAATTTTTTTTTTCATCCCCGATTTGAAAACTGTTTATGTAGAATTAAGCTCGCACCTTTCCTGAATTCAAAACTGCTTTTGGAGTTGAGCTGCGACTTATAGTTTTCGAGAAAATGGAATTTTTCTATCGCTCTTCGAGGTAGTCAGGAATTCCAATGCAACCCAAATCAAATCTGCTTTTGGAGTTGAGCTGCGACTTATAGTTTTCGAGAAAATGGAATTTTTCTATCGCTCTTCGAGGTAGTCAGGAATTCCAATGCAACCCCTGTAAAAATTTGAAATTTTTTTTTTCATCCCCGATTTGAAAACTGTTTATGTAGAATTAAGCTCGCACCTTTCCTGAATTCAAAACTGCTTTTGGAGTTGAGCTGCGACTTATAGTTTTCGAGAAAATGGAATTTTTCTATCGCTCTTCGAGGTAGTCAGGAACTCCAATGCAACCCCTGTAAAAATTTGAAATTTTTTTTTTCATCCCCGATTTGAAAACTGTTTATGTAGAATTAAGCTCGCACCTTTCCTGAATTCAAAACTGCTTTTGGAGTTGAGCTGCGACTTATAATTTTCGAGAAAATGGAATTTTTCTATCGCTCTTCGAGGTAGTCAGGAATTCCAATGCAACCCCTGTAAAAATTTGAAATTTTTTTTTTCTTCCCCGATTTGAAAACTGTTTATGTAGAATTAAGCTCGTACCTTTCCTGAATTCAAAACTGCTTTTGGAGTTGAGCTGCGACTTATAGTTTTCGAGAAAATGGAATTTTTCTATCGCTCTTCGAGGTAGTCAGGAATTCCAATGCAACCCCTGTAAAAATTTGAAATTTTTTTTTTCATCCCCGATTTGAAAACTGTTTATGTAGAATTAAGCTCGCACCTTTCCTGAATTCAAAATGCTTTTGGAGTTGAGCTGCGACTTATAGTTTTTGAGAAAATGGAATTTTTCTATCGCTCTTCGAGGTAGTCAGGAATTCCAATGCAACCCCTGTAAAAATTTGAAATTTTTTTTTTCTTCCCCGATTTGAAAACTGTTTATGTAGAATTAAGCTCGTACCTTTCCTGAATTCAAATCTGCTTTTGGAGTTGAGCTGCGACTTATAGTTTTCGAGAAAATGGAATTTTTCTATCGCTCTTCGAGGTAGTCAGGAATTCCAATGCAACCCCTGTAAATATTTGAAATTTTTTTTTTCATCCCCGATTTGAAAACTGTTTATGTAGAATTAAGCTCGCACCTTTCCTGAATTCAAAACTGCTTTTGGAGTTGAGCTGCGACTTATAGTTTTCGAGAAAATGGAATTTTTCTATCGCTCTTCGAGGTAGTCAGGAATTCCAATGCAACCCCTGTAAAAATTTGAAATTTTTTTTTTCATCCCCGATTTGAAAACTGTTTATGTAGAATTAAGCTCGCACCTTTCCTGAATTCAAATCTGCTTTTGGAGTTGAGCTGCGACTTATAGTTTTCGAGAAAATGGAATTTTTCTATCGCTCTTCGAGGTAGTCAGGAATTCCAATGCAACCCCTGTAAAAATTTGAAATTTTTTTTTTCATCCCCGATTTGAAAACTGTTTATGTAGAATTAAGCTCGCACCTTTCCTGAATTCAAAACTGCTTTTGGAGTTGAGCTGCGACTTATAGTTTTCGAGAAAATGGAATTTTTCTATCGCTCTTCGAGGTAGTCAGGAACTCCAATGCAACCCCTGTAAAAATTTGAAATTTTTTTTTTCTTCCCCGATTTGAAAACTGTTTATGTAGAATTAAGCTCGTACCTTTCCTGAATTCAAAACTGCTTTTGGAGTTGAGCTGCGACTTATAGTTTTCGAGAAAATGGAATTTTTCTATCGCTCTTCGAGGCAGTCAGGAATTCCAATGCAACCCCTGTAAAAATTTGAAATTTTTTTTTTCATCCCCGATTTGAAAACTGTTTATGTAGAATTAAGCTCGCACCTTTCCTGAATTCAAAACTGCTTTTGGAGTTGAGCTGCGACTTATAGTTTTCGAGAAAATGGAATTTTTCTATCGCTCTTCGAGGTAGTCAGGAATTCCAATGCAACCCCTGTAAAAATTTGAAATTTTTTTTTTCATCCCCGATTTGAAAACTGTTTATGTAGAATTAAGCTCGCACCTTTCCTGAATTCAAAACTGCTTTTGGAGTTGAGCTGCGACTTATAGTTTTCGAGAAAATGGAATTTTTCTATCGCTCTTCGAGGTAGTCAGGAATTCCAATGCAACCCCTGTAAAAATTTGAAATTTTTTTTTTCTTCCCCGATTTGAAAACTGTTTATGTAGAAGTAAGCTCGTACCTTTCCTGAATTCAAATCTGCTTTTGGAGTTGAGCTGCGACTTATAGTTTTCGAGAAAATGGAATTTTTCTATCGCTCTTCGAGGTAGTCAGGAATTCCAATGCAACCCCTGTAAAAATTTGAAATTTTTTTTTTCATCCCCGATTTAAAAACTGTTTATGTAGAATTAAGCTCGCACCTTTCCTGAATTCAAAACTGCTTTTGGAGTTGAGCTGCGACTTATAGTTTTCGAGAAAATGGAATTTTTCTATCGCTCTTCGAGGTAGTCAGGAATTCCAATGCAACCCCTGTAAAAATTTGAAATTTTTTTTTTCATCCCCGATTTGAAAACTGTTTATGTAGAATTAAGCTCGCACCTTTCCTGAATTCAAAACTGCTTTTGGAGTTGAGCTGCGACTTATAGTTTTCGAGAAAATGGAATTTTTCTATCGCTCTTCGAGGTAGTCAGGAACTCCAATGCAACCCCTGTAAAAATTTGAAATTTTTTTTTTCTTCCATGATTTGAAAACTGTTTATGTAGAATTAAGCTCGTACCTTTCCTGAATTCAAAACTGCTTTTGGAGTTGAGCTGCGACTTATAGTTTTCGAGAAAATGGAATTTTTCTATCGCTCTTCGAGGTAGTCAGGAATTCCAATACAACCCCTGTAAAAATTTGAAATTTTTTTTTTCATCCCCGATTTGAAAACTGTTTATGTAGAATTAAGCTCGCACCTTTCCTGAATTCAAAACTGCTTTTGGAGTTGAGCTGCGACTTATAGTTTTCGAGAAAATGGAATTTTTCTATCGCTCTTCGAGGTAGTCAGGAACTCCAATGCAACCCCTGTAAAAATTTTAAATTTTTTTTTCATCCCCGATTTGAAAACTGTTTATGTAGAATTAAGCTCGCACCTTTCCTGAATTCAAATCTGCTTTTGGAGTTGAGCTGCGACTTATAGTTTTCGAGAAAATGGAATTTTTCTATCGCTCTTCGAGGTAGTCAGGAATTCCAATGCAACCCCTGTAAAAATTAAAATTTTTTTTTTCATCCCCGATTTGAAAACTGTTTATGTAGAATTAAGCTCGCACCTTTCCTGAATTCAAAACTGCTTTTGGAGTTGAGCTGCGACTTATAGTTTTCGAGAAAATGGAATTTTTCTATCGCTCTTCGAGGTAGTCAGGAACTCCAATGCAACCCCTGTAAAAATTTGAAATTTTTTTTTTCTTCCCCGATTTGAAAACTGTTTATGTAGAATTAAGCTCGTACCTTTCCTGAATTCAAAACTGCTTTTGGAGTTGAGCTGCGACTTATAGTTTTCGAGAAAATGGAATTTTTCTATCGCTCTTCGAGGTAGTCAGGAATTCCAATGCAACCCCTGTAAAAATTTGAAATTTTTTTTTTCTTCCCCGATTTGAAAACTGTTTATGTAGAATTAAGCTCGTACCTTTCCTGAATTCAAAACTGCTTTTGGAGTTGAGCTGCGACTTATAGTTTTCGAGAAAATGGAATTTTTCTATCGCTCTTCGAGGTAGTCAGGAATTCCAATGCAACCCCTGTAAAAATTTGAAATTTTTTTTTTCATCCCCGATTTGAAAACTGTTTATGTAGAATTAAGCTCGCACCTTTCCTGAATTCAAAACTGCTTTTGGAGTTGAGCTGCGACTTATAGTTTTCGAGAAAATGGAATTTTTCTATCGCTCTTCGAGGTAGTCAGGAATTCCAATGCAACCCCTGTAAAAATTTGAAATTTTTTTTTTCTTCCCCGATTTGAAAACTGTTTATGTAGAAGTAAGCTCGTACCTTTCCTGAATTCAAATCTGCTTTTGGAGTTGAGCTGCGACTTATAGTTTTCGAGAAAATGGAATTTTTCTATCGCTCTTCGAGGTAGTCAGGAATTCCAATGCAACCCCTGTAAAAATTTGAAATTTTTTTTTTCATCCCCGATTTGAAAACTGTTTATGTAGAATTAAGCTCGCACCTTTCCTGAATTCAAAACTGCTTTTGGAGTTGAGCTGCGACTTATAGTTTTCGAGAAAATGGAATTTTTCTATCGCTCTTCGAGGTAGTCAGGAATTCCAATGCAACCCCTGTAAAAATTTGAAATTTTTTTTTTCATCCCCGATTTGAAAACTGTTTATGTAGAATTAAGCTCGCACCTTTCCTGAATTCAAAACTGCTTTTGGAGTTGAGCTGCGACTTATAGTTTTCGAGAAAATGGAATTTTTCTATCGCTCTTCGAGGTAGTCAGGAACTCCAATGCAACCCCTGTAAAAATTTGAAATTTTTTTTTTCTTCCATGATTTGAAAACTGTTTATGTAGAATTAAGCTCGTACCTTTCCTGAATTCAAAACTGCTTTTGGAGTTGAGCTGCGACTTATAGTTTTCGAGAAAATGGAATTTTTCTATCGCTCTTCGAGGTAGTCAGGAATTCCAATACAACCCCTGTAAAAATTTGAAATTTTTTTTTTCATCCCCGATTTGAAAACTGTTTATGTAGAATTAAGCTCGCACCTTTCCTGAATTCAAATCTGCTTTTGGAGTTGAGCTGCGACTTATAGTTTTCGAGAAAATGGAATTTTTCTATCGCTCTTCGAGGTAGTCAGGAATTCCAATGCAACCCCTGTAAAAATTTGAAATTTTTTTTTTCTTCCCCGATTTGAAAACTGTTTATGTAGAAGTAAGCTCGTACCTTTCCTGAATTCAAATCTGCTTTTGGAGTTGAGCTGCGACTTATAGTTTTCGAGAAAATGGAATTTTTCTATCGCTCTTCGAGGTAGTCAGGAATTCCAATGCAACCCCTGTAAAAATTAAAATTTTTTTTTTCATCCCCGATTTGAAAACTGTTTATGTAGAATTAAGCTCGCACCTTTCCTGAATTCAAATCTGCTTTTGGAGTTGAGCTGCGACTTATAGTTTTCGAGAAAATGGAATTTTTCTATCGCTCTTCGAGGTAGTCAGGAATTCCAATGCAACCCCTGTAAAAATTAAAATTTTTTTTTTCATCCCCGATTTGAAAACTGTTTATGTAGAATTAAGCTCGCACCTTTCCTGAATTCAAAACTGCTTTTGGAGTTGAGCTGCGACTTATAGTTTTCGAGAAAATGGAATTTTTCTATCGCTCTTCGAGGTAGTCAGGAACTCCAATGCAACCCCTGTAAAAATTTGAAATTTTTTTTTTCTTCCATGATTTGAAAACTGTTTATGTAGAATTAAGCTCGTACCTTTCCTGAATTCAAAACTGCTTTTGGAGTTGAGCTGCGACTTATAGTTTTCGAGAAAATGGAATTTTTCTATCGCTCTTCGAGGTAGTCAGGAATTCCAATACAACCCCTGTAAAAATTTGAAATTTTTTTTTTCATCCCCGATTTGAAAACTGTTTATGTAGAATTAAGCTCGCACCTTTCCTGAATTCAAAACTGCTTTTGGAGTTGAGCTGCGACTTATAGTTTTCGAGAAAATGGAATTTTTCTATCGCTCTTCGAGGTAGTCAGGAACTCCAATGCAACCCCTGTAAAAATTTTAAATTTTTTTTTCATCCCCGATTTGAAAACTGTTTATGTAGAATTAAGCTCGCACCTTTCCTGAATTCAAATCTGCTTTTGGAGTTGAGCTGCGACTTATAGTTTTCGAGAAAATGGAATTTTTCTATCGCTCTTCGAGGTAGTCAGGAATTCCAATGCAACCCCTGTAAAAATTTGAAATTTTTTTTTTCATCCCCGATTTGAAAACTGTTTATGTAGAATTAAGCTCGCACCTTTCCTGAATTCAAAACTGCTTTTGGAGTTGAGCTGCGACTTATAGTTTTCGAGAAAATGGAATTTTTCTATCGCTCTTCGAGGTAGTCAGGAACTCCAATGCAACCCCTGTAAAAATTTGAAATTTTTTTTTTCTTCCCCGATTTGAAAACTGTTTATGTAGAATTAAGCTCGTACCTTTCCTGAATTCAAAACTGCTTTTGGAGTTGAGCTGCGACTTATAGTTTTCGAGAAAATGGAATTTTTCTATCGCTCTTCGAGGCAGTCAGGAATTCCAATGCAACCCCTGTAAAAATTTGAAATTTTTTTTTTCATCCCCGATTTGAAAACTGTTTATGTAGAATTAAGCTCGCACCTTTCCTGAATTCAAAACTGCTTTTGGAGTTGAGCTGCGACTTATAGTTTTCGAGAAAATGGAATTTTTCTATCGCTCTTCGAGGTAGTCAGGAATTCCAATGCAACCCCTGTAAAAATTTGAAATTTTTTTTTTCATCCCCGATTTGAAAACTGTTTATGTAGAATTAAGCTCGCACCTTTCCTGAATTCAAAACTGCTTTTGGAGTTGAGCTGCGACTTATAGTTTTCGAGAAAATGGAATTTTTCTATCGCTCTTCGAGGTAGTCAGGAATTCCAATGCAACCCCTGTAAAAATTTGAAATTTTTTTTTTCTTCCCCGATTTGAAAACTGTTTATGTAGAAGTAAGCTCGTACCTTTCCTGAATTCAAATCTGCTTTTGGAGTTGAGCTGCGACTTATAGTTTTCGAGAAAATGGAATTTTTCTATCGCTCTTCGAGGTAGTCAGGAATTCCAATGCAACCCCTGTAAAAATTTGAAATTTTTTTTTTCATCCCCGATTTAAAAACTGTTTATGTAGAATTAAGCTCGCACCTTTCCTGAATTCAAAACTGCTTTTGGAGTTGAGCTGCGACTTATAGTTTTCGAGAAAATGGAATTTTTCTATCGCTCTTCGAGGTAGTCAGGAATTCCAATGCAACCCCTGTAAAAATTTGAAATTTTTTTTTTCATCCCCGATTTGAAAACTGTTTATGTAGAATTAAGCTCGCACCTTTCCTGAATTCAAAACTGCTTTTGGAGTTGAGCTGCGACTTATAGTTTTCGAGAAAATGGAATTTTTCTATCGCTCTTCGAGGTAGTCAGGAACTCCAATGCAACCCCTGTAAAAATTTGAAATTTTTTTTTTCTTCCATGATTTGAAAACTGTTTATGTAGAATTAAGCTCGTACCTTTCCTGAATTCAAAACTGCTTTTGGAGTTGAGCTGCGACTTATAGTTTTCGAGAAAATGGAATTTTTCTATCGCTCTTCGAGGTAGTCAGGAATTCCAATACAACCCCTGTAAAAATTTGAAATTTTTTTTTTCATCCCCGATTTGAAAACTGTTTATGTAGAATTAAGCTCGCACCTTTCCTGAATTCAAAACTGCTTTTGGAGTTGAGCTGCGACTTATAGTTTTCGAGAAAATGGAATTTTTCTATCGCTCTTCGAGGTAGTCAGGAACTCCAATGCAACCCCTGTAAAAATTTTAAATTTTTTTTTCATCCCCGATTTGAAAACTGTTTATGTAGAATTAAGCTCGCACCTTTCCTGAATTCAAATCTGCTTTTGGAGTTGAGCTGCGACTTATAGTTTTCGAGAAAATGGAATTTTTCTATCGCTCTTCGAGGTAGTCAGGAATTCCAATGCAACCCCTGTAAAAATTAAAATTTTTTTTTTCATCCCCGATTTGAAAACTGTTTATGTAGAATTAAGCTCGCACCTTTCCTGAATTCAAAACTGCTTTTGGAGTTGAGCTGCGACTTATAGTTTTCGAGAAAATGGAATTTTTCTATCGCTCTTCGAGGTAGTCAGGAACTCCAATGCAACCCCTGTAAAAATTTGAAATTTTTTTTTTCTTCCCCGATTTGAAAACTGTTTATGTAGAATTAAGCTCGTACCTTTCCTGAATTCAAAACTGCTTTTGGAGTTGAGCTGCGACTTATAGTTTTCGAGAAAATGGAATTTTTCTATCGCTCTTCGAGGTAGTCAGGAATTCCAATGCAACCCCTGTAAAAATTTGAAATTTTTTTTTTCTTCCCCGATTTGAAAACTGTTTATGTAGAATTAAGCTCGTACCTTTCCTGAATTCAAAACTGCTTTTGGAGTTGAGCTGCGACTTATAGTTTTCGAGAAAATGGAATTTTTCTATCGCTCTTCGAGGTAGTCAGGAATTCCAATGCAACCCCTGTAAAAATTTGAAATTTTTTTTTTCATCCCCGATTTGAAAACTGTTTATGTAGAATTAAGCTCGCACCTTTCCTGAATTCAAAACTGCTTTTGGAGTTGAGCTGCGACTTATAGTTTTCGAGAAAATGGAATTTTTCTATCGCTCTTCGAGGTAGTCAGGAATTCCAATGCAACCCCTGTAAAAATTTGAAATTTTTTTTTTCTTCCCCGATTTGAAAACTGTTTATGTAGAAGTAAGCTCGTACCTTTCCTGAATTCAAATCTGCTTTTGGAGTTGAGCTGCGACTTATAGTTTTCGAGAAAATGGAATTTTTCTATCGCTCTTCGAGGTAGTCAGGAATTCCAATGCAACCCCTGTAAAAATTTGAAATTTTTTTTTTCATCCCCGATTTGAAAACTGTTTATGTAGAATTAAGCTCGCACCTTTCCTGAATTCAAAACTGCTTTTGGAGTTGAGCTGCGACTTATAGTTTTCGAGAAAATGGAATTTTTCTATCGCTCTTCGAGGTAGTCAGGAATTCCAATGCAACCCCTGTAAAAATTTGAAATTTTTTTTTTCTTCCCCGATTTGAAAACTGTTTATGTAGAAGTAAGCTCGTACCTTTCCTGAATTCAAATCTGCTTTTGGAGTTGAGCTGCGACTTATAGTTTTCGAGAAAATGGAATTTTTCTATCGCTCTTCGAGGTAGTCAGGAATTCCAATGCAACCCCTGTAAAAATTTGAAATTTTTTTTTTCATCCCCGATTTGAAAACTGTTTATGTAGAATTAAGCTCGCACCTTTCCTGAATTCAAAACTGCTTTTGGAGTTGAGCTGCGACTTATAGTTTTCGAGAAAATGGAATTTTTCTATCGCTCTTCGAGGTAGTCAGGAATTCCAATGCAACCCCTGTAAAAATTTGAAATTTTTTTTTTCATCCCCGATTTGAAAACTGTTTATGTAGAATTAAGCTCGCACCTTTCCTGAATTCAAAACTGCTTTTGGAGTTGAGCTGCGACTTATAGTTTTCGAGAAAATGGAATTTTTCTATCGCTCTTCGAGGTAGTCAGGAATTCCAATGCAACCCCTGTAAAAATTTGAAATTTTTTTTTTCATCCCCGATTTGAAAACTGTTTATGTAGAATTAAGCTCGCACCTTTCCTGAATTCAAAACTGCTTTTGGAGTTGAGCTGCGACTTATAGTTTTCGAGAAAATGGAATTTTTCTATCGCTCTTCGAGGTAGTCAGGAATTCCAATGCAACCCCTGTAAAAATTTGAAATTTTTTTTTTCTTCCCCGATTTGAAAACTGTTTATGTAGAAGTAAGCTCGTACCTTTCCTGAATTCAAATCTGCTTTTGGAGTTGAGCTGCGACTTATAGTTTTCGAGAAAATGGAATTTTTCTATCGCTCTTCGAGGTAGTCAGGAATTCCAATGCAACCCCTGTAAAAATTTGAAATTTTTTTTTTCATCCCCGATTTGAAAACTGTTTATGTAGAATTAAGCTCGCACCTTTCCTGAATTCAAAACTGCTTTTGGAGTTGAGCTGCGACTTATAGTTTTCGAGAAAATGGAATTTTTCTATCGCTCTTCGAGGTAGTCAGGAATTCCAATGCAACCCCTGTAAAAATTTGAAATTTTTTTTTTCATCCCCGATTTGAAAACTGTTTATGTAGAATTAAGCTCGCACCTTTCCTGAATTCAAAACTGCTTTTGGAGTTGAGCTGCGACTTATAGTTTTCGAGAAAATGGAATTTTTCTATCGCTCTTCGAGGTAGTCAGGAATTCCAATACAACCCCTGTAAAAATTTGAAATTTTTTTTTTCATCCCCGATTTGAAAACTGTTTATGTAGAATTAAGCTCGCACCTTTCCTGAATTCAAATCTGCTTTTGGAGTTGAGCTGCGACTTATAGTTTTCGAGAAAATGGAATTTTTCTATCGCTCTTCGAGGTAGTCAGGAATTCCAATGCAACCCCTGTAAAAATTTGAAATTTTTTTTTTCTTCCCCGATTTGAAAACTGTTTATGTAGAAGTAAGCTCGTACCTTTCCTGAATTCAAATCTGCTTTTGGAGTTGAGCTGCGACTTATAGTTTTCGAGAAAATGGAATTTTTCTATCGCTCTTCGAGGTAGTCAGGAATTCCAATGCAACCCCTGTAAAAATTAAAATTTTTTTTTTCATCCCCGATTTGAAAACTGTTTATGTAGAATTAAGCTCGCACCTTTCCTGAATTCAAAACTGCTTTTGGAGTTGAGCTGCGACTTATAGTTTTCGAGAAAATGGAATTTTTCTATCGCTCTTCGAGGTAGTCAGGAATTCCAATGCAACCCCTGTAAAAATTTGAAATTTTTTTTTTCATCCCCGATTTGAAAACTGTTTATGTAGAATTAAGCTCGCACCTTTCCTGAATTCAAAACTGCTTTTGGAGTTGAGCTGCGACTTATAGTTTTCGAGAAAATGGAATTTTTCTATCGCTCTTCGAGGTAGTCAGGAACTCCAATGCAACCCCTGTAAAAATTTGAAATTTTTTTTTTCTTCCATGATTTGAAAACTGTTTATGTAGAATTAAGCTCGTACCTTTCCTGAATTCAAAACTGCTTTTGGAGTTGAGCTGCGACTTATAGTTTTCGAGAAAATGGAATTTTTCTATCGCTCTTCGAGGTAGTCAGGAATTCCAATACAACCCCTGTAAAAATTTGAAATTTTTTTTTTCATCC
Source organism: Blera fallax (assembly GCA_946965025.1). Classification (NCBI taxonomy): domain Eukaryota; kingdom Metazoa; phylum Arthropoda; class Insecta; order Diptera; family Syrphidae; genus Blera; species Blera fallax. The sequence continues at coordinate 57,460,044 of OX337244.1, forward strand.
CCGATTTGAAAACTGTTTATGTAGAATTAAGCTCGCACCTTTCCTGAATTCAAAACTGCTTTTGGAGTTGAGCTGCGACTTATAGTTTTCGAGAAAATGGAATTTTTCTATCGCTCTTCGAGGTAGTCAGGAACTCCAATGCAACCCCTGTAAAAATTTTAAATTTTTTTTTCATCCCCGATTTGAAAACTGTTTATGTAGAATTAAGCTCGCACCTTTCCTGAATTCAAATCTGCTTTTGGAGTTGAGCTGCGACTTATAGTTTTCGAGAAAATGGAATTTTTCTATCGCTCTTCGAGGTAGTCAGGAATTCCAATGCAACCCCTGTAAAAATTTGAAATTTTTTTTTTCATCCCCGATTTGAAAACTGTTTATGTAGAATTAAGCTCGCACCTTTCCTGAATTCAAAACTGCTTTTGGAGTTGAGCTGCGACTTATAGTTTTCGAGAAAATGGAATTTTTCTATCGCTCTTCGAGGTAGTCAGGAACTCCAATGCAACCCCTGTAAAAATTTGAAATTTTTTTTTTCTTCCCCGATTTGAAAACTGTTTATGTAGAATTAAGCTCGTACCTTTCCTGAATTCAAAACTGCTTTTGGAGTTGAGCTGCGACTTATAGTTTTCGAGAAAATGGAATTTTTCTATCGCTCTTCGAGGCAGTCAGGAATTCCAATGCAACCCCTGTAAAAATTTGAAATTTTTTTTTTCATCCCCGATTTGAAAACTGTTTATGTAGAATTAAGCTCGCACCTTTCCTGAATTCAAAACTGCTTTTGGAGTTGAGCTGCGACTTATAGTTTTCGAGAAAATGGAATTTTTCTATCGCTCTTCGAGGTAGTCAGGAATTCCAATGCAACCCCTGTAAAAATTTGAAATTTTTTTTTTCATCCCCGATTTGAAAACTGTTTATGTAGAATTAAGCTCGCACCTTTCCTGAATTCAAAACTGCTTTTGGAGTTGAGCTGCGACTTATAGTTTTCGAGAAAATGGAATTTTTCTATCGCTCTTCGAGGTAGTCAGGAATTCCAATGCAACCCCTGTAAAAATTTGAAATTTTTTTTTTCTTCCCCGATTTGAAAACTGTTTATGTAGAAGTAAGCTCGTACCTTTCCTGAATTCAAATCTGCTTTTGGAGTTGAGCTGCGACTTATAGTTTTCGAGAAAATGGAATTTTTCTATCGCTCTTCGAGGTAGTCAGGAATTCCAATGCAACCCCTGTAAAAATTTGAAATTTTTTTTTTCATCCCCGATTTAAAAACTGTTTATGTAGAATTAAGCTCGCACCTTTCCTGAATTCAAAACTGCTTTTGGAGTTGAGCTGCGACTTATAGTTTTCGAGAAAATGGAATTTTTCTATCGCTCTTCGAGGTAGTCAGGAATTCCAATGCAACCCCTGTAAAAATTTGAAATTTTTTTTTTCATCCCCGATTTGAAAACTGTTTATGTAGAATTAAGCTCGCACCTTTCCTGAATTCAAAACTGCTTTTGGAGTTGAGCTGCGACTTATAGTTTTCGAGAAAATGGAATTTTTCTATCGCTCTTCGAGGTAGTCAGGAACTCCAATGCAACCCCTGTAAAAATTTGAAATTTTTTTTTTCTTCCATGATTTGAAAACTGTTTATGTAGAATTAAGCTCGTACCTTTCCTGAATTCAAAACTGCTTTTGGAGTTGAGCTGCGACTTATAGTTTTCGAGAAAATGGAATTTTTCTATCGCTCTTCGAGGTAGTCAGGAATTCCAATACAACCCCTGTAAAAATTTGAAATTTTTTTTTTCATCCCCGATTTGAAAACTGTTTATGTAGAATTAAGCTCGCACCTTTCCTGAATTCAAAACTGCTTTTGGAGTTGAGCTGCGACTTATAGTTTTCGAGAAAATGGAATTTTTCTATCGCTCTTCGAGGTAGTCAGGAACTCCAATGCAACCCCTGTAAAAATTTTAAATTTTTTTTTCATCCCCGATTTGAAAACTGTTTATGTAGAATTAAGCTCGCACCTTTCCTGAATTCAAATCTGCTTTTGGAGTTGAGCTGCGACTTATAGTTTTCGAGAAAATGGAATTTTTCTATCGCTCTTCGAGGTAGTCAGGAATTCCAATGCAACCCCTGTAAAAATTAAAATTTTTTTTTTCATCCCCGATTTGAAAACTGTTTATGTAGAATTAAGCTCGCACCTTTCCTGAATTCAAAACTGCTTTTGGAGTTGAGCTGCGACTTATAGTTTTCGAGAAAATGGAATTTTTCTATCGCTCTTCGAGGTAGTCAGGAACTCCAATGCAACCCCTGTAAAAATTTGAAATTTTTTTTTTCTTCCCCGATTTGAAAACTGTTTATGTAGAATTAAGCTCGTACCTTTCCTGAATTCAAAACTGCTTTTGGAGTTGAGCTGCGACTTATAGTTTTCGAGAAAATGGAATTTTTCTATCGCTCTTCGAGGTAGTCAGGAATTCCAATGCAACCCCTGTAAAAATTTGAAATTTTTTTTTTCTTCCCCGATTTGAAAACTGTTTATGTAGAATTAAGCTCGTACCTTTCCTGAATTCAAAACTGCTTTTGGAGTTGAGCTGCGACTTATAGTTTTCGAGAAAATGGAATTTTTCTATCGCTCTTCGAGGTAGTCAGGAATTCCAATGCAACCCCTGTAAAAATTTGAAATTTTTTTTTTCATCCCCGATTTGAAAACTGTTTATGTAGAATTAAGCTCGCACCTTTCCTGAATTCAAAACTGCTTTTGGAGTTGAGCTGCGACTTATAGTTTTCGAGAAAATGGAATTTTTCTATCGCTCTTCGAGGTAGTCAGGAATTCCAATGCAACCCCTGTAAAAATTTGAAATTTTTTTTTTCTTCCCCGATTTGAAAACTGTTTATGTAGAAGTAAGCTCGTACCTTTCCTGAATTCAAATCTGCTTTTGGAGTTGAGCTGCGACTTATAGTTTTCGAGAAAATGGAATTTTTCTATCGCTCTTCGAGGTAGTCAGGAATTCCAATACAACCCCTGTAAAAATTTGAAATTTTTTTTTTCATCCCCGATTTGAAAACTGTTTATGTAGAATTAAGCTCGCACCTTTCCTGAATTCAAAACTGCTTTTGGAGTTGAGCTGCGACTTATAGTTTTCGAGAAAATGGAATTTTTCTATCGCTCTTCGAGGTAGTCAGGAACTCCAATGCAACCCCTGTAAAAATTTTAAATTTTTTTTTCATCCCCGATTTGAAAACTGTTTATGTAGAATTAAGCTCGCACCTTTCCTGAATTCAAATCTGCTTTTGGAGTTGAGCTGCGACTTATAGTTTTCGAGAAAATGGAATTTTTCTATCGCTCTTCGAGGTAGTCAGGAATTCCAATGCAACCCCTGTAAAAATTAAAATTTTTTTTTTCATCCCCGATTTGAAAACTGTTTATGTAGAATTAAGCTCGCACCTTTCCTGAATTCAAAACTGCTTTTGGAGTTGAGCTGCGACTTATAGTTTTCGAGAAAATGGAATTTTTCTATCGCTCTTCGAGGTAGTCAGGAACTCCAATGCAACCCCTGTAAAAATTTGAAATTTTTTTTTTCTTCCCCGATTTGAAAACTGTTTATGTAGAATTAAGCTCGTACCTTTCCTGAATTCAAAACTGCTTTTGGAGTTGAGCTGCGACTTATAGTTTTCGAGAAAATGGAATTTTTCTATCGCTCTTCGAGGTAGTCAGGAATTCCAATGCAACCCCTGTAAAAATTTGAAATTTTTTTTTTCATCCCCGATTTGAAAACTGTTTATGTAGAATTAAGCTCGCACCTTTCCTGAATTCAAAACTGCTTTTGGAGTTGAGCTGCGACTTATAGTTTTCGAGAAAATGGAATTTTTCTATCGCTCTTCGAGGTAGTCAGGAATTCCAATGCATGTAAAAATTTGAAATTTTTTTTTTCATCCCCGATTTGAAAACTGTTTATGCAGAATTAAGCTCGTACCTTTCCTGAATTCAAATCTGCTTTTGGAGTTGAGCTGCGACTTATAGTTTTCGAGAAAATGGAATTTTTCTATCGCTCTTCGAGGTAGTCAGGAATTCCAATGCAACCCCTGTAAAAATTTTAAATTTTTTTTTCATCCCCGATTTGAAAACTGTTTATGTAGAATTAAGCTCGCACCTTTCCTGAATTCAAAACTGCTTTTGGAGTTGAGCTGCGACTTATAGTTTTCGAGAAAATGGAATTTTTCTATCGCTCTTCGAGGTAGTCAGGAATTCCAATGCAACCCCTGTAAAAATTTGAAATTTTTTTTTTCTTCCCCGATTTGAAAACTGTTTATGTAGAATTAAGCTCGTACCTTTCCTGAATTCAAATCTGCTTTTGGAGTTGAGCTGCGACTTATAGTTTTCGAGAAAATGGAATTTTTCTATCGCTCTTCGAGGTAGTCAGGAATTCCAATGCAACCCCTGTAAAAATTTGAAATTTTTTTTTTCATCCCCGATTTGAAAACTGTTTATGTAGAATTAAGCTCGCACCTTTCCTGAATTCAAAACTGCTTTTGGAGTTGAGCTGCGACTTATAGTTTTCGAGAAAATGGAATTTTTCTATCGCTCTTCGAGGTAGTCAGGAATTCCAATGCAACCCCTGTAAAAATTTGAAATTTTTTTTTTCATCCCCGATTTGAAAACTGTTTATGTAGAAGTAAGCTCGTACCTTTCCTGAATTCAAATCTGCTTTTGGAGTTGAGCTGCGACTTATAGTTTTCGAGAAAATGGAATTTTTCTATCGCTCTTCGAGGTAGTCAGGAATTCCAATGCAACCCCTGTAAAAATTTGAAATTTTTTTTTCATTCCCGATTTGAAAACTGTTTATGTAGAATTAAGCTCGCACCTTTCCTGAATTCAAAACTGCTTTTGGAGTTGAGCTGCGACTTATAGTTTTCGAGAAAATGGAATTTTTCTATCGCTCTTCGAGGTAGTCAGGAACTCCAATGCAACCCCTGTAAAAATTTGAAATTTTTTTTTTCTTCCCCGATTTGAAAACTGTTTATGTAGAATTAAGCTCGCACCTTTCCTGAATTCAAAACTGCTTTTGGAGTTGAGCTGCGACTTATAGTTTTCGAGAAAATGGAATTTTTCTATCGCTCTTCGAGGTAGTCAGGAATTCCAATGCAACCCCTGTAAAAATTTGAAATTTTTTTTTTCTTCCCCGATTTGAAAACTGTTTATGTAGAATTAAGCTCGTACCTTTCCTGAATTCAAATCTGCTTTTGGAGTTGAGCTGCGACTTATAGTTTTCGAGAAAATGGAATTTTTCTATCGCTCTTCGAGGTAGTCAGGAATTCCAATGCAACCCCTGTAAAAATTTGAAATTTTTTTTTTCATCCCCGGTTTGAAAACTGTTTATGTAGAATTAAGCTCGCACCTTTCCTGAATTCAAATCTGCTTTTGGAGTTGAACTGCGACTTATAGTTTTCGAGAAAATGGAATTTTTCTATCGCTCTTCGAGGTAGTCAGGAATTCCAATGCAACCCCTGTAAAAATTTGAAATTTTTTTTTTCATCCCCGATTTGAAAACTGTTTATGTAGAATTAAGCTCGCACCTTTCCTGAATTCAAAACTGCTTTTGGAGTTGAGCTGCGACTTAAAGTTTTCGAGAAAATGGAATTTTTCTATCGCTCTTCGAGGTAGTCAGGAACTCCAATGCAACCCCTGTAAAAATTTTAAATTTTTTTTTTCTTCCCCGATTTGAAAACTGTTTATGTAGAATTAAGCTCGTACCTTTCCTGAATTCAAAACTGCTTTTGGAGTTGAGCTGCGACTTATAGTTTTCGAGAAAATGGAATTTTTCTATCGCTCTTCGAGGTAGTCAGGAATTCCAATGCAACCCCTGTAAAAATTTGAAATTTTTTTTTTCATCCCCGATTTGAAAACTGTTTATGTAGAATTAAGCTCGCACCTTTCCTGAATTCAAAACTGCTTTTGGAGTTGAGCTGCGACTTATAGTTTTCGAGAAAATGGAATTTTTCTATCGCTCTTCGAGGTAGTCAGGAATTCCAATGCAACCCCTGTAAAAATTTGAAATTTTTTTTTTCATCCCCGATTTGAAAACTGTTTATGTAGAATTAAGCTCGCACCTTTCCTGAATTCAAAACTGCTTTTGGAGTTGAGCTGCGACTTATAGTTTTCGAGAAAATGGAATTTTTCTATCGCTCTTCGAGGTAGTCAGGAATTCCAATGCAACCCCTGTAAAAATTTGAAATTTTTTTTTTCATCCCCGATTTGAAAACTGTTTATGTAGAAGTAAGCTCGTACCTTTCCTGAATTCAAATCTGCTTTTGGAGTTGAGCTGCGACTTATAGTTTTCGAGAAAATGGAATTTTTCTATCGCTCTTCGAGGTAGTCAGGAATTCCAATCCAACCCCTGTAAAAATTTGAAATTTTTTTTTCATCCCCGATTTGAAAACTGTGTATGTAGAATTAAGCTCGCACCTTTCCTGAATTCAAAACTGCTTTTGGAGTTGAGCTGCGACTTATAGTTTTCGAGAAAATGGAATTTTTCTATCGCTCTTCGAGGTAGTCAGGAATTCCAATGCAACCCCTGTAAAAATTTGAAATTTTTTTTTTCATCCCCGATTTGAAAACTGTTTATGTAGAATTAAGCTCGCACCTTTCCTGAATTCAAAACTGCTTTTGGAGTTGAGCTGCGACTTATAGTTTTCGAGAAAATGGAATTTTTCTATCGCTCTTCGAGGTAGTCAGGAATTCCAATGCAACCCCTGTAAAAATTTGAAATTTTTTTTTTCATCCCCGATTTGAAAACTGTTTATGTAGAAGTAAGCTCGTACCTTTCCTGAATTCAAATCTGCTTTTGGAGTTGAGCTGCGACTTATAGTTTTCGAGAAAATGGAATTTTTCTATCGCTCTTCGAGGTAGTCAGGAATTCCAATGCAACCCCTGTAAAAATTTGAAATTTTTTTTTCATCCCCGATTTGAAAACTGTGTATGTAGAATTAAGCTCGCACCTTTCCTGAATTCAAAACTGCTTTTGGAGTTGAGCTGCGACTTATAGTTTTCGAGAAAATGGAATTTTTCTATCGCTCTTCGAGGTAGTCAGGAATTCCAATGCAACCCCTGTAAAAATTTGAAATTTTTTTTTTCTTCCCCGATTTGAAAACTGTTTATGTAAAATTAAGCTCGCACCTTTCCTGAATTCAAAACTGCTTTTGGAGTTGAGCTGCGACTTATAGTTTTCGAGAAAATGGAATTTTTCTATCGCTCTTCGAGGTAGTCAGGAATTCCAATGCAACCCCTGTAAAAATTTGAAATTTTTTTTTTCATCCCCGATTTGAAAACTGTTTATGTAGAAGTAAGCTCGTACCTTTCCTGAATTCAAATCTGCTTTTGGAGTTGAGCTGCGACTTATAGTTTTCGAGAAAATGGAATTTTTCTATCGCTCTTCGAGGTAGTCAGGAATTCCAATGCAACCCCTGTAAAAATTTGAAATTTTTTTTTCATCCCCGATTTGAAAACTGTTTATGTAGAATTCTATCGCTCTTCGAGGTAGTCAGGAATTCCAATGCAACCCCTGTAAAAATTTGAAATTTTTTTTTCATCCCCGATTTGAAAACTGTTTATGTAGAATTAAGCTCGCACCTTTCCTGAATTCAAATCTGCTTTTGGAGTTGAACTGCGACTTATAGTTTTCGAGAAAATGGAATTTTTCTATCGCTCTTCGAGGTAGTCAGGAATTCCAATGCAACCCCTGTAAAAATTTGAAATTTTTTTTTTCTTCCCCGATTTGAAAACTGTTTATGTAGAATTAAGCTCGTACCTTTCCTGAATTCAAAACTGCTTTTGGAGTTGAGCTGCGACTTATAGTTTTCGAGAAAATGGAATTTTTCTATCGCTCTTCGAGGTAGTCAGGAATTCCAATGCAACCCCTGTAAAAATTTTAAATTTTTTTTTTCATCCCCGATTTGAAAACTGTTTATGTAGAATTAAGCTCGCACCTTTCCTGATTTCAAAACTGCTTTTGGAGTTGAGCTGCGACTTATAGTTTTCGAGAAAATGGAATTTTTCTATCGCTCTTCGAGGTAGTCAGGAATTCCAATGCAACCCCTGTAAAAATTTGAAATTTTTTTTTTCATCCCCGATTTGAAAACTGTTTATGTAGAATTAAGCTCGCACCTTTCCTGAATTCAAAACTGCTTTTGGAGTTGAGCTGCGACTTATAGTTTTCGAGAAAATGGAATTTTTCTATCGCTCTTCGAGGTAGTCAGGAATTCCAATGCAACCCCTGTAAAAATTTGAAATTTTTTTTTTCATCCCCGATTTGAAAACTGTTTCTGTAGAAGTAAGCTCGTACCTTTCCTGAATTCAAATCTGCTTTTGGAGTTGAGCTGCGACTTATAGTTTTCGAGAAAATGGAATTTTTCTATCGCTCTTCGAGGTAGTCAGGAATTCCAATGCAACCCCTGTAAAAATTTGAAATTTTTTTTTCATCCCCGATTTGAAAACTGTTTATGTAGAATTAAGCTCGCACCTTTCCTGAATTCAAAACTGCTTTTGGAGTTGAGCTGCGACTTATAGTTTTCGAGAAAATGGAATTTTTCTATCGCTCTTCGAGGTAGTCAGGAATTCCAATGCAACCCCTGTAAAAATTTGAAATTTTTTTTTTCATCCCCGATTTGAAAACTGTTTATGTAGAATTAAGCTCGCACCTTTCCTGAATTCAAAACTGCTTTTGGAGTTGAGCTGCGACTTATAGTTTTCGAGAAAATGGAATTTTTCTATCGCTCTTCGAGGTAGTCAGGAACTCCAATGCAACCCCTGTAAAAATTTGAAATTTTTTTTTTCTTCCCCGATTTGAAAACTGTTTATGTAGAATTAAGTTCGTACCTTTCCTGAATTCAAAACTGCTTTTGGAGTTGAGCTGCGACTTATAGTTTTCGAGAAAATGGAATTTTTCTATCGCTCTTCGAGGTAGTCAGGAATTCCAATGCAACCCCTGTAAAAATTTGAAATTTTTTTTTTCATCCCCGATTTGAAAACTGTTTATGTAGAATTAAGCTCGCACCTTTCCTGAATTCAAAACTGCTTTTGGAGTTGAGCTGCGACTTATAGTTTTCGAGAAAATGGAATTTTTCTATCGCTCTTCGAGGTAGTCAGGAATTCCAATGCAACCCCTGTAAAAATTTGAAATTTTTTTTTTCATCCCCGGTTTGAAAACTGTTTATGTAGAATTAAGCTCGCACCTTTCCTGAATTCAAATCTGCTTTTGGAGTTGAACTGCGACTTATAGTTTTCGAGAAAATGGAATTTTTCTATCGCTCTTCGAGGTAGTCAGGAATTCCAATGCAACCCCTGTAAAAATTTGAAATTTTTTTTTTCATCCCCGATTTGAAAACTGTTTATGTAGAATTAAGCTCGCACCTTTCCTGAATTCAAAACTGCTTTTGGAGTTGAGCTGCGACTTATAGTTTTCGAGAAAATGGAATTTTTCTATCGCTCTTCGAGGTAGTCAGGAACTCCAATGCAACCCCTGTAAAAATTTTAAATTTTTTTTTTCTTCCCCGATTTGAAAACTGTTTATGTAGAATTAAGCTCGTACCTTTCCTGAATTCAAAACTGCTTTTGGAGTTGAGCTGCGACTTATAGTTTTCGAGAAAATGGAATTTTTCTATCGCTCTTCGAGGTAGTCAGGAATTCCAATGCAACCCCTGTAAAAATTTGAAATTTTTTTTTTCATCCCCGATTTGAAAACTGTTTATGTAGAATTAAGCTCGCACCTTTCCTGAATTCAAAACTGCTTTTGGAGTTGAGCTGCGACTTATAGTTTTCGAGAAAATGGAATTTTTCTATCGCTCTTCGAGGTAGTCAGGAATTCCAATGCAACCCCTGTAAAAATTTGAAATTTTTTTTTTCATCCCCGATTTGAAAACTGTTTATGTAGAATTAAGCTCGCACCTTTCCTGAATTCAAAACTGCTTTTGGAGTTGAGCTGCGACTTATAGTTTTCGAGAAAATGGAATTTTTCTATCGCTCTTCGAGGTAGTCAGGAATTCCAATGCAACCCCTGTAAAAATTTGAAATTTTTTTTTTCTTCCCCGATTTGAAAACTGTTTATGTAGAAGTAAGCTCGTACCTTTCCTGAATTCAAATCTGCTTTTGGAGTTGAGCTGCGACTTATAGTTTTCGAGAAAATGGAATTTTTCTATCGCTCTTCGAGGTAGTCAGGAATTCCAATGCAACCCCTGTAAAAATTTGAAATTTTTTTTTTCATCCCCGATTTGAAAACTGTTTATGTAGAATTAAGCTCGCACCTTTCCTGAATTCAAAACTGCTTTTGGAGTTGAGCTGCGACTTATAGTTTTCGAGAAAATGGAATTTTTCTATCGCTCTTCGAGGTAGTCAGGAATTCCAATGCAACCCCTGTAAAAATTTGAAATTTTTTTTTTCATCCCCGATTTGAAAACTGTTTATGTAGAATTAAGCTCGCACCTTTCCTGAATTCAAAACTGCTTTTGGAGTTGAGCTGCGACTTATAGTTTTCGAGAAAATGGAATTTTTCTATCGCTCTTCGAGGTAGTCAGGAACTCCAATGCAACCCCTGTAAAAATTTGAAATTTTTTTTTTCATCCCCGATTTGAAAACTGTTTATGTAGAATTAAGCTCGCACCTTTCCTGAATTCAAAACTGCTTTTGGAGTTGAGCTGCGACTTATAGTTTTCGAGAAAATGGAATTTTTCTATCGCTCTTCGAGGTAGTCAGGAATTCCAATGCAACCCCTGTAAAAATTTGAAATTTTTTTTTTCATCCCCGATTTGAAAACTGTTTATGTAGAAGTAAGCTCGTACCTTTCCTGAATTCAAATCTGCTTTTGGAGTTGAGCTGCGACTTATAGTTTTCGAGAAAATGGAATTTTTCTATCGCTCTTCGAGGTAGTCAGGAATTCCAATGCAACCCCTGTAAAAATTTGAAATTTTTTTTTCATCCCCGATTTGAAAACTGTTTATGTAGAATTAAGCTCGCACCTTTCCTGAATTCAAAACTGCTTTTGGAGTTGAGCTGCGACTTATAGTTTTCGAGAAAATGGAATTTTTCTATCGCTCTTCGAGGTAGTCAGGAATTCCAATGCAACCCCTGTAAAAATTTGAAATTTTTTTTTTCATCCCCGATTTGAAAACTGTTTATGTAGAATTAAGCTCGCACCTTTCCTGAATTCAAAACTGCTTTTGGAGTTGAGCTGCGACTTATAGTTTTCGAGAAAATGGAATTTTTCTATCGCTCTTCGAGGTAGTCAGGAACTCCAATGCAACCCCTGTAAAAATTTGAAATTTTTTTTTTCTTCCCCGATTTGAAAACTGTTTATGTAGAATTAAGTTCGTACCTTTCCTGAATTCAAAACTGCTTTTGGAGTTGAGCTGCGACTTATAGTTTTCGAGAAAATGGAATTTTTCTATCGCTCTTCGAGGTAGTCAGGAATTCCAATGCAACCCCTGTAAAAATTTGAAATTTTTTTTTTCATCCCCGATTTGAAAACTGTTTATGTAGAATTAAGCTCGCACCTTTCCTGAATTCAAAACTGCTTTTGGAGTTGAGCTGCGACTTATAGTTTCGAGAAAATGGAATTTTTCTATCGCTCTTCGAGGTAGTCAGGAATTCCAATGCAACCCCTGTAAAAATTTGAAATTTTTTTTTTCATCCCCGGTTTGAAAACTGTTTATGTAGAATTAAGCTCGCACCTTTCCTGAATTCAAATCTGCTTTTGGAGTTGAACTGCGACTTATAGTTTTCGAGAAAATGGAATTTTTCTATCGCTCTTCGAGGTAGTCAGGAATTCCAATGCAACCCCTGTAAAAATTTGAAATTTTTTTTTTCATCCCCGATTTGAAAACTGTTTATGTAGAATTAAGCTCGCACCTTTCCTGAATTCAAAACTGCTTTTGGAGTTGAGCTGCGACTTATAGTTTTCGAGAAAATAGAATTTTTCTATCGCTCTTCGAGGTAGTCAGGAACTCCAATGCAACCCCTGTAAAAATTTTAAATTTTTTTTTTCTTCCCCGATTTGAAAACTGTTTATGTAGAATTAAGCTCGTACCTTTCCTGAATTCAAAACTGCTTTTGGAGTTGAGCTGCGACTTATAGTTTTCGAGAAAATGGAATTTTTCTATCGCTCTTCGAGGTAGTCAGGAATTCCAATGCAACCCCTGTAAAAATTTGAAATTTTTTTTTTCATCCCCGATTTGAAAACTGTTTATGTAGAATTAAGCTCGCACCTTTCCTGAATTCAAAACTGCTTTTGGAGTTGAGCTGCGACTTATAGTTTTCGAGAAAATGGAATTTTTCTATCGCTCTTCGAGGTAGTCAGGAATTCCAATGCAACCCCTGTAAAAATTTGAAATTTTTTTTTTCATCCCCGATTTGAAAACTGTTTATGTAGAATTAAGCTCGCACCTTTCCTGAATTCAAAACTGCTTTTGGAGTTGAGCTGCGACTTATAGTTTTCGAGAAAATGGAATTTTTCTATCGCTCTTCGAGGTAGTCAGGAATTCCAATGCAACCCCTGTAAAAATTTGAAATTTTTTTTTCATCCCCGATTTGAAAACTGTTTATGTAGAATTAAGCTCGCACCTTTCCTGAATTCAAAACTGCTTTTGGAGTTGAGCTGCGACTTATAGTTTTCGAGAAAATGGAATTTTTCTATCGCTCTTCGAGGTAGTCAGGAATTCCAATGCAACCCCTGTAAAAATTTGAAATTTTTTTTTTCATCCCCGATTTGAAAACTGTTTATGTAGAATTAAGCTCGCACCTTTCCTGAATTCAAAACTGCTTTTGGAGTTGAGCTGCGACTTATAGTTTTCGAGAAAATGGAATTTTTCTATCGCTCTTCGAGGTAGTCAGGAACTCCAATGCAACCCCTGTAAAAATTTGAAATTTTTTTTTTCTTCCCCGATTTGAAAACTGTTTATGTAGAATTAAGTTCGTACCTTTCCTGAATTCAAAACTGCTTTTGGAGTTGAGCTGCGACTTATAGTTTTCGAGAAAATGGAATTTTTCTATCGCTCTTCGAGGTAGTCAGGAATTCCAATGCAACCCCTGTAAAAATTTGAAATTTTTTTTTTCATCCCCGATTTGAAAACTGTTTATGTAGAATTAAGCTCGTACCTTTCCTGAATTCAAAACTGCTTTTGGAGTTGAGCTGCGACTTATAGTTTTCGAGAAAATGGAATTTTTCTATCGCTCTTCGAGGTAGTCAGGAATTCCAATGCAACCCCTGTAAAAATTTGAAATTTTTTTTTTCATCCCCGATTTGAAAACTGTTTATGTAGAATTAAGCTCGCACCTTTCCTGAATTCAAAACTGCTTTTGGAGTTGAGCTGCGACTTATAGTTTTCGAGAAAATGGAATTTTTCTATCGCTCTTCGAGGTAGTCAGGAATTCCAATGCAACCCCTGTAAAAATTTGAAATTTTTTTTTTCATCCCCGATTTGAAAACTGTTTATGTAGAATTAAGCTCGCACCTTTCCTGAATTCAAAACTGCTTTTGGAGTTGAGCTGCGACTTATAGTTTTCGAGAAAATGGAATTTTTCTATCGCTCTTCGAGGTAGTCAGGAATTCCAATGCAACCCCTGTAAAAATTTGAAATTTTTTTTTTCTTCCCCGATTTGAAAACTGTTTATGTAGAAGTAAGCTCGTACCTTTCCTGAATTCAAATCTGCTTTTGGAGTTGAGCTGCGACTTATAGTTTTCGAGAAAATGGAATTTTTCTATCGCTCTTCGAGGTAGTCAGGAATTCCAATGCAACCCCTGTAAAAATTTGAAATTTTTTTTTTCATCCCCGATTTGAAAACTGTTTATGTAGAATTAAGCTCGCACCTTTCCTGAATTCAAAACTGCTTTTGGAGTTGAGCTGCGACTTATAGTTTTCGAGAAAATGGAATTTTTCTATCGCTCTTCGAGGTAGTCAGGAACTCCAATGCAACCCCTGTAAAAATTTGAAATTTTTTTTTTCTTCCCCGATTTGAAAACTGTTTATGTAGAATTAAGCTCGTACCTTTCCTGAATTCAAAACTGCTTTTGGAGTTGAGCTGCGACTTATAGTTTTCGAGAAAATGGAATTTTTCTATCGCTCTTCGAGGTAGTCAGGAATTCCAATGCAACCCCTGTAAAAATTTGAAATTTTTTTTTTCATCCCCGATTTGAAAACTGTTTATGTAGAATTAAGCTCGCACCTTTCCTGAATTCAAAACTGCTTTTGGAGTTGAGCTGCGACTTATAGTTTTCGAGAAAATGGAATTTTTCTATCGCTCTTCGAGGTAGTCAGGAATTCCAATGCAACCCCTGTAAAAATTTGAAATTTTTTCTTTCTTCCCCGATTTGAAAACTGTTTATGTAGAAGTAAGCTCGTACCTTTCCTGAATTCAAATCTGCTTTTGGAGTTGAGCTGCGACTTATAGTTTTCGAGAAAATGGAATTTTTCTATCGCTCTTCGAGGTAGTCAGGAATTCCAATGCAACCCCTGTAAAAATTTGAAATTTTTTTTTTCATCCCCGATTTGAAAACTGTTTATGTAGAAGTAAGCTCGTACCTTTCCTGAATTCAAATCTGCTTTTGGAGTTGAGCTGCGACTTATAGTTTTCGAGAAAATGGAATTTTTCTATCGCTCTTCGAGGTAGTCAGGAATTCCAATGCAACCCCTGTAAAAATTTGAAATTTTTTTTTCATCCCCGATTTGAAAACTGTTTATGTAGAATTAAGCTCGCACCTTTCCTGAATTCAAAACTGCTTTTGGAGTTGAGCTGCGACTTATAGTTTTCGAGAAAATGGAATTTTTCTATCGCTCTTCGAGGTAGTCAGGAACTCCAATGCAACCCCTGTAAAAATTTGAAATTTTTTTTTTCATCCCCGATTTGAAAACTGTTTATGTAGAATTAAGCTCGCACCTTTCCTGAATTCAAAACTGCTTTTGGAGTTGAGCTGCGACTTATAGTTTTCGAGAAAATGGAATTTTTCTATCGCTCTTCGAGGTAGTCAGGAATTCCAATGCAACCCCTGTAAAAATTTGAATTTTTTTTTTTCTTCCCCGATTTGAAAACTGTTTATGTAGAATTAAGCTCGTACCTTTCCTGAATTCAAAACTGCTTTTGGAGTTGAGCTGCGACTTATAGTTTTCGAGAAAATGGAATTTTTCTATCGCTCTTCGAGGTAGTCAGGAATTCCAATGCAACCCCTGTAAAAATTTGAAATTTTTTTTTTCATCCCCGATTTGAAAACTGTTTATGTAGAATTAAGCTCGTACCTTTCCTGAATTCAAATCTGCTTTTGGAGTTGAGCTGCGACTTATAGTTTTCGAGAAAATGGAATTTTTCTATCGCTCTTCGAGGTAGTCAGGAATTCCAATGCAACCCCTGTAAAAATTTGAAATTTTTTTTTTCTTCCCCGATTTGAAAACTGTTTATGTAGAAGTAAGCTCGTACCTTTCCTGAATTCAAATCTGCTTTTGGAGTTGAGCTGCGACTTATAGTTTTCGAGAAAATGGAATTTTTCTATCGCTCTTCGAGGTAGTCAGGAATTCCAATGCAACCCCTGTAAAAATTTGAAATTTTTTTTTTCATCCCCGATTTGAAATGTAGAATTAAGCTCGCACCTTTCCTGAATTCAAAACTGCTTTTGGAGTTGAGCTGCGACTTATAGTTTTCGAGAAAATGGAATTTTTCTATCGCTCTTCGAGGTAGTCAGGAATTCCAATGCAACCCCTGTAAAAATTTGAAATTTTTTTTTTCTTCCCCGATTTGAAAACTGTTTATGTAGAATTAAGCTCGTACCTTTCCTGAATTCAAAACTGCTTTTGGAGTTGAGCTGCGACTTATAGTTTTCGAGAAAATGGAATTTTTCTATCGCTCTTCGAGGTAGTCAGGAATTCCAATGCAACCCCTGTAAAAATTTGAAATTTTTTTTTTCATCCCCGATTTGAAAACTGTTTATGTAGAATTAAGCTCGCACCTTTCCTGAATTCAAAACTGCTTTTGGAGTTGAGCTGCGACTTATAGTTTTTGAGAAAATGGAATTTTTCTATCGCTCTTCGAGGTAGTCAGGAATTCCAATGCAACCCCTGTAAAAATTTGAAATTTTTTTTTTCTTCCCCGATTTGAAAACTGTTTATGTAGAATTAAGCTCGTACCTTTCCTGAATTCAAATCTGCTTTTGGAGTTGAGCTGCGACTTATAGTTTTCGAGAAAATGGAATTTTTCTATCGCTCTTCGAGGTAGTCAGGAATTCCAATGCAACCCCTGTAAAAATTTGAAATTTTTTTTTTTCATCCCCGATTTGAAAACTGTTTATGTAGAATTAAGCTCGCACCTTTCCTGAATTCAAAACTGCTTTTGGAGTTGAGCTGCGACTTATAGTTTTCGAGAAAATGGAATTTTTCTATCGCTCTTCGAGGTAGTCAGGAATTCCAATGCAACCCCTGTAAAAATTTGAAATTTTTTTTTTCATCCCCGATTTGAAAACTGTTTATGTAGAATTAAGCTCGCACCTTTCCTGAATTCAAATCTGCTTTTGGAGTTGAGCTGCGACTTATAGTTTTCGAGAAAATGGAATTTTTCTATCGCTCTTCGAGGTAGTCAGGAATTCCAATGCAACCCCTGTAAAAATTTGAAATTTTTTTTTTCATCCCCGATTTGAAAACTGTTTATGTAGAATTAAGCTCGCACCTTTCCTGAATTCAAAACTGCTTTTGGAGTTGAGCTGCGACTTATAGTTTTCGAGAAAATGGAATTTTTCTATCGCTCTTCGAGGTAGTCAGGAATTCCAATGCAACCCCTGTAAAAATTTGAAATTTTTTTTTTCTTCCCCGATTTGAAAACTGTTTATGTAGAAGTAAGCTCGTACCTTTCCTGAATTCAAATCTGCTTTTGGAGTTGAGCTGCGACTTATAGTTTTCGAGAAAATGGAATTTTTCTATCGCTCTTCGAGGTAGTCAGGAATTCCAATGCAACCCCTGTAAAAATTTGAAATTTTTTTTTTCATCCCCGATTTGAAAACTGTTTATGTAGAATTAAGCTCGCACCTTTCCTGAATTCAAAACTGCTTTTGGAGTTGAGCTGCGACTTATAGTTTTCGAGAAAATGGAATTTTTCTATCGCTCTTCGAGGTAGTCAGGAATTCCAATGCAACCCCTGTAAAAATTTGAAATTTTTTTTTTCTTCCCCGATTTGAAAACTGTTTATGTAGAATTAAGCTCGTACCTTTCCTGAATTCAAAACTGCTTTTGGAGTTGAGCTGCGACTTATAGTTTTCGAGAAAATGGAATTTTTCTATCGCTCTTCGAGGTAGTCAGGAATTCCAATGCAACCCCTGTAAAAATTTGAAATTTTTTTTTTCATCCCCGATTTGAAAACTGTTTATGTAGAATTAAGCTCGCACCTTTCCTGAATTCAAAACTGCTTTTGGAGTCGAGCTGCGACTTATAGTTTTTGAGAAAATGGAATTTTTCTATCGCTCTTCGAGGTAGTCAGGAATTCCAATGCAACCCCTGTAAAAATTTGAAATTTTTTTTTTCTTCCCCGATTTGAAAACTGTTTATGTAGAATTAAGCTCGTACCTTTCCTGAATTCAAATCTGCTTTTGGAGTTGAGCTGCGACTTATAGTTTTCGAGAAAATGGAATTTTTCTATCGCTCTTCGAGGTAGTCAGGAATTCCAATGCAACCCCTGTAAAAATTTGAAATTTTTTTTTTCATCCCCGATTTGAAAACTGTTTATGTAGAATTAAGCTCGCACCTTTCCTGAATTCAAAACTGCTTTTGGAGTTGAGCTGCGACTTATAGTTTTCGAGAAAATGGAATTTTTCTATCGCTCTTCGAGGTAGTCAGGAATTCCAATGCAACCCCTGTAAAAATTTGAAATTTTTTTTTTCATCCCCGATTTGAAAACTGTTTATGTAGAATTAAGCTCGCACCTTTCCTGAATTCAAATCTGCTTTTGGAGTTGAGCTGCGACTTATAGTTTTCGAGAAAATGGAATTTTTCTATCGCTCTTCGAGGTAGTCAGGAATTCCAATGCAACCCCTGTAAAAATTTGAAATTTTTTTTTTCATCCCCGATTTGAAAACTGTTTATGTAGAATTAAGCTCGCACCTTTCCTGAATTCAAAACTGCTTTTGGAGTTGAGCTGCGACTTATAGTTTTCGAGAAAATGGAATTTTTCTATCGCTCTTCGAGGTAGTCAGGAACTCCAATGCAACCCCTGTAAAAATTTGAAATTTTTTTTTTCTTCCCCGATTTGAAAACTGTTTATGTAGAATTAAGCTCGTACCTTTCCTGAATTCAAAACTGCTTTTGGAGTTGAGCTGCGACTTATAGTTTTCGAGAAAATGGAATTTTTCTATCGCTCTTCGAGGTAGTCAGGAACTCCAATGCAACCCCTGTAAAAATTTGAAATTTTTTTTTTCTTCCCCGATTTGAAAACTGTTTATGTAGAATTAAGCTCGTACCTTTCCTGAATTCAAAACTGCTTTTGGAGTTGAGCTGCGACTTATAGTTTTCGAGAAAATGGAATTTTTCTATCGCTCTTCGAGGCAGTCAGGAATTCCAATGCAACCCCTGTAAAAATTTGAAATTTTTTTTTTCATCCCCGATTTGAAAACTGTTTATGTAGAATTAAGCTCGCACCTTTCCTGAATTCAAAACTGCTTTTGGAGTTGAGCTGCGACTTATAGTTTTCGAGAAAATGGAATTTTTCTATCGCTCTTCGAGGTAGTCAGGAATTCCAATGCAACCCCTGTAAAAATTTGAAATTTTTTTTTTCATCCCCGATTTGAAAACTGTTTATGTAGAATTAAGCTCGCACCTTTCCTGAATTCAAAACTGCTTTTGGAGTTGAGCTGCGACTTATAGTTTTCGAGAAAATGGAATTTTTCTATCGCTCTTCGAGGTAGTCAGGAATTCCAATGCAACCCCTGTAAAAATTTGAAATTTTTTTTTTCATCCCCGATTTGAAAACTGTTTATGTAGAATTAAGCTCGCACCTTTCCTGAATTCAAAACTGCTTTTGGAGTTGAGCTGCGACTTATAGTTTTCGAGAAAATGGAATTTTTCTATCGCTCTTCGAGGTAGTCAGGAATTCCAATGCAACCCCTGTAAAAATTTGAAATTTTTTTTTTCATCCCCGATTTGAAAACTGTTTATGTAGAATTAAGCTCGCACCTTTCCTGAATTCAAAACTGCTTTTGGAGTTGAGCTGCGACTTATAGTTTTCGAGAAAATGGAATTTTTCTATCGCTCTTCGAGGTAGTCAGGAACTCCAATGCAACCCCTGTAAAAATTTGAAATTTTTTTTTTCTTCCATGATTTGAAAACTGTTTATGTAGAATTAAGCTCGTACCTTTCCTGAATTCAAAACTGCTTTTGGAGTTGAGCTGCGACTTATAGTTTTCGAGAAAATGGAATTTTTCTATCGCTCTTCGAGGTAGTCAGGAATTCCAATGCAACCCCTGTAAAAATTTGAAATTTTTTTTTTCATCCCCGATTTGAAAACTGTTTATGTAGAATTAAGCTCGCACCTTTCCTGAATTCAAAACTGCTTTTGGAGTTGAGCTGCGACTTATAGTTTTCGAGAAAATGGAATTTTTCTATCGCTCTTCGAGGTAGTCAGGAACTCCAATGCAACCCCTGTAAAAATTTTAAATTTTTTTTTCATCCCCGATTTGAAAACTGTTTATGTAGAATTAAGCTCGCACCTTTCCTGAATTCAAATCTGCTTTTGGAGTTGAGCTGCGACTTATAGTTTTCGAGAAAATGGAATTTTTCTATCGCTCTTCGAGGTAGTCAGGAATTCCAATGCAACCCCTGTAAAAATTAAAATTTTTTTTTTCATCCCCGATTTGAAAACTGTTTATGTAGAATTAAGCTCGCACCTTTCCTGAATTCAAAACTGCTTTTGGAGTTGAGCTGCGACTTATAGTTTTCGAGAAAATGGAATTTTTCTATCGCTCTTCGAGGTAGTCAGGAATTCCAATGCAACCCCTGTAAAAATTTGAAATTTTTTTTTTCATCCCCGATTTGAAAACTGTTTATGTAGAATTAAGCTCGCACCTTTCCTGAATTCAAAACTGCTTTTGGAGTTGAGCTGCGACTTATAGTTTTCGAGAAAATGGAATTTTTCTATCGCTCTTCGAGGTAGTCAGGAATTCCAAAGCAACCCCTGTAAAAATTTGAAATTTTTTTTTTCATCCCCGGTTTGAAAACTGTTTATGTAGAATTAAGCTCGCACCTTTCCTGAATTCAAATCTGCTTTTGGAGTTGAACTGCGACTTATAGTTTTCGAGAAAATGGAATTTTTCTATCGCTCTTCGAGGTAGTCAGGAATTCCAATGCAACCCCTGTAAAAATTTGAAATTTTTTTTTTTCATCCCCGATTTGAAAACTGTTTATGTAGAATTAAGCTCGCACCTTTCCTGAATTCAAAACTGCTTTTGGAGTTGAGCTGCGACTTATAGTTTTCGAGAAAATGGAATTTTTCTATCGCTCTTCGAGGTAGTCAGGAACTCCAATGCAACCCCTGTAAAAATTTGAAATTTTTTTTTTCTTCCCCGATTTGAAAACTGTTTATGTAGAATTAAGCTCGTACCTTTCCTGAATTCAAAACTGCTTTTGGAGTTGAGCTGCGACTTATAGTTTTCGAGAAAATGGAATTTTTCTATCGCTCTTCGAGGTAGTCAGGAATTCCAATGCAACCCCTGTAAAAATTTGAAATTTTTTTTTTCATCCCCGATTTGAAAACTGTTTATGTAGAATTAAGCTCGCACCTTTCCTGAATTCAAAACTGCTTTTGGAGTTGAGCTGCGACTTATAGTTTTCGAGAAAATGGAATTTTTCTATCGCTCTTCGAGGTAGTCAGGAATTCCAATGCAACCCCTGTAAAAATTTGAAATTTTTTTTTTCATCCCCGATTTGAAAACTGTTTATGTAGAATTAAGCTCGCACCTTTCCTGAATTCAAAACTGCTTTTGGAGTTGAGCTGCGACTTATAGTTTTCGAGAAAATGGAATTTTTCTATCGCTCTTCGAGGTAGTCAGGAATTCCAATGCAACCCCTGTAAAAATTTGAAATTTTTTTTTTCATCCCCGATTTGAAAACTGTTTATGTAGAATTAAGCTCGCACCTTTCCTGAATTCAAAACTGCTTTTGGAGTTGAGCTGCGACTTATAGTTTTCGAGAAAATGGAATTTTTCTATCGCTCTTCGAGGTAGTCAGGAATTCCAATGCAACCCCTGTAAAAATTTGAAATTTTTTTTTTCATCCCCGATTTGAAAACTGTTTATGTAGAATTAAGCTCGCACCTTTCCTGAATTCAAAACTGCTTTTGGAGTTGAGCTGCGACTTATAGTTTTCGAGAAAATGGAATTTTTCTATCGCTCTTCGAGGTAGTCAGGAACTCCAATGCAACCCCTGTAAAAATTTGAAATTTTTTTTTTCTTCCATGATTTGAAAACTGTTTATGTAGAATTAAGCTCGTACCTTTCCTGAATTCAAAACTGCTTTTGGAGTTGAGCTGCGACTTATAGTTTTCGAGAAAATGGAATTTTTCTATCGCTCTTCGAGGTAGTCAGGAATTCCAATGCAACCCCTGTAAAAATTTGAAATTTTTTTTTTCATCCCCGATTTGAAAACTGTTTATGTAGAATTAAGCTCGCACCTTTCCTGAATTCAAAACTGCTTTTGGAGTTGAGCTGCGACTTATAGTTTTCGAGAAAATGGAATTTTTCTATCGCTCTTCGAGGTAGTCAGGAACTCCAATGCAACCCCTGTAAAAATTTTAAATTTTTTTTTCATCCCCGATTTGAAAACTGTTTATGTAGAATTAAGCTCGCACCTTTCCTGAATTCAAATCTGCTTTTGGAGTTGAGCTGCGACTTATAGTTTTCGAGAAAATGGAATTTTTCTATCGCTCTTCGAGGTAGTCAGGAATTCCAATGCAACCCCTGTAAAAATTAAAATTTTTTTTTTCATCCCCGATTTGAAAACTGTTTATGTAGAATTAAGCTCGCACCTTTCCTGAATTCAAAACTGCTTTTGGAGTTGAGCTGCGACTTATAGTTTTCGAGAAAATGGAATTTTTCTATCGCTCTTCGAGGTAGTCAGGAATTCCAATGCAACCCCTGTAAAAATTTGAAATTTTTTTTTTCATCCCCGATTTGAAAACTGTTTATGTAGAATTAAGCTCGCACCTTTCCTGAATTCAAAACTGCTTTTGGAGTTGAGCTGCGACTTATAGTTTTCGAGAAAATGGAATTTTTCTATCGCTCTTCGAGGTAGTCAGGAATTCCAAAGCAACCCCTGTAAAAATTTGAAATTTTTTTTTTCATCCCCGGTTTGAAAACTGTTTATGTAGAATTAAGCTCGCACCTTTCCTGAATTCAAATCTGCTTTTGGAGTTGAACTGCGACTTATAGTTTTCGAGAAAATGGAATTTTTCTATCGCTCTTCGAGGTAGTCAGGAATTCCAATGCAACCCCTGTAAAAATTTGAAATTTTTTTTTTCATCCCCGATTTGAAAACTGTTTATGTAGAATTAAGCTCGCACCTTTCCTGAATTCAAAACTGCTTTTGGAGTTGAGCTGCGACTTATAGTTTTCGAGAAAATGGAATTTTTCTATCGCTCTTCGAGGTAGTCAGGAACTCCAATGCAACCCCTGTAAAAATTTGAAATTTTTTTTTTCTTCCCCGATTTGAAAACTGTTTATGTAGAATTAAGCTCGTACCTTTCCTGAATTCAAAACTGCTTTTGGAGTTGAGCTGCGACTTATAGTTTTCGAGAAAATGGAATTTTTCTATCGCTCTTCGAGGTAGTCAGGAATTCCAATGCAACCCCTGTAAAAATTTGAAATTTTTTTTTTCATCCCCGATTTGAAAACTGTTTATGTAGAATTAAGCTCGCACCTTTCCTGAATTCAAAACTGCTTTTGGAGTTGAGCTGCGACTTATAGTTTTCGAGAAAATGGAATTTTTCTATCGCTCTTCGAGGTAGTCAGGAATTCCAATGCAACCCCTGTAAAAATTTTAAATTTTTTTTTTCATCCCCGATTTGAAAACTGTTTATGTAGAATTAAGCTCGCACCTTTCCTGAATTCAAAACTGCTTTTGGAGTTGAGCTGCGACTTATAGTTTTCGAGAAAATGGAATTTTTCTATCGCTCTTCGAGGTAGTCAGGAATTCCAATGCAACCCCTGTAAAAATTTGAAATTTTTTTTTTCATCCCCGATTTGAAAACTGTTTATGTAGAATTAAGCTCGCACCTTTCCTGAATTCAAAACTGCTTTTGGAGTTGAGCTGCGACTTATAGTTTTCGAGAAAATGGAATTTTTCTATCGCTCTTCGAGGTAGTCAGGAACTCCAATGCAACCCCTGTAAAAATTTGAAATTTTTTTTTTCTTCCCCGATTTGAAAACTGTTTATGTAGAATTAAGCTCGTACCTTTCCTGAATTCAAAACTGCTTTTGGAGTTGAGCTGCGACTTATAGTTTTCGAGAAAATGGAATTTTTCTATCGCTCTTCGAGGTAGTCAGGAATTCCAATGCAACCCCTGTAAAAATTTGAAATTTTTTTTTTCATCCCCGATTTGAAAACTGTTTATGTAGAATTAAGCTCGCACCTTTCCTGAATTCAAAACTGCTTTTGGAGTTGAGCTGCGACTTATAGTTTTCGAGAAAATGGAATTTTTCTATCGCTCTTCGAGGTAGTCAGGAATTCCAATGCAACCCCTGTAAAAATTTGAAATTTTTTTTTTCTTCCCCGATTTGAAAACTGTTTATGTAGAATTAAGCTCGCACCTTTCCTGAATTCAAATCTGCTTTTGGAGTTGAGCTGCGACTTATAGTTTTCGAGAAAATGGAATTTTTCTATCGCTCTTCGAGGTAGTCAGGAATTCCAATGCAACCCCTGTAAAAATTTGAAATTTTTTTTTTCATCCCCGATTTGAAAACTGTTTATGTAGAATTAAGCTCGCACCTTTCCTGAATTCAAAACTGCTTTTGGAGTTGAGCTGCGACTTATAGTTTTCGAGAAAATGGAATTTTTCTATCGCTCTTCGAGGTAGTCAGGAATTCCAATGCAACCCCTGTAAAAATTTGAAATTTTTTTTTTCATCCCCGATTTGAAAACTGTTTATGTAGAATTAAGCTCGCACCTTTCCTGAATTCAAAACTGCTTTTGGAGTTGAGCTGCGACTTATAGTTTTCGAGAAAATGGAATTTTTCTATCGCTCTTCGAGGTAGTCAGGAATTCCAATGCAACCCCTGTAAAAATTTGAAATTTTTTTTTTCATCCCCGATTTGAAAACTGTTTATGTAGAATTAAGCTCGCACCTTTCCTGAATTCAAAACTGCTTTTGGAGTTGAGCTGCGACTTATAGTTTTCGAGAAAATGGAATTTTTCTATCGCTCTTCGAGGTAGTCAGGAATTCCAATGCAACCCCTGTAAAAATTTGAAATTTTTTTTTTCATCCCCGATTTGAAAACTGTTTATGTAGAATTAAGCTCGTACCTTTCCTGAATTCAAATCTGCTTTTGGAGTTGAGCTGCGACTTATAGTTTTCGAGAAAATGGAATTTTTCTATCGCTCTTCGAGGTAGTCAGGAATTCCAATGCAACCCCTGTAAAAATTTTAAATTTTTTTTTTCATCCCCGATTTGAAAACTGTTTATGTAGAATTAAGCTCGCACCTTTCCTGAATTCAAAACTGCTTTTGGAGTTGAGCTGCGACTTATAGTTTTCGAGAAAATGGAATTTTTCTATCGCTCTTCGAGGTAGTCAGGAATTCCAATGCAACCCCTGTAAAAATTTTAAATTTTTTTTTTCATCCCCGATTTGAAAACTGTTTATGTAGAATTAAGCTCGCACCTTTCCTGAATTCAAAACTGCTTTTGGAGTTGAGCTGCGACTTATAGTTTTCGAGAAAATGGAATTTTTCTATCGCTCTTCGAGGTAGTCAGGAATTCCAATGCAACCCCTGTAAAAATTTGAAATTTTTTTTTTCTTCCCCGATTTGAAAACTGTTTATGTAGAATTAAGCTCGCACCTTTCCTGAATTCAAATCTGCTTTTGGAGTTGAGCTGCGACTTATAGTTTTCGAGAAAATGGAATTTTTCTATCGCTCTTCGAGGTAGTCAGGAATTCCAATGCAACCCCTGTAAAAATTTGAAATTTTTTTTTTCATCCCCGATTTGAAAACTGTTTATGTAGAATTAAGCTCGCACCTTTCCTGAATTCAAAACTGCTTTTGGAGTTGAGCTGCGACTTATAGTTTTCGAGAAAATGGAATTTTTCTATCGCTCTTCGAGGTAGTCAGGAATTCCAATGCAACCCCTGTAAAAATTTGAAATTTTTTTTTTCATCCCCGATTTGAAAACTGTTTATGTAGAATTAAGCTCGCACCTTTCCTGAATTCAAAACTGCTTTTGGAGTTGAGCTGCGACTTATAGTTTTCGAGAAAATGGAATTTTTCTATCGCTCTTCGAGGTAGTCAGGAATTCCAATGCAACCCCTGTAAAAATTTTAAATTTTTTTTTTCATCCCCGATTTGAAAACTGTTTATGTAGAATTAAGCTCGCACCTTTCCTGAATTCAAAACTGCTTTTGGAGTTGAGCTGCGACTTATAGTTTTCGAGAAAATGGAATTTTTCTATCGCTCTTCGAGGTAGTCAGGAATTCCAATGCAACCCCTGTAAAAATTTGAAATTTTTTTTTTCATCCCCGATTTGAAAACTGTTTATGTAGAATTAAGCTCGCACCTTTCCTGAATTCAAAACTGCTTTTGGAGTTGAGCTGCGACTTATAGTTTTCGAGAAAATGGAATTTTTCTATCGCTCTTCGAGGTAGTCAGGAATTCCAATGCAACCCCTGTAAAAATTTGAAATTTTTTTTTTCATCCCCGATTTGAAAACTGTTTATGTAGAATTAAGCTCGTACCTTTCCTGAATTTAAATCTGCTTTTGGAGTTGAGCTGCGACTTATAGTTTTCGAGAAAATGGAATTTTTCTATCGCTCTTCGAGGTAGTCAGGAATTCCAATGCAACCCCTGTAAAAATTTTAAATTTTTTTTTTCATCCCCGATTTGAAAACTGTTTATGTAGAATTAAGCTCGCACCTTTCCTGAATTCAAAACTGCTTTTGGAGTTGAGCTGCGACTTATAGTTTTCGAGAAAATGGAATTTTTCTATCGCTCTTCGAGGTAGTCAGGAATTCCAATGCAACCCCTGTAAAAATTTTAAATTTTTTTTTTCATCCCCGATTTGAAAACTGTTTATGTAGAATTAAGCTCGCACCTTTCCTGAATTCAAAACTGCTTTTGGAGTTGAGCTGCGACTTACAGTTTTCGAGAAAATGGAATTTTTCTATCGCTCTTCGAGGTAGTCAGGAATTCCAATGCAACCCCTGTAAAAATTTGAAATTTTTTTTTTCATCCCCGGTTTGAAAACTGTTTATGTAGAATTAAGCTCGCACCTTTCCTGAATTCAAATCTGCTTTTGGAGTTGAACTGCGACTTATAGTTTTCGAGAAAATGGAATTTTTCTATCGCTCTTCGAGGTAGTCAGGAATTCCAATGCAACCCCTGTAAAAATTTGAAATTTTTTTTTTCATCCCCGATTTGAAAACTGTTTATGTAGAATTAAGCTCGCACCTTTCCTGAATTCAAAACTGCTTTTGGAGTTGAGCTGCGACTTATAGTTTTCGAGAAAATGGAATTTTTCTATCGCTCTTCGAGGTAGTCAGGAACTCCAATGCAACCCCTGTAAAAATTTGAAATTTTTTTTTTCTTCCCCGATTTGAAAACTGTTTATGTAGAATTAAGCTCGTACCTTTCCTGAATTCAAAACCGCTTTTGGAGTTGAGCTGCGACTTATAGTTTTCGAGAAAATGGAATTTTTCTATCGCTCTTCGAGGTAGTCAGGAATTCCAATGCAACCCCTGTAAAAATTTGAAATTTTTTTTTTCATCCCCGATTTGAAAACTGTTTATGCAGAATTAAGCTCGTACCTTTCCTGAATTCAAATCTGCTTTTGGAGTTGAGCTGCGACTTATAGTTTTCGAGAAAATGGAATTTTTCTATCGCTCTTCGAGGTAGTCAGGAATTCCAATGCAACCCCTGTAAAAATTTTAAATTTTTTTTTTCATCCCCGATTTGAAAACTGTTTATGTAGAATTAAGCTCGCACCTTTCCTGAATTCAAAACTGCTTTTGGAGTTGAGCTGCGACTTATAGTTTTCGAGAAAATGGAATTTTTCTATCGCTCTTCGAGGTAGTCAGGAATTCCAATGCAACCCCTGTAAAAATTTGAAATTTTTTTTTTCATCCCCGGTTTGAAAACTGTTTATGTAGAATTAAGCTCGCACCTTTCCTGAATTCAAATCTGCTTTTGGAGTTGAACTGCGACTTATAGTTTTCGAGAAAATGGAATTTTCTATCGCTCTTCGAGGTATTCAGGAATTCCAATGCAACCCCTGTAAAAATTTGAAATTTTTTTTTTCATCCCCGATTTGAAAACTGTTTATGCAGAATTAAGCTCGTACCTTTCCTGAATTCAAATCTGCTTTTGGAGTTGAGCTGCGACTTATAGTTTTCGAGAAAATGGAATTTTTCTATCGCTCTTCGAGGTAGTCAGGAATTCCAATGCAACCCCTGTAAAAATTTTAAATTTTTTTTTTCATCCCCGATTTGAAAACTGTTTATGTAGAATTAAGCTCGCACCTTTCCTGAATTCAAAACTGCTTTTGGAGTTGAGCTGCGACTTATAGTTTTCGAGAAAATGGAATTTTTCTATCGCTCTTCGGGGTAGTCAGGAATTCCAATGCAACCCCTGTAAAAATTTGAAATTTTTTTTTTCATCCCCGGTTTGAAAACTGTTTATGTAGAATTAAGCTCGCACCTTTCCTGAATTCAAATCTGCTTTTGGAGTTGAACTGCGACTTATAGTTTTCGAGAAAATGGAATTTTTCTATCGCTCTTCGAGGTAGTCAGGAATTCCAATGCAACCCCTGTAAAAATTTGAAATTTTTTTTTTCATCCCCGATTTGAAAACTGTTTATGTAGAATTAAGCTCGCACCTTTCCTGAATTCAAAACTGCTTTTGGAGTTGAGCTGCGACTTATAGTTTTCGAGAAAATGGAATTTTTCTATCGCTCTTCGAGGTAGTCAGGAACTCCAATGCAACCCCTGTAAAAATTTGAAATTTTTTTTTTCTTCCCCGATTTGAAAACTGTTTATGTAGAATTAAGCTCGTACCTTTCCTGAATTCAAGACTGCTTTTGGAGTTGAGCTGCGACTTATAGTTTTCGAGAAAATGGAATTTTTCTATCGCTCTTCGAGGTAGTCAGGAATTCCAATGCAACCCCTGTAAAAATTTGAATTTTTTTTTTTCATCCCCGATTTGAAAACTGTTTATGTAGAATTAAGCTCGCACCTTTCCTGAATTCAAAACTGCTTTTGGAGTTGAGCTGCGACTTATAGTTTTCGAGAAAATGGAATTTTTCTATCGCTCTTCGAGGTAGTCAGGAATTCCAATGCAACCCCTGTAAAAATTTGAAATTTTTTTTTCATCCCCGATTTGAAAACTGTTTATGTAGAATTAAGCTCGCACCTTTCCTGAATTCAAATCTGCTTTTGGAGTAGAACTGCGACTTATAGTTTTCGAGAAAATGGAATTTTTCTATCGCTCTTCGAGGTAGTCAGGAATTCCAATGCAACCCCTGTAAAAATTTGAAATTTTTTTTTTCATCCCCGATTTGAAAACTGTTTATGTAGAATTAAGCTCGCACCTTTCCTGAATTCAAATCTGCTTTTGGAGTTGAGCTGCGACTTATAGTTTTCGAGAAAATGGAATTTTTCTATCGCTCTTCGAGGTAGTCAGGAATTCCAATGCAACCCCTGTAAAAATTTGAAATTTTTTTTTTCATCCCCGATTTGAAAACTGTTTATGTAGAATTAAGCTCGCACCTTTCCTGAATTCAAAACTGCTTTTGGAGTTGAGCTGCGACTTATAGTTTTCGAGAAAATGGAATTTTTCTATCGCTCTTCGAGGTAGTCAGGAATTCCAATGCAACCCCTGTAAAAATTTTAAATTTTTTTTTTCATCCCCGATTTGAAAACTGTTTATGTAGAATTAAGCTCGCACCTTTCCTGAATTCAAAACTGCTTTTGGAGTTGAGCTGCGACTTATAGTTTTCGAGAAAATGGAATTTTTCTATCGCTCTTCGAGGTAGTCAGGAATTCCAATGCAACCCCTGTAAAAATTTGAAATTTTTTTTTTCATCCCCGATTTGAAAACTGTTTATGTAGAATTAAGCTCGCACCTTTCCTGAATTCAAAACTGCTTTTGGAGTTGAGCTGCGACTTATAGTTTTCGAGAAAATGGAATTTTTCTATCGCTCTTCGAGGTAGTCAGGAATTCCAATGCAACCCCTGTAAAAATTTGAAATTTTTTTTTTCATCCCCGATTTGAAAACTGTTTATGTAGAATTAAGCTCGTACCTTTCCTGAATTCAAATCTGCTTTTGGAGTTGAGCTGCGACTTATAGTTTTCGAGAAAATGGAATTTTTCTATCGCTCTTCGAGGTAGTCAGGAATTCCAATGCAACCCCTGTAAAAATTTTAAATTTTTTTTTTCATCCCCGATTTGAAAACTGTTTATGTAGAATTAAGCTCGCACCTTTCCTGAATTCAAAACTGCTTTTGGAGTTGAGCTGCGACTTATAGTTTTCGAGAAAATGGAATTTTTCTATCGCTCTTCGAGGTAGTCAGGAATTCCAATGCAACCCCTGTAAAAATTTGAAATTTTTTTTTTCTTCCCCGATTTGAAAACTGTTTATGTAGAATTAAGCTCGCACCTTTCCTGAATTCAAATCTGCTTTTGGAGTTGAGCTGCGACTTATAGTTTTCGAGAAAATGGAATTTTTCTATCGCTCTTCGAGGTAGTCAGGAATTCCAATGCAACCCCTGTAAAAATTTGAAATTTTTTTTTTCATCCCCGATTTGAAAACTGTTTATGTAGAATTAAGCTCGCACCTTTCCTGAATTCAAAACTGCTTTTGGAGTTGAGCTGCGACTTATAGTTTTCGAGAAAATGGAATTTTTCTATCGCTCTTCGAGGTAGTCAGGAATTCCAATGCAACCCCTGTAAAAATTTGAAATTTTTTTTTTCATCCCCGATTTGAAAACTGTTTATGTAGAATTAAGCTCGCACCTTTAATGAATTCAAAACTGCTTTTGGAGTTGAGCTGCGACTTATAGTTTTCGAGAAAATGGAATTTTTCTATCGCTCTTCGAGGTAGTCAGGAATTCCAATGCAACCCCTGTAAAAATTTGAAATTTTTTTTTTCATCCCCGATTTGAAAACTGTTTATGTAGAATTAAGCTCGCACCTTTCCTGAATTCAAAACTGCTTTTGGAGTTGAGCTGCGACTTATAGTTTTCGAGAAAATGGAATTTTTCTATCGCTCTTCGAGGTAGTCAGGAACTCCAATGCAACCCCTGTAAAAATTTGAAATTTTTTTTTTCTTCCCCGATTTGAAAACTGTTTATGTAAAATTAAGCTCGTACCTTTCCTGAATTCAAAACTGCTTTTGGAGTTGAGCTGCGACTTATAGTTTTCGAGAAAATGGAATTTTTCTATCGCTCTTCGAGGTAGTCAGGAATTCCAATGCAACCCCTGTAAAAATTTGAAATTTTTTTTTTCATCCCCGATTTGAAAACTGTTTATGTAGAATTAAGCTCGCACCTTTCCTGAATTCAAAACTGCTTTTGGAGTTGAGCTGCGACTTATAGTTTTCGAGAAAATGGAATTTTTCTATCGCTCTTCGAGGTAGTCAGGAATTCCAATGCAACCCCTGTAAAAATTTGAAATTTTTTTTTTCATCCCCGATTTGAAAACTGTTTATGTAGAATTAAGCTCGTACCTTTCCTGAATTCAAATCTGCTTTTGGAGTTGAGCTGCGACTTATAGTTTTCGAGAAAATGGAATTTTTCTATCGCTCTTCGAGGTAGTCAGGAATTCCAATGCAACCCCTGTAAAAATTTTAAATTTTTTTTTTCATCCCCGATTTGAAAACTGTTTATGTAGAATTAAGCTCGCACCTTTCCTGAATTCAAAACTGCTTTTGGAGTTGAGCTGCGACTTATAGTTTTCGAGAAAATGGAATTTTTCTATCGCTCTTCGAGGTAGTCAGGAATTCCAATGCAACCCCTGTAAAAATTTGAAATTTTTTTTTTCATCCCCGGTTTGAAAACTGTTTATGTAGAATTAAGCTCGCACCTTTCCTGAATTCAAATCTGCTTTTGGAGTTGAACTGCGACTTATAGTTTTCGAGAAAATGGAATTTTTCTATCGCTCTTCGAGGTAGCCAGGAATTCCAATGCAACCCCTGTAAAAATTTGAAATTTTTTTTTTCATCCCCGATTTGAAAACTGTTTATGTAGAATTAAGCTCGCACCTTTCCTGAATTCAAAACTGCTTTTGGAGTTGAGCTGCGACTTATAGTTTTCGAGAAAATGGAATTTTTCTATCGCTCTTCGAGGTAGTCAGGAACTCCAATGCAACCCCTGTAAAAATTTGAAATTTTTTTTTTCTTCCCCGATTTGAAAACTGTTTATGTAGAATTAAGCTCGTACCTTTCCTGAATTCAAAACTGCTTTTGGAGTTGAGCTGCGACTTATAGTTTTCGAGAAAATGGAATTTTTCTATCGCTCTTCGAGGTAGTCAGGAATTCCAATGCAACCCCTGTAAAAATTTGAAATTTTTTTTTTCATCCCCGATTTGAAAACTGTTTATGTAGAATTAAGCTCGCACCTTTGCTGAATTCAAAACTGCTTTTGGAGTTGAGCTGCGACTTATAGTTTTCGAGAAAATGGAATTTTTCTATCGCTCTTCGAGGTAGTCAGGAATTCCAATGCAACCCCTGTAAAAATTTGAAATTTTTTTTTTCTTCCCCGATTTGAAAACTGTTTATGTAGAATTAAGCTCGCACCTTTCCTGAACTCAAATCTGCTTTTGGAGTTGAGCTGCGACTCATAGTTTTCGAGAAAATGGAATTTTTCTATCGCTCTTCGAGGTAGTCAGGAATTCCAATGCAACCCCTGTAAAAATTTGAAATTTTTTTTTTCATCCCCGATTTGAAAACTGTTTATGTAGAATTAAGCTCGCACCTTTCCTGAATTCAAAACTGCTTTTGGAGTTGAGCTGCGACTTATAGTTTTCGAGAAAATGGAATTTTTCTATCGCTCTTCGAGGTAGTCAGGAACTCCAATGCAACCCCTGTAAAAATTTGAAATTTTTTTTTTCTTCCCCGATTTGAAAACTGTTTATGTAGAATTAAGCTCGTACCTTTCCTGAATTCAAAACTGCTTTTGGAGTTGAGCTGCGACTTATAGTTTTCGAGAAAATGGAATTTTTCTATCGCTCTTCGAGGTAGTCAGGAATTCCAATGCAACCCCTGTAAAAATTTGAAATTTTTTTTTTCATCCCCGATTTGAAAACTGTTTATGTAGAATTAAGCTCGCACCTTTCCTGAATTCAAAACTGCTTTTGGAGTTGAGCTGCGACTTATAGTTTTCGAGAAAATGGAATTTTTCTATCGCTCTTCGAGGTAGTCAGGAATTCCAATGCAACCACTGTAAAAATTTGAAATTTTTTTTTTCATCCCCGATTTGAAAACTGTTTATGTAGAATTAAGCTCGTACCTTTCCTGAATTCAAATCTGCTTTTGGAGTTGAGCTGCGACTTATAGTTTTCGAGAAAATGGAATTTTTCTATCGCTCTTCGAGGTAGTCAGGAATTCCAATGCAACCCCTGTAAAAATTTTAAATTTTTTTTTTCATCCCCGATTTGAAAACTGTTTATGTAGAATTAAGCTCGCACCTTTCCTGAATTCAAAACTGCTTTTGGAGTTGAGCTGCGACTTATAGTTTTCGAGAAAATGGAATTTTTCTATCGCTCTTCGAGGTAGTCAGGAATTCCAATGCAACCCCTGTAAAAATTTGAAATTTTTTTTTTCATCCCCGATTTGAAAACTGTTTATGTAGAATTAAGCTCGCACCTTTCCTGAATTCAAAACTGCTTTTGGAGTTGAGCTGCGACTTATAGTTTTCGAGAAAATGGAATTTTTCTATCGCTCTTCGATGTAGTCAGGAACTCCAATGCAACCCCTGTAAAAATTTGAAATTTTTTTTTTCATCCCCGATTTGAAAACTGTTTATGTAGAATTAAGCTCGCACCTTTCCTGAATTCAAAACTGCTTTTGGAGTTGAGCTGCGACTTATAGTTTTCGAGAAAATGGAATTTTTCTATCGCTCTTCGAGGTAGTCAGGAACTCCAATGCAACCCCTGTAAAAATTTGAAATTTTTTTTTTCTTCCCCGATTTGAAAACTGTTTATGTAGAATTAAGCTCGTACCTTTCCTGAATTCAAAACTGCTTTTGGAGTTGAGCTGCGACTTATAGTTTTCGAGAAAATGGAATTTTTCTATCGCTCTTCGAGGTAGTCAGGAATTCCAATGCAACCCCTGTAAAAATTTGAAATTTTTTTTTTCATCCCCGATTTGAAAACTGTTTATGTAGAATTAAGCTCGCACCTTTGCTGAATTCAAAACTGCTTTTGGAGTTGAGCTGCGACTTATAGTTTTCGAGAAAATGGAATTTTTCTATCGCTCTTCGAGGTAGTCAGGAATTCCAATGCAACCCCTGTAAAAATTTGAAATTTTTTTTTTCTTCCCCGATTTGAAAACTGTTTATGTAGAATTAAGCTCGCACCTTTCCTGAACTCAAATCTGCTTTTGGAGTTGAGCTGCGACTCATAGTTTTCGAGAAAATGGAATTTTTCTATCGCTCTTCGAGGTAGTCAGGAATTCCAATGCAACCCCTGTAAAAATTTGAAATTTTTTTTTTCATCCCCGATTTGAAAACTGTTTATGTAGAATTAAGCTCGCACCTTTCCTGAATTCAAAACTGCTTTTGGAGTTGAGCTGCGACTTATAGTTTTCGAGAAAATGGAATTTTTCTATCGCTCTTCGAGGTAGTCAGGAACTCCAATGCAACCCCTGTAAAAATTTGAAATTTTTTTTTTCTTCCCCGATTTGAAAACTGTTTATGTAGAATTAAGCTCGTACCTTTCCTGAATTCAAAACTGCTTTTGGAGTTGAGCTGCGACTTATAGTTTTCGAGAAAATGGAATTTTTCTATCGCTCTTCGAGGTAGTCAGGAATTCCAATGCAACCCCTGTAAAAATTTGAAATTTTTTTTTTCATCCCCGATTTGAAAACTGTTTATGTAGAATTAAGCTCGCACCTTTCCTGAATTCAAAACTGCTTTTGGAGTTGAGCTGCGACTTATAGTTTTCGAGAAAATGGAATTTTTCTATCGCTCTTCGAGGTAGTCAGGAATTCCAATGCAACCACTGTAAAAATTTGAAATTTTTTTTTTCATCCCCGATTTGAAAACTGTTTATGTAGAATTAAGCTCGTACCTTTCCTGAATTCAAATCTGCTTTTGGAGTTGAGCTGCGACTTATAGTTTTCGAGAAAATGGAATTTTTCTATCGCTCTTCGAGGTAGTCAGGAATTCCAATGCAACCCCTGTAAAAATTTTAAATTTTTTTTTTCATCCCCGATTTGAAAACTGTTTATGTAGAATTAAGCTCGCACCTTTCCTGAATTCAAAACTGCTTTTGGAGTTGAGCTGCGACTTATAGTTTTCGAGAAAATGGAATTTTTCTATCGCTCTTCGAGGTAGTCAGGAATTCCAATGCAACCCCTGTAAAAATTTGAAATTTTTTTTTTCATCCCCGATTTGAAAACTGTTTATGTAGAATTAAGCTCGCACCTTTCCTGAATTCAAAACTGCTTTTGGAGTTGAGCTGCGACTTATAGTTTTCGAGAAAATGGAATTTTTCTATCGCTCTTCGATGTAGTCAGGAACTCCAATGCAACCCCTGTAAAAATTTGAAATTTTTTTTTTCTTCCCCGATTTGAAAACTGTTTATGTAGAATTAAGCTCGTACCTTTCCTGAATTCAAAACTGCTTTTGGAGTTGAGCTGCGACTTATAGTTTTCGAGAAAATGGAATTTTTCTATCGCTCTTCGAGGTAGTCAGGAATTCCAATGCAACCCCTGTAAAAATTTGAAATTTTTTTTTTCATCCCCGATTTGAAAACTGTTTATGTAGAATTAAGCTCGCACCTTTCCTGAATTCAAAACTGCTTTTGGAGTTGAGCTGCGACTTATAGTTTTCGAGAAAATGGAATTTTTCTATCGCTCTTCGAGGTAGTCAGGAATTCCAATGCAACCCCTGTAAAAATTTGAAATTTTTTTTTTCTTCCCCGATTTGAAAACTGTTTATGTAGAATTAAGCTCGCACCTTTCCTGAATTCAAATCTGCTTTTGGAGTTGAGCTGCGACTTATAGTTTTCGAGAAAATGGAATTTTTCTATCGCTCTTCGAGGTAGTCAGGAATTCCAATGCAACCCCTGTAAAAATTTGAAATTTTTTTTTTCATCCCCGATTTGAAAACTGTTTATGTAGAATTAAGCTCGCACCTTTCCTGAATTCAAAACTGCTTTTGGAGTTGAGCTGCGACTTATAGTTTTCGAGAAAATGGAATTTTTCTATCGCTCTTCGAGGTAGTCAGGAATTCCAATGCAACCCCTGTAAAAATTTGAAATTTTTTTTTTCATCCCCGATTTGAAAACTGTTTATGTAGAATTAAGCTCGCACCTTTCCTGAATTCAAAACTGCTTTTGGAGTTGAGCTGCGACTTATAGTTTTCGAGAAAATGGAATTTTTCTATCGCTCTTCGAGGTAGTCAGGAATTCCAATGCAACCCCTGTAAAAATTTTAAATTTTTTTTTTCATCCCCGATTTGAAAACTGTTTATGTAGAATTAAGCTCGCACCTTTCCTGAATTCAAAACTGCTTTTGGAGTTGAGCTGCGACTTATAGTTTTCGAGAAAATGGAATTTTTCTATCGCTCTTCGAGGTAGTCAGGAATTCCAATGCAACCCCTGTAAAAATTTGAAATTTTTTTTTTCATCCCCGATTTGAAAACTGTTTATGTAGAATTAAGCTCGCACCTTTCCTGAATTCAAAACTGCTTTTGGAGTTGAGCTGCGACTTATAGTTTTCGAGAAAATGGAATTTTTCTATCGCTCTTCGAGGTAGTCAGGAATTCCAATGCAACCCCTGTAAAAATTTGAAATTTTTTTTTTCATCCCCGATTTGAAAACTGTTTATGTAGAATTAAGCTCGTACCTTTCCTGAATTCAAATCTGCTTTTGGAGTTGAGCTGCGACTTATAGTTTTCGAGAAAATGGAATTTTTCTATCGCTCTTCGAGGTAGTCAGGAATTCCAATGCAACCCCTGTAAAAATTTTAAATTTTTTTTTTCATCCCCGATTTGAAAACTGTTTATGTAGAATTAAGCTCGCACCTTTCCTGAATTCAAAACTGCTTTTGGAGTTGAGCTGCGACTTATAGTTTTCGAGAAAATGGAATTTTTCTATCGCTCTTCGAGGTAGTCAGGAATTCCAATGCAACCCCTGTAAAAATTTGAAATTTTTTTTTTCTTCCCCGATTTGAAAACTGTTTATGTAGAATTAAGCTCGCACCTTTCCTGAATTCAAATCTGCTTTTGGAGTTGAGCTGCGACTTATAGTTTTCGAGAAAATGGAATTTTTCTATCGCTCTTCGAGGTAGTCAGGAATTCCAATGCAACCCCTGTAAAAATTTGAAATTTTTTTTTTCATCCCCGATTTGAAAACTGTTTATGTAGAATTAAGCTCGCACCTTTCCTGAATTCAAAACTGCTTTTGGAGTTGAGCTGCGACTTATAGTTTTCGAGAAAATGGAATTTTTCTATCGCTCTTCGAGGTAGTCAGGAATTCCAATGCAACCCCTGTAAAAATTTGAAATTTTTTTTTTCATCCCCGATTTGAAAACTGTTTATGTAGAATTAAGCTCGCACCTTTAATGAATTCAAAACTGCTTTTGGAGTTGAGCTGCGACTTATAGTTTTCGAGAAAATGGAATTTTTCTATCGCTCTTCGAGGTAGTCAGGAATTCCAATGCAACCCCTGTAAAAATTTGAAATTTTTTTTTTCATCCCCGATTTGAAAACTGTTTATGTAGAATTAAGCTCGCACCTTTCCTGAATTCAAAACTGCTTTTGGAGTTGAGCTGCGACTTATAGTTTTCGAGAAAATGGAATTTTTCTATCGCTCTTCGAGGTAGTCAGGAACTCCAATGCAACCCCTGTAAAAATTTGAAATTTTTTTTTTCTTCCCCGATTTGAAAACTGTTTATGTAAAATTAAGCTCGTACCTTTCCTGAATTCAAAACTGCTTTTGGAGTTGAGCTGCGACTTATAGTTTTCGAGAAAATGGAATTTTTCTATCGCTCTTCGAGGTAGTCAGGAATTCCAATGCAACCCCTGTAAAAATTTGAAATTTTTTTTTTCATCCCCGATTTGAAAACTGTTTATGTAGAATTAAGCTCGCACCTTTCCTGAATTCTAAACTGCTTTTGGAGTTGAGCTGCGACTTATAGTTTTCGAGAAAATGGAATTTTTCTATCGCTCTTCGAGGTAGTCAGGAATTCCAATGCAACCCCTGTAAAAATTTTAAATTTTTTTTTTCATCCCCGATTTGAAAACTGTTTATGTAGAATTAAGCTCGTACCTTTCCTGAATTCAAATCTGCTTTTGGAGTTGAGCTGCGACTTATAGTTTTCGAGAAAATGGAATTTTTCTATCGCTCTTCGAGGTAGTCAGGAATTCCAATGCAACCCCTGTAAAAATTTTAAATTTTTTTTTTCATCCCCGATTTGAAAACTGTTTATGTAGAATTAAGCTCGCACCTTTCCTGAATTCAAAACTGCTTTTGGAGTTGAGCTGCGACTTATAGTTTTCGAGAAAATGGAATTTTTCTATCGCTCTTCGAGGTAGTCAGGAATTCCAATGCAACCCCTGTAAAAATTTGAAATTTTTTTTTTCATCCCCGGTTTGAAAACTGTTTATGTAGAATTAAGCTCGCACCTTTCCTGAATTCAAAACTGCTTTTGGAGTTGAGCTGCGACTTATAGTTTTCGAGAAAATGGAATTTTTCTATCGCTCTTCGAGGTAGTCAGGAATTCCAATGCAACCCCTGTAAAAATTTGAAATTTTTTTTTTCATCCCCGATTTGAAAACTGTTTATGTAGAATTAAGCTCGCACCTTTCCTGAATTCTAAACTGCTTTTGGAGTTGAGCTGCGACTTATAGTTTTCGAGAAAATGGAATTTTTCTATCGCTCTTCGAGGTAGTCAGGAATTCCAATGCAACCCCTGTAAAAATTTGAAATTTTTTTTTTCATCCCCGATTTGAAAACTGTTTATGTAGAATTAAGCTCGTACCTTTCCTGAATTCAAATCTGCTTTTGGAGTTGAGCTGCGACTTATAGTTTTCGAGAAAATGGAATTTTTCTATCGCTCTTCGAGGTAGTCAGGAATTCCAATGCAACCCCTGTAAAAATTTTAAATTTTTTTTTTCATCCCCGATTTGAAAACTGTTTATGTAGAATTAAGCTCGCACCTTTCCTGAATTCAAAACTGCTTTTGGAGTTGAGCTGCGACTTATAGTTTTCGAGAAAATGGAATTTTTCTATCGCTCTTCGAGGTAGTCAGGAATTCCAATGCAACCCCTGTAAAAATTTGAAATTTTTTTTTCATCCCCGGTTTGAAAACTGTTTATGTAGAATTAAGCTCGCACCTTTCCTGAATTCAAATCTGCTTTTGGAGTTGAACTGCGACTTATAGTTTTCGAGAAAATGGAATCTTTCTATCGCTCTTCGAGGTAGCCAGGAATTCCAATGCAACCCCTGTAAAAATTTGAAATTTTTTTTTTCATCCCCGATTTGAAAACTGTTTATGTAGAATTAAGCTCGCACCTTTCCTGAATTCAAAACTGCTTTTGGAGTTGAGCTGCGACTTATAGTTTTCGAGAAAATGGAATTTTTCTATCGCTCTTCGAGGTAGTCAGGAACTCCAATGCAACCCCTGTAAAAATTTGAAATTTTTTTTTTCTTCCCCGATTTGAAAACTGTTTATGTAGAATTAAGCTCGTACCTTTCCTGAATTCAAAACTGCTTTTGGAGTTGAGCTGCGACTTATAGTTTTCGAGAAAATGGAATTTTTCTATCGCTCTTCGAGGTAGTCAGGAATTCCAATGCAACCCCTGTAAAAATTTGAAATTTTTTTTTTCATCCCCGATTTGAAAACTGTTTATGTAGAATTAAGCTCGCACCTTTCCTGAATTCAAAACTGCTTTTGGAGTTGAGCTGCGACTTATAGTTTTCGAGAAAATGGAATTTTTCTATCGCTCTTCGAGGTAGTCAGGAATTCCAATGCAACCCCTGTAAAAATTTGAAATTTTTTTTTTCTTCCCCGATTTGAAAACTGTTTATGTAGAATTAAGCTCGTACCTTTCCTGAATTCAAAACTGCTTTTGGAGTTGAGCTGCGACTTATAGTTTTCGAGAAAATGGAATTTTTCTATCGCTCTTCGAGGTAGTCAGGAATTCCAATGCAACCCCTGTAAAAATTTGAAATTTTTTTTTTCATCCCCGATTTGAAAACTGTTTATGTAGAATTAAGCTCGCACCTTTCCTGAATTCAAAACTGCTTTTGGAGTTGAGCTGCGACTTATAGTTTTCGAGAAAATGGAATTTTTCTATCGCTCTTCGAGGTAGTCAGGAATTCCAATGCAACCCCTGTAAAAATTTGAAATTTTTTTTTTCTTCCCCGATTTGAAAACTGTTTATGTAGAATTAAGCTCGCACCTTTCCTGAACTCAAATCTGCTTTTGGAGTTGAGCTGCGACTTATAGTTTTCGAGAAAATGGAATTTTTCTATCGCTCTTCGAGGTAGTCAGGAATTCCAATGCAACCCCTGTAAAAATTTGAAATTTTTTTTTTCATCCCCGATTTGAAAACTGTTTATGTAGAATTAAGCTCGCACCTTTCCTGAATTCAAAACTGCTTTTGGAGTTGAGCTGCGACTTATAGTTTTCGAGAAAATGGAATTTTTCTATCGCTCTTCGAGGTAGTCAGGAATTCCAATGCAACCCCTGTAAAAATTTGAAATTTTTTTTTTCATCCCCGATTTGAAAACTGTTTATGTAGAATTAAGCTCGCACCTTTCCTGAATTCAAAACTGCTTTTGGAGTTGAGCTGCGACTTATAGTTTTCGAGAAAATGGAATTTTTCTATCGCTCTTCGAGGTAGTCAGGAATTCCAATGCAACCCCTGTAAAAATTTGAAATTTTTTTTTTCATCCCCGATTTGAAAACTGTTTATGTAGAATTAAGCTCGCACCTTTCCTGAATTCAAAACTGCTTTTGGAGTTGAGCTGCGACTTATAGTTTTCGAGAAAATGGAATTTTTCTATCGCTCTTCGAGGTAGTCAGGAATTCCAATGCAACCCCTGTAAAAATTTGAAATTTTTTTTTTCATCCCCGATTTGAAAACTGTTTATGTAGAATTAAGCTCGCACCTTTCCTGAATTCAAAACTGCTTTTGGAGTTGAGCTGCGACTTATAGTTTTCGAGAAAATGGAATTTTTCTATCGCTCTTCGAGGTAGTCAGGAATTCCAATGCAACCCCTGTAAAAATTTGAAATTTTTTTTTTCATCCCCGATTTGAAAACTGTTTATGTAGAATTAAGCTCGTACCTTTCCTGAATTCAAATCTGCTTTTGGAGTTGAGCTGCGACTTATAGTTTTCGAGAAAATGGAATTTTTCTATCGCTCTTCGAGGTAGTCAGGAATTCCAATGCAACCCCTGTAAAAATTTAAATTTTTTTTTTTCATCCCCGATTTGAAAACTGTTTATGTAGAATTAAGCTCGCACCTTTCCTGAATTCAAAACTGCTTTTGGAGTTGAGCTGCGACTTATAGTTTTCGAGAAAATGGAATTTTTCTATCGCTCTTCGAGGTAGTCAGGAATTCCAATGCAACCCCTGTAAAAATTTGAAATTTTTTTTTTCATCCCCGGTTTGAAAACTGTTTATGTAGAATGAAGCTCGCACCTTTCCTGAATTCAAATCTGCTTTTGGAGTTGAACTGCGACTTATAGTTTTCGAGAAAATGGAATTTTTCTATCGCTCTTCGAGGTAGTCAGGAATTCCAATGCAACCCCTGTAAAAATTTGAAATTTTTTTTTTCTTCCCCGATTTGAAAACTGTTTATGTAGAATTAAGCTCGCACCTTTCCTGAATTCAAATCTGCTTTTGGAGTTGAGCTGCGACTTATAGTTTTCGAGAAAATGGAATTTTTCTATCGCTCTTCGAGGTAGTCAGGAATTCCAATGCAACCCCTGTAAAAATTTGAAATTTTTTTTTTCATCCCCGATTTGAAAACTGTTTATGTAGAATTAAGCTCGCACCTTTCCTGAATTCAAAACTGCTTTTGGAGTTGAGCTGCGACTTATAGTTTTCGAGAAAATGGAATTTTTCTATCGCTCTTCGAGGTAGTCAGGAATTCCAATGCAACCCCTGTAAAAATTTGAAATTTTTTTTTCTTCCCCGATTTGAAAACTGTTTATGTAGAATTAAGCTCGTACCTTTCCTGAATTCAAAACTGCTTTTGGAGTTGAGCTGCGACTTATAGTTTTCGAGAAAATGGAATTTTTCTATCGCTCTTCGAGGTAGTCAGGAATTCCAATGCAACCCCTGTAAAAATTTGAAATTTTTTTTTTCATCCCCGATTTGAAAACTGTTTATGTAGAATTAAGCTCGCACCTTTCCTGAATTCAAAACTGCTTTTGGAGTTGAGCTGCGACTTATAGTTTTCGAGAAAATGGAATTTTTCTATCGCTCTTCGAGGTAGTCAGGAATTCCAATGCAACCCCTGTAAAAATTTGAAATTTTTTTTTTCATCCCCGGTTTGAAAACTGTTTATGTAGAATTAAGCTCGCACCTTTCCTGAATTCAAATCTGCTTTTGGAGTTGAACTGCGACTTATAGTTTTCGAGAAAATGGAATTTTTCTATCGCTCTTCGAGGTAGTCAGGAATTCCAATGCAACCCCTGTAAAAATTTGAAATTTTTTTTTTCATCCCCGATTTGAAAACTGTTTATGTAGAATTAAGCTCGCACCTTTCCTGAATTCAAAACTGCTTTTGGAGTTGAGCTGCGACTTATAGTTTTCGAGAAAATGGAATTTTTCTATCGCTCTTCGAGGTAGTCAGGAACTCCAATGCAACCCCTGTAAAAATTTTAAATTTTTTTTTTCTTCCCCGATTTGAAAACTGTTTATGTAGAATTAAGCTCGTACCTTTCCTGAATTCAAAACTGCTTTTGGAGTTGAGCTGCGACTTATAGTTTTCGAGAAAATGGAATTTTTCTATCGCTCTTCGAGGTAGTCAGGAATTCCAATGCAACCCCTGTAAAAATTTGAAATTTTTTTTTTCATCCCCGATTTGAAAACTGTTTATGTAGAATTAAGCTCGCACCTTTCCTGAATTCAAAACTGCTTTTGGAGTTGAGCTGCGACTTATAGTTTTCGAGAAAATGGAATTTTTCTATCGCTCTTCGAGGTAGTCAGGAATTCCAATGCAACCCCTGTAAAAATTTGAAATTTTTTTTTTCATCCCCGGTTTGAAAACTGTTTATGTAGAATTAAGCTCGCACCTTTCCTGAATTCAAATCTGCTTTTGGAGTTGAACTGCGACTTATAGTTTTCGAGAAAATGGAATTTTTCTATCGCTCTTCGAGGTAGTCAGGAATTCCAATGCAACCCCTGTAAAAATTTGAAATTTTTTTTTTCATCCCCGATTTGAAAACTGTTTATGTAGAATTAAGCTCGCACCTTTCCTGAATTCAAAACTGCTTTTGGAGTTGAGCTGCGACTTATAGTTTTCGAGAAAATGGAATTTTGCTATCGCTCTTCGAGGTAGTCAGGAACTCCAATGCAACCCCTGTAAAAATTTTAAATTTTTTTTTTCTTCCCCGATTTGAAAACTGTTTATGTAGAATTAAGCTCGTACCTTTCCTGAATTCAAAACTGCTTTTGGAGTTGAGCTGCGACTTATAGTTTTCGAGAAAATGGAATTTTTCTATCGCTCTTCGAGGTAGTCAGGAATTCCAATGCAACCCCTGTAAAAATTTGAAATTTTTTTTTTCATCCCCGATTTGAAAACTGTTTATGTAGAATTAAGCTCGCACCTTTCCTGAATTCAAAACTGCTTTTGGAGTTGAGCTGCGACTTATAGTTTTCGAGAAAATGGAATTTTTCTATCGCTCTTCGAGGTAGTCAGGAATTCCAATGCAACCCCTGTAAAAATTTGAAATTTTTTTTTTCATCCCCGGTTTGAAAACTGTTTATGTAGAATTAAGCTCGCACCTTTCCTGAATTCAAATCTGCTTTTGGAGTTGAACTGCGACTTATAGTTTTCGAGAAAATGGAATTTTTCTATCGCTCTTCGAGGTAGTCAGGAATTCCAATGCAACCCCTGTAAAAATTTGAAATTTTTTTTTTCATCCCCGATTTGAAAACTGTTTATGTAGAATTAAGCTCGCACCTTTCCTGAATTCAAAACTGCTTTTGGAGTTGAGCTGCGACTTATAGTTTTCGAGAAAATGGAATTTTTCTATCGCTCTTCGAGGTAGTCAGGAACTCCAATGCAACCCCTGTAAAAATTTTAAATTTTTTTTTTCTTCCCCGATTTGAAAACTGTTTATGTAGAATTAAGCTCGTACCTTTCCTGAATTCAAAACTGCTTTTGGAGTTGAGCTGCGACTTATAGTTTTCGAGAAAATTGAATTTTTCTATCGCTCTTCGAGGTAGTCAGGAATTCCAATGCAACCCCTGTAAAAATTTGAAATTTTTTTTTTCATCCCCGATTTGAAAACTGTTTATGTAGAATTAAGCTCGCACCTTTCCTGAATTCAAAACTGCTTTTGGAGTTGAGCTGCGACTTATAGTTTTCGAGAAAATGGAATTTTTCTATCGCTCTTCGAGGTAGTCAGGAATTCCAATGCA
This sequence comes from Blera fallax, assembly GCA_946965025.1. Taxonomy (NCBI): domain Eukaryota; kingdom Metazoa; phylum Arthropoda; class Insecta; order Diptera; family Syrphidae; genus Blera; species Blera fallax. The sequence goes on from OX337244.1 coordinate 57,504,039, forward strand.
ACCCCTGTAAAAATTTGAAATTTTTTTTTTCATCCCCGGTTTGAAAACTGTTTATGTAGAATTAAGCTCGCACCTTTCCTGAATTCAAATCTGCTTTTGGAGTTGAACTGCGACTTATAGTTTTCGAGAAAATGGAATTTTTCTATCGCTCTTCGAGGTAGTCAGGAATTCCAATGCAACCCCTGTAAAAATTTGAAATTTTTTTTTTCATCCCCGATTTGAAAACTGTCTATGTAGAATTAAGCTTGCACCTTTCCTGAATTCAAAACTGCTTTTGGAGTTGAGCTGCGACTTATAGTTTTCGAGAAAATGGAATTTTTCTATCGCTCTTCGAGGTAGTCAGGAATTCCAATGCAACCCCTGTAAAAATTTGAAATTTTTTTTTTCATCCCCGGTTTGAAAACTGTTTATGTAGAATTAAGCTCGCACCTTTCCTGAATTCAAATCTGCTTTTGGAGTTGAACTGCGACTTATAGTTTTCGAGAAAATGGAATTTTTCTATCGCTCTTCGAGGTAGTCAGGAATTCCAATGCAACCCCTGTAAAAATTTGAAATTTTTTTTTTCATCCCCGATTTGAAAACTGTTTATGTAGAATTAAGCTCGCACCTTTCCTGAATTCAAAACTGCTTTTGGAGTTGAGCTGCGACTTATAGTTTTCGAGAAAATGGAATTTTTCTATCGCTCTTCGAGGTAGTCAGGAACTCCAATGCAACCCCTGTAAAAATTTTAAATTTTTTTTTTCTTCCCCGATTTGAAAACTGTTTATGTAGAATTAAGCTCGTACCTTTCCTGAATTCAAAACTGCTTTTGGAGTTGAGCTGCGACTTATAGTTTTCGAGAAAATGGAATTTTTCTATCGCTCTTCGAGGTAGTCAGGAATTCCAATGCAACCCCTGTAAAAATTTGAAATTTTTTTTTTCATCCCCGATTTGAAAACTGTTTATGTAGAATTAAGCTCGCACCTTTCCTGAATTCAAAACTGCTTTTGGAGTTGAGCTGCGACTTATAGTTTTCGAGAAAATGGAATTTTTCTATCGCTCTTCGAGGTAGTCAGGAATTCCAATGCAACCCCTGTAAAAATTTGAAATTTTTTTTTTCATCCCCGGTTTGAAAACTGTTTATGTAGAATTAAGCTCGCACCTTTCCTGAATTCAAATCTGCTTTTGGAGTTGAACTGCGACTTATAGTTTTCGAGAAAATGGAATTTTTCTATCGCTCTTCGAGGTAGTCAGGAATTCCAATGCAACCCCTGTAAAAATTTGAAATTTTTTTTTTCATCCCCGATTTGAAAACTGTTTATGTAGAATTAAGCTCGCACCTTTCCTGAATTCAAAACTGCTTTTGGAGTTGAGCTGCGACTTATAGTTTTCGAGAAAATGGAATTTTTCTATCGCTCTTCGAGGTAGTCAGGAACTCCAATGCAACCCCTGTAAAAATTTTAAATTTTTTTTTTCTTCCCCGATTTGAAAACTGTTTATGTAGAATTAAGCTCGTACCTTTCCTGAATTCAAAACTGCTTTTGGAGTTGAGCTGCGACTTATAGTTTTCGAGAAAATGGAATTTTTCTATCGCTCTTCGAGGTAGTCAGGAATTCCAATGCAACCCCTGTAAAAATTTGAAATTTTTTTTTTCATCCCCGATTTGAAAACTGTTTATGTAGAATTAAGCTCGCACCTTTCCTGAATTCAAAACTGCTTTTGGAGTTGAGCTGCGACTTATAGTTTTCGAGAAAATGGAATTTTTCTATCGCTCTTCGAGGTAGTCAGGAATTCCAATGCAACCCCTGTAAAAATTTGAAATTTTTTTTTTCATCCCCGATTTGAAAACTGTTTATGTAGAATTAAGCTCGCACCTTTCCTGAATTCAAAACTGCTTTTGGAGTTGAGCTGCGACTTATAGTTTTCGAGAAAATGGAATTTTTCTATCGCTCTTCGAGGTAGTCAGGAATTCCAATGCAACCCCTGTAAAAATTTGAAATTTTTTTTTTCATCCCCGGTTTGAAAACTGTTTATGTAGAATTAAGCTCGCACCTTTCCTGAATTCAAATCTGCTTTTGGAGTTGAACTGCGACTTATAGTTTTCGAGAAAATGGAATTTTTCTATCGCTCTTCGAGGTAGTCAGGAATTCCAATGCAACCCCTGTAAAAATTTGAAATTTTTTTTTTCATCCCCGATTTGAAAACTGTTTATGTAGAATTAAGCTCGCACCTTTCCTGAATTCAAAACTGCTTTTGGAGTTGAGCTGCGACTTATAGTTTTCGAGAAAATGGAATTTTTCTATCGCTCTTCGAGGTAGTCAGGAATTCCAATGCAACCCCTGTAAAAATTTGAAATTTTTTTTTTCATCCCCGGTTTGAAAACTGTTTATGTAGAATTAAGCTCGCACCTTTCCTGAATTCAAATCTGCTTTTGGAGTTGAACTGCGACTTATAGTTTTCGAGAAAATGGAATTTTTCTATCGCTCTTCGAGGTAGTCAGGAATTCCAATGCAACCCCTGTAAAAATTTGAAATTTTTTTTTTTCATCCCCGATTTGAAAACTGTTTATGTAGAATTAAGCTCGCACCTTTCCTGAATTCAAAACTGCTTTTGGAGTTGAGCTGCGACTTATAGTTTTCGAGAAAATGGAATTTTTCTATCGCTCTTCGAGGTAGTCAGGAACTCCAATGCAACCCCTGTAAAAATTTTAAATTTTTTTTTTCTTCCCCGATTTGAAAACTGTTTATGTAGAATTAAGCTCGTACCTTTCCTGAATTCAAAACTGCTTTTGGAGTTGAGCTGCGACTTATAGTTTTCGAGAAAATGGAATTTTTCTATCGCTCTTCGAGGTAGTCAGGAATTCCAATGCAACCCCTGTAAAAATTTGAAATTTTTTTTTTCATCCCCGATTTGAAAACTGTTTATGTAGAATTAAGCTGGCACCTTTCCTGAATTCAAAACTGCTTTTGGAGTTGAGCTGCGACTTATAGTTTTCGAGAAAATGGAATTTTTCTATCGCTCTTCGAGGTAGTCAGGAATTCCAATGCAACCCCTGTAAAAATTTGAAATTTTTTTTTTCATCCCCGGTTTGAAAACTGTTTATGTAGAATTAAGCTCGCACCTTTCCTGAATTCAAATCTGCTTTTGGAGTTGAACTGCGACTTATAGTTTTCGAGAAAATGGAATTTTTCTATCGCTCTTCGAGGTAGTCAGGAATTCCAATGCAACCCCTGTAAAAATTTGAAATTTTTTTTTTCATCCCCGATTTGAAAACTGTTTATGTAGAATTAAGCTCGCACCTTTCCTGAATTCAAAACTGCTTTTGGAGTTGAGCTGCGACTTATAGTTTTCGAGAAAATGGAATTTTTCTATCGCTCTTCGAGGTAGTCAGGAACTCCAATGCAACCCCTGTAAAAATTTTAAATTTTTTTTTTCTTCCCCGATTTGAAAACTGTTTATGTAGAATTAAGCTCGTACCTTTCCTGAATTCAAAACTGCTTTTGGAGTTGAGCTGCGACTTATAGTTTTCGAGAAAATGGAATTTTTCTATCGCTCTTCGAGGTAGTCAGGAATTCCAATGCAACCCCTGTAAAAATTTGAAATTTTTTTTTTCATCCCCGATTTGAAAACTGTTTATGTAGAATTAAGCTCGCACCTTTCCTGAATTCAAAACTGCTTTTGGAGTTGAGCTGCGACTTATAGTTTTCGAGAAAATGGAATTTTTCTATCGCTCTTCGAGGTAGTCAGGAATTCCAATGCAACCCCTGTAAAAATTTGAAATTTTTTTTTTCATCCCCGATTTGAAAACTGTTTATGTAGAATTAAGCTCGCACCTTTCCTGAATTCAAAACTGCTTTTGGAGTTGAGCTGCGACTTATAGTTTTCGAGAAAATGGAATTTTTCTATCGCTCTTCGAGGTAGTCAGGAATTCCAATGCAACCCCTGTAAAAATTTGAAATTTTTTTTTTCATCCCCGATTTGAAAACTGTTTATGTAGAATTAAGCTCGCACCTTTCCTGAATTCAAAACTGCTTTTGGAGTTGAGCTGCGACTTATAGTTTTCGAGAAAATGGAATTTTTCTATCGCTCTTCGAGGTAGTCAGGAACTCCAATGCAACCCCTGTAAAAATTTTAAATTTTTTTTTTCTTCCCCGATTTGAAAACTGTTTATGTAGAATTAAGCTCGTACCTTTCCTGAATTCAAAACTGCTTTTGGAGTTGAGCTGCGACTTATAGTTTTCGAGAAAATGGAATTTTTCTATCGCTCTTCGAGGTAGTCAGGAATTCCAATGCAACCCCTGTAAAAATTTGAAATTTTTTTTTTCATCCCCGATTTGAAAACTGTTTATGTAGAATTAAGCTCGCACCTTTCCTGAATTCAAAACTGCTTTTGGAGTTGAGCTGCGACTTATAGTTTTCGAGAAAATGGAATTTTTCTATCGCTCTTCGAGGTAGTCAGGAATTCCAATGCAATCCCTGTAAAAATTTGAAATTTTTTTTTTCATCCCCGGTTTGAAAACTGTTTATGTAGAATTAAGCTCGCACCTTTCCTGAATTCAAATCTGCTTTTGGAGTTGAACTGCGACTTATAGTTTTCGAGAAAATGGAATTTTTCTATCGCTCTTCGAGGTAGTCAGGAATTCCAATGCAACCCCTGTAAAAATTTGAAATTTTTTTTTTCATCCCCGATTTGAAAACTGTTTATGTAGAATTAAGCTCGCACCTTTCCTGAATTCAAAACTGCTTTTGGAGTTGAGCTGCGACTTATAGTTTTCGAGAAAATGGAATTTTTCTATCGCTCTTCGAGGTAGTCAGGAACTCCAATGCAACCCCTGTAAAAATTTTAAATTTTTTTTTTCTTCCCCGATTTGAAAACTGTTTATGTAGAATTAAGCTCGTACCTTTCCTGAATTCAAAACTGCTTTTGGAGTTGAGCTGCGACTTATAGTTTTCGAGAAAATGGAATTTTTCTATCGCTCTTCGAGGTAGTCAGGAATTCCAATGCAACCCCTGTAAAAATTTGAAATTTTTTTTTTCATCCCCGATTTGAAAACTGTTTATGTAGAATTAAGCTCGCACCTTTCCTGAATTCAAAACTGCTTTTGGAGTTGAGCTGCGACTTATAGTTTTCGAGAAAATGGAATTTTTCTATCGCTCTTCGAGGTAGTCAGGAATTCCAATGCAACCCCTGTAAAAATTTGAAATTTTTTTTTTCATCCCCGGTTTGAAAACTGTTTATGTAGAATTAAGCTCGCACCTTTCCTGAATTCAAATCTGCTTTTGGAGTTGAACTGCGACTTATAGTTTTCGAGAAAATGGAATTTTTCTATCGCTCTTCGAGGTAGTCAGGAATTCCAATGCAACCCCTGTAAAAATTTGAAATTTTTTTTTTCATCCCCGATTTGAAAACTGTTTATGTAGAATTAAGCTCGCACCTTTCCTGAATTCAAAACTGCTTTTGGAGTTGAGCTGCGACTTATAGTTTTCGAGAAAATGGAATTTTTCTATCGCTCTTCGAGGTAGTCAGGAACTCCAATGCAACCCCTGTAAAAATTTGAAATTTTTTTTTTCTTCCCCGATTTGAAAACTGTTTATGTAGAATTAAGCTCGTACCTTTCCTGAATTCAAAACTGCTTTTGGAGTTGAGCTGCGACTTATAGTTTTCGAGAAAATGGAATTTTTCTATCGCTCTTCGAGGTAGTCAGGAATTCCAATGCAACCCCTGTAAAAATTTGAAATTTTTTTTTTCATCCCCGATTTGAAAACTGTTTATGTAGAATTAAGCTCGCACCTTTCCTGAATTCAAAACTGCTTTTGGAGTTGAGCTGCGACTTATAGTTTTCGAGAAAATGGAATTTTTCTATCGCTCTTCGAGGTAGTCAGGAATTCCAATGCAACCCCTGTAAAAATTTGAAATTTTTTTTTTCATCCCCGGTTTGAAAACTGTTTATGTAGAATTAAGCTCGCACCTTTCCTGAATTCAAATCTGCTTTTGGAGTTGAACTGCGACTTATAGTTTTCGAGAAAATGGAATTTTTCTATCGCTCTTCGAGGTAGTCAGGAATTCCAATGCAACCCCTGTAAAAATTTGAAATTTTTTTTTTCATCCCCGATTTGAAAACTGTTTATGTAGAATTAAGCTCGCACCTTTCCTGAATTCAAAACTGCTTTTGGAGTTGAGCTGCGACTTATAGTTTTCGAGAAAATGGAATTTTTCTATCGCTCTTCGAGGTAGTCAGGAACTCCAATGCAACCCCTGTAAAAATTTTAAATTTTTTTTTTCTTCCCCGATTTGAAAACTGTTTATGTAGAATTAAGCTCGTACCTTTCCTGAATTCAAAACTGCTTTTGGAGTTGAGCTGCGACTTATAGTTTTCGAGAAAATGGAATTTTTCTATCGCTCTTCGAGGTAGTCAGGAATTCCAATGCAACCCCTGTAAAAATTTTAAATTTTTTTTTTCTTCCCCGATTTGAAAACTGTTTATGTAGAATTAAGCTCGTACCTTTCCTGAATTCAAAACTGCTTTTGGAGTTGAGCTGCGACTTATAGTTTTCGAGAAAATGGAATTTTTCTATCGCTCTTCGAGGTAGTCAGGAATTCCAATGCAACCCCTGTAAAAATTTGAAATTTTTTTTTTCATCCCCGATTTGAAAACTGTTTATGTAGAATTAAGCTCGCACCTTTCCTGAATTCAAATCTGCTTTTGGAGTTGAACTGCGACTTATAGTTTTCGAGAAAATGGAATTTTTCTATCGCTCTTCGAGGTAGTCAGGAATTCCAATGCAACCCCTGTAAAAATTTGAAATTTTTTTTTTCATCCCCGGTTTGAAAACTGTTTATGTAGAATTAAGCTCGCACCTTTCCTGAATTCAAATCTGCTTTTGGAGTTGAACTGCGACTTATAGTTTTCGAGAAAATGGAATTTTTCTATCGCTCTTCGAGGTAGTCAGGAATTCCAATGCAACCCCTGTAAAAATTTGAAATTTTTTTTTTCATCCCCGATTTGAAAACTGTTTATGTAGAATTAAGCTCGCACCTTTCCTGAATTCAAAACTGCTTTTGGAGTTGAGCTGCGACTTATAGTTTTCGAGAAAATGGAATTTTTCTATCGCTCTTCGAGGTAGTCAGGAACTCCAATGCAACCCCTGTAAAAATTTGAAATTTTTTTTTTCTTCCCCGATTTGAAAACTGTTTATGTAGAATTAAGCTCGTACCTTTCCTGAATTCAAAACTGCTTTTGGAGTTGAGCTGCGACTTATAGTTTTCGAGAAAATGGAATTTTTCTATCGCTCTTCGAGGTAGTCAGGAATTCCAATGCAACCCCTGTAAAAATTTGAAATTTTTTTTTTCATCCCCGATTTGAAAACTGTTTATGTAGAATTAAGCTCGCACCTTTCCTGAATTCAAAACTGCTTTTGGAGTTGAGCTGCGACTTATAGTTTTCGAGAAAATGGAATTTTTCTATCGCTCTTCGAGGTAGTCAGGAATTCCAATGCAACCCCTGTAAAAATTTGAAATTTTTTTTTTTCATCCCCGGTTTGAAAACTGTTTATGTAGAATTAAGCTCGCACCTTTCCTGAATTCAAATCTGCTTTTGGAGTTGAACTGCGACTTATAGTTTTCGAGAAAATGGAATTTTTCTATCGCTCTTCGAGGTAGTCAGGAATTCCAATGCAACCCCTGTAAAAATTTGAAATTTTTTTTTTCATCCCCGATTTGAAAACTGTTTATGTAGAATTAAGCTCGCACCTTTCCTGAATTCAAAACTGCTTTTGGAGTTGAGCTGCGACTTATAGTTTTCGAGAAAATGGAATTTTTCTATCGCTCTTCGAGGTAGTCAGGAACTCCAATGCAACCCCTGTAAAAATTTTAAATTTTTTTTTTCTTCCCCGATTTGAAAACTGTTTATGTAGAATTAAGCTCGTACCTTTCCTGAATTCAAAACTGCTTTTGGAGTTGAGCTGCGACTTATAGTTTTCGAGAAAATGGAATTTTTCTATCGCTCTTCGAGGTAGTCAGGAATTCCAATGCAACCCCTGTAAAAATTTGAAATTTTTTTTTTCATCCCCGATTTGAAAACTGTTTATGTAGAATTAAGCTCGCACCTTTCCTGAATTCAAAACTGCTTTTGGAGTTGAGCTGCGACTTATAGTTTTCGAGAAAATGGAATTTTTCTATCGCTCTTCGAGGTAGTCAGGAATTCCAATGCAACCCCTGTAAAAATTTGAAATTTTTTTTTTCATCCCCGGTTTGAAAACTGTTTATGTAGAATTAAGCTCGCACCTTTCCTGAATTCAAATCTGCTTTTGGAGTTGAACTGCGACTTATAGTTTTCGAGAAAATGGAATTTTTCTATCGCTCTTCGAGGTAGTCAGGAATTCCAATGCAACCCCTGTAAAAATTTGAAATTTTTTTTTTCATCCCCGATTTGAAAACTGTTTATGTAGAATTAAGCTCGCACCTTTCCTGAATTCAAAACTGCTTTTGGAGTTGAGCTGCGACTTATAGTTTTCGAGAAAATGGAATTTTTCTATCGCTCTTCGAGGTAGTCAGGAACTCCAATGCAACCCCTGTAAAAATTTTAAATTTTTTTTTTCTTCCCCGATTTGAAAACTGTTTATGTAGAATTAAGCTCGTACCTTTCCTGAATTCAAAACTGCTTTTGGAGTTGAGCTGCGACTTATAGTTTTCGAGAAAATGGAATTTTTCTATCGCTCTTCGAGGTAGTCAGGAATTCCAATGCAACCCCTGTAAAAATTTGAAATTTTTTTTTTCATCCCCGATTTGAAAACTGTTTATGTAGAATTAAGCTCGCACCTTTCCTGAATTCAAAACTGCTTTTGGAGTTGAGCTGCGACTTATAGTTTTCGAGAAAATGGAATTTTTCTATCGCTCTTCGAGGTAGTCAGGAATTCCAATGCAACCCCTGTAAAAATTTGAAATTTTTTTTTTCATCCCCGATTTGAAAACTGTTTATGTAGAATTAAGCTCGCACCTTTCCTGAATTCAAATCTGCTTTTGGAGTTGAACTGCGACTTATAGTTTTCGAGAAAATGGAATTTTTCTATCGCTCTTCGAGGTAGTCAGGAATTCCAATGCAACCCCTGTAAAAATTTGAAATTTTTTTTTTCATCCCCGATTTGAAAACTGTTTATGTAGAATTAACCTCGCACCTTTCCTGAATTCAAAACTGCTTTTGGAGTTGAGCTGCGACTTATAGTTTTCGAGAAAATGGAATTTTTCTATCGCTCTTCGAGGTAGTCAGGAACTCCAATGCAACCCCTGTAAAAATTTGAAATTTTTTTTTTCTTCCCCGATTTGAAAACTGTTTATGTAGAATTAAGCTCGTACCTTTCCTGAATTCAAAACTGCTTTTGGAGTTGAGCTGCGACTTATAGTTTTCGAGAAAATGGAATTTTTCTATCGCTCTTCGAGGTAGTCAGGAATTCCAATGCAACCCCTGTAAAAATTTGAAATTTTTTTTTTCATCCCCGATTTGAAAACTGTTTATGTAGAATTAAGCTCGCACCTTTCCTGAATTCAAAACTGCTTTTGGAGTTGAGCTGCGACTTATAGTTTTCGAGAAAATGGAATTTTTCTATCGCTCTTCGAGGTAGTCAGGAATTCCAATGCAACCCCTGTAAAAATTTGAAATTTTTTTTTTCATCCCCGATTTGAAAACTGTTTATGTAGAATTAAGCTCGCACCTTTCCTGAATTCAAAACTGCTTTTGGAGTTGAGCTGCGACTTATAGTTTTCGAGAAAATGGAATTTTTCTATCGCTCTTCGAGGTAGTCAGGAATTCCAATGCAACCCCTGTAAAAATTTGAAATTTTTTTTTTCATCCCCGGTTTGAAAACTGTTTATGTAGAATTAAGCTCGCACCTTTCCTGAATTCAAATCTGCTTTTGGAGTTGAACTGCGACTTATAGTTTTCGAGAAAATGGAATTTTTCTATCGCTCTTCGAGGTAGTCAGGAATTCCAATGCAACCCCTGTAAAAATTTGAAATTTTTTTTTTCATCCCCGATTTGAAAACTGTTTATGTAGAATTAAGCTCGCACCTTTCCTGAATTCAAAACTGCTTTTGGAGTTGAGCTGCGACTTATAGTTTTCGAGAAAATGGAATTTTTCTATCGCTCTTCGAGGTAGTCAGGAACTCCAATGCAACCCCTGTAAAAATTTTAAATTTTTTTTTTCTTCCCCGATTTGAAAACTATTTATGTAGAATTAAGCTCGTACCTTTCCTGAATTCAAAACTGCTTTTGGAGTTGAGCTGCGACTTATAGTTTTCGAGAAAATGGAATTTTTCTATCGCTCTTCGAGGTAGTCAGGAATTCCAATGCAACCCCTGTAAAAATTTGAAATTTTTTTTTTCATCCCCGATTTGAAAACTGTTTATGTAGAATTAAGCTCGCACCTTTCCTGAATTCAAAACTGCTTTTGGAGTTGAGCTGCGACTTATAGTTTTCGAGAAAATGGAATTTTTCTATCGCTCTTCGAGGTAGTCAGGAATTCCAATGCAACCCCTGTAAAAATTTGAAATTTTTTTTTTCATCCCCGGTTTGAAAACTGTTTATGTAGAATTAAGCTCGCACCTTTCCTGAATTCAAATCTGCTTTTGGAGTTGAACTGCGACTTATAGTTTTCGAGAAAATGGAATTTTTCTATCGCTCTTCGAGGTAGTCAGGAATTCCAATGCAACCCCTGTAAAAATTTGAAATTTTTTTTTTCATCCCCGATTTGAAAACTGTTTATGTAGAATTAAGCTCGCACCTTTCCTGAATTCAAAACTGCTTTTGGAGTTGAGCTGCGACTTATAGTTTTCGAGAAAATGGAATTTTTCTATCGCTCTTCGAGGTAGTCAGGAACTCCAATGCAACCCCTGTAAAAATTTTAAATATTTTTTTTCTTCCCCGATTTGAAAACTGTTTATGTAGAATTAAGCTCGTACCTTTCCTGAATTCAAAACTGCTTTTGGAGTTGAGCTGCGACTTATAGTTTTCGAGAAAATGGAATTTTTCTATCGCTCTTCGAGGTAGTCAGGAATTCCAATGCAACCCCTGTAAAAATTTGAAATTTTTTTTTCATCCCCGATTTGAAAACTGTTTATGTAGAATTAAGCTCGCACCTTTCCTGAATTCAAAACTGCTTTTGGAGTTGAGCTGCGACTTATAGTTTTCGAGAAAATGGAATTTTTCTATCGCTCTTCGAGGTAGTCAGGAATTCCAATGCAACCCCTGTAAAAATTTGAAATTTTTTTTTTCATCCCCGGTTTGAAAACTGTTTATGTAGAATTAAGCTCGCACCTTTCCTGAATTCAAATCTGCTTTTGGAGTTGAACTGCGACTTATAGTTTTCGAGAAAATGGAATTTTTCTATCGCTCTTCGAGGTAGTCAGGAATTCCAATGCAACCCCTGTAAAAATTTGAAATTTTTTTTTTCATCCCCGATTTGAAAACTGTTTATGTAGAATTAAGCTCGCACCTTTCCTGAATTCAAAACTGCTTTTGGAGTTGAGCTGCGACTTATAGTTTTCGAGAAAATGGAATTTTTCTATCGCTCTTCGAGGTAGTCAGGAACTCCAATGCAACCCCTGTAAAAATTTTAAATTTTTTTTTTCTTCCCCGATTTGAAAACTGTTTATGTAGAATTAAGCTCGTACCTTTCCTGAATTCAAAACTGCTTTTGGAGTTGAGCTGCGACTTATAGTTTTCGAGAAAATGGAATTTTTCTATCGCTCTTCGAGGTAGTCAGGAATTCCAATGCAACCCCTGTAAAAATTTGAAATTTTTTTTTTCATCCCCGATTTGAAAACTGTTTATGTAGAATTAAGCTCGCACCTTTCCTGAATTCAAAACTGCTTTTGGAGTTGAGCTGCGGCTTATAGTTTTCGAGAAAATGGAATTTTTCTATCGCTCTTCGAGGTAGTCAGGAATTCCAATGCAACCCCTGTAAAAATTTGAAATTTTTTTTTTCATCCCCGATTTGAAAACTGTTTATGTAGAATTAAGCTCGCACCTTTCCTGAATTCAAATCTGCTTTTGGAGTTGAACTGCGACTTATAGTTTTCGAGAAAATGGAATTTTTCTATCGCTCTTCGAGGTAGTCAGGAATTCCAATGCAACCCCTGTAAAAATTTGAAATTTTTTTTTTCATCCCCGATTTGAAAACTGTTTATGTAGAATTAAGCTCGCACCTTTCCTGAATTCAAAACTGCTTTTGGAGTTGAGCTGCGACTTATAGTTTTCGAGAAAATGGAATTTTTCTATCGCTCTTCGAGGTAGTCAGGAACTCCAATGCAACCCCTGTAAAAATTTTAAATTTTTTTTTCTTCCCCGATTTGAAAACTGTTTATGTAGAATTAAGCTCGTACCTTTCCTGAATTCAAAACTGCTTTTGGAGTTGAGCTGCGACTTATAGTTTTCGAGAAAATGGAATTTTTCTATCGCTCTTCGAGGTAGTCAGGAATTCCAATGCAACCCCTGTAAAAATTTGAAATTTTTTTTTTCATCCCCGATTTGAAAACTGTTTATGTAGAATTAAGCTCGCACCTTTCCTGAATTCAAAACTGCTTTTGGAGTTGAGCTGCGACTTATAGTTTTCGAGAAAATGGAATTTTTCTATCGCTCTTCGAGGTAGTCAGGAATTCCAATGCAACCCCTGTAAAAATTTGAAATTTTTTTTTTCATCCCCGGTTTGAAAACTGTTTATGTAGAATTAAGCTCGCACCTTTCCTGAATTCAAATCTGCTTTTGGAGTTGAACTGCGACTTATAGTTTTCGAGAAAATGGAATTTTTCTATCGCTCTTCGAGGTAGTCAGGAATTCCAATGCAACCCCTGTAAAAATTTTAAATTTTTTTTTTCATCCCCGATTTGAAAACTGTTTATGTAGAATTAAGCTCGCACCTTTCCTGAATTCAAAACTGCTTTTGGAGTTGAGCTGCGACTTATAGTTTTCGAGAAAATGGAATTTTTCTATCGCTCTTCGAGGTAGTCAGGAACTCCAATGCAACCCCTGTAAAAATTTAAAATTTTTTTTTTCTTCCCCGATTTGAAAACTGTTTATGTAGAATTAAGCTCGTACCTTTCCTGAATTCAAAACTGCTTTTGGAGTTGAGCTGCGACTTATAGTTTTCGAGAAAATGGAATTTTTCTATCGCTCTTCGAGGTAGTCAGGAATTCCAATGCAACCCCTGTAAAAATTTGAAATTTTTTTTTTCATCCCCGATTTGAAAACTGTTTATGTAGAATTAAGCTCGCACCTTTCCTGAATTCAAAACTGCTTTTGGAGTTGAGCTGCGACTTATAGTTTTCGAGAAAATGGAATTTTTCTATCGCTCTTCGAGGTAGTCAGGAACTCCAATGCAACCCCTGTAAAAATTTGAAATTTTTTTTTTCATCCCCGATTTGAAAACTGTTTATGTAGAATTAAGCTCGCACCTTTCCTGAATTCAAATCTGCTTTTGGAGTTGAGCTGCGACTTATAGTTTTCGAGAAAATGGAATTTTTCTATCGCTCTTCGAGGTAGTCAGGAATTCCAATGCAACCCCTGTAAAAATTTGAAATTTTTTTTTTCATCCCCGATTTGAAAACTGTTTATGTAGAATTAAGCTCGCACCTTTCCTGAATTCAAAACTGCTTTTGGAGTTGAGCTGCGACTTATAGTTTTCGAGAAAATGGAATTTTTCTATCGCTCTTCGAGGTAGTCAGGAATTCCAATGCAACCCCTGTAAAAATTTGAAATTTTTTTTTTCATCCCCGATTTGAAAACTGTTTATGTAGAATTAAGCTCGCACCTTTCCTGAATTCAAAACTGCTTTTGGAGTAGAGCTGCGACTTATAGTTTTCGAGAAAATGGAATTTTTCTATCGCTCTTCGAGGTAGTCAGGAATTCCAATGCAACCCCTGTAAAAATTTGAAATTTTTTTTTTCATCCCCGGTTTGAAAACTGTTTATGTAGAATTAAGCTCGCACCTTTCCTGAATTCAAATCTGCTTTTGGAGTTGAACTGCGACTTATAGTTTTCGAGAAAATGGAATTTTTCTATCGCTCTTCGAGGTAGTCAGGAATTCCAATGCAACCCCTGTAAAAATTTGAAATTTTTTTTTTCATCCCCGATTTGAAAACTGTTTATGTAGAATTAAGCTCGCACCTTTCCTGAATTCAAAACTGCTTTTGGAGTTGAGCTGCGACTTATAGTTTTCGAGAAAATGGAATTTTTCTATCGCTCTTCGAGGTAGTCAGGAATTCCAATGCAACCCCTGTAAAAATTTGAAATTTTTTTTTTCTTCCCCGATTTGAAAACTGTTTATGTAGAAGTAAGCTCGTACCTTTCCTGAATTCAAATCTGCTTTTGGAGTTGAGCTGCGACTTATAGTTTTCGAGAAAATGGAATTTTTCTATCGCTCTTCGAGGTAGTCAGGAATTCCAATGCAACCCCTGTAAAAATTTGAAATTTTTTTTTTCATCCCCGATTTGAAAACTGTTTATGTAGAATTAAGCTCGCACCTTTCCTGAATTCAAAACTGCTTTTGGAGTTGAGCTGCGACTTATAGTTTTCGAGAAAATGGAATTTTTCTATCGCTCTTCGAGGTAGTCAGGAATTCCAATGCAACCCCTGTAAAAATTTGAAATTTTTTTTTTCATCCCCGGTTTGAAAACTGTTTATGTAGAATTAAGCTCGCACCTTTCCTGAATTCAAATCTGCTTTTGGAGTTGAACTGCGACTTATAGTTTTCGAGAAAATGGAATTTTTCTATCGCTCTTCGAGGTAGTCAGGAATTCCAATGCAACCCCTGTAAAAATTTGAAATTTTTTTTTTCATCCCCGGTTTGAAAACTGTTTATGTAGAATTAAGCTCGCACCTTTCCTGAATTCAAATCTGCTTTTGGAGTTGAACTGCGACTTATAGTTTTCGAGAAAATGGAATTTTTCTATCGCTCTTCGAGGTAGTCAGGAATTCCAATGCAACCCCTGTAAAAATTTGAAATTTTTTTTTTCATCCCCGATTTGAAAACTGTTTATGTAGAATTAAGCTCGCACCTTTCCTGAATTCAAAACTGCTTTTGGAGTTGAGCTGCGACTTATAGTTTTCGAGAAAATGGAATTTTTCTATCGCTCTTCGAGGTAGTCAGGAATTCCAATGCAACCCCTGTAAAAATTTGAAATTTTTTTTTTCATCCCCGATTTGAAAACTGTTTATGTAGAATTAAGCTCGCACCTTTCCTGAATTCAAAACTGCTTTTGGAGTTGAGCTGCGACTTATAGTTTTCGAGAAAATGGAATTTTTCTATCGCTCTTCGAGGTAGTCAGGAACTCCAATGCAACCCCTGTAAAAATTTTAAATTTTTTTTTTCTTCCCCGATTTGAAAACTGTTTATGTAGAATTAAGCTCGTACCTTTCCTGAATTCAAAACTGCTTTTGGAGTTGAGCTGCGACTTATAGTTTTCGAGAAAATGGAATTTTTCTATCGCTCTTCGAGGTAGTCAGGAATTCCAATGCAACCCCTGTAAAAATTTGAAATTTTTTTTTTCATCCCCGATTTGAAAACTGTTTATGTAGAATTAAGCTCGCACCTTTCCTGAATTCAAAACTGCTTTTGGAGTTGAGCTGCGGCTTATAGTTTTCGAGAAAATGGAATTTTTCTATCGCTCTTCGAGGTAGTCAGGAATTCCAATGCAACCCCTGTAAAAATTTGAAATTTTTTTTTTCATCCCCGATTTGAAAACTGTTTATGTAGAATTAAGCTCGCACCTTTCCTGAATTCAAAACTGCTTTTGGAGTTGAGCTGCGACTTATAGTTTTCGAGAAAATGGAATTTTTCTATCGCTCTTCGAGGTAGTCAGGAACTCCAATGCAACCCCTGTAAAAATTTTAAATTTTTTTTTTCTTCCCCGATTTGAAAACTGTTTATGTAGAATTAAGCTCGTACCTTTCCTGAATTCAAAACTGCTTTTGGAGTTGAGCTGCGACTTATAGTTTTCGAGAAAATGGAATTTTTCTATCGCTCTTCGAGGTAGTCAGGAATTCCAATGCAACCCCTGTAAAAATTTGAAATTTTTTTTTTCATCCCCGATTTGAAAACTGTTTATGTAGAATTAAGCTCGCACCTTTCCTGAATTCAAAACTGCTTTTGGAGTTGAGCTGCGACTTATAGTTTTCGAGAAAATGGAATTTTTCTATCGCTCTTCGAGGTAGTCAGGAATTCCAATGCAACCCCTGTAAAAATTTGAAATTTTTTTTTTCATCCCCGGTTTGAAAACTGTTTATGTAGAATTAAGCTCGCACCTTTCCTGAATTCAAATCTGCTTTTGGAGTTGAACTGCGACTTATAGTTTTCGAGAAAATGGAATTTTTCTATCGCTCTTCGAGGTAGTCAGGAATTCCAATGCAACCCCTGTAAAAATTTTAAATTTTTTTTTTCATCCCCGATTTGAAAACTGTTTATGTAGAATTAAGCTCGCACCTTTCCTGAATTCAAAACTGCTTTTGGAGTTGAGCTGCGACTTATAGTTTTCGAGAAAATGGAATTTTTCTATCGCTCTTCGAGGTAGTCAGGAACTCCAATGCAACCCCTGTAAAAATTTAAAATTTTTTTTTCTTCCCCGATTTGAAAACTGTTTATGTAGAATTAAGCTCGTACCTTTCCTGAATTCAAAACTGCTTTTGGAGTTGAGCTGCGACTTATAGTTTTCGAGAAAATGGAATTTTTCTATCGCTCTTCGAGGTAGTCAGGAATTCCAATGCAACCCCTGTAAAAATTTGAAATTTTTTTTTTCATCCCCGATTAGAAAACTGTTTATGTAGAATTAAGCTCGCACCTTTCCTGAATTCAAAACTGCTTTTGGAGTTGAGCTGCGACTTATAGTTTTCGAGAAAATGGAATTTTTCTATCGCTCTTCGAGGTAGTCAGGAACTCCAATGCAACCCCTGTAAAAATTTGAAATTTTTTTTTTCATCCCCGATTTGAAAACTGTTTATGTAGAATTAAGCTCGCACCTTTCCTGAATTCAAATCTGCTTTTGGAGTTGAGCTGCGACTTATAGTTTTCGAGAAAATGGAATTTTTCTATCGCTCTTCGAGGTAGTCAGGAATTCCAATGCAACCCCTGTAAAAATTTGAAATTTTTTTTTTCATCCCCGATTTGAAAACTGTTTATGTAGAATTAAGCTCGCACCTTTCCTGAATTCAAAACTGCTTTTGGAGTTGAGCTGCGACTTATAGTTTTCGAGAAAATGGAATTTTTCTATCGCTCTTCGAGGTAGTCAGGAATTCCAATGCAACCCCTGTAAAAATTTGAAATTTTTTTTTTCATCCCCGATTTGAAAACTGTTTATGTAGAATTAAGCTCGCACCTTTCCTGAATTCAAAACTGCTTTTGGAGTAGAGCTGCGACTTATAGTTTTCGAGAAAATGGAATTTTTCTATCGCTCTTCGAGGTAGTCAGGAATTCCAATGCAACCCCTGTAAAAATTTGAAATTTTTTTTTTCATCCCCGGTTTGAAAACTGTTTATGTAGAATTAAGCTCGCACCTTTCCTGAATTCAAATCTGCTTTTGGAGTTGAACTGCGACTTATAGTTTTCGAGAAAATGGAATTTTTCTATCGCTCTTCGAGGTAGTCAGGAATTCCAATGCAACCCCTGTAAAAATTTGAAATTTTTTTTTTCATCCCCGATTTGAAAACTGTTTATGTAGAATTAAGCTCGCACCTTTCCTGAATTCAAAACTGCTTTTGGAGTTGAGCTGCGACTTATAGTTTTCGAGAAAATGGAATTTTTCTATCGCTCTTCGAGGTAGTCAGGAATTCCAATGCAACCCCTGTAAAAATTTGAAATTTTTTTTTTCTTCCCCGATTTGAAAACTGTTTATGTAGAAGTAAGCTCGTACCTTTCCTGAATTCAAATCTGCTTTTGGAGTTGAGCTGCGACTTATAGTTTTCGAGAAAATGGAATTTTTCTATCGCTCTTCGAGGTAGTCAGGAATTCCAATGCAACCCCTGTAAAAATTTGAAATTTTTTTTTTCATCCCCGATTTGAAAACTGTTTATGTAGAATTAAGCTCGCACCTTTCCTGAATTCAAAACTGCTTTTGGAGTTGAGCTGCGACTTATAGTTTTCGAGAAAATGGAATTTTTCTATCGCTCTTCGAGGTAGTCAGGAATTCCAATGCAACCCCTGTAAAAATTTGAAATTTTTTTTTTCATCCCCGGTTTGAAAACTGTTTATGTAGAATTAAGCTCGCACCTTTCCTGAATTCAAATCTGCTTTTGGAGTTGAACTGCGACTTATAGTTTTCGAGAAAATGGAATTTTTCTATCGCTCTTCGAGGTAGTCAGGAATTCCAATGCAACCCCTGTAAAAATTTGAAATTTTTTTTTTCATCCCCGGTTTGAAAACTGTTTATGTAGAATTAAGCTCGCACCTTTCCTGAATTCAAATCTGCTTTTGGAGTTGAACTGCGACTTATAGTTTTCGAGAAAATGGAATTTTTCTATCGCTCTTCGAGGTAGTCAGGAATTCCAATGCAACCCCTGTAAAAATTTGAAATTTTTTTTTTCATCCCCGATTTGAAAACTGTTTATGTAGAATTAAGCTCGCACCTTTCCTGAATTCAAAACTGCTTTTGGAGTTGAGCTGCGACTTATAGTTTTCGAGAAAATGGAATTTTTCTATCGCTCTTCGAGGTAGTCAGGAATTCCAATGCAACCCCTGTAAAAATTTGAAATTTTTTTTTTCATCCCCGGTTTGAAAACTGTTTATGTAGAATTAAGCTCGCACCTTTCCTGAATTCAAATCTGCTTTTGGAGTTGAACTGCGACTTATAGTTTTCGAGAAAATGGAATTTTTCTATCGCTCTTCGAGGTAGTCAGGAATTCCAATGCAACCCCTGTAAAAATTTGAAATTTTTTTTTTCATCCCCGATTTGAAAACTGTTTATGTAGAATTAAGCTCGCACCTTTCCTGAATTCAAAACTGCTTTTGGAGTTGAGCTGCGACTTATAGTTTTCGAGAAAATGGAATTTTTCTATCGCTCTTCGAGGTAGTCAGGAATTCCAATGCAACCCCTGTAAAAATTTGAAATTTTTTTTTTCATCCCCGGTTTGAAAACTGTTTATGTAGAATTAAGCTCGCACCTTTCCTGAATTCAAATCTGCTTTTGGAGTTGAACTGCGACTTATAGTTTTCGAGAAAATGGAATTTTTCTATCGCTCTTCGAGGTAGTCAGGAATTCCAATGCAACCCCTGTAAAAATTTGAAATTTTTTTTTTCATCCCCGATTTGAAAACTGTTTATGTAGAATTAAGCTCGCACCTTTCCTGAATTCAAAACTGCTTTTGGAGTTGAGCTGCGACTTATAGTTTTCGAGAAAATGGAATTTTTCTATCGCTCTTCGAGGTAGTCAGGAACTCCAATGCAACCCCTGTAAAAATTTTAAATTTTTTTTTTCTTCCCCGATTTGAAAACTGTTTATGTAGAATTAAGCTCGTACCTTTCCTGAATTCAAAACTGCTTTTGGAGTTGAGCTGCGACTTATAGTTTTCGAGAAAATGGAATTTTTCTATCGCTCTTCGAGGTAGTCAGGAATTCCAATGCAACCCCTGTAAAAATTTGAAATTTTTTTTTTCATCCCCGATTTGAAAACTGTTTATGTAGAATTAAGCTCGCACCTTTCCTGAATTCAAAACTGCTTTTGGAGTTGAGCTGCGACTTATAGTTTTCGAGAAAATGGAATTTTTCTATCGCTCTTCGAGGTAGTCAGGAACTCCAATGCAACCCCTGTAAAAATTTGAAATTTTTTTTTTCATCCCCGATTTGAAAACTGTTTATGTAGAATTAAGCTCGCACCTTTCCTGAATTCAAATCTGCTTTTGGAGTTGAGCTGCGACTTATAGTTTTCGAGAAAATGGAATTTTTCTATCGCTCTTCGAGGTAGTCAGGAATTCCAATGCAACCCCTGTAAAAATTTGAAATTTTTTTTTTCATCCCCGATTTGAAAACTGTTTATGTAGAATTAAGCTCGCACCTTTCCTGAATTCAAAACTGCTTTTGGAGTTGAGCTGCGACTTATAGTTTTCGAGAAAATGGAATTTTTCTATCGCTCTTCGAGGTAGTCAGGAATTCCAATGCAACCCCTGTAAAAATTTGAAATTTTTTTTTTCATCCCCGATTTGAAAACTGTTTATGTAGAATTAAGCTCGCACCTTTCCTGAATTCAAAACTGCTTTTGGAGTTGAGCTGCGACTTATAGTTTTCGAGAAAATGGAATTTTTCTATCGCTCTTCGAGGTAGTCAGGAATTCCAATGCAACCCCTGTAAAAATTTGAAATTTTTTTTTCATCCCCGGTTTGAAAACTGTTTATGTAGAATTAAGCTCGCACCTTTCCTGAATTCAAATCTGCTTTTGGAGTTGAACTGCGACTTATAGTTTTCGAGAAAATGGAATTTTTCTATCGCTCTTCGAGGTAGTCAGGAATTCCAATGCAACCCCTGTAAAAATTTGAAATTTTTTTTTTCATCCCCGATTTGAAAACTGTTTATGTAGAATTAAGCTCGCACCTTTCCTGAATTCAAAACTGCTTTTGGAGTTGAGCTGCGACTTATAGTTTTCGAGAAAATGGAATTTTTCTATCGCTCTTCGAGGTAGTCAGGAACTCCAATGCAACCCCTGTAAAAATTTGAAATTTTTTTTTTCATCCCCGATTTGAAAACTGTTTATGTAGAATTAAGCTCGTACCTTTCCTGAATTCAAATCTGCTTTTGGAGTTGAGCTGCGACTTATAGTTTTCGAGAAAATGGAATTTTTCTATCGCTCTTCGAGGTAGTCAGGAATTCCAATGCAACCCCTGTAAAAATTTAAAATTTTTTTTTTCATCCCCGGTTTGAAAACTGTTTATGTAGAATTAAGCTCGCACCTTTCCTGAATTCAAATCTGCTTTTGGAGTTGAACTGCGACTTATAGTTTTCGAGAAAATGGAATTTTTCTATCGCTCTTCGAGGTAGTCAGGAATTCCAATGCAACCCCTGTAAAAATTTGAAATTTTTTTTTTCATCCCCGATTTGAAAACTGTTTATGTAGAATTAAGCTCGCACCTTTCCTGAATTCAAAACTGCTTTTGGAGTTGAGCTGCGACTTATAGTTTTCGAGAAAATGGAATTTTTCTATCGCTCTTCGAGGTAGTCAGGAATTCCAATGCAACCCCTGTAAAAATTTAAAATTTTTTTTTTCATCCCCGGTTTGAAAACTGTTTATGTAGAATTAAGCTCGCACCTTTCCTGAATTCAAATCTGCTTTTGGAGTTGAACTGCGACTTATAGTTTTCGAGAAAATGGAATTTTTCTATCGCTCTTCGAGGTAGTCAGGAATTCCAATGCAACCCCTGTAAAAATTTGAAATTTTTTTTTTCATCCCCGATTTGAAAACTGTTTATGTAGAATTAAGCTCGCACCTTTCCTGAATTCAAAACTGCTTTTGGAGTTGAGCTGCGACTTATAGTTTTCGAGAAAATGGAATTTTTCTATCGCTCTTCGAGGTAGTCAGGAACTCCAATGCAACCCCTGTAAAAATTTGAAATTTTTTTTTTCTTCCCCGATTTGAAAACTGTTTATGTAGAATTAAGCTCGTACCTTTCCTGAATTCAAAACTGCTTTTGGAGTTGAGCTGCGACTTATAGTTTTCGAGAAAATGGAATTTTTCTATCGCTCTTCGAGGTAGTCAGGAATTCCAATGCAACCCCTGTAAAAATTTGAAATTTTTTTTTTCATCCCCGATTTGAAAACTGTTTATGTAGAATTAAGCTCGCACCTTTCCTGAATTCAAAACTGCTTTTGGAGTTGAGCTGCGACTTATAGTTTTCGAGAAAATGGAATTTTTCTATCGCCCTTCGAGGTAGTCAGGAATTCCAATGCAACCCCTGTAAAAATTTGAAATTTTTTTTTTCATCCCCGATTTGAAAACTGTTTATGTAGAATTAAGCTCGCACCTTTCCTGAATTCAAAACTGCTTTTGGAGTTGAGCTGCGACTTATAGTTTTCGAGAAAATGGAATTTTTCTATCGCTCTTCGAGGTAGTCAGGAACTCCAATGCAACCCCTGTAAAAATTTGAAATTTTTTTTTTCATCCCCGATTTGAAAACTGTTTATGTAGAATTAAGCTCGCACCTTTCCTGAATTCAAATCTGCTTTTGGAGTTGAGCTGCGACTTATAGTTTTCGAGAAAATGGAATTTTTCTATCGCTCTTCGAGGTAGTCAGGAATTCCAATGCAACCCCTGTAAAAATTTGAAATTTTTTTTTTCATCCCCGATTTGAAAACTGTTTATGTAGAATTAAGCTCGTACCTTTCCTGAATTCAAAACTGCTTTTGGAGTTGAGCTGCGACTTATAGTTTTCGAGAAAATGGAATTTTTCTATCGCTCTTCGAGGTAGTCAGGAATTCCAATGCAACCCCTGTAAAAATTTGAAATTTTTTTTTTCATCCCCGATTTGAAAACTGTTTATGTAGAATTAAGCTCGCACCTTTCCTGAATTCAAAACTGCTTTTGGAGTTGAGCTGCGACTTATAGTTTTCGAGAAAATGGAATTTTTCTATCGCTCTTCGAGGTAGTCAGGAATTCCAATGCAACCCCTGTAAAAATTTGAAATTTTTTTTTTCATCCCCGATTTGAAAACTGTTTATGTAGAATTAAGCTCGCACCTTTCCTGAATTCAAAACTGCTTTTGGAGTTGAGCTGCGACTTATAGTTTTCGAGAAAATGGAATTTTTCTATCGCTCTTCGAGGTAGTCAGGAACTCCAATGCAACCCCTGTAAAAATTTGAAATTTTTTTTTTCATCCCCGATTTGAAAACTGTTTATGTAGAATTAAGCTCGCACCTTTCCTGAATTCAAATCTGCTTTTGGAGTTGAGCTGCGACTTATAGTTTTCGAGAAAATGGAATTTTTCTATCGCTCTTCGAGGTAGTCAGGAATTCCAATGCAACCCCTGTAAAAATTTGAAATTTTTTTTTTCATCCCCGATTTGAAAACTGTTTATGTAGAATTAAGCTCGCACCTTTCCTGAATTCAAAACTGCTTTTGGAGTTGAGCTGCGACTTATAGTTTTCGAGAAAATGGAATTTTTCTATCGCTCTTCGAGGTAGTCAGGAATTCCAATGCAACCCCTGTAAAAATTTGAAATTTTTTTTTTCATCCCCGATTTGAAAACTGTTTATGTAGAATTAAGCTCGCACCTTTCCTGAATTCAAAACTGCTTTTGGAGTTGAGCTGCGACTTATAGTTTTCGAGAAAATGGAATTTTTCTATCGCTCTTCGAGGTAGTCAGGAATTCCAATGCAACCCCTGTAAAAATTTGAAATTTTTTTTTTCATCCCCGGTTTGAAAACTGTTTATGTAGAATTAAGCTCGCACCTTTCCTGAATTCAAATCTGCTTTTGGAGTTGAACTGCGACTTATAGTTTTCGAGAAAATGGAATTTTTCTATCGCTCTTCGAGGTAGTCAGGAATTCCAATGCAACCCCTGTAAAAATTTGAAATTTTTTTTTTCATCCCCGATTTGAAAACTGTTTATGTAGAATTAAGCTCGCACCTTTCCTGAATTCAAAACTGCTTTTGGAGTTGAGCTGCGACTTATAGTTTTCGAGAAAATGGAATTTTTCTATCGCTCTTCGAGGTAGTCAGGAACTCCAATGCAACCCCTGTAAAAATTTGAAATTTTTTTTTTCATCCCCGATTTGAAAACTGTTTATGTAGAATTAAGCTCGCACCTTTCCTGAATTCAAAACTGCTTTTGGAGTTGAGCTGCGACTTAAAGTTTTCGAGAAAATGGAATTTTTCTATCGCTCTTCGAGGTAGTCAGGAATTCCAATGCAACCCCTGTAAAAATTTGAAATTTTTTTTTTCATCCCCGATTTGAAAACTGTTTATGTAGAATTAAGCTCGCACCTTTCCTGAATTCAAAACTGCTTTTGGAGTTGAGCTGCGACTTATAGTTTTCGAGAAAATGGAATTTTTCTATCGCTCTTCGAGGTAGTCAGGAACTCCAATGCAACCCCTGTAAAAATTTGAAATTTTTTTTTTCATCCCCGATTTGAAAACTGTTTATGTAGAATTAAGCTCGCACCTTTCCTGAATTCAAATCTGCTTTTGGAGTTGAGCTGCGACTTATAGTTTTCGAGAAAATGGAATTTTTCTATCGCTCTTCGAGGTAGTCAGGAATTCCAATGCAACCCCTGTAAAAATTTGAAATTTTTTTTTTCATCCCCGATTTGAAAACTGTTTATGTAGAATTAAGCTCGCACCTTTCCTGAATTCAAAACTGCTTTTGGAGTTGAGCTGCGACTTATAGTTTTCGAGAAAATGGAATTTTTCTATCGCTCTTCGAGGTAGTCAGGAATTCCAATGCAACCCCTGTAAAAATTTGAAATTTTTTTTTTCATCCCCGATTTGAAAACTGTTTATGTAGAATTAAGCTCGCACCTTTCCTGAATTCAAAACTGCTTTTGGAGTTGAGCTGCGACTTATAGTTTTCGAGAAAATGGAATTTTTCTATCGCTCTTCGAGGTAGTCAGGAATTCCAATGCAACCCCTGTAAAAATTTGAAATTTTTTTTTTCATCCCCGGTTTGAAAACTGTTTATGTAGAATTAAGCTCGCACCTTTCCTGAATTCAAATCTGCTTTTGGAGTTGAACTGCGACTTATAGTTTTCGAGAAAATGGAATTTTTCTATCGCTCTTCGAGGTAGTCAGGAATTCCAATGCAACCCCTGTAAAAATTTGAAATTTTTTTTTTCATCCCCGATTTGAAAACTGTTTATGTAGAATTAAGCTCGCACCTTTCCTGAATTCAAAACTGCTTTTGGAGTTGAGCTGCGACTTATAGTTTTCGAGAAAATGGAATTTTTCTATCGCTCTTCGAGGTAGTCAGGAATTCCAATGCAACCCCTGTAAAAATTTGAAATTTTTTTTTTCATCCCCGGTTTGAAAACTGTTTATGTAGAATTAAGCTCGCACCTTTCCTGAATTCAAATCTGCTTTTGGAGTTGAACTGCGACTTATAGTTTTCGAGAAAATGGAATTTTTCTATCGCTCTTCGAGGTAGTCAGGAATTCCAATGCAACCCCTGTAAAAATTTAAAATTTTTTTTTTCATCCCCGGTTTGAAAACTGTTTATGTAGAATTAAGCTCGCACCTTTCCTGAATTCAAATCTGCTTTTGGAGTTGAACTGCGACTTATAGTTTTCGAGAAAATGGAATTTTTCTATCGCTCTTCGAGGTAGTCAGGAATTCCAATGCAACCCCTGTAAAAATTTGAAATTTTTTTTTTCATCCCCGATTTGAAAACTGTTTATGTAGAATTAAGCTCGCACCTTTCCTGAATTCAAAACTGCTTTTGGAGTTGAGCTGCGACTTATAGTTTTCGAGAAAATGGAATTTTTCTATCGCTCTTCGAGGTAGTCAGGAATTCCAATGCAACCCCTGTAAAAATTAAAATTTTTTTTTTTCATCCCCGGTTTGAAAACTGTTTATGTAGAATTAAGCTCGCACCTTTCCTGAATTCAAATCTGCTTTTGGAGTTGAACTGCGACTTATAGTTTTCGAGAAAATGGAATTTTTCTATCGCTCTTCGAGGTAGTCAGGAATTCCAATGCAACCCCTGTAAAAATTTGAAATTTTTTTTTTCATCCCCGATTTGAAAACTGTTTATGTAGAATTAAGCTCGCACCTTTCCTGAATTCAAAACTGCTTTTGGAGTTGAGCTGCGACTTATAGTTTTCGAGAAAATGGAATTTTTCTATCGCTCTTCGAGGTAGTCAGGAACTCCAATGCAACCCCTGTAAAAATTTGAAATTTTTTTTTTCGTCCCCGATTTGAAAACTGTTTATGTAGAATTAAGCTCGTACCTTTCCTGAATTCAAAACTGCTTTTGGAGTTGAGCTGCGACTTATAGTTTCCGAGAAAATGGAATTTTTCTATCGCTCTTCGAGGTAGTCAGGAATTCCAATGCAACCCCTGTAAAAATTTGAAATTTTTTTTTTCATCCCCGATTTGAAAACTGTTTATGTAGAATTAAGCTCGCACCTTTCCTGAATTCAAAACTGCTTTTGGAGTTGAGCTGCGACTTATAGTTTTCGAGAAAATGGAATTTTTCTATCGCTCTTCGAGGTAGTCAGGAATTCCAATGCAACCCCTGTAAAAATTTGAAATTTTTTTTTTCTTCCCCGATTTGAAAACTGTTTATGTAGAAGTAAGCTCGTACCTTTCCTGAATTCAAATCTGCTTTTGGAGTTGAGCTGCGACTTATAGTTTTCGAGAAAATGGAATTTTTCTATCGCTCTTCGAGGTAGTCAGGAATTCCAATGCAACCCCTGTAAAAATTTGAAATTTTTTTTTTCATCCCCGATTTGAAAACTGTTTATGTAGAATTAAGCTCGCACCTTTCCTGAATTCAAAACTGCTTTTGGAGTTGAGCTGCGACTTATAGTTTTCGAGAAAATGGAATTTTTCGATCGCTCTTCGAGGTAGTCAGGAATTCCAATGCAACCCCTGTAAAAATTTGAAATTTTTTTTTTCATCCCCGGTTTGAAAACTGTTTATGTAGAATTAAGCTCGCACCTTTCCTGAATTCAAATCTGCTTTTGGAGTTGAACTGCGACTTATAGTTTTCGAGAAAATGGAATTTTTCTATCGCTCTTCGAGGTAGTCAGGAATTCCAATGCAACCCCTGTAAAAATTTGAAATTTTTTTTTTCATCCCCGATTTGAAAACTGTTTATGTAGAATTAAGCTCGCACCTTTCCTGAATTCAAAACTGCTTTTGGAGTTGAGCTGCGACTTATAGTTTTCGAGAAAATGGAATTTTTCTATCGCTCTTCGAGGTAGTCAGGAATTCCAATGCAACCCCTGTAAAAATTTGAAATTTTTTTTTTCATCCCCGGTTTGAAAACTGTTTATGTAGAATTAAGCTCGCACCTTTCTGAACTCAAATCTGCTTTTGGAGTTGAGTTGCGACTTATAGTTTTCGAGAAAATGGAATTTTTCTATCGCTCTTCGAGGTAGTCAGGAATTCCAATGCAACCCCTGTAAAAATTTGAAATTTTTTTTTTCTTCCCAAATTTGAAAACTGTTTATGTAGAATTAAGCTCGCACCTTTCCTGAATTCAAAACTGCTTTTGGAGTTGAGCTGCGACTTATAGTTTTCGAGAAAATGGAATTTTTCTATCGCTCTTCGAGGTAGTCAGGAATTCCAATGCAACCCCTGTAAAAATTTGAAATTTTTTTTTTCATCCCCGATTTGAAAACTGTTTATGTAGAATTAAGCTCGCACCTTTCCTGAATTCAAATCTGCTTTTGGAGTTGAGCTGCGACTTATAGTTTTCGAGAAAATGGAATTTTTCTATCGCTCTTCGAGGTAGTCAGGAATTCCAATGCAACCCCTGTAAAAATTTGAAATTTTTTTTTTCTTCCCCGATTTGAAAACTGTTTATGTAGAATTAAGCTCGCACCTTTCCTGAATTCAAATCTGCTTTTGGAGTTGAACTGCGACTTATAGTTTTCGAGAAAATGGAATTTTTCTATCGCTCTTCGAGGTGGTCAGGAATTCCAATGCAACCCCTGCAAAAATTTGAAATTTTTTTTTTCATCCCCGATTTGAAAACTGTTTATGTAGAATTAAGCTCGCACCTTTCCTGCATTCAAATCTGCTTTTGGAGTTGAACTGCGACTTATAGTTTTCGAGAAAATGGAATTTTTCTATCGCTCTTCAAGGTGGTCAGGAATTCCAATGCAACCCCTGTAAAAATTTGAAATTTTTTTTTCATCCCCGATTTGAAAACTGTTTATGTAGAATTAAGCTCGCACCTTTCCTGAATTCAAATCTGCTTTTGGAGTTGAACTGCGACTTATAGTTTTCGAGAAAATGGAATTTTTCTATCGCTCTTCGAGGTGGTCAGGAATTCCAATGCAACCCCTGTAAAAATTTGAAATTTTTTTTTCATCCCCGATTTGAAAACTGTTTATGTAGAATTAAGTTCGCACCTTTCCTGAATTCAAATCTGCTTTTGGAGTTGAGCTGCGACTTATAGTTTTCGAGAAAATGGAATTTTTCTATGGCTCTTCGAGGTAGTCAGGAATTCCAATGCAACCCCTGTAAAAATTTTAAATTTTTTTTTTCATCCCCGATTTGAAAACTGTTTATGTAGAATTAAGCTCGCACCTTTCCTGAATTCAAATCTGCTTTTGGAGTAGAACTGCGACTTATAGTTTTCAAAAAAATGGAATTTTTCTATCGCTCTTCGAGGTAGTCAGGAATTCCAATGCAACCCCTGTAAAAATTTGAAATTTTTTTTTTCTTCCCCGATTTGAAAACTGTTTATGTAGAATTAAGCTCGTACCTTTCCTGAATTCAAATCTGCTTTTGGAGTTGAGCTGCGACTTATAGTTTTCGAGAAAATGGAATTTTTCTATCGCTCTTCGAGGTGGTCAGGAATTCCAATGCAACCCCTGTAAAAATTTGAAATTTTTTTTTTCATCCCCGATTTGAAAACTGTTTATGTAGAATTAAGCTCGCACCTTTCCTGAACTCAAATCTGCTTTTGGAGTTGAGTTGCGACTTATAGTTTTCGAGAAAATGGAATTTTTCTATCGCTCTTCGAGGTAGTCAGGAACTCCAATGCAACCCCTGTAAAAATTTTAAATTTTTTTTTTCATCCCCGATTTGAAAACTGTTTATGTAGAATTAAGCTCGCACCTTTCCTGAACTCAAATCTGCTTTTGGAGTTGAGCTGCGACTTATAGTTTTCGAGAAAATGGAATTTTTCTATCGCTCTTCGAGGTGGTCAGGAATTCCAATGCAACCCCTGCAAAAATTTGAAATTTTTTTTTTCATCCCCGATTTGAAAACTGTTTATGTAGAATTAAGCTCGCACCTTTCCTGAATTCAAAACTGCTTTTGGAGTTGAGCTGCGACTTATAGTTTTCGAGAAAATGGAATTTTTCTATCGCTCTTCGAGGTAGTCAGGAATTCCAATGCAACCCCTGTAAAAATTTGAATTTTTTTTTTTCATCCCCGATTTGAAAACTGTTTATGTAGAATTAAGCTCGCACCTTTCCTGAATTCAAATCTGCTTTTGGAGTTGAGCTGCGACTTATAGTTTTCGAGAAAATGGAATTTTTCTATCGCTCTTCGAGGTAGTCAGGAATTCCAATGCAACCCCTGTAAAAATTTGAAATTTTTTTTTTCTTCCCCGATTTGAAAACTGTTTATGTAGAATTAAGCTCGCACCTTTCCTGAATTCAAATCTGCTTTTGGAGTTGAACTGCGACTTATAGTTTTCGAGAAAATGGAATTTTTCTATCGCTCTTCGAGTTAGTCAGGAATTCCAATGCAACCCCTGTAAAAATTTGAAATTTTTTTTTTCATCCCCGATTTGAAAACTGTTTATGTAGAATTAAGCTCGCACCTTTCCTGAATTCAAATCTGCTTTTGGAGTTGAGCTGCGACTTATAGTTTTCGAGAAAATGGAATTTTTCTATCGCTCTTCGAGGTGGTCAGGAATTCCAATGCAACCCCTGCAAAAATTTGAAATTTTTTTTTCATCCCCGATTTGAAAACTGTTTATGTAGAATTAAGCTCGCACCTTTCCTGAATTCAAATCTGCTTTTGGAGTTGAACTGCGACTTATAGTTTTCGAGAAAATGGAATTTTTCTATCGCTCTTCGAGGTAGTCAGGAATTCCAATGCAACCCCTGTAAAAATTTGAAATTTTTTTTTTCATCCCCGATTTGAAAACTGTTTATGTAGAATTAAGCTCGCACCTTTCCTGAATTCAAATCTGCTTTTGGAGTTGAACTGCGACTTATAGTTTTCGAGAAAATGGAATTTTTCTATCGCTCTTCGAGGTAGTCAGGAATTCCAATGCAACCCCTGTAAAAATTTGAAATTTTTTTTTCCATTGCCGATTTGCAAAATTGTTTATGTAGAATTAAGCTCGCACCTTTCCTGAACTCAAATCTGCTTTTGGAGTTGAGTTGCGACTTATAGTTTTCGAGAAAATGGAATTTTTCTATCGCTCTTCGAGGTAGTCAGGAATTCCAATGCAACCCCTGTAAAAATTTGAAATTTTTTTTTTCTTCCCAAATTTGAAAACTGTTTATGTAGAATTAAGCTCGCACCTTTCCTGAATTCAAAACTGCTTTTGGAGTTGAGCTGCGACTTATAGTTTTCGAGAAAATGGAATTTTTCTATCGCTCTTCGAGGTAGTCAGGAATTCCAATGCAACCCCTGTAAAAATTTGAAATTTTTTTTTTCATCCCCGATTTGAAAACTGTTTATGTAGAATTAAGCTCGCACCTTTCCTGAATTCAAATCTGCTTTTGGAGTTGAGCTGCGACTTATAGTTTTCGAGAAAATGGAATTTTTCTATCGCTCTTCGAGGTAGTCAGGAATTCCAATGCAACCCCTGTAAAAATTTGAAATTTTTTTTTTCTTCCCCGATTTGAAAACTGTTTATGTAGAATTAAGCTCGCACCTTTCCTGAATTCAAATCTGCTTTTGGAGTTGAACTGCGACTTATAGTTTTCGAGAAAATGGAATTTTTCTATCGCTCTTCGAGGTGGTCAGGAATTCCAATGCAACCCCTGCAAAAATTTGAAATTTTTTTTTTCATCCCCGATTTGAAAACTGTTTATGTAGAATTAAGCTCGCACCTTTCCTGCATTCAAATCTGCTTTTGGAGTTGAACTGCGACTTATAGTTTTCGAGAAAATGGAATTTTTCTATCGCTCTTCAAGGTGGTCAGGAATTCCAATGCAACCCCTGTAAAAATTTGAAATTTTTTTTTCATCCCCGATTTGAAAACTGTTTATGTAGAATTAAGCTCGCACCTTTCCTGAATTCAAATCTGCTTTTGGAGTTGAACTGCGACTTATAGTTTTCGAGAAAATGGAATTTTTCTATCGCTCTTCGAGGTGGTCAGGAATTCCAATGCAACCCCTGTAAAAATTTGAAATTTTTTTTTCATCCCCGATTTGAAAACTGTTTATGTAGAATTAAGTTCGCACCTTTCCTGAATTCAAATCTGCTTTTGGAGTTGAGCTGCGACTTATAGTTTTCGAGAAAATGGAATTTTTCTATCGATCTTCGAGGTAGTCAGGAATTCCAATGCAACCCCTGTAAAAATTTGAAATTTTTTTTTTCATCCCCGATTTGAAAACTGTTTATGTAGAATTAAGCTCGCACCTTTCCTGAATTCAAATCTGCTTTTGGAGTTGAACTGCGACTTATAGTTTTCGAGAAAATGGAATTTTTCTATCGCTCTTCGAGGTGGTCAGGAATTCCAATGCAACCCCTGCAAAAATTTGAAATTTTTTTTTTCATCCCCGATTTGAAAACTGTTTATGTAGAATTAAGCTCGCACCTTTCCTGCATTCAAATCTGCTTTTGGAGTTGAACTGCGACTTATAGTTTTCGAGAAAATGGAATTTTTCTATCGCTCTTCAAGGTGGTCAGGAATTCCAATGCAACCCCTGTAAAAATTTGAAATTTTTTTTTCATCCCCGATTTGAAAACTGTTTATGTAGAATTAAGCTCGCACCTTTCCTGAATTCAAATCTGCTTTTGGAGTTGAACTGCGACTTATAGTTTTCGAGAAAATGGAATTTTTCTATCGCTCTTCGAGGTGGTCAGGAATTCCAATGCAACCCCTGTAAAAATTTGAAATTTTTTTTTCATCCCCGATTTGAAAACTGTTTATGTAGAATTAAGTTCGCACCTTTCCTGAATTCAAATCTGCTTTTGGAGTTGAACTGCGACTTATAGTTTTCGAGAAAATGGAATTTTTCTATCGCTCTTCAAGGTAGTCAGGAATTCCAATGCAACCCCTGTAAAAATTTGAAATTTTTTTTTTCATCCCCGATTTGAAAACTGTTTATGTAGAATTAAGTTCGCACCTTTCCTGAATTCAAATCTGCTTTTGGAGTTGAGCTGCGACTTATAGTTTTCGAGAAAATGGAATTTTTCTATCGCTCTTCGAGGTAGTCAGGAATTCCAATGCAACCCCTGTAAAAATTTGAAATTTTTTTTTTCTTCCCCGATTTGAAAACTGTTTATGTAGAATTAAGCTCGCACCTTTCCTGAATTCAAATCTGCTTTTGGAGTTGAACTGCGACTTATAGTTTTCGAGAAAATGGAATTTTTCTATCGCTCTTCGAGGTAGTCAGGAATTCCAATGCAACCCCTGTAAAAATTTGAAATTTTTTTTTTCATCCCCGATTTGAAAACTGTTTATGTAGAATTAAGCTCGCACCTTTCCTGAATTCAAATCTGCTTTTGGAGTTGAGCTGCGACTTATAGTTTTCGAGAAAATGGAATTTTTCTATCGCTCTTCGAGGTGGTCAGGAATTCCAATGCAACCCCTGCAAAAATTTGAAATTTTTTTTTCATCCCCGATTTGAAAACTGTTTATGTAGAATTAAGCTCGCACCTTTCCTGAATTCAAATCTGCTTTTGGAGTTGAACTGCGACTTATAGTTTTCGAGAAAATGGAATTTTTCTATCGCTCTTCGAGGTAGTCAGGAATTCCAATGCAACCCCTGTAAAAATTTGAAATTTTTTTTTCCATTGCCGATTTGCAAAATTGTTTATGTAGAATTAAGCTCGCACCTTTCCTGAACTCAAATCTGCTTTTGGAGTTGAGTTGCGACTTATAGTTTTCGAGAAAATGGAATTTTTCTATCGCTCTTCGAGGTAGTCAGGAATTCCAATGCAACCCCTGTAAAAATTTGAAATTTTTTTTTTCTTCCCCGATTTGAAAACTGTTTATGTAGAATTAAGCTCGCACCTTTCCTGAATTCAAAACTGCTTTTGGAGTTGAGCTGCGACTTATAGTTTTCGAGAAAATGGAATTTTTCTATCGCTCTTCGAGGTAGTCAGGAATTCCAATGCAACCCCTGTAAAAATTTGAAATTTTTTTTTTCATCCCCGATTTGAAAACTGTTTATGTAGAATTAAGCTCGCACCTTTCCTGAATTCAAATCTGCTTTTGGAGTTGAGCTGCGACTTATAGTTTTCGAGAAAATGGAATTTTTCTATCGCTCTTCGAGGTAGTCAGGAATTCCAATGCAACCCCTGTAAAAATTTGAAATTTTTTTTTTCTTCCCCGATTTGAAAACTGTTTATGTAGAATTAAGCTCGCACCTTTCCTGAATTCAAATCTGCTTTTGGAGTTGAACTGCGACTTATAGTTTTCGAGAAAATGGAATTTTTCTATCGCTCTTCGAGGTGGTCAGGAATTCCAATGCAACCCCTGCAAAAATTTGAAATTTTTTTTTTCATCCCCGATTTGAAAACTGTTTATGTAGAATTAAGCTCGCACCTTTCCTGCATTCAAATCTGCTTTTGGAGTTGAACTGCGACTTATAGTTTTCGAGAAAATGGAATTTTTCTATCGCTCTTCAAGGTGGTCAGGAATTCCAATGCAACCCCTGTAAAAATTTGAAATTTTTTTTTCATCCCCGATTTGAAAACTGTTTATGTAGAATTAAGCTCGCACCTTTCCTGAATTCAAATCTGCTTTTGGAGTTGAACTGCGACTTATAGTTTTCGAGAAAATGGAATTTTTCTATCGCTCTTCGAGGTGGTCAGGAATTCCAATGCAACCCCTGTAAAAATTTGAAATTTTTTTTTCATCCCCGATTTGAAAACTGTTTATGTAGAATTAAGTTCGCACCTTTCCTGAATTCAAATCTGCTTTTGGAGTTGAACTGCGACTTATAGTTTTCGAGAAAATGGAATTTTTCTATCGCTCTTCGAGGTAGTCAGGAATTCCAATGCAACCCCTGTAAAAATTTGAAATTTTTTTTTTCTTCCCCGATTTGAAAACTGTTTATGTAGAATTAAGCTCGTACCTTTCCTGAATTCAAATCTGCTTTTGGAGTTGAGCTGGTACTTATAGTTTTCGAGAAAATGGAATTTTTCTATCGCTCTTCGAGGTGGTCAGGAATTCCAATGCAACCCCTGTAAAAATTTGAAATTTTTTTTTCATCCCCGATTTGAAAACTGTTTATGTAGAATTAAGTTCGCACCTTTCCTGAATTCAAATCTGCTTTTGGAGTTGAACTGCGACTTATAGTTTTCGAGAAAATGGAATTTTTCTATCGCTCTTCGAGGTAGTCAGGAATTCCAATGCAACCCCTGTAAAAATTTGAAATTTTTTTTTTCTTCCCCGATTTGAAAACTGTTTATGTAGAATTAAGCTCGTACCTTTCCTGAATTCAAATCTGCTTTTGGAGTTGAGCTGCGACTTATAGTTTTCGAGAAAATGGAATTTTTCTATCGATCTTCGAGGTAGTCAGGAATTCCAATGCAACCCCTGTAAAAATTTGAATTTTTTTTTTTCATCCCCGATTTGAAAACTGTTTATGTAGAATTAAGCTCGCACCTTTCCTGAATTCAAATCTGCTTTTGGAGTAGAACTGCGACTTATAGTTTTCGAGAAAATGGAATTTTTCTATCGCTCTTCGAGGTAGTCAGGAATTCCAATGCAACCCCTGTAAAAATTTGAAATTTTTTTTTTCTTCCCCGATTTGAAAACTGTTTATGTAGAATTAAGCTCGTACCTTTCCTGAATTCAAATCTGCTTTTGGAGTTGAGCTGGTACTTATAGTTTTCGAGAAAATGGAATTTTTCTATCGCTCTTCGAGGTAGTCAGGAATTCCAATGCAAACCCTGTAAAAATTTAAAATTTTTTTTTTCATCCCCGATTTGAAAACTGTTTATGTAGAATTAAGCTCGCACCTTTCCTGAATTCAAAACTGCTTTTGGAGTTGAGCTGCGACTTATAGTTTTCGAGAAAATGGAATTTTTCTATCGCTCTTCGAGGTAGTCAGGAATTCCAATGCAACCCCTGTAAAAATTTGAAATTTTTTTTTTCATCCCCGATTTGAAAACTGTTTATGTAGAATTAAGCTCGCACCTTTCCTGAATTCAAATCTGCTTTTGGAGTTGAGCTGCGACTTAAAGTTTTCGAGAAAATGGAATTTTTCTATCGCTCTTCGAGGTAGTCAGGAATTCCAATGCAACCCCTGTAAAAATTTGAAATTTTTTTTTTCATCCCCGATTTGAAAACTGTTTATGTAGAATTAAGCTCGCACCTTTCCTGAATTCAAATCTGCTTTTGGAGTTGAGCTGTGACTTATAGTTTTCGAGAAAATGGAATTTTTCTATCGCTCTTCGAGGTAGTCAGGAATTCCAATGCAACCCCTGTAAAAATTTGAAATTTTTTTTTTCATCCCCGATTTGAAAACTGTTTATGTAGAATTAAGCTCGCACCTTTCCTGAACTCAAATCTGCTTTTGGAGTTGAGTTGCGACTTATAGTTTTCGAGAAAATGGAATTTTTCTATCGCTCTTCGAGGTGGTCAGGAATTCCAATGCAACCCCTGCAAAAATTTGAAATTTTTTTTTTCATCCCCGATTTGAAAACTGTTTATGTAGAATTAAGCTCGCACCTTTCCTGAATTCAAATCTGCTTTTGGAGTTGAACTGCGACTTATAGTTTTCGAGAAAATTAAATTTTTCTATCGCTCTTCAAGGTGGTCAGGAATTCCAATGCAACCCCTGTAAAAATTTGAAATTTTTTTTTCATCCCCGATTTGAAAACTGTTTATGTAGAATTAAGCTCGCACCTTTCCTGAATTCAAATCTGCTTTGGAGTTGAACTGCGACTTATAGTTTTCGAGAAAATGGAATTTTTCTATCGCTCTTCGAGGTAGTCAGGAATTCCAATGCAACCCCTGTAAAAATTTGAAATTTTTTTTTTCATCCCCGATTTGAAAACTGTTTATGTAGAATTAAGCTCGCACCTTTCCTGAATTCAAATCTGCTTTTGGAGTTGAACTGCGACTTATAGTTTTCGAGAAAATGGAATTTTTCTATCGCTCTTCGAGGTAGTCAGGAATTCCAATGCAACCCCTGTAAAAATTTGAAATTTTTTTTTTCATCCCCGATTTGAAAACTGTTTATGTAGAATTAAGCTCGCACCTTTCCTGAATTCAAAACTGCTTTTGGAGTTGAGCTGCGACTTATAGTTTTCGAGAAAATGGAATTTTTCTATCGCTCTTCGAGGTGGTCAGGAATTCCAATGCAACCCCTGTAAAAATTTGAAATTTTTTTTTCATCCCCGATTTGAAAACTGTTTATGTAGAATTAAGCTCGCACCTTTCCTGAATTCAAATCTGCTTTTGGAGTTGAACTGCGACTTATAGTTTTCGAGAAAATGGAATTTTTCTATCGCTCTTCGAGGTGGTCAGGAATTCCAATGCAACCCCTGTAAAAATTTGAAATTTTTTTTTCATCCCCGATTTGAAAACTGTTTATGTAGAATTAAGTTCGCACCTTTCCTGAATTCAAATCTGCTTTTGGAGTTGAACTGCGACTTATAGTTTTCGAGAAAATGGAATTTTTCTATCGCTCTTCAAGGTAGTCAGGAATTCCAATGCAACCCCTGTAAAAATTTGAAATTTTTTTTTTCATCCCCGATTTGAAAACTGTTTATGTAGAATTAAGTTCGCACCTTTCCTGAATTCAAATCTGCTTTTGGAGTTGAGCTGCGACTTATAGTTTTCGAGAAAATGGAATTTTTCTATCGATCTTCGAGGTAGTCAGGAATTCCAATGCAACCCCTGTAAAAATTTGAAATTTTTTTTTTCATCCCCGATTTGAAAACTGTTTATGTAGAATTAGGCTCGCACCTTTCCTGAATTCAAATCTGCTTTTGGAGTAGAACTGCGACTTATAGTTTTCGAGAAAATGGAATTTTTCTATCGCTCTTCGAGGTAGTCAGGAATTCCAATGCAACCCCTGTAAAAATTTGAAATTTTTTTTTTCTTCCCCGATTTGAAAACTGTTTATGTAGAATTAAGCTCGTACCTTTCCTGAATTCAAATCTGCTTTTGGAGTTGAGCTGGTACTTATAGTTTTCGAGAAAATGGAATTTTTCTATCGCTCTTCGAGGTAGTCAGGAATTCCAATGCAAACCCTGTAAAAATTTAAAATTTTTTTTTTCATCCCCGATTTGAAAACTGTTTATGTAGAATTAAGCTCGCACCTTTCCTGAATTCAAAACTGCTTTTGGAGTTGAGCTGCGACTTATAGTTTTCGAGAAAATGGAATTTTTCTATCGCTCTTCGAGGTAGTCAGGAATTCCAATGCAACCCCTGTAAAAATTTGAAATTTTTTTTTTCATCCCCGATTTGAAAACTGTTTATGTAGAATTAAGCTCGCACCTTTCCTGAATTCAAATCTGCTTTTGGAGTTGAGCTGCGACTTAAAGTTTTCGAGAAAATGGAATTTTTCTATCGCTCTTCGAGGTAGTCAGGAATTCCAATGCAACCCCTGTAAAAATTTGAAATTTTTTTTTTCATCCCCGATTTGAAAACTGTTTATGTAGAATTAAGCTCGCACCTTTCCTGAATTCAAATCTGCTTTTGGAGTTGAGCTGTGACTTATAGTTTTCGAGAAAATGGAATTTTTCTATCGCTCTTCGAGGTAGTCAGGAATTCCAATGCAACCCCTGTAAAAATTTGAAATTTTTTTTTTCATCCCCGATTTGAAAACTGTTTATGTAGAATTAAGCTCGCACCTTTCCTGAACTCAAATCTGCTTTTGGAGTTGAGTTGCGACTTATAGTTTTCGAGAAAATGGAATTTTTCTATCGCCCTTCGAGGTGGTCAGGAATTCCAATGCAACCCCTGCAAAAATTTGAAATTTTTTTTTTCATCCCCGATTTGAAAACTGTTTATGTAGAATTAAGCTCGCACCTTTCCTGAATTCAAATCTGCTTTTGGAGTTGAACTGCGACTTATAGTTTTCGAGAAAATTCAATTTTTCTATCGCTCTTCAAGGTGGTCAGGAATTCCAATGCAACCCCTGTAAAAATTTGAAATTTTTTTTTCATCCCCGATTTGAAAACTGTTTATGTAGAATTAAGCTCGCACCTTTCCTGAATTCAAATCTGCTTTGGAGTTGAACTGCGACTTATAGTTTTCGAGAAAATGGAATTTTTCTATCGCTCTTCGAGGTAGTCAGGAATTCCAATGCAACCCCTGTAAAAATTTGAAATTTTTTTTTTCATCCCCGATTTGAAAACTGTTTATGTAGAATTAAGCTCGCACCTTTCCTGAATTCAAATCTGCTTTTGGAGTTGAACTGCGACTTATAGTTTTCGAGAAAATGGAATTTTTCTATCGCTCTTCGAGGTAGTCAGGAATTCCAATGCAACCCCTGTAAAAATTTGAAATTTTTTTTTTCATCCCCGATTTGAAAACTGTTTATGTAGAATTAAGCTCGCACCTTTCCTGAATTCAAAACTGCTTTTGGAGTTGAGCTGCGACTTATAGTTTTCGAGAAAATGGAATTTTTCTATCGCTCTTCGAGGTAGTCAGGAATTCCAATGCAACCCCTGTAAAAATTTGAAATTTTTTTTTTCATCCCCGATTTGAAAACTGTTTATGTAGAATTAAGCTCGCACCTTTCCTGAATTCAAATCTGCTTTTGGAGTAGAACTGCGACTTATAGTTTTCAAAAAAATGGAATTTTTCTATCGCTCTTCGAGGTAGTCAGGAATTCCAATGCAACCCCTGTAAAAATTTTAAATTTTTTTTTTCTTCCCCGATTTGAAAACTGTTTATGTAGAATTAAGCTCGTACCTTTCCTGAATTCAAATCTGCTTTTGGAGTTGAGCTGCGACTTATAGTTTTCGAGAAAATGGAATTTTTCTATCGCTCTTCGAGGTGGTCAGGAATTCCAATGCAACCCCTGTAAAAATTTGAAATTTTTTTTTTCATCCCCGATTTGAAAACTGTTTATGTAGAATTAAGCTCGCACCTTTCCTGAACTCAAATCTGCTTTTGGAGTTGAGTTGCGACTTATAGTTTTCGAGAAAATGGAATTTTTCTATCGCTCTTCGAGGTAGTCAGGAATTCCAATGCAACCCCTGTAAAAATTTTAAATTTTTTTTTTCATCCCCGATTTGAAAACTGTTTATGTAGAATTAAGCTCGCACCTTTCCTGAACTCAAATCTGCTTTTGGAGTTGAGCTGCGACTTATAGTTTTCGAGAAAATGGAATTTTTCTATCGCTCTTCGAGGTGGTCAGGAATTCCAATGCAACCCCTGCAAAAATTTGAAATTTTTTTTTTCATCCCCGATTTGAAAACTGTTTATGTAGAATTAAGCTCGCAAATTTCCTGAATTCAAAACTGCTTTTGGAGTTGAGCTGCGACTTATAGTTTTCGAGAAAATGGAATTTTTCTATCGCTCTTCGAGGTAGTCAGGAATTCCAATGCAACCCCTGTAAAAATTTGAAATTTTTTTTTTCATCCCCGATTTGAAAACTGTTTATGTAGAATTAAGCTCGCACCTTTCCTGAATTCAAATCTGCTTTTGGAGTTGAGCTGCGACTTATAGTTTTCGAGAAAATGGAATTTTTCTATCGCTCTTCGAGGTAGTCAGGAATTCCAATGCAACCCCTGTAAAAATTTGAAATTTTTTTTTTCTTCCCCGATTTGAAAACTGTTTATGTAGAATTAAGCTCGCACCTTTCCTGAATTCAAATCTGCTTTTGGAGTTGAACTGCGACTTATAGTTTTCGAGAAAATTCAATTTTTCTATCGCTCTTCAAGGTGGTCAGGAATTCCAATGCAACCCCTGTAAAAATTTGAAATTTTTTTTTCATCCCCGATTTGAAAACTGTTTATGTAGAATTAAGCTCGCACCTTTCCTGAATTCAAATCTGCTTTGGAGTTGAACTGCGACTTATAGTTTTCGAGAAAATGGAATTTTTCTATCGCTCTTCGAGGTGGTCAGGAATTCCAATGCAACCCCTGTAAAAATTTGAATTTTTTTTTTCATCCCCGATTTGAAAACTGTTTATGTAGAATTAAGCTCGCACCTTTCCTGAATTCAAATCTGCTTTTGGAGTTGAGCTGCGACTTATAGTTTTCGAGAAAATTGAATTTTTCTATCGCTCTTCGAGGTGGTCAGGAATTCCAATGCAACCCCTGTAAAAATTTGAAATTTTTTTTTCCTCCCCGATTTTAAAACTGTTTATGTAGAATTAAGCTCGCACCTTTCCTGAATTCAAATCTGCTTTTGGAGTTGAGCTGCGACTTATAGTTTTCGAGAAAATGGAATTTTTCTATCGCTCTTCGAGGTGGTCAGGAATTCCAATGCAACCCCTGTAAAAATTTGAAATTTTTTTTTTCCTCCCCGATTTGAAAACTGTTTATGTAGAATTAAGCTCGCACCTTTCCTGAATTCAAATCTGCTTTTGGAGTTGAGCTGCGACTTATAGTTTTCGAGAAAATGGAATTTTTCAATCGCTCTTCGAGGTGGTCAGGAATTCCAATGCAACCCCTGTAAAAATTTGAAATTTTTTTTTTCCTCTAAGATTTTAAAACTGTTTATGTAGAATTAAGCTCGCACCTTTCCTGAATTCAAATCTGCTTTTGGAGTTGAGCTGCGACTTATAGTTTTCGAGAAAATTGAATTTTTCTATCGCTCTTCGAGGTGGTCAGGAATTCCAATGCAACCCCTGTAAAAATTTGAAATTTTTTTTTTCCTCCCCGATTTTAAAACTGTTTATGTAGAATTAAGCTCGCACCTTTCCTGAATTCAAATCTGCTTTTCGAGTTGAGCTGCGACTTATAGTTTTCGAGAAAATGGAATTTTTCTATCGCTCTTCGAGGTAGTCAGGAATTCCAATGCAACCCCTGTAAAAATTTGAAATTTTTTTTTTCATCCCCGATTTGAAAACTGTTTATGTAGAATTAAGCTCGCACCTTTCCTGAATTCAAATCTGCTTTTGGAGTTGAGCTGCGACTTATAGTTTTCGAGAAAATGGAATTTTTCTATCGCTCTTCGAGGTGGTCAGGAATTCCAATGCAACCCCGTAAAAACTTGAAATTTTTTTTTTCATCCCCGATTTGAAAACTGTTTATGTAGAATTAAGCTCGCACCTTTCCTGAACTCAAATCTGCTTTTGGAGTTGGAGTTTGGAGTTTTCGAGAAAATGGAATTTTTCTATCGCTCTTCGAGGTAGTCAGGAATTCCAATGCAACCCCTGTAAAAATTTGAAATTTTTTTTTCCTCCCCGAGCTGCGACTTATAGTTTTCGAGAAAATGGAATTTTTCTATCGCTCTTCGAGGTGGTCAGGAACCCCTGTAAAAATTTGAAATTTTTTTTTTCCTCCCCGATTTGAAAACTGTTTATGTAGAATTAAGCTCGCACCTTTCCTGAATTCAAATCTGCTTTTGGAGTTGAGCTGCGACTTATAGTTTCCGAGAAAATGGAATTTTTCTATCGCTCTTCGAGGTGGTCAGGAATTCCAATGCAACCCCTGTAAAAATTTGAAATTTTTTTTTTCCTCCCCGATTTTAAAACTGTTTATGTAGAATTAAGCTCGCACCTTTCCTGAATTCAAATCTGCTTTTCGAGTTGAGCTGCGACTTATAGTTTTCGAGAAAATGGAATTTTTCTATCGCTCTTCGAGGTAGTCAGGAATTCCAATGCAACCCCTGTAAAAATTTGAAATTTTTTTTTTCATCCCCGATTTGAACACTGTTTATGTAGAATTAAGCTCGCACCTTTCCTGAATTCAAATCTGCTTTTCGAGTTGAGCTGCGACTTATAGTTTTCGAGAAAATGGAATTTTTCTATCGCTCTTCGAGGTAGTCAGGAATTCCAATGCAACCCCTGTAAAAATTTGAAATTTTTTTTTTCATCCCCGATTTGAAAACTGTTTATGTAGAATTAAGCTCGCACCTTTCCTGAATTCAAATCTGCTTTTGGAGTTGAGCTGCGACTTATAGTTTTCGAGAAAATTGAATTTTTCTATCGCTCTTCGAGGTGGTCAGGAATTCCAATGCAACCCCTGTAAAAATTTGAAATTTTTTTTTCCTCCCCGATTTTAAAACTGTTTATGTAGAATTAAGCTCGCACCTTTCCTGAATTCAAATCTGCTTTTGGAGTTGAGCTGCGACTTATAGTTTCCGAGAAAATGGAATTTTTCTATCGCTCTTCGAGGTGGTCAGGAACCCCTGTAAAAATTTGAAATTTTTTTTTTCCTCCCCGATTTGAAAACTGTTTATGTAGAATTAAGCTCGCACCTTTCCTGAATTCAAATCTGCTTTTCGAGTTGAGCTGCGACTTATAGTTTTCGAGAAAATGGAATTTTTCTATCGCTCTTCGAGGTGGTCAGGAATTCCAATGCAACCCCTGTAAAAATTTGAAATTTTTTTTTTCATCCCCGATTTGAAAACTGTTTATGTAGAATTAAGCTCGCACCTTTCCTGAATTCAAATCTGCTTTTGGAGTTGAGCTGCGACTTATAGTTTTCGAGAAAATGGAATTTTTCAATCGCTCTTCAAGGTGGTCAGGAATTCCAATGCAACCCCTGTAAAAATTTGAAATTTTTTTTTTCCTCCCCGATTTTAAAACTGTTTATGTAGAATTAAGCTCGCACCTTTCCTGAATTCAAATCTGCTTTTGGAGTTGAGCTGCGACTTATAGTTTTCGAGAAAATTGAATGTTTCTATCGCTCTTCGAGGTGGTCAGGAATTCCAATGCAACCCCTGTAAAAATTTGAAATTTTTTTTTTCCTCCCCGATTTGAAAACTGTTTATGTAGAATTAAGCTCGCACCTTTCCTGAATTCAAATCTGCTTTTGGAGTTGAGCTGCGACTTATAGTTTTCGAGAAAATGGAATTTTTCAATCGCTCTTCGAGGTGGTCAGGAATTCCAATGCAACCCCTGTAAAAATTTGAAATTTTTTTTTTCCTCCCCGATTTGAAAACTGTTTATGTAGAATTAAGCTCGCACCTTTCCTGAATTCAAATCTGCTTTTGGAGTTGAGCTGCGACTTATAGTTTTCGAGAAAATGGAATTTTTCTATCGCTCTTCGAGGTGGTCAGGAATTCCAATGCAACCCCGTAAAAATTTGAAATTTTTTTTTTCATCCCCGATTTGAAAACTGTTTATGTAGAATTAAGCTCACACCTTTCCTGAACTCAAATCTGCTTTTGGAGTTGGAGTTTGGAGTTTTCGAGAAAATGGAATTTTTCTATCGCTCTTCGAGGTAGTCAGGAATTCCAATGCAACCCCTGTAAAAATTTGAAATTTTTTTTTTCATCCCCGATTTGAAAACTGTTTATGTAGAATTAAGCTCGCACCTTTCCTGAATTCAAAACTGCTTTTGGAGTTGAGCTGCGACTTATAGTTTTCGAGAAAATGGAATTTTTCTATCGCTCTTCGAGGTAGTCAGGAATTCCAATGCAACCCCTGTAAAAATTTGAAATTTTTTTTTTCATCCCCGATTTGAAAACTGTTTATGTAGAATTAAGCTCGCACCTTTCCTGAATTCAAATCTGCTTTTGGAGTAGAACTGCGACTTATAGTTTTCAAAAAAATGGAATTTTTCTATCGCTCTTCGAGGTAGTCAGGAATTCCAATGCAACCCCTGTAAAAATTTTAAATTTTTTTTTTCTTCCCCGATTTGAAAACTGTTTATGTAGAATTAAGCTCGTACCTTTCCTGAATTCAAATCTGCTTTTGGAGTTGAGCTGCGACTTATAGTTTTCGAGAAAATGGAATTTTTCTATCGCTCTTCGAGGTGGTCAGGAATTCCAATGCAACCCCTGTAAAAATTTGAAATTTTTTTTTTCATCCCCGATTTGAAAACTGTTTATGTAGAATTAAGCTCGCACCTTTCCTGAACTCAAATCTGCTTTTGGAGTTGAGTTGCGACTTATAGTTTTCGAGAAAATGGAATTTTTCTATCGCTCTTCGAGGTAGTCAGGAATTCCAATGCAACCCCTGTAAAAATTTTAAATTTTTTTTTTCATCCCCGATTTGAAAACTGTTTATGTAGAATTAAGCTCGCACCTTTCCTGAACTCAAATCTGCTTTTGGAGTTGAGCTGCGACTTATAGTTTTCGAGAAAATGGAATTTTTCTATCGCTCTTCGAGGTGGTCAGGAATTCCAATGCAACCCCTGCAAAAATTTGAAATTTTTTTTTTCATCCCCGATTTGAAAACTGTTTATGTAGAATTAAGCTCGCAAATTTCCTGAATTCAAAACTGCTT
This sequence comes from Blera fallax, assembly GCA_946965025.1. Lineage (NCBI taxonomy): Eukaryota > Metazoa > Arthropoda > Insecta > Diptera > Syrphidae > Blera > Blera fallax. The sequence goes on from OX337244.1 coordinate 57,548,154, forward strand.
TTGGAGTTGAGCTGCGACTTATAGTTTTCGAGAAAATGGAATTTTTCTATCGCTCTTCGAGGTAGTCAGGAATTCCAATGCAACCCCTGTAAAAATTTGAAATTTTTTTTTTCATCCCCGATTTGAAAACTGTTTATGTAGAATTAAGCTCGCACCTTTCCTGAATTCAAATCTGCTTTTGGAGTTGAGCTGCGACTTATAGTTTTCGAGAAAATGGAATTTTTCTATCGCTCTTCGAGGTAGTCAGGAATTCCAATGCAACCCCTGTAAAAATTTGAAATTTTTTTTTTCATCCCCGATTTGAAAACTGTTTATGTAGAATTAAGCTCGCACCTTTCCTGAATTCAAATCTGCTTTTGGAGTTGAGCTGCGACTTATAGTTTTCGAGAAAATGGAATTTTTCTATCGCTCTTCGAGGTGGTCAGGAATTCCAATGCAACCCCTGCAAAAATTTGAAATTTTTTTTTTCATCCCCGATTTGAAAACTGTTTATGTAGAATTAAGCTCGCACCTTTCCTGAATTCAAATCTGCTTTTGGAGTTGAACTGCGACTTATATGGAATTTTTCTATCGCTCTTCGAGGTAGTCAGGAATTCCAATGCAATCCCTGTAAAAATTTGAAATTTTTTTTTTCATCCCCGATTTGAAAACTGTTTATGTAGAATTAAGCTCGCACCTTTCCTGAATTCAAATCTGCTTTTGGAGTTGAGCTGCGACTTATAGTTTTCGAGAAAATGGAATTTTTCTATCGCTCTTCGAGGTGGTCAGGAATTCCAATGCAACCCCCGTAAAAATTTGAAATTTTTTTTTTCATCCCCGATTTGAAAACTGTTTATGGAGAATTAAGCTCGCACCTTTCCTGAACTCAAATCTGCTTTGGAGTTGAGTTGCGACTTATAGTTTTCGAGAAAATGGAATTTTTCTATCGCTCTTCGAGGTGGTCAGGAATTCCAATGCAACCCCTGCAAAAATTTGAAATTTTTTTTTTCATCCCCGATTTGAAAACTGTTTATGTAGAATTAAGCTCGCACCTTTCCTGAATTCAAATCTGCTTTTGGAGTTGAACTGCGACTTATAGTTTTCGAGAAAATGGAATTTTTCTATCGCTCTTCAAGGTGGTCAGGAATTCCAATGCAACCCCTGTAAAAATTTGAAATTTTTTTTCATCCCCGATTTGAAAACTGTTTATGTAGAATTAAGCTCGCACCTTTCCTGAATTCAAATCTGCTTTTGGAGTTGAACTGCGACTTATAGTTTTCGAGAAAATGGAATTTTTCTATCGCTCTTCGAGGTAGTCAGGAATTCCAATGCAACCCCTGTAAAAATTTGAAATTTTTTTTTTCATCCCCGATTTGAAAACTGTTTATGTAGAATTAAGCTCGCACCTTTCCTGAATTCAAATCTGCTTTTGGAGTTGAACTGCAACTTATAGTTTTCGAGAAAATGGAATTTTTCTATCGCTCTTCGAGGTAGTCAGGAATTCCAATGCAACCCCTGTAAAAATTTGAAATTTTTTTTTTCATCCCCGATTTGAAAACTGTTTATGTAGAATTAAGCTCGCACCTTTCCTGAATTCAAATCTGCTTTTGGAGTTGAACTGCGACTTATAATTTTCAAGAAAATGGAATTTTTCTATCGCTCTTCGAGGTAGTCAGGAATTCCAATGCAACCCCTGTAAAAATTTGAAATTTTTTTTTTCATCCCCGATTTGAAAACTGTTTATGTAGAATTAAGCTCGCACCTTTCCTGAATTCAAAACTGCTTTTGGAGTTGAGATGCGACTTATAGTTTTCGAGAAAATTGAATTTTTCTATCGCTCCTCGAGGTAGTCAGAAATTCCAATGCAACCCCTGTAAAAATTTGAAATTTTTTTTTTCATCCCCGATTTGAAAACTGTTTATGTAGAATTAAGCTCGAACCTTTCCTGAATTCAAATCTGCTTTTGGAGTTGAGCTGCGACTCATAGTTTTCGAGAAAATGGAATTTTTCTATCGCTCTTCGAGGTAGTCAGGAATTCCAATGCAACCCCCGTAAAAATTTGAAATTTTTTTTTTCATCCCCGATTTGAAAACTGTTTATGTAGAATTAAGCTCGCACCTTTCCTGAATTCAAATCTGCTTTTGGAGTAGAACTGCGACTTATAGTTTTCGAGAAAATGGAATTTTTCTATCGCTCTTCGAGGTAGTCAGGAATTCCAATGCAACCCCTGTAAAAATTTGAAATTTTTTTCTCGCACCTTTCCTGAATTCAAAACTGCTTTTGGAGTTGAGCTGCGACTTATAGTTTTCGAGAAAATGGAATTTTTCTATCGCTCCTCGAGGTAGTCAGAAATTCCAATGCAACCCCTGTAAAAATTTGAAATTTTTTTTTTCATCCCCGATTTGAAAACTGTTTATGTAGAATTAAGCTCGCACCTTTCCTGAATTCAAATCTGCTTTTGGAGTTGAACTGCGACTTATAATTTTCAAGAAAATGGAATTTTTCTATCGCTCTTCGAGGTAGTCAGGAATTCCAATGCAACCCCTGTAAAAATTTGAAATTTTTTTTTTCATCCCCGATTTGAAAACTGTTTATGTAGAATTAAGCTCGCACCTTTCCTGAATTCAAATCTGCTTTTGGAGTAGAACTGCGACTTATAGTTTTCGAGAAAATTGAATTTTTCTATCGCTCTTCGAGGTAGTCAGGAATTTCAATGCAACCCCTGTAAAAATTTGAAATTTTTTTTTTCTTCCCCGATTTGAAAACTGTTTATGTAGAATTAAGCTCGTACCTTTCCTGAATTCAAATCTGCTTTTGGAGTTGAGCTGCGACTTATAGTTTTCAAGAAAATATAATTTTTCTATCGCTCTTCGAGGTGGTCAGGAATTCCAATGCAACCCCTGTAAAAATTTGAAATTTTTTTTTCATCCCCGATTTGAAAACTGTTTATGTAGAATTAAGCTCGCACCTTTCCTGAATTCAAAACTGCTTTTGGAGTTGAGCTGCGACTTATAGTTTTCGAGAAAATGGAATTTTTCTATCGCTCTTCGAGGTAGTCAGGAATTCCAATGCAACCCCTGTAAAAATTTGAAATTTTTTTTTCATCCCCGATTTGAAAACTGTTTATGTAGAATTAAGCTCGCACCTTTCCTGAACTCAAATCTGCTTTTGGAGTTGAGTTGCGACTTATAGTTTTCGAGAAAATGGAATTTTTCTATCGCTCTTCGAGGTGGTCAGGAATTCCAATGCAACCCCTGCAAAAATTTGAAATTTTTTTTTTCATCCCCGATTTGAAAACTGTTTATGTAGAATTAAGCTCGCACCTTTCCTGAATTCAAATCTGCTTTTGGAGTTGAACTGCGACTTATAGTTTTCGAGAAAATGGAATTTTTCTATCGCTCTTCAAGGTGGTCAGGAATTCCAATGCAACCCCTGTAAAAATTTGAAATTTTTTTTTCATCCCCGATTTGAAAACTGTTTATGTAGAATTAAGCTCGCACCTTTCCTGAATTCAAATCTGCTTTTGGAGTTGAACTGCGACTTATAGTTTTCGAGAAAATGAAATTTTTTTATCGCTCTTCGAGGTAGTCAGGAATTCCAATGCAACCCCTGTAAAAATTTGAAATTCAAATCTGCTTTTGGAGTTGAACTGCGACTTATAGTTTTCGAGAAAATGGAATTTTTCTATCGCTCTTCGAGGTAGTCAGGAATTCCAATGCAACCCCTGTAAAAATTTGAAATTTTTTTTTTCATCCCCGATTTGAAAACTGTTTATGTAGAATTAAGCTCGCACCTTTCCTGAATTCAAATCTGCTTTTGGAGTTGAACTTATAGTTTTCGAGAAAATGGAATTTTTCTATCGCTCTTCGAGGTAGTCAGGAATTCCAATGCAACCCCTGTAAAAATTTGAAATTTTTTTTTTCATCCCCGATTTGAAAACTGTTTATGTAGAATTAAGCTCGCACCTTTCCTGAATTCAAATCTGCTTTTGGAGTTGAACTGCGACTTATAATTTTCAAGAAAATGGAATTTTTCTATCGCTCTTCGAGGTAGTCAGGAATTCCAATGCAACCCCTGTAAAAATTTGAAATTTTTTTTTTCATCCCCGATTTGAAAACTGTTTATGTAGAATTAAGCTCGCACCTTTCCTGAATTCAAATCTGCTTTTGGAGTAGAACTGCGACTTATAGTTTTCGAGAAAATGGAATTTTTCTATCGCTCTTCGAGGTAGTCAGGAATTCCAATGCAACCCCTGTAAAAATTTGAAATTTTTTTCTCGCACCTTTCCTGAATTCAAAACTGCTTTTGGAGTTGAGCTGCGACTTATAGTTTTCGAGAAAATGGAATTTTTCTATCGCTCCTCGAGGTAGTCAGAAATTCCAATGCAACCCCTGTAAAAATTTGAAATTTTTTTTTTATCCCCGATTTGAAAACTGTTTATGTAGAATTAAGCTCGAACCTTTCCTGAATTCAAATCTGCTTTTGGAGTTGAGCTGCGACTTATAGTTTTCGAGAAAATGGAATTTTTCTATCGCTCTTCGAGGTAGTCAGGAATTCCAATGCAACCCCCGTAAAAATTTGAAATTTTTTTTTTCATCCCCGATTTGAAAACTGTTTATGTAGAATTAAGCTCGCACCTTTCCTGAATTCAAATCTGCTTTTGGAGTAGAACTGCGACTTATAGTTTTCGAGAAAATGGAATTTTTCTATCGCTCTTCGAGGTAGTCAGGAATTTCAATGCAACCCCTGTAAAAATTTGAAATTTTTTTTTTCTTCCCCGATTTGAAAACTGTTTATGTAGAATTAAGCTCGTACCTTTCCTGAATTCAAATCTGCTTTTGGAGTTGAGCTGCGACTTATAGTTTTCAAGAAAATAGAATTTTTCTATCGCTCTTCGAGGTGGTCAGGAATTCCAATGCAACCCCTGTAAAAATTTGAAATTTTTTTTCATCCCCGATTTGAAAACTGTTTATGTAGAATTAAGCTCGAACCTTTCCTGAATTCAAAACTGCTTTTGGAGTTGAGCTGCGACTTATAGTTTTCGAGAAAATGGAATTTTTCTATCGCTCTTCGAGGTAGTCAGGAATTCCAATGCAACCCCTGTAAAAATTTGAAATTTTTTTTTTCATCCCCGATTTGAAAACTGTTTATGTAGAATTAAGCTCGCACCTTTCCTGAATTCAAATCTGCTTTTGGAGTTGAGCTGCGACTTATAGTTTTCGAGAAAATGGAATTTTTCTATCGCTCTTCGAGGTGGTCATTAATTCCAATGCAACCCCCGTAAAAATTTGAAATTTTTTTTTTCATCCCCGATTTGAAAACTGTTTATGGAGAATTAAGCTCGCACCTTTCCTGAATTCAAATCTGCTTTTGGAGTTGAACTGCGACTTATAGTTTTCGAGAAAATGGAATTTTTCTATCGCTCTTCAAGGTGGTCAGGAATTCCAATGCAACCCCTGTAAAAATTTGAAATTTTTTTTTCATCCCCGATTTGAAAACTGTTTATGTAGAATTAAGCTCGCACCTTTCCTGAATTCAAATCTGCTTTTGGAGTTGAACTGCGACTTATAGTTTTCGAGAAAATGGAATTTTTCTATCGCTCTTCGAGGTGGTCAGGAATTCCAATGCAACCCCTGTAAAAATTTGAAATTTTTTTTTTCATCCCCGATTTGAAAACTGTTTATGTAGAATTAAGATCGCACCTTTCCTGAATTCAAATCTGCTTTTGGAGTTGAACTGCGACTTATAATTTTCAAGAAAATGGAATTTTTCTATCGCTCTTCGAGGTAGTCAGGAATTCCAATGCAACCCCTGTAAAAATTTGAAATTTTTTTTTTCATCCCCGATTTGAAAACTGTTTATGTAGAATTAAGCTCGCACCTTTCCTGAATTCAAAACTGCTTTTGGAGTTGAGCTGCGACTTATAGTTTTCGAGAAAATGGAATTTTTCTATCGCTCTTCGAGGTAGTCAGGAATTCCAATGCAACCCCTGTAAAAATTTGAAATTTTTTTTTCATCCCCGATTTGAAAACTGTTTATGTAGAATTAAGCTCGCACCTTTCCTGAATTCAAAACTGCTTTTGGAGTTGAGCTGCGACTTATAGTTTTCGAGAAAATGGAATTTTTCTATCGCTCTTCGAGGTGGTCAGGAATTCCAATGCAACCCCTGTAAAAATTTGAAATTTTTTTTTCATCCCCGATTTGAAAACTGTTTATGTAGAATTAAGATCGCACCTTTCCTGAATTCAAATCTGCTTTTGGAGTTGAACTGCGACTTATAATTTTCAAGAAAATGGAATTTTTCTATCGCTCTTCGAGGTAGTCAGGAATTCCAATGCAACCCCTGTAAAAATTTGAAATTTTTTTTTTCATCCCCGATTTGAAAACTGTTTATGTAGAATTAAGCTCGCACCTTTCCTGAATTCAAAACTGCTTTTGGAGTTGAGCTGCGACTTATAGTTTTCGAGAAAATATAATTTTTCTATCGCTCTTCAAGGTGGTCAGGAATTCCAATGCAACCCCTGTAAAAATTTGAAATTTTTTTTTCATCCCCGATTTGAAAACTGTTTATGTAGAATTAAGCTCGCACCTTTCCTGAATTCAAAACTGCTTTTGGAGTTGAGCTGCGACTTATAGTTTTCGAGAAAATGGAATTTTTCTATCGCTCTTCGAGGTGGTCAGGAATTCCAATGCAACCCCTGTAAAAATTTGAAATTTTTTTTTTCATCCCCGATTTGAAAACTGTTTATGTAGAATTAAGCTCGCACCTTTCCTGAATTCAAATCTGCTTTTGGAGTAGAACTGCGACTTATAGTTTTCGAGAAAATGGAATTTTTCTATCGCTCTTCGAGGTAGTCAGGAATTCCAATGCAACCCCTGTAAAAATTTGAAATTTTTTTCTCGCACCTTTCCTGAATTCAAAACTGCTTTTGGAGTTGAGCTGCGACTTATAGTTTTCGAGAAAATGGAATTTTTCTATCGCTCCTCGAGGTAGTCAGAAATTCCAATGCAACCCCTGTAAAAATTTGAAATTTTTTTTTTCTTCCCCGATTTGAAAACTGTTTATGTAGAATTAAGCTCGTACCTTTCCTGAATTCAAATCTGCTTTTGGAGTTGAGCTGCGACTTATAGTTTTCAAGAAAATAGAATTTTTCTATCGCTCTTCGAGGTGGTCAGGAATTCCAATGCAACCCCTGTAAAAATTTGAAATTTTTTTTTCATCCCCGATTTGAAAACTGTTTATGTAGAATTAAGCTCGCACCTTTCCTGAATTCAAAACTGCTTTTGGAGTTGAGCTGCGACTTATAGTTTTCGAGAAAATGGAATTTTTCTATCGCTCTTCGAGGTAGTCAGGAATTCCAATGCAACCCCTGTAAAAATTTTAAATTTTTTTTTTCATCCCCGATTTGAAAACTGTTTATGTAGAATTAAGCTCGCACCTTTCCTGAATTCAAATCTGCTTTTGGAGTTGAGCTGCGACTTATAGTATTCGAGAAAATGGAATTTTTCTATCGCTCTTCAAGGTGGTCAGGAATTCCAATGCAACCCCTGTAAAAATTTGAAATTTTTTTTTCATCCCCGATTTGAAAACTGTTTATGTAGAATTAAGCTCGTACCTTTCCTGAATTCAAATCTGCTTTTGGAGTTGAGCTGCGCCTTATAGTTTTCAAGAAAATAGAATTTTTCTATCGCTCTTCGAGGTGGTCAGGAATTCCAATGCAACCCCTGTAAAAATTTGAAATTTTTTTTTCATCCCCGATTTGAAAACTGTTTATGTAGAATTAAGCTCGCACCTTTCCTGAATTCAAATCTGCTTTTGGAGTTGAGCTGCGACTTATAGTTTTCGAGAAAATGGAATTTTTCTATCGCTCTTCGAGGTGGTCAGGAATTCCAATGCAACCCCCGTAAAAATTTTAAATTTTTTTTTTCATCCCCGATTTGAAAACTGTTTATGGAGAATTAAGCTCGCACCTTTCCTGAATTCAAATCTGCTTTTGGAGTTGAACTGCGACTTATAGTTTTCGAGAAAATGGAATTTTTCTATCGCTCTTCAAGGTGGTCAGGAATTCCAATGCAACCCCTGTAAAAATTTGAAATTTTTTTTTCATCCCCGATTTGAAAACTGTTTATGTAGAATTAAGCTCGCACCTTTCCTGAATTCAAATCTGCTTTTGGAGTTGAACTGCGACTTATAGTTTTCGAGAAAATGGAATTTTTCTATCGCTCTTCGAGGTGGTCAGGAATTCCAATGCAACCCCTGTAAAAATTTGAAATTTTTTTTTTCATCCCCGATTTGAAAACTGTTTATGTAGAATTAAGATCGCACCTTTCCTGAATTCAAATCTGCTTTTGGAGTTGAACTGCGACTTATAATTTTCAAGAAAATGGAATTTTTCTATCGCTCTTCGAGGTAGTCAGGAATTCCAATGCAACCCCTGTAAAAATTTGAAATTTTTTTTTTCATCCCCGATTTGAAAACTGTTTATGTAGAATTAAGCTCGCACCTTTCCTGAATTCAAAACTGCTTTTGGAGTTGAGCTGCGACTTATAGTTTTCGAGAAAATATAATTTTTCTATCGCTCTTCAAGGTGGTCAGGAATTCCAATGCAACCCCTGTAAAAATTTGAAATTTTTTTTTCATCCCCGATTTGAAAACTGTTTATGTAGAATTAAGCTCGCACCTTTCCTGAATTCAAAACTGCTTTTGGAGTTGAGCTGCGACTTATAGTTTTCGAGAAAATGGAATTTTTCTATCGCTCTTCGAGGTGGTCAGGAATTCCAATGCAACCCCTGTAAAAATTTGAAATTTTTTTTTTCATCCCCGATTTGAAAACTGTTTATGTAGAATTAAGCTCGCACCTTTCCTGAATTCAAATCTGCTTTTGGAGTAGAACTGCGACTTATAGTTTTCGAGAAAATGGAATTTTTCTATCCCTCTTCGAGGTAGTCAGGAATTCCAATGCAACCCCTGTAAAAATTTGAAATTTTTTTCTCGCACCTTTCCTGAATTCAAAACTGCTTTTGGAGTTGAGCTGCGACTTATAGTTTTCGAGAAAATGGAATTTTTCTATCGCTCCTCGAGGTAGTCAGAAATTCCAATGCAACCCCTGTAAAAATTTGAAATTTTTTTTTTCTTCCCCGATTTGAAAACTGTTTATGTAGAATTAAGCTCGTACCTTTCCTGAATTCAAATCTGCTTTTGGAGTTGAGCTGCGACTTATAGTTTTCAAGAAAATAGAATTTTTCTATCGCTCTTCGAGGTGGTCAGGAATTCCAATGCAACCCCTGTAAAAATTTGAAATTTTTTTTTCATCCCCGATTTGAAAACTGTTTATGTAGAATTAAGCTCGCACCTTTCCTGAATTCAAAACTGCTTTTGGAGTTGAGCTGCGACTTATAGTTTTCGAGAAAATGGAATTTTTCTATCGCTCTTCGAGGTAGTCAGGAATTCCAATGCAACCCCTGTAAAAATTTTAAATTTTTTTTTTCATCTTCGATTTGAAAACTGTTTATGTAGAATTAAGCTCGCACCTTTCCTGAATTCAAATCTGCTTTTGGAGTTGAGCTGCGACTTATAGTTTTCGAGAAAATGGAATTTTTCTATCGCTCTTCGAGGTGGTCAGGAATTCCAATGCAACCCCCGTAAAAATTTGAAATTTTTTTTTTCATCCCCGATTTGAAAACTGTTTATGGAGAATTAAGCTCGCACCTTTCCTGAACTCAAATCTGCTTTTGGAGTTGAGTTGCGACTTATAGTTTTCGAGAAAATGGAATTTTTCTATCGCTCTTCGAGGTGGTCAGGAATTCCAATGCAACCCCTGTAAAAATTTGAAATTTTTTTTTTCATCCCTGATTTGAAAACTGTTTATTTAGAATTAAGCTCGCACCTTTCCTGAATTCAAATCTGCTTTTGGAGTTGAACTGCGACTTATAGTTTTCGAGAAAATGGAATATTTCTATCGCTCTTCAAGGTGGTCAGGAATTCCAATGCAACCCCTGTAAAAATTTGAAATTTTTTTCTCTTCCCCGATTTGAAAACTGTTTATGTAGAATTAATTAATAAGAATTAAGCTCGTACCAACCCCTGTAAAGATTTGAAATTTTTTTTTCATCCCCGATTTGAAAACTGTTTATGTAGAATTAAGCTCGCACCTTTCCTGAATTCAAATCTGCTTTTGGAGTAGAACTGCGACTTATAGTTTTCGAGAAAATGGAATTTTTCTATCGCTCTTCGAGTCAGGAATTCCAATGCAACCCCTGTAAAAATTTGAAATTTTTTTTTTCTTCCCCGATTTGAAAACTGTTTATGTAGAATTAAGCTCGTACCTTTCCTGAATTCAAATCTGCTTTTGGAGTTGAGCTGCGACTTATAGTTTTCGAGAAAATGGAATTTTTCTATCGCTCTTCGAGGTGGTCAGGAATTCCAATGCAACCCCTGTAAAAATTTGAATTTTTTTTTTCATCCCCGATTTGAAAACTGCTTATGTAGAATTAAGCTCGCACCTTTCCTGAACTCAAATCTGCTTTTGGAGTTGAGCTGCGACTTATAGTTTTCGAGAAAATGGAATTTTTCTATCGCTCTTCGAGGTAGTCAGGAATTCCAACGCAATCCCTGTAAAAATTTGAAATTTTTTTTTTCATCCCCGATTTGAAAACTGTTTATGTAGAATTAAGCTCGCACCTTTCCTGAATTCAAATCTGCTTTTGGAGTTGAGCTGCGACTTATAGTTTTCGAGAAAATGGAATTTTTCTATCGCTCTTCGAGGTGGTCAGGAATTCCAATGCAACCCCCGTAAAAATTTGAAATTTTTTTTTCATCCCCGATTTGAAAACTGTTTATGGAGAATTAAGCTCGCACCTTTCCTGAACTCAAATCTGCTTTTGGAGTTGAGTTGCGACTTATAGTTTTCGAGAAAATGGGATTTTTCTATCGCTCTTCGAGGTGGTCAGGAATTCCAATGCAACCCCTGCAAAAATTTGAAATTTTTTTTTTCATCCCCGATTTGAAAACTGTTTATGTAGAATTAAGCTCGCACCTTTCCTGAATTCAAATCTGCTTTTGGAGTTGAACTGCGACTTATAGTTCTCGAGAAAATGGAATTTTTCTATCGCTCTTCAAGGTGGTCAGGAATTCCAATGCAACCCCTGTAAAAATTTGAAATTTTTTTTCATCCCCGATTTGAAAACTGTTTATGTAGAATTAAGCTCGCACCTTTCCTGAATTCAAATCTGCTTTTGGAGTAGAACTGCGACTTATAGTTTTCGAGAAAATGGAATTTTTCTATCGCTCTTCGAGGTAGTCAGGAATTCCAATGCAACCCCTGTAAAAATTTGAAATTTTTTTTTTCTTCCCCGATTTGAAAACTGTTTATGTAGAATTAAGCTCGTACCTTTCCTGAATTCAAATCTGCTTTTGGAGTTGAGCTGCGACTTATAGTTTTCGAGAAAATGGAATTTTTCTATCGCTCTTCGAGGTGGTCAGGAATTCCAATGCAACCCCCGTAAAAATTTGAACTTTTTTTTTTCATCCCCGATTTGAAAACTGTTTATGTAGAATTAAGCTCGCACCTTTCCTGAATTCAAATCTGCTTTTGGAGTAGAACTGCGACTTATAGTTTTCGAGAAAATGGAATTTTTCTATCGCTCTTCGAGGTAGTCAGGAATTTCAATGCAACCCCTGTAAAAATTTGAAATTTTTTTTTTCTTCCCCGATTTGAAAACTGTTTATGTAGAATTAAGCTCGTACCTTTCCTGAATTCAAATCTGCTTTTGGAGTTGAGCTGCGACTTATAGTTTTCAAGAAAATGGAATTTTTCTATCGCTCTTCGAGGTGGTCAGGAATTCCCTGTAAAAATTTGAAATTTTTTTTTTCATCCCCGATTTGAAAACTGTTTATGTAGAATTAAGCTCGCACCTTTCCTGAATTCAAAACTGCTTTTGGAGTTGAGCTGCGACTTATAGTTTTCGAGAAAATGGAATTTTTCTATCGCTCTTCGAGGTAGTCAGGAATTCCAATGCAACCCCTGTAAAAATTTGAAATTTTTTTTTTCATCCCCGATTTGAAAACTGTTTATGTAGAATTAAGCTCGCACCTTTCCTGAACTCAAAACTGCTTTTGGAGTTGAGCTGCGACTTATAGTTTTCGAGAAAATGGAATTTTTCTATCGCTCTTCGAGGTGGTCAGGAATTCCAATGCAAATCCCGTAAAAATTTGAAATTTTTTTTTTCATCCCCGATTTGAAAATTGTTTATGGAGAATTAAGCTCGCACCTTTCCTGAACTCAAATCTGCTTTTGGAGTTGAGTTGCGACTTATAGTTTTCGAGAAAATGGGATTTTTCTATCGCTCTTCGAGGTGGTCAGGAATTCCAATGCAACCCCCGTAAAAATTTGAAATTTTTTTTTTCATCCCCGATTTGAAAACTGTTTATGTAGAATTAAGCTCGCACCTTTCCTGAATTCAAAACTGCTTTTGGAGTTGAGCTGCGACTTATAGTTTTCGAGAAAATGGAATTTTTCTATTGCTCTTCGAGGTAGTCAGGAATTCCAATGCAACCCCTGTAAAAATTAGAAATTTTTTTTTTCATCCCCGATTTGAAAACTGTTTATGGAGAATTAAGCTCGCACCTCTCCTGAACTCAAATCTGCTTTTGGAGTTGAGTTGCGACTTATAGTTTTCGAGAAAATGGAATTTTTCTATCGCTCTTCGAGGTGGTCAGGAATTCCAATGCAACCCCTGCAAAAATTTGAAATTTTTTTTTTCATCCCCGATTTGAAAACTGTTTATGTAGAATTAAGCTCGCACCTTTCCTGAATTCAAATCTGCTTTTGGAGTTGAACTGCGACTTATAGTTCTCGAGAAAATGGAATTTTTCTATCGCTCTTCAAGGTGGTCAGGAATTCCAATGCAACCCCCGTAAAGATTTGAATTTTTTTTTTTCATCCCCGATTTGAAAACTGTTTATGGAGAATTAAGCTCGCACCTTTCCTGAACTCAAATCTGCTTTTGGAGTTGAGTTGCGACTTATAGTTTTCGAGAAAATGGAATTTTTCTATCGCTCTTCGAGGTGGTCAGGAATTCCAATGCAACCCCTGCAAAAATTTGAAATTTTTTTTTTCATCCCCGATTTGAAAACTGTTTATGTAGAATTAAGCTCGCACCTTTCCTGAATTCAAATCTGCTTTTGGAGTTGAACTGCGACTTATAGTTCTCGAGAAAATGGAATTTTTCTATCGCTCTTCAAGGTGGTCAGGAATTCCAATGCAACCCCTGTAAAAATTTGAAATTTTTTTTTCATCCCCGATTTGAAAACTGTTTATGTAGAATTAAGCTCGCACCTTTCCTGAATTCAAATCTGCTTTTGGAGTAGAACTGCGACTTATAGTTTTCGAGAAAATGGAATTTTTCTATCGCTCTTCGAGGTAGTCAGGAATTCCAATGCAACCCCTGTAAAAATTTGAAATTTTTTTTTTCTTCCCCGATTTGAAAACTGTTTATGTAGAATTAAGCTCGTACCTTTCCTGAATTCAAATCTGCTTTTGGAGTTGAGCTGCGACTTATAGTTTTCGAGAAAATGGAATTTTTCTATCGCTCTTCGAGGTGGTCAGGAATTCCAATGCAACCCCCGTAAAAATTTGAAATTTTTTTTTTCATCTCCGATTTGAAAACTGTTTATGGAGAATTAAGCTCGCACCTTTCCTGAACTCAAATCTGCTTTTGGAGTTGAGTTGCGACTTATAGTTTTCGAGAAAATGGAATTTTTCTATCGCTCTTCGAGGTGGTCAGGAATTCCAATGCAACCCCTGCAAAAATTTGAAATTTTTTTTTTCATCCCCGATTTGAAAACTGTTTATGTAGAATTAAGCTCGCACCTTTCCTGAATTCAAATCTGCTTTTGGAGTTGAACTGCGACTTATAGTTTTCGAGAAAATGGAATTTTTCTATCGCTCTTCAAGGTGGTCAGGAATTCCAATGCAACCCCTGTAAAAATTTGAAATTTTTTTTTCATCCCCGATTTGAAAACTGTTTATGTAGAATTAAGCTCGCACCTTTCCTGAATTCAAATCTGCTTTTGGAGTTGAACTGCGACTTATAGTTTTCGAGAAAATGGAATTTTTCTATCGCTCTTCGAGGTAGTCAGGAATTCCAATGCAACCCCTGTAAAAATTTGAAATTTTTTTTTTCATCCCCGATTTGAAAACTGTTTATGTAGAATTAAGCTCGCACCTTTCCTGAATTCAAATCTGCTTTTGGAGTTGAACTGCAACTTATAGTTTTCGAGAAAATGGAATTTTTCTATCGCTCTTCGAGGTAGTCAGGAATTCCAATGCAACCCCTGTAAAAATTTTAAATTTTTTTTTTCATCCCCGATTTGAAAACTGTTTATGTAGAATTAAGCTCGCACCTTTCCTGAATTCAAATCTGCTTTTGGAGTTGAACTGCGACTTATAATTTTCGAGAAAATGGAATTTTTCTATCGCTCTTCGAGGTAGTCAGGAATTCCAATGCAACCCCTGTAAAAATTTGAAATTTTTTTTTTTCATCCCCGATTTGAAAACTGTTTATGTAGAATTAAGCTCGCACCTTTCCTGAATTCAAAACTGCTTTTGGAGTTGAGCTGCGACTTATAGTTTTCGAGAAAATGGAATTTTTCTATCGCTCCTCGAGGTAGTCAGAAATTCCAATGCAACCCCTGTAAAAATTTGAAATTTTTTTTTTCATCCCCGATTTGAAAACTGTTTATGTAGAATTAAGCTCGCACCTTTCCTGAATTCAAATCTGCTTTTGGAGTTGAGCTGCGACTTATAGTTTTCGAGAAAATGGAATTTTTCTATCGCTCTTCGAGGTAGTCAGGAATTCCAATGCAACCCCCGTAAAAATTTGAAATTTTTTTTTTCATCCCCGATTTGAAAACTGTTTATGTAGAATTAAGCTCGCACCTTTCCTGAATTCAAATCTGCTTTTGGAGTAGAACTGCGACTTATAGTTTTCGAGAAAATGGAATTTTTCTATCGCTCTTCGAGGTAGTCAGGAATTTCAATGCAACCCCTGTAAAAATCTTAAATTTTTTTTTTCTTCCCCGATTTGAAAACTGTTTATGTAGAATTAAGCTCGTACCTTTCCTGAATTCAAATCTGCTTTTGGAGTTGAGCTGCGACTTATAGTTTTCGAGAAAATGGAATTTTTCTATCGCTCTTCGAGTTAGTCAGGAATTCCAATGCAACCCCTGTAAAAATTTGAAATTTTTTTTTTCATCCCCGATTTGAAAACTGTTTATGTAGAATTAAGCTCGCACCTTTCCTGAATTCAAATCTGCTTTTGGAGTTGAGCTGCGACTTATAGTTTTCGAGAAAATGGAATTTTTCTATTGCTCTTCGAGGTAGTCAGGAATTCCAATGCAACCCCTGTAAAAATTTGAAATTTTTTTTTTCATCCCCGATTTGAAAACTGTTTATGGAGAATTAAGCTCGCACCTCTCCTGAACTCAAATCTGCTTTTGGAGTTGAGTTGCGACTTATAGTTTTCGAGAAAATGGAATTTTTCTATCGCTCTTCGAGGTGGTCAGGAATTCCAATGCAACCCCTGCAAAAATTTGAAATTTTTTTTTTCATCCCCGATTTGAAAACTGTTTATGTAGAATTAAGCTCGCACCTTTCCTGAATTCAAATCTGCTTTTGGAGTTGAACTGCGACTTATAGTTCTCGAGAAAATGGAATTTTTCTATCGCTCTTCAAGGTGGTCAGGAATTCCAATGCAACCCCCGTAAAGATTTGAATTTTTTTTTTCATCCCCGATTTGAAAACTGTTTATGGAGAATTAAGCTCGCACCTTTCCTGAACTCAAATCTGCTTTTGGAGTTGAGTTGCGACTTATAGTTTTCGAGAAAATGGAATTTTTCTATCGCTCTTCGAGGTGGTCAGGAATTCCAATGCAACCCCTGCAAAAATTTGAAATTTTTTTTTTCATCCCCGATTTGAAAACTGTTTATGTAGAATTAAGCTCGCACCTTTCCTGAATTCAAATCTGCTTTTGGAGTTGAACTGCGACTTATAGTTCTCGAGAAAATGGAATTTTTCTATCGCTCTTCAAGGTGGTCAGGAATTCCAATGCAACCCCTGTAAAAATTTGAAATTTTTTTTTCATCCCCGATTTGAAAACTGTTTATGTAGAATTAAGCTCGCACCTTTCCTGAATTCAAATCTGCTTTTGGAGTAGAACTGCGACTTATAGTTTTCGAGAAAATGGAATTTTTCTATCGCTCTTCGAGGTAGTCAGGAATTCCAATGCAACCCCTGTAAAAATTTGAAATTTTTTTTTTCTTCCCCGATTTGAAAACTGTTTATGTAGAATTAAGCTCGTACCTTTCCTGAATTCAAATCTGCTTTTGGAGTTGAGCTGCGACTTATAGTTTTCGAGAAAATGGAATTTTTCTATCGCTCTTCGAGGTGGTCAGGAATTCCAATGCAACCCCCGTAAAAATTTGAAATTTTTTTTTTCATCTCCGATTTGAAAACTGTTTATGGAGAATTAAGCTCGCACCTTTCCTGAACTCAAATCTGCTTTTGGAGTTGAGTTGCGACTTATAGTTTTCGAGAAAATGGAATTTTTCTATCGCTCTTCGAGGTGGTCAGGAATTCCAATGCAACCCCTGCAAAAATTTGAAATTTTTTTTTTCATCCCCGATTTGAAAACTGTTTATGTAGAATTAAGCTCGCACCTTTCCTGAATTCAAATCTGCTTTTGGAGTTGAACTGCGACTTATAGTTTTCGAGAAAATGGAATTTTTCTATCGCTCTTCAAGGTGGTCAGGAATTCCAATGCAACCCCTGTAAAAATTTGAAATTTTTTTTTCATCCCCGATTTGAAAACTGTTTATGTAGAATTAAGCTCGCACCTTTCCTGAATTCAAATCTGCTTTTGGAGTTGAACTGCGACTTATAGTTTTCGAGAAAATGGAATTTTTCTATCGCTCTTCGAGGTAGTCAGGAATTCCAATGCAACCCCTGTAAAAATTTGAAATTTTTTTTTTCATCCCCGATTTGAAAACTGTTTATGTAGAATTAAGCTCGCACCTTTCCTGAATTCAAATCTGCTTTTGGAGTTGAACTGCAACTTATAGTTTTCGAGAAAATGGAATTTTTCTATCGCTCTTCGAGGTAGTCAGGAATTCCAATGCAACCCCTGTAAAAATTTTAAATTTTTTTTTTCATCCCCGATTTGAAAACTGTTTATGTAGAATTAAGCTCGCACCTTTCCTGAATTCAAATCTGCTTTTGGAGTTGAACTGCGACTTATAATTTTCGAGAAAATGGAATTTTTCTATCGCTCTTCGAGGTAGTCAGGAATTCCAATGCAACCCCTGTAAAAATTTGAAATTTTTTTTTTCATCCCCGATTTGAAAACTGTTTATGTAGAATTAAGCTCGCACCTTTCCTGAATTCAAAACTGCTTTTGGAGTTGAGCTGCGACTTATAGTTTTCGAGAAAATGGAATTTTTCTATCGCTCCTCGAGGTAGTCAGAAATTCCAATGCAACCCCTGTAAAAATTTGAAATTTTTTTTTTCATCCCCGATTTGAAAACTGTTTATGTAGAATTAAGCTCGCACCTTTCCTGAATTCAAATCTGCTTTTGGAGTTGAGCTGCGACTTATAGTTTTCGAGAAAATGGAATTTTTCTATCGCTCTTCGAGGTAGTCAGGAATTCCAATGCAACCCCCGTAAAAATTTGAAATTTTTTTTTTCATCCCCGATTTGAAAACTGTTTATGTAGAATTAAGCTCGCACCTTTCCTGAATTCAAATCTGCTTTTGGAGTAGAACTGCGACTTATAGTTTTCGAGAAAATGGAATTTTTCTATCGCTCTTCGAGGTAGTCAGGAATTTCAATGCAACCCCTGTAAAAATCTTAAATTTTTTTTTTCTTCCCCGATTTGAAAACTGTTTATGTAGAATTAAGCTCGTACCTTTCCTGAATTCAAATCTGCTTTTGGAGTTGAGCTGCGACTTATAGTTTTCGAGAAAATGGAATTTTTCTATCGCTCTTCGAGTTAGTCAGGAATTCCAATGCAACCCCTGTAAAAATTTGAAATTTTTTTTTTCATCCCCGATTTGAAAACTGTTTATGTAGAATTAAGCTCGCACCTTTCCTGAATTCAAATCTGCTTTTGGAGTTGAGCTGCGACTTATAGTTTTCGAGAAAATGGAATTTTTCTATCGCTCTTCGAGGTAGTCAGGAATTCCAATGCAACCCCTGTAAAAATTTGAAATTTTTTTTTCATCCCCGATTTGAAAACTGTTTATGTAGAATTAAGCTCGCACCTTTCCTGAATTCAAATCTGCTTTTGGAGTTGAACTGCGACTTATAGTTTTCGAGAAAATGGAATTTTTCTATCGCTCTTCGAGGTAGTCAGGAATTCCAATGCAACCCCTGTAAAAATTTGAAATTTTTTTTTTCATCCCCGATTTGAAAACTGTTTATGTAGAATTAAGCTCGCACCTTTCCTGAATTCAAATCTGCTTTTGGAGTTGAACTGCAACTTATAGTTTTCGAGAAAATGGAATTTTTCTATCGCTCTTCGAGGTAGTCAGGAATTCCAATGCAACCCCTGTAAAAATTTGAAATTTTTTTTTTCATCCCCGATTTGAAAACTGTTTATGTAGAATTAAGCTCGCACCTTTCCTGAATTCAAATCTGCTTTTGGAGTTGAACTGCGACTTATAATTTTCGAGAAAATGGAATTTTTCTATCGCTCTTCGAGGTAGTCAGGAATTCCAATGCAACCCCTGTAAAAATTTGAAATTTTTTTTTTCATCCCCGATTTGAAAACTGTTTATGTAGAATTAAGCTCGCACCTTTCCTGAATTCAAAACTGCTTTTGGAGTTGAGCTGCGACTTATAGTTTTCGAGAAAATGGAATTTTTCTATCGCTCCTCGAGGTAGTCAGAAATTCCAATGCAACCCCTGTAAAAATTTGAAATTTATTTTTCATCCCCGATTTGAAAACTCTTTATGTAGAATTAAGCTCGCACCTTTCCTGAATTCAAATCTGCTTTTGGAGTTGAACTGCGACTTATAGTTTTCGAGAAAATGGAATTTTTCTATCGCTCTTCGAGGTAGTCAGGAATTCCAATGCAACCCCCGTAAAAATTTGAAATTTTTTTTTTCATCCCCGATTTGAAAACTGTTTATGTAGAATTAAGCTCGCACCTTTCCTGAATTCAAATCTGCTTTTGGAGTAGAACTGCGACTTATAGTTTTCGAGAAAATGGAATTTTTCTATCGCTCTTCGAGGTAGTCAGGAATTTCAATGCAACCCCTGTAAAAATCTTAAATTTTTTTTTTCTTCCCCGATTTGAAAACTGTTTATGTAGAATTAAGCTCGTACCTTTCCTGAATTCAAATCTGCTTTTGGAGTTGAGCTGCGACTTATAGTTTTCAAGAAAATGGAATTTTTCTATCGCTCTTCGAGGTGGTCAGGAATTCCAATGCAACCCCTGTAAAAATTTGAAATTTTTTTTTTCATCCCCGATTTGAAAACTGTTTATGTAGAATTAAGCTCGCACCTTTCCTGAATTCAAAACTGCTTTTGGAGTTGAGCTGCGACTTATAGTTTTCGAGAAAATGGAATTTTTCTATCGCTCTTCGAGGTAGTCAGGAATTCCAATGCAACCCCTGTAAAAATTTGAAATTTTTTTTTTCATCCCCGATTTGAAAACTGTTTATGTAGAATTAAGCTCGCACCTTTCCTGAATTCAAATCTGCTTTTGGAGTTGAGCTGCGACTTATAGTTTTCGAGAAAATGGAATTTTTCTATCGCTCTTCGAGGTAGTCAGGAATTCCAATGCAACCCCTGTAAAAATTTGAAATTTTTTTTTTCATCCCCGATTTGAAAACTGTTTATGTAGAATTAAGCTCGCACCTTTCCTGAATTCAAATCTGCTTTTGGAGTTGAGCTGCGACTTATAGTTTTCGAGAAAATGGAATTTTTCTATCGCTCTTCGATGTAGTCAGGAATTCCAATGCAACCCCTGTAAAAATTTGAAATTTTTTTTTCATCCCCGATTTGAAAACTGTTTATGTAGAATTAAGCTCGCACCTTTCCTGAATTCAAATCTGCTTTTGGAGTTGAACTGCGACTTATAGTTTTCGAGAAAATGGAATTTTTCTATCGCTCTTCGAGGTAGTCAGGAATTCCAATGCAACCCCTGTAAAAATTTGAAATTTTTTTTTTCATCCCCGATTTGAAAACTGTTTATGTAGAACTAAGCTCGCACCTTTCCTGAATTCAAATCTGCTTTTGGAGTTGAACTGCGACTTATAATTTTCGAGAAAATGGAATTTTTCTATCGCTCTTCGAGGTAGTCAGGAATTCCAATGCAACCCCTGTAAAAATTTGAAATTTTTTTTTTCATCCCCGATTTGAAAACTGTTTATGTAGAATTAAGCTCGCACCTTTCCTGAATTCAAAACTGCTTTTGGAGTTGAGCTGCGACTTATAGTTTTCGAGAAAATGGAATTTTTCTATCGCTCCTCGAGGTAGTCAGAAATTCCAATGCAACCCCTGTAAAAATTTGAAATTTTTTTTTCATCCCCGATTTGAAAACTGTTTATGTAGAATTAAGCTCGCACCTTTCCTGAATTCAAATCTGCTTTTGGAGTTGAGCTGCGACTTATAGTTTTCGAGAAAATGGAATTTTTCTATCGCTCTTCGAGGTAGTCAGGAATTCCAATGCAACCCCCGTAAAAATTTGAAATTTTTTTTTTCATCCCCGATTTGAAAACTGTTTATGTAGAATTAAGCTCGCACCTTTCCTGAATTCAAATCTGCTTTTGGAGTAGAACTGCGACTTATAGTTTTCGAGAAAATTGAATTTTTCTATCGCTCTTCGAGGTAGTCAGGAATTTCAATGCAACCCCTGTAAAAATTTGAAATTTTTTTTTTCTTCCCCGATTTGAAAACTGTTTATGTAGAATTAAGCTCGTACCTTTCCTGAATTCAAATCTGCTTTTGGAGTTGAGCTGCGACTTATAGTTTTGGAGAAAATGGAACTTTTCTATCGCTCTTCGAGGTGGTCAGGAATTCCAATGCAACCCCTGTAAAAATTTGAAATTTTTTTTTTCCTCCCCGATTTGAAAACTGTTTATGTAGAATTAAGCTCGCACCTTTCCTGAATTCAAATCTGCTTTTGGAGTTGAGCTGCGACTTATAGTTTTCGAGAAAATGGAATTTTTCTATCGCTCTTCGAGGTAGTCAGGAATTCCAATGCAACCCCTGTAAAAATTTGAAATTTTTTTTTTCCTCCCCGATTTGAAAACTGTTTATGTAGAATTAAGCTCGCACCTTTCCTGAATTCAGATCTGCTTTTGGAGTTGAGCTGCGACTTATAGTTTTCGAGAAAATGGAATTTTTCAATCGCTCTTCGAGGTGGTCAGGAATTCCAATGCAACCCCTGTAAAAATTTTAAATTTTTTTTTCATCCCCGATTTGAAAACTGTTTATGTAGAATTAAGCTCGCACCTTTCCTGAATTCAAAACTGCTTTTGGAGTTGAGCTGCGACTTATAGTTTTCGAGAAAATGGAATTTTTCTATCGCTCCTCGAGGTAGTCAGAAATTCCAATGCAACCCCTGTAAAAATTTGAAATTTTTTTTTCATCCCCGATTTGAAAACTGTTTATGTAGAATTAAGCTCGCACCTTTCCTGAATTCAAATCTGCTTTTGGAGTTGAGCTGCGACTTATAGTTTTCGAGAAAATGGAATTTTTCTATCGCTCTTCGAGGTAGTCAGGAATTCCAATGCAACCCCCGTAAAAATTTGAAATTTTTTTTTTCATCCCCGATTTGAAAACTGTTTATGTAGAATTAAGCTCGCACCTTTCCTGAATTCAAATCTGCTTTTGGAGTAGAACTGCGACTTATAGTTTTCGAGAAAATTGAATTTTTCTATCGCTCTTCGAGGTAGTCAGGAATTTCAATGCAACCCCTGTAAAAATTTGAAATTTTTTTTTTCTTCCCCGATTTGAAAACTGTTTATGTAGAATTAAGCTCGTACCTTTCCTGAATTCAAATCTGCTTTTGGAGTTGAGCTGCGACTTATAGTTTTGGAGAAAATGGAACTTTTCTATCGCTCTTCGAGGTGGTCAGGAATTCCAATGCAACCCCTGTAAAAATTTGAAATTTTTTTTTTCCTCCCCGATTTGAAAACTGTTTATGTAGAATTAAGCTCGCACCTTTCCTGAATTCAAATCTGCTTTTGGAGTTGAGCTGCGACTTATAGTTTTCGAGAAAATGGAATTTTTCTATCGCTCTTCGAGGTAGTCAGGAATTCCAATGCAACCCCTGTAAAAATTTGAAATTTTTTTTTTCCTCCCCGATTTGAAAACTGTTTATGTAGAATTAAGCTCGCACCTTTCCTGAATTCAGATCTGCTTTTGGAGTTGAGCTGCGACTTATAGTTTTCGAGAAAATGGAATTTTTCAATCGCTCTTCGAGGTGGTCAGGAATTCCAATGCAACCCCTGTAAAAATTTTAAATTTTTTTTTCATCCCCGATTTGAAAATTGTTTATGTAGAATTAAGCTCGCACCTTTCCTGAATTCAAATCTGCTTTTGGAGTTGAGCTGCGACTTATAGTTTTCGAGAAAATGGAATTTTTCTATCGCTCTTCGAGGTGGTCAGGGATTCCAATGCAACCCCTGTAAAAATTTGAAATTTTTTTTTTCCTCCCCGATTTGAAAACTGTTTATGTAGAATTAAGCTCGCACCTTTCCTGAACTCAAATCTGCTTTTGGAGTTGAGCTGCGACTTATAGTTTTCGAGAAAATGGAATTTTTCTATCGGTCTTCGATTTGGTCAGGAATTCCAATGCAACCCCTGTAAAAATTTGAAATTTTTTTTTCCTCCCCGATTTTAAAACTGTTTATGTAGAATTAAGCTCGCACCTTTCCTGAATTCAAATCTGCTTTTGGAGTTGAGCTGCGACTTATAGTTTTCGAGAAAATGGAATTTTTCTATCGCTCTTCGAGGTAGTCAGGAATTCCAATGCAACCCCTGTAAAAATTTGAAATTTTTTTTTTCCTCCCCGATTTGAAAACTGTTTATGTAGAATTAAGCTCGCACCTTTCCTGAATTCAGATCTGCTTTTGGAGTTGAGCTGCGACTTATAGTTTTCGAGAAAATGGAATTTTTCTATCGCTCTTCGAGGTAGTCAGGAATTCCAATGCAACCCCTGTAAAAATTTGAAATTTTTTTTTTCATCCCCGATTTGAAAACTGTTTATGTAGAATTAAGCGCACCTTTCCTGAACTCAAATCTGCTTTTGGAGTTGAGCTGCGACTTATAGTTTTCGAGAAAATGGAATTTTTCTATCGCTCTTCGAGGTGGTCAGGAATTCCAATGCAACCAACCCCTGTAAAAATTTGAAATTTTTTTTTTCCTCCCCGATTTGAAAACTGTTTATGTAGAATTAAGCTCGCACCTTTCCTGAACTCAAATCTGCTTTTGGAGTTGAGCTGCGACTTATAGTTTTCGAGAAAATGGAATTTTTCAATCGCTCTTCGATTTGGTCAGGAATTCCAATGCAACCCCTGTAAAAATTTGAAATTTTTTTTTCCTCCCCGATTTTAAAACTGTTTATGTAGAATTAAGCTCGCACCTTTCCTGAATTCAAATCTGCTTTTGGAGTTGAGCTGCGACTTATAGTTTTCGAGAAAATGGAATTTTTCAATCGCTCTTCGAGGTGGTCAGGAATTCCAATGCAACCCCTGTAAAAATTTTAAATTTTTTTTTCATCCCCGATTTGAAAACTGTTTATGTAGAATTAAGCTCGCACCTTTCCTGAATTCAAATCTGCTTTTGGAGTTGAGCTGCGACTTATAGTTTTCGAGAAAATGGAATTTTTCAATCGCTCTTCGAGGTGGTCAGGAATTCCAATGCAACCCCTGTAAAAATTTTAAATTTTTTTTTCATCCCCGATTTGAAAACTGTTTATGTAGAATTAAGCTCGCACCTTTCCTGAATTCAAATCTGCTTTTGGAGTTGAGCTGCGACTTATAGTTTTCGAGAAAATGGAATTTTTCTATCGCTCTTCGAGGTAGTCAGGAATTCCAATGCAACCCCTGTAAAAATTTGAAATTTTTTTTTTTCCTCCCCGATTTGAAAACTGTTTATGTAGAATTAAGCTCGCACCTTTCCTGAATTCAAATCTGCTTTTGGAGTTGAGCTGCGACTTATAGTTTTCGAGAAAATAGAATTTTTCTATCGCTCTTCGAGGTGGTCAGGAATTCCAATGCAACCCCTGTAAAAATTTTAAATTTTTTTTTCCTCCCCGATTTTAAAACTGTTTATGTAGAATTAAGCTCGCACCTTTCCTGAATTCAAATCTGCTTTTCGAGTTGAGCTGCGACTTATAGTTTTCGAGAAAATGGAATTTTTCTATCGCTCTTCGAGGTAGTCAGGAATTCCAATTCCCTGTAAAAATTTGAAATTTTTTTTTTTCCTCCCCGATTTTAAAATTGTTTATGTAGAATTAAGCTCGCACCTTTCCTGAATTCAAATCTGCTTTTGGAGTTGAGCGGCGACTTATAGTTTTCGAGAAAATGGAATTTTTCTATCGCTCTTCGATGTGGTCAGGAATTCCAATGCAACCCCCGTAAAAATTTGAAATTTTTTTTTTCATCCCCGATTTGAAAACTGTTTATGTAGAATTAAGCTCGCACCTTTCCTGAATTCAAATCTGCTTTTGGAGTAGAACTGCGACTTATAGTTTTCGAGAAAATTGAATTTTTCTATCGCTCTTCGAGGTAGTCAGGAATTTCAATGCAACCCCTGTAAAAATTTGAATTTTTTTTTTTTCATCCCCGATTTGAAAACTGTTTATGTAGAATTAAGCTCGCACCTTTCCTGAATTCAAATCTGCTTTTGGAGTTGAGCTGCGACTTATAGTTTTCGAGAAAATGGAATTTTTCTATCGCTCTTCGAGGTAGTCAGGAATTCCAATGCAACCCCCGTAAAAATTTGAAATTTTTTTTTTCATCCCCGATTTGAAAACTGTTTATGTAGAATTAAGCTCGCACCTTTCCTGAATTCAAATCTGCTTTTGGAGTAGAACTGCGACTTATAGTTTTCGAGAAAATTGAATTTTTCTATCGCTCTTCGAGGTAGTCAGGAATTTCAATGCAACCCCTGTAAAAATTTGAAATTTTTTTTTTCTTCCCCGATTTGAAAACTGTTTATGTAGAATTAAGCTCGTACCTTTCCTGAATTCAAATCTGCTTTTGGAGTTGAGCTGCGACTTATAGTTTTGGAGAAAATGGAACTTTTCTATCGCTCTTCGAGGTGGTCAGGAATTCCAATGCAACCCCTGTAAAAATTTGAAATTTTTTTTTTCCTCCCCGATTTGAAAACTGTTTATGTAGAATTAAGCTCGCACCTTTCCTGAATTCAAATCTGCTTTTGGAGTTGAGCTGCGACTTATAGTTTTCGAGAAAATGGAATTTTTCTATCGCTCTTCGAGGTAGTCAGGAATTCCAATGCAACCCCTGTAAAAATTTGAAATTTTTTTTTTCCTCCCCGATTTGAAAACTGTTTATGTAGAATTAAGCTCGCACCTTTCCTGAATTCAGATCTGCTTTTGGAGTTGAGCTGCGACTTATAGTTTTCGAGAAAATGGAATTTTTCAATCGCTCTTCGAGGTGGTCAGGAATTCCAATGCAACCCCTGTAAAAATTTTAAATTTTTTTTTCATCCCCGATTTGAAAATTGTTTATGTAGAATTAAGCTCGCACCTTTCCTGAATTCAAATCTGCTTTTGGAGTTGAGCTGCGACTTATAGTTTTCGAGAAAATGGAATTTTTCTATCGCTCTTCGAGGTGGTCAGGGATTCCAATGCAACCCCTGTAAAAATTTGAAATTTTTTTTTTCCTCCCCGATTTGAAAACTGTTTATGTAGAATTAAGCTCGCACCTTTCCTGAACTCAAATCTGCTTTTGGAGTTGAGCTGCGACTTATAGTTTTCGAGAAAATGGAATTTTTCTATCGGTCTTCGATTTGGTCAGGAATTCCAATGCAACCCCTGTAAAAATTTGAAATTTTTTTTTCCTCCCCGATTTTAAAACTGTTTATGTAGAATTAAGCTCGCACCTTTCCTGAATTCAAATCTGCTTTTGGAGTTGAACTGCGACTTATAGTTTTCGAGAAAATGGAATTTTTCTATCGCTCTTCGAGGTAGTCAGGAATTCCAATGCAACCCCTGTAAAAATTTGAAATTTTTTTTTTCATCCCCGATTTGAAAACTGTTTATGTAGAATTAAGCTCGCACCTTTCCTGAATTCAGATCTGCTTTTGGCGTTGAGCTGCGACTTATAGTTTTCGAGAAAATGGAATTTTTCTATCGCTCTTCGAGGTAGTCAGGAATTCCAATGCAACCCCTGTAAAAATTTGAAATTTTTTTTTTCATCCCCGATTTGAAAACTGTTTATGTAGAATTAAGCGCACCTTTCCTGAACTCAAATCTGCTTTTGGAGTTGAGCTGCGACTTATAGTTTTCGAGAAAATGGAATTTTTCTATCGCTCTTCGAGGTGGTCAGGAATTCCAATGCAACCAACCCCTGTAAAAATTTGAAATTTTTTTTTTCCTCCCCGATTTGAAAACTGTTTATGTAGAATTAAGCTCGCACCTTTCCTGAACTCAAATCTGCTTTTGGAGTTGAGCTGCGACTTATAGTTTTCGAGAAAATGGAATTTTTCAATCGCTCTTCGATTTGGTCAGGAATTCCAATGCAACCCCTGTAAAAATTTGAAATTTTTTTTTCCTCCCCGATTTTAAAACTGTTTATGTAGAATTAAGCTCGCACCTTTCCTGAATTCAAATCTGCTTTTGGAGTTGAGCTGCGACTTATAGTTTTCGAGAAAATGGAATTTTTCAATCGCTCTTCGAGGTGGTCAGGAATTCCAATGCAACCCCTGTAAAAATTTTAAATTTTTTTTTCATCCCCGATTTGAAAACTGTTTATGTAGAATTAAGCTCGCACCTTTCCTGAATTCAAATCTGCTTTT
The DNA here is from genome assembly GCA_946965025.1 of Blera fallax. NCBI lineage: Eukaryota > Metazoa > Arthropoda > Insecta > Diptera > Syrphidae > Blera > Blera fallax. Next base: position 57,575,185 of record OX337244.1, read on the forward strand.
GGAGTTGAGCTGCGACTTATAGTTTTCGAGAAAATGGAATTTTTCAATCGCTCTTCGAGGTGGTCAGGAATTCCAATGCAACCCCTGTAAAAATTTTAAATTTTTTTTTCATCCCCGATTTGAAAACTGTTTATGTAGAATTAAGCTCGCACCTTTCCTGAATTCAAATCTGCTTTTGGAGTTGAGCTGCGACTTATAGTTTTCGAGAAAATGGAATTTTTCTATCGCTCTTCGAGGTAGTCAGGAATTCCAATGCAACCCCTGTAAAAATTTGAATTTTTTTTTTTTCATCCCCGATTTGAAAACTGTTTATGTAGAATTAAGCTCGCACCTTTCCTGAATTCAAATCTGCTTTTCGAGTTGAGCTGCGACTTATAGTTTTCGAGAAAATGGAATTTTTCTATCGCTCTTCGAGGTGGTCAGGAATTCCAATGCAACCCCTGTAAAAATTTTAAATTTTTTTTTCCTCCCCGATTTTAAAACTGTTTATGTAGAATTAAGCTCGCACCTTTCCTGAATTCAAATCTGCTTTTCGAGTTGAGCTGCGACTTATAGTTTTCGAGAAAATGGAATTTTTCTATCGCTCTTCGAGGTAGTCAGGAATTCCAATTCCCTGTAAAAATTTGAAATTTTTTTTTTTCCTCCCCGATTTTAAAATTGTTTATGTAGAATTAAGCTCGCACCTTTCCTGAATTCAAATCTGCTTTTGGAGTTGAGCGGCGACTTATAGTTTTCGAGAAAATGGAATTTTTCTATCGCTCTTCGATGTGGTCAGGAATTCCAATGCAACCCCTGTAAAAATTTGAAATTTTTTTTTTCCTCCCCGATTTGAAAACTGTTTATGTAGAATTAAGCTCGCACCTTTCCTGAACTCAAATCTGCTTTTGGAGTTGAGCTGCGACTTATAGTTTTCGAGAAAATGGAATTTTTCTATCGGTCTTCGATTTGGTCAGGAATTCCAATGCAACCCCTGTAAAAATTTGAAATTTTTTTTTCCTCCTTGATTTTAAAACTGTTTATGTAGAATTAAGCTCGCACCTTTCCTGAATTCAAATCTGCTTTTGGAGTTGAGCTGCGACTTATAGTTTTCGAGAAAATGGAATTTTTCTATCGCTCTTCGAGGTAGTCAGGAATTCCAATGCAACCCCTGTAAAAATTTGAAATTTTTTTTTTCCTCCCCGATTTGAAAACTGTTTATGTAGAATTAAGCTCGCACCTTTCCTGAATTCAGATCTGCTTTTGGAGTTGAGCTGCGACTTATAGTTTTCGAGAAAATGGAATTTTTCAATCGCTCTTCGAGGTGGTCAGGAATTCCAATGCAACCCCTGTAAAAATTTTAAATTTTTTTTTCATCCCCGATTTGAAAACTGTTTATGTAGAATTAAGCTCGCACCTTTCCTGAATTCAAATCTGCTTTTGGAGTTGAGCTGCGACTTATAGTTTTCGAGAAAATGGAATTTTTCTATCGCTCTTCGAGGTAGTCAGGAATTCCAATGCAACCCCTGTAAAAATTTGAAATTTTTTTTTTCATCCCCGATTTGAAAACTGTTTATGTAGAATTAAGCTCGCACCTTTCCTGAACTCAAATCTGCTTTTGGAGTTGAGCTGCGACTTATAGTTTTCGAGAAAATGGAATTTTTCTATCGGTCTTCGATTTGGTCAGGAATTCCAATGCAACCCCTGTAAAAATTTGAAATTTTTTTTTCCTCCCCGATTTTAAAACTGTTTATGTAGAATTAAGCTCGCACCTTTCCTGAATTCAAATCTGCTTTTGGAGTTGAGCTGCGACTTATAGATTCCGAGAAAATGGAATTTTTCTATCGCTCTTCGAGGTGGTCAGGAACCCCTGTAAAAATTTGAAATTTTTTTTTTCCTCCCCGATTTGAAATCTGTTTATGTAGAATTAAGCTCGCACCTTTCCTAAATTCAAATCTGCTTTTCGAGTTGAGCTGCGACTTACAGTTTTCGAGAAAATGGAATTTTTCTATCGCTCTTCGAGGTAGTCAGGAATTCCAATGCAACCCCTGTAAAAATTTGAATTTTTTTTTCCTCCCCGATTTTAAAACTGTTTATGTAGAATTAAGCTCGCACCTTTCCTGAATTCAAATCTGCTTTTGGAGTTGAGCTGCGACTTATAGTTTCCGAGAAAATGGAATTTTTCTATCGCTCTTCGAGGTGGTCAGGAACCCCTGTAAAAATTTGAAATTTTTTTTTTCCTCCCCGATTTGAAATCTGTTTATGTAGAATTAAGCTCGCACCTTTCCTGAATTCAAATCTGCTTTTGGAGTTGAGCTGCGACTTATAGTTTTCGAGAAAATGGAATTTTTCAATCGCTCTTCGAGGTGGTCAGGAATTCCAATGCAACCCCTGTAAAAATTTTAAATTTTTTTTTCATCCCCGATTTGAAAACTGTTTATGTAGAATTAAGCTCGCACCTTTCCTGAATTCAAATCTGCTTTTGGAGTTGAGCTGCGACTTATAGTTTTCGAGAAAATGGAATTTTTCAATCGCTCTTCGAGGTGGTCAGGAATTCCAATGCAACCCCTGTAAAAATTTTAAATTTTTTTTTCATCCCCGATTTGAAAACTGTTTATGTAGAATTAAGCTCGCACCTTTCCTGAATTCAAATCTGCTTTTGGAGTTGAGCTGCGACTTATAGTTTTCGAGAAAATGGAATTTTTCAATCGCTCTTCGAGGTGGTCAGGAATTCCAATGCAACCCCTGTAAAAATTTTAAATTTTTTTTTCATCCCCGATTTGAAAACTGTTTATGTAGAATTAAGCTCGCACCTTTCCTGAATTCAAATCTGCTTTTGGAGTTGAGCTGCGACTTATAGTTTTCGAGAAAATGGAATTTTTCTATCGCTCTTCGAGGTAGTCAGGAATTCCAGTGCAACCCCTGTAAAAATTTGAATTTTTTTTTTTCATCCCCGATTTGAAAACTGTTTATGTAGAATTAAGCTCGCGCCTTTCCTGAATTCAAATCTGCTTTTCGAGTTGAGCTGCGACTTATAGTTTTCGAGAAAATGGAATTTTTCTATCGCTCTTCGAGGTGGTCAGGAACGCCTGTAAAAATTTGAAATTTTTTTTTCCTCCCCGATTTGAAAACTGTTTATGTAGAATTAAGCTCGCACCTTTCCTGAATTCAAATCTGCTTTTCGAGTTGAGCTGCGACTTATAGTTTTCGAGAAAATGGAATTTTTCTATCGCTCTTCGAGGTAGTCAGGAATTCCAATTCCCTGTAAAAATTTGAAATTTTTTTTTTTCATCCCCGATTTGAAAACTGTTTATGTAGAATTAAGCTCGCACCTTTCCTGAATTCAAATCTGCTTTTGGAGATGAGCTGCGACTTATAGTTTTCGAGAAAATGGAATTTTTCTATCGCTCTTCGAGGTGGTCAGGAATTCCAATGCAACCCCTGTAAAAATTTGAAATTTTTTTTTTCCTCCCCGATTTGAAAACTGTTTATGTAGAATTAAGCTCGCACCTTTCCTGAACTCAAATCTGCTTTTGGAGTTGAGCTGCGACTTATAGTTTTCGAGAAAATGGAATGTTTCTATCGCTCTTCGAGGTGGTCAGGAACGCCTGTAAAAATTTGAAATTTTTTTTTCCTCCCCGATTTGAAAACTGTTTATGTAGAATTAAGCTCGCACCTTTCCTGAATTCAAATCTGCTTTTCGAGTTGAGCTGCGACTTATAGTTTTCGAGAAAATGGAATTTTTCTATCGCTCTTCGAGGTGGTCAGGAATTCCAATGCAACCCCTGTAAAAATTTGAAATTTTTTTTTTCCTCCCCGATTTGAAAACTGTTTATGTAGAATTAAGCTCGCACCTTTCCGGAATTCAAATCTGCTTTTGGAGTTGAGCTGCGACTTATAGTTTTCGAGAAAATGGAATTTTTCAATCGCTCTTCGATTTGAAAACTGTTTATGTAGAATTAAGCTCGTACCTTTCCTGAAATCAAATCTGCTTTTGGAGTTGAGCTGCGACTTATAGTTTTCGAGAAAACGGAATTTTTGCATCGCTTTTCGAGATAGTCAGGAATTCCAATGCCAACCTCTGTAAAAATTTGAAAAATTTTTTTTCATCCCCGATTTGAAAATTGTTTATGTAGAATTAAGCTCGCACCTTTCCTGAATTCAAATCTGCTTTTGGAGTTGAGCTGCGACTTATAGTTTTCGAGAAAATGGAATTTTTCTATCGCTCTTCGAGGTGGTCAGGAATTCCAATGCAACCAACCCCTGTAAAAATTTGAAATTTTTTTTTTCCTCCCCGATTTGAAAACTGTTTATGTAGAATTAAGCTCGCACCTTTCCTGAACTCAAATCTGCTTTTGGAGTTGAGCTGCGACTTATAGTTTTCGAGAAAATGGAATTTTTCTATCGGTCTTCGATTTGGTCAGGAATTCCAATGCAACCCCTGTAAAAATTTGAAATTTTTTTTTTCCTCCCCGATTTGAAATCTGTTTATGTAGAATTAAGCTCGCACCTTTCCTGAATTCAAATCTGCTTTTCGAGTTGAGCTGCGACTTATAGTTTTCGAGAAAATGGAATTTTTCTATCGCTCTTCGAGGTAGTCAGGAATTCCAATGCAACCCCTGTAAAAATTTGAATTTTTTTTTCCTCCCCGATTTTAAAACTATTTATGTAGAATTAAGCTCGCACCTTTCCTGAATTCAAATCTGCTTTTGGAGTTGAGCTGCGACTTATAGTTTCCGAGAAAATGGAATTTTTCTATCGCTCTTCGAGGTGGTCAGGAACCCCTGTAAAAATTTGAAATTTTTTTTTTCCTCCCCGATTTGAAATCTGTTTATGTAGAATTAAGCTCGCACCTTTCCTGAATTCAAATCTGCTTTTGGAGTTGAGCTGCGACTTATAGTTTTCGAGAAAATGGAATTCTTCTATCGCTCTTCGAGGTGGTCAGGAATTCCAATGCAACCAACCCCTGTAAAAATTTGAAATTTTTTTTTTCCTCCCCGATTTGAAAACTATTTATGTAGAATTAAGCTCGCACCTTTCCTGAATTCAAATCTGCTTTTGGAGTTGAGCTGCGACTTATAGTTTCCGAGAAAATGGAATTTTTCTATCGCTCTTCGAGGTGGTCAGGAACCCCTGTAAAAATTTGAAATTTTTTTTTTCCTCCCCGATTTGAAATCTGTTTATGTAGAATTAAGCTCGCACCTTTCCTGAATTCAAATCTGCTTTTGGAGTTGAGCTGCGACTTATAGTTTTCGAGAAAATGGAATTTTTCAATCGCTCTTCGAGGTGGTCAGGAATTCCAATGCAACCCCTGTAAAAATTTTAAATTTTTTTTTCATCCCCGATTTGAAAACTGTTTATGTAGAATTAAGCTCGCACCTTTCCTGAATTCAAATCTGCTTTTGGAGTTGAGCTGCGACTTATAGTTTTCGAGAAAATGGAATTTTTCAATCGCTCTTCGAGGTGGTCAGGAATTCCAATGCAACCCCTGTAAAAATTTTAAATTTTTTTTTCATCCCCGATTTGAAAACTGTTTATGTAGAATTAAGCTCGCACCTTTCCTGAATTCAAATCTGCTTTTGGAGTTGAGCTGCGACTTATAGTTTTCGAGAAAATGGAATTTTTCAATCGCTCTTCGAGGTGGTCGCTCTATCGCTCTTCGAGGTGGTCAGGAACCCCTGTAAAAATTTGAAATTTTTTTTTTCCTCCCCGATTTGAAAACTGTTTATGTAGAATTAAGCTCGCACCTTTCCGGAATTCAAATTTGCTTTTGGAGTTGAGCTGCGACTTATAGTTTTCGAGAAAATGGAATTTTTCAATCGCTCTTCGAGGTGGTCAGGAATTCCAATGCAACCCCTGTAAAAATTTGAAATTTTTTTTTTCATCCCCGATTTGAAAACTGTTTATGTAGAATTAAGCTCGCACCTTTCCTGAATTCAAATCTGCTTTTGGAGTTGAGCTGCGACTTATAGTTTTCGAGAAAATGGAATTTTTCTATCGCTCTTCGAGGTAGTCAGGAATTCCAATGCAACCCCTGTAAAAATTTGAAATTTTTTTTTTCATCCCCGATTTGAAAACTGTTTATGTAGAATTAAGCTCGCACCTTTCCTGAATTCAAATCTGCTTTTGGAGTTGAACTGCGACTTATAGTTTTCGAGAAAATGGAATTTTTCTATCGCTCTTCGATTTGAAAACTGTTTATGTAGAATTAAGCTCGTACCTTTCCTGAAATCAAATCTGCTTTTGGAGTTGAGCTGCGACTTATAGTTTTCGAGAAAACGGAATTTTTGCATCGCTTTTCGAGATAGTCAGGAATTCCAATGCCAACCTCTGTAAAAATTTGAAAAATTTTTTTTCATCCCCGATTTGAAAATTGTTTATGTAGAATTAAGCTCGCACCTTTCCTGAATTCAAATCTGCTTTTGGAGTTGAGCTGCGACTTATAGTTTTCGAGAAAATGAAATTTTTCTATCGCTCTTCGAGGTGGTCAGGAATTCCAATGCCAACCTCTGTAAAAATTTGAAAAATTTTTTTTCATCCCCGATTTGAAAATTGTTTATGTAGAATTAAGCTCGCACCTTTCCTGAATTCAAATCTGCTTTTGGAGTTGAGCTGCGACTTATAGTTTTCGAGAAAATGAAATTTTTCTATCGCTCTTCGAGGTGGTCAGGAATTCCAATGCAACCCCTGTAAAAATTTGAAATTTTTTTTTCCTCCCCGATTTGTAAAACGCTTATGTAGAATTAAGCTCGCACCTTTCCTGAACTCAAATCTGCTTTTGGAGTTGAGCTGCGACTTATAGTTTTCGAGAAAATGGAATTTTTCAATCGCTCTTCGAGGTGGTCAGGAATTCCAATGCAACCCCTGTAAAAATTTGAAATTTTTTTTTTCCTCCCCGATTTGAAAACTGTTTATGTAGAATTAAGCTCGCACCTTTCCTGAACTCAAATCTGCTTTTGGAGTTGAGCTGCGACTTATAGTTTTCGAGAAAATGGAATTTTTCAATCGCTCTTCGAGGTGGTCAGGAATTCCAATGCAACCCCTGTAAAAATTTGAAATTTTTTTTTTCCTCCCCGATTTGAAAACTGTTTATGTAGAATTCAGCTCGCACCTTTCCTGAATTCAAATCTGCTTTTGGAGTTGAGCTGCGACTTATAGTTTTCGAGAAAATGGAATTTTTCTATCGCTCTTCGAGGTGGTCAGGAATTCCAATGCAACCCCTGTAAAAATTTTAAATTTTTTTTTCCTCCCCGATTTGTAAAACGCTTATGTAGAATTAAGCTCGCACCTTTCCTGAACTCAAATCTGCTTTTGGAGTTGAGCTGCGACTTATAGTTTTCGAGAAAATGGAATTTTTCTATCGCTCTTCGAGGTGGTCAGGAATTCCAATGCAACCCCTGTAAAAATTTGAAATTTTTTTTTCCTCCCCGATTTTAAAACTGTTTATGTAGAATTAAGCTCGCGCCTTTCCTGAATTCAAATCTGCTTTTGGAGTTGAGCTGCGACTTATAGTTTCCGAGAAAATTTAATTTTTCTATCGCTCTTCGAGGTGGTCAGGAACCCCTGTAAAAATTTGAAATTTTTTTTTTCCTCCCCGATTTGAAATCTGTTTATGTAGAATTAAGCTCGCACCTTTCCTGAATTCAAATCTGCTTTTCGAGTTGAGCTGCGACTTATAGTTTTCGAGAAAATGGAATTTTTCTATCGCTCTTCGAGGTAGTCAGGAATTCCAATGCAACCCCTGTAAAAATTTGAAATTTTTTTTTTCATCCCCGATTTGAAAACTGTTTATGTAGAATTAAGCTCGCACCTTTCCTGAATTCAAATCTGCTTTTCGAGTTGAGCGGCGACTTATAGTTTTCGAGAAAATTGAATTTTTCTATCGCTCTTCGAGGTGGTCAGGAATTCCAATGCAACCCCTGTAAAAATTTGAAATTTTTTTTTTCATCCCCGATTTGAAAACTGTTTATGTAGAATTAAGCTCGCACCTTTCCTGAATTCAAATCTGCTTTTGGAGTTGAGCTGCGACTTATAGTTTTCGAGAAAATGGAATTTTTCAATCGCTCTTCGAGGTGGTCAGGAATTCCAATGCAACCCCTGTAAAAATTTGAAATTTTTTTTTTCCTCCCCGATTTTAAAACTGTTTATGTAGAATTAAGCTCGCACCTTTCCTGAATTCAAATCTGCATTTGGAGTTGAGCTGCGACTTATAGTTTTCGAGAAAATGGAATTTTTCTATCGCTCTTCGAGGTAGTCAGGAATTCCAATGCAACCCCTGTAAAAATTTGAAATTTTTTTTTCATCCCCGATTTGAAAACTGTTTATGTAGAATTAAGCTCGCACCTTTCCTGAATTCAAATCTGCTTTTCGAGTTGAGCTGCGACTTATAGTTTTCGAGAAAATTGAATTTTTCTATCGCTCTTCGAGGTGGTCAGGAATTCCAATGCAACCCCTGTAAAAATTTGAAATTTTTTTTTTCATCCCCGATTTGAAAACTGTTTATGTAGAATTAAGCTCGCACCTTTCCTGAATTCAAATCTGCTTTTGGAGTTGAGCTGCGACTTATAGTTTTCGAGAAAATGGAATTTTTCAATCGCTCTTCGAGGTGGTCAGGAATTCCAATGCAACCCCTGTAAAAATTTGAAATTTTTTTTTTCCTCCCCGATTTTAAAACTGTTTATGTAGAATTAAGCTCGCACCTTTCCTGAATTCAAATCTGCTTTTCGAGTTGAGCTGCGACTTATAGTTTTCGAGAAAATGGAATTTTTCTATCGCTCTTCGAGGTAGTCAGGAATTCCAATGCAACCCCTGTAAAAATTTGAAATTTTTTTTTCATCCCCGATTTGAAAACTGTTTATGTAGAATTAAGCTCGCACCTTTCCTGAATTCAAATCTGCTTTTGGAGTTGAGCTGCGACTTATAGTTTTCGAGAAAATGGAATTTTTCTATCGCTCTTCGAGGTGGTCAGGAACGCCTGTAAAAATTTGAAATTTTTTTTTCCTCCCCGATTTGAAAACTGTTTATGTAGAATTAAGCTCGCACCTTTCCTGAATTCAAATCTGCTTTTCGAGTTGAGCTGCGACTTATAGTTTTCGAGAAAATGGAATTTTTCTATCGCTCTTCGAGGTTGTCAGGAATTCCAATGCAACCCCTGTAAAAATTTGAAATTTTTTTTTTCCTCCCCGATTTGAAAACTGTTTATGTAGAATTAAGCTCGCACCTTTCCTGAATTCAAATCTGCTTTTGGAGTTGAGCTGCGACTTATAGTTTTCGAGAAAATGGAATTTTTCTATCGCTCTTCGAGGTGGTCAGGAACCCCTGTAAAAATTTGAAATTTTATTTTTCCTCCCCGATTTGAAAACTGTTTATGTAGAATTAAGCTCGCACCTTTCCGGAATTCAAATCTGCTTTTGGAGTTGAGCTGCGACTTATAGTTTTCGAGAAAATGGAATTTTTCAATCGCTCTTCGAGGTGGTCAGGAATTCCAATGCAACCCCTGTAAAAATTTGAAATTTTTTTTTTCATCCCCGATTTGAAAACTGTTTATGTAGAATTAAGCTCGCACCTTTCCTGAATTCAAATCTGCTTTTGGAGTTGAGCTGCGACTTATAGTTTTCGAGAAAATGGAATTTTTCTATCGCTCTTCGAGGTAGTCAGGAATTCCAATGCAACCCCTGTAAAAATTTGAAATTTTTTTTTCCTCCCCGATTTTAAAACTGTTTATGTAGAATTAAGCTCGCACCTTTCCTGAATTCAAATCTGCTTTTGGAGTTGAGCTGCGACTTATAGTTTCCGAGAAAATGGAATTTTTCTATCGCTCTTCGAGGTGGTCAGGAACCCCTGTAAAAATTTGAAATTTTTTTTTTCCTCCCCGATTTGAAATCTGTTTATGTAGAATTAAGCTCGCACCTTTCCTGAATTCAAATCTGCTTTTCGAGTTGAGCTGCGACTTATAGTTTTCGAGAAAATGGAATTTTTCTATCGCTCTTCGAGGTAGTCAGGAATTCCAATGCAACCCCTGTAAAAATTTGAAATTTTTTTTTTCATCCCCGATTTGAAAACTGTTTATGTAGAATTAAGCTCGCACCTTTCCTGAATTCAAATCTGCTTTTGGAGTTGAGCTGCGACTTATAGTTTTCGAGAAAATGGAATTTTTCAATCGCTCTTCGAGGTGGTCAGGAATTCCAATGCAACCCCTGTAAAAATTTGAAATTTTTTTTTTCCTCCCCGATTTTAAAACTGTTTATGTAGAATTAAGCTCGCACCTTTCCTGAATTCAAATCTGCATTTGGAGTTGAGCTGCGACTTATAGTTTTCGAGAAAATGGAATTTTTCTATCGCTCTTCGAGGTAGTCAGGAATTCCAATGCAACCCCTGTAAAAATTTGAAATTTTTTTTTCATCCCCGATTTGAAAACTGTTTATGTAGAATTAAGCTCGCACCTTTCCTGAATTCAAATCTGCTTTTGGAGTTGAGCTGCGACTTATAGTTTTCGAGAAAATTGAATTTTTCTATCGCTCTTCGAGGTGGTCAGGAATTCCAATGCAACCCCTGTCAAAATTTTAAATTTTTTTTTCATCCCCGATTTGAAAACTGTTTATGTAGAATTAAGCTCGCACCTTTCCTGAATTCAAATCTGCTTTTGGAGTTGAGCTGCGACTTATAGTTTTCGAGAAAATGGAATTTTTCTATCGCTCTTCGAGGTGGTCAGGAATTCCAATGCAACCCCTGTCAAAATTTTAAATTTTTTTTTCCTCCCCGATTTTAAAACTGTTTATGTAGAATTAAGCTCGCACCTTTCCTGAACTCAAATCTGCTCTTGGAGTTGAGCTGCGACTTATAGTTTTCGAGAAAATGGAATTTTTCTATCGCTCTTCGAGGTGGTCAGGAATTCCAATGCAACCCCTGTCAAAATTTTAATTTTTTTTTTCCTCCCCGATTTTAAAACTGTTTATGTAGAATTAAGCTCGCACCTTTCCTGAACTCAAATCTGCTCTTGGAGTTGAGCTGCGACTTATAGTTTTCGAGAAAATGGAATTTTTCTATCGCTCTTCGAGGTGGTCTGGAATTCCAATGCAACCCCTGTAAAAATTTGAAATTTTTTTTTTCCTCCCCGATTTGAAAACTGTTTATGTAGAATTAAGCTCGCACCTTTCCTGAATTCAAATCTGCTTTTCGAGTTGAGCTGCGACTTATAGTTTTCGAGAAAATGGAATTTTTCTATCGCTCTTCGAGGTGGTCAGGAATTCCAATGCAACCCCTGTAAAAATTTGAAATTTTTTTTTTCATCCCCGATTTGAAAACTGTTTATGTAGAATTAAGCTCGCACCTTTCCTGAATTCAAATCTGCTTTTGGAGTTGAGCTGCGACTTATAGATTCCGAGAAAATGGAATTTTTCTATCGCTCTTCGAGGTGGTCAGGAATTCCAATGCAACCCCTGTAAAAATTTGAAATTTTTTTTTTCCTGTTTATGTAGAATTAAGCTCGCACCTTTCCTGAATTCAAATCTGCTTTTCGAGTTGAGCTGCGACTTATAGTTTTCGAGAAAATGGAATTTTTCTATCGCTCTTCGAGGTGGTCAGGAATTCCAATGCAACCCCTGTAAAAATTTGAAATTTTTTTTTCCTCCCCGATTTGAAAACTGTTTATGTAGAATTAAGCTCGCACCTTTCCTGAACTAAAATCTGCTTTTGGAGTTGAGCTGCGACTTATAGTTTTCGAGAAAATGGAATTTTTCTATCGCTCTTCGAGGTAGTCAGGAATTCCCTGTAAAAATTTGAAATTTTTTTTTTCATCCCCGATTTGAAAACTGTTTATGTAGAATTAAGCTCGCACCTTTCCGGAATTCAAATCTGCTTTTGGAGTTGAGCTGCGACTTATAGTTTTCGAGAAAATGGAATTTTTCTATCGCTCTTCGAGGTGGTCAGGAATTCCAATGCAACCCCTGTAAAAATTTGAAATTTTTTTTTTCCTCCCCGATTTGAAAACTGTTTATGTAGAATTAAGCTCGCACCTTTCCTGAATTCAAATCTGCTTTTGGAGTTGAGCTGCGACTTATAGTTTTCGAGAAAATTGAATTTTTCTATCGCTCTTCGAGGTGGTCAGGAATTCCAATGCAACCCCTGTAAAAATTTGAAATTTTTTTTCCTCCCCGATTTTAAAACTGTTTATGTAGAATTAAGCTCGCACCTTTCCTGAATTCAAATCTGCTTTTGGAGTTGAGCTGCGACTTATAGTTTCCGAGAAAATGGAATTTTTCTATCGCTCTTCGAGGTGGTCAGGAAACCCTGTAAAAATTTGAAATTTTTTTTTTCATCCCCGATTTGAAAACTGTTTATGTAGAATTAAGCTCGCACCTTTCCTGAATTCAAATCTGCTTTTCGAGTTGAGCTGCGACTTATAGTTTTCGAGATAATGGAATTTTTCTATCGCTCTTCGAGGTAGTCAGGAATTCCAATGCAACCCCTGTAAAAATTTGAATTTTTTTTTTTCATCCCCGATTTGAAAACTGTTTATGTAGAATTAAGCTCGCACCTTTCCTGAATTCAAATCTGCATTTGGAGTTGAGCTGCGACTTATAGTTTTCGAGAAAATTGAATTTTTCTATCGCTCTTCGAGGTGGTCAGGAATTCCAATGCAACCCCTGTAAGAATTTGAAATTTTTTTTTTCCTCCCCGATTTTAAAACTGTTTATGTAGAATTAAGCTCGCACCTTTCCTGAATTCAAATCTGCATTTGGAGTTGAGCTGCGACTTATAGTTTTCGAGAAAATGGAATTTTTCTATCGCTCTTCGAGGTAGTCAGGAATTCCAATGCAACCCCTGTAAAAATTTGAAATTTTTTTTTTCATCCCCGATTTGAAAACTGTTTATGTAGAATTAAGCTCGCACCTTTCCTGAATTCAAATCTGCTTTTCGAGTTGAGCTGCGACTTATAGTTTTCGAGAAAATGGAATTTTTCTATCGCTCTTCGAGGTGGTCAGGAAACCCTGTAAAAATTTGAAATTTTTTTTTTCCTCCCCGATTTGAAAACTGTTTATGTAGAATTAAGCTCGCACCTTTCCTGAATTCAAATCTGCTTTTGGAGTTGAGCTGCGACTTATAGTTTTCGAGAAAATGGAATTTTTCTATCGCTCTTCGAGGTAGTCAGGAATTCCAATGCAACCCCTGTAAAAATTTGAATTTTTTTTTTCATCCCCGATTTGAAAACTGTTTATGCAGAATTAAGCTCGCACCTTTCCTGAATTCAAATCTGCATTTTTAGTTGAGCTGCGACTTATAGTTTTCGAGAAAATTGAATTTTTCTATCGCTCTTCGAAGTCAGGAACCCCTGTAAAAATTTGAAATTTTTTTTTTCCTCCCCGATTTGAAAACTGTTTATGTAGAATTAAGCTCGCACCTTTCCTGAATTCAAATCTGCTTTTGGAGTTGAGCTGCGACTTATAGTTTTCGAGAAAATGGAATTTTTCTATCGCTCTTCGAGGTAGTCAGGAATTCCAATGCAACCCCTGTAAAAATTTGAATTTTTTTTTTCATCCCCGATTTGAAAACTGTTTATGCAGAATTAAGCTCGCACCTTTCCTGAATTCAAATCTGCATTTTTAGTTGAGCTGCGACTTATAGTTTTCGAGAAAATGGAATTTTTCTATCGCTCTTCGAGGTAGTCAGGAATTCCAATGCAACCCCTGTAAAAATTTGAATTTTTTTTTTCATCCCCGATTTGAAAACTGTTTATGCAGAATTAAGCTCGCACCTTTCCTGAATTCAAATCTGCATTTGGAGTTGAGCTGCGACTTATAGTTTTCGAGAAAATTGAATTTTTCTATCGCTCTTCGAGGTGGTCAGGAATTCCAATGCAACCCCTGTAAGAATTTGAAATTTTTTTTTTCCTCCCCGATTTTAAAACTGTTTATGTAGAATTAAGCTCGCACCTTTCCTGAATTCAAATCTGCATTTGGAGTTGAGCTGCGACTTATAGTTTTCGAGAAAATGGAATTTTTCTATCGCTCTTCGAGGTAGTCAGGAATTCCAATGCAACCCCTGTAAAAATTTGAATTTTTTTTTTCATCCCCGATTTGAAAACTGTTTATGCAGAATTAAGCTCGCACCTTTCCTGAATTCAAATCTGCATTTGGAGTTGAGCTGCGACTTATAGTTTTCGAGAAAATTGAATTTTTCTATCGCTCTTCGAGGTGGTCAGGAATTCCAATGCAACCCCTGTAAGAATTTGAAATTTTTTTTTTCCTCCCCGATTTTAAAACTGTTTATGTAGAATTAAGCTCGCACCTTTCCTGAATTCAAATCTGCATTTGGAGTTGAGCTGCGACTTATAGTTTTCGAGAAAATGGAATTTTTCTATCGCTCTTCGAGGTAGTCAGGAATTCCAATGCAACCCCTGTAAAAATTTGAAATTTTTTTTTTCATCCCCGATTTGAAAACTGTTTATGTAGAATTAAGCTCGCACCTTTCCTGAATTCAAATCTGCTTTTCGAGTTGAGCTGCGACTTATAGTTTTCGAGAAAATGGAATTTTTCTATCGCTCTTCGAGGTGGTCAGGAAACCCTGTAAAAATTTGAAATTTTTTTTTTCCTCCCCGATTTGAAAACTGTTTATGTAGAATTAAGCTCGCACCTTTCCTGAATTCAAATCTGCTTTTGGAGTTGAGCTGCGACTTATAGTTTTCGAGAAAATGGAATTTTTCTATCGCTCTTCGAGGTAGTCAGGAATTCCAATGCAACCCCTGTAAAAATTTGAATTTTTTTTTTCATCCCCGATTTGAAAACTGTTTATGTAGAATTAAGCTCGCACCTTTCCTGAATTCAAATCTGCATTTTTAGTTGAGCTGCGACTTATAGTTTTCGAGAAAATTGAATTTTTCTATCGCTCTTCGAAGTCAGGAACCCCTGTAAAAATTTGAAATTTTTTTTTTCCTCCCCGATTTGAAAACTGTTTATGTAGAATTAAGCTCGCACCTTTCCTGAATTCAAATCTGCTTTTGGAGTTGAGCTGCGACTTATAGTTTTCGAGAAAATGGAATTTTTCTATCGCTCTTCGAGGTAGTCAGGAATTCCAATGCAACCCCTGTAAAAATTTGAATTTTTTTTTTCATCCCCGATTTGAAAACTGTTTATGCAGAATTAAGCTCGCACCTTTCCTGAATTCAAATCTGCATTTTTAGTTGAGCTGCGACTTATAGTTTTCGAGAAAATGGAATTTTTCTATCGCTCTTCGAGGTGGTCTGGAATTCCAATGCAACCCCTGTAAAAATTTGAAATTTTTTTTTTCCTCCCCGATTTGAAAACTGTTTATGTAGAATTAAGCTCGCACCTTTCCTGAATTCAAATCTGCTTTTCGAGTTGAGCTGCGACTTATAGTTTTCGAGAAAATGGAATTTTTCTATCGCTCTTCGAGGTGGTCAGGAATTCCAATGCAACCCCTGTAAAAATTTGAAATTTTTTTTTTCATCCCCGATTTGAAAACTGTTTATGTAGAATTAAGCTCGCACCTTTCCTGAATTCAAATCTGCTTTTGGAGTTGAGCTGCGACTTATAGATTCCGAGAAAATGGAATTTTTCTATCGCTCTTCGAGGTGGTCAGGAATTCCAATGCAACCCCTGTAAAAATTTGAAATTTTTTTTTTCCTGTTTATGTAGAATTAAGCTCGCACCTTTCCTGAATTCAAATCTGCTTTTCGAGTTGAGCTGCGACTTATAGTTTTCGAGAAAATGGAATTTTTCTATCGCTCTTCGAGGTGGTCAGGAATTCCAATGCAACCCCTGTAAAAATTTGAAATTTTTTTTTCCTCCCCGATTTGAAAACTGTTTATGTAGAATTAAGCTCGCACCTTTCCTGAACTAAAATCTGCTTTTGGAGTTGAGCTGCGACTTATAGTTTTCGAGAAAATGGAATTTTTCTATCGCTCTTCGAGGTAGTCAGGAATTCCCTGTAAAAATTTGAAATTTTTTTTTTCATCCCCGATTTGAAAACTGTTTATGTAGAATTAAGCTCGCACCTTTCCGGAATTCAAATCTGCTTTTGGAGTTGAGCTGCGACTTATAGTTTTCGAGAAAATGGAATTTTTCTATCGCTCTTCGAGGTGGTCAGGAATTCTAATGCAACCCCTGTAAAAATTTGAAATTTTTTTTTTCCTCCCCGATTTGAAAACTGTTTATGTAGAATTAAGCTCGCACCTTTCCTGAATTCAAATCTGCTTTTGGAGTTGAGCTGCGACTTATAGTTTTCGAGAAAATTGAATTTTTCTATCGCTCTTCGAGGTGGTCAGGAATTCCAATGCAACCCCTGTAAAAATTTGAAATTTTTTTTCCACCCCGATTTTAAAACTGTTTATGTAGAATTAAGCTCGCACCTTTCCTGAATTCAAATCTGCTTTTGGAGTTGAGCTGCGACTTATAGTTTCCGAGAAAATGGAATTTTTCTATCGCTCTTCGAGGTGGTCAGGAAACCCTGTAAAAATTTGAAATTTTTTTTTTCATCCCCGATTTGAAAACTGTTTATGTAGAATTAAGCTCGCACCTTTCCTGAATTCAAATCTGCTTTTCGAGTTGAGCTGCGACTTATAGTTTTCGAGATAATGGAATTTTTCTATCGCTCTTCGAGGTAGTCAGGAATTCCAATGCAACCCCTGTAAAAATTTGAATTTTTTTTTTTCATCCCCGATTTGAAAATTGTTTATGTAGAATTAAGCTCGCACCTTTCCTGAATTCAAATCTGCATTTGGAGTTGAGCTGCGACTTATAGTTTTCGAGAAAATTGAATTTTTCTATCGCTCTTCGAGGTGGTCAGGAATTCCAATGCAACCCCTGTAAGAATTTGAAATTTTTTTTTTCCTCCCCGATTTTAAAACTGTTTATGTAGAATTAAGCTCGCACCTTTCCTGAATTCAAATCTGCATTTGGAGTTGAGCTGCGACTTATAGTTTTCGAGAAAATGGAATTTTTCTATCGCTCTTCGAGGTAGTCAGGAATTCCAATGCAACCCCTGTAAAAATTTGAAATTTTTTTTTTCATCCCCGATTTGAAAACTGTTTATGTAGAATTAAGCTCGCACCTTTCCTGAATTCAAATCTGCTTTTCGAGTTGAGCTGCGACTTATAGTTTTCGAGAAAATGGAATTTTTCTATCACTCTTCGAGGTAGTCAGGAATTCCAATGCAACCCCTGTAAAAATCTGAAATTTTTTTTTTCATCCCCGATTTGAAAACTGTTTATGTAGAATTAAGCTCGCACCTTTCCTGAATTCAAATCTGCTTTTGGAGTTGAGCTGCGACTTATAGTTTTCGAGAAAATGGAATTTTTCTATCGCTCTTCGAGGTAGTCAGGAATTCCAATGCAACCCCTGTAAAAATTTGAAATTTTTTTTTCATCCCCGATTTGAAAACTGTTTATGTAGAATTAAGCTCGCACCTTTCCTGAATTCAAATCTGCATTTGGAGTTGAGCTGCGACTTATAGTTTTCGAGAAAATTGAATTTTTCTATCGCTCTTCGAAGTCAGGAACCCCTGTAAAAATTTGAAATTTTTTTTTTCCTCCCCGATTTGAAAACTGTTTATGTAGAATTAAGCTCGCACCTTTCCTGAATTCAAATCTGCTTTTGGAGTTGAGCTGCGACTTATAGTTTTCGAGAAAATGGAATTTTTCTATCGCTCTTCGAGGTAGTCAGGAATTCCAATGCAACCCCTGTAAAAATTTGAATTTTTTTTTTCATCCCCGATTTGAAAACTGTTTATGCAGAATTAAGCTCGCACCTTTCCTGAATTCAAATCTGCATTTTTAGTTGAGCTGCGACTTATAGTTTTCGAGAAAATTGAATTTTTCTATCGCTCTTCGAAGTCAGGAACCCCTGTAAAAATTTGAAATTTTTTTTTTCCTCCCCGATTTGAAAACTGTTTATGTAGAATTAAGCTCGCACCTTTCCTGAATTCAAATCTGCTTTTGGAGTTGAGCTGCGACTTATAGTTTTCGAGAAAATGGAATTTTTCTATCGCTCTTCGAGGTAGTCAGGAATTCCAATGCAACCCCTGTAAAAATTTGAATTTTTTTTTTCATCCCCGATTTGAAAACTGTTTATGCAGAATTAAGCTCGCACCTTTCCTGAATTCAAATCTGCATTTTTAGTTGAGCTGCGACTTATAGTTTTCGAGAAAATTGAATTTTTCTATCGCTCTTCGAGGTGGTCAGGAATTCCAATGCAACCCCTGTAAAAATTTGAAATTTTTTTTTTCCTCCCCGATTTGAAAACTGTTTATGTAGAATTAAGCTCGCACCTTTCCTGAATTCAAATCTGCTTTTGGAGTTGAGCTGCGACTTATAGTTTTCGAGAAAATGGAATTTTTCAATCGCTCTTCGAGGTGGTCAGGAATTCCAATGCAACAACTGTAAAAATTTGAAATTTTTTTTTTCCTCCCCGATTTTAAAACTGTTTATGTAGAATTAAGCTCGCACCTTTCCTGAATTCAAATCTGCATTTGGAGTTGAGCTGCGACTTATAGTTTTCGAGAAAATGGAATTTTTCTATCGCTCTTCGAGGTAGTCAGGAATTCCAATGCAACCCCTGTAAAAATTTGAAATTTTTTTTTTCATCCCCGATTTGAAAACTGTTTATGTAGAATTAAGCTCGCACCTTTCCTGAATTCAAATCTGCTTTTCGAGTTGAGCTGCGACTTATAGTTTTCGAGAAAATTGAATTTTTCTATCGCTCTTCGAGGTGGTCAGGAATTCCAATGCAACCCCTGTAAAAATTTGAAATTTTTTTTTCCTCCCCGATTTGAAAACTGTTTATGTAGAATTAAGCTCGCACCTTTCCTGAATTCAAATCTGCTTTTGGAGTTGAGCTGCGACTTATAGTTTTCGAGAAAATTGAATTTTTCTATCGCTCTTCGAGGTGGTCAGGAATTCCAATGCAACCCCTGTAAAAATTTGAAATTTTTTTTTTCCTCCCCGATTTGAAAACTGTTTATGTAGAATTAAGCTCGCACCTTTCCTGAATTCAAATCTGCTTTTCGAGTTGAGCTGCGACTTATAGTTTTCGAGAAAATGGAATTTTTCTATCGCTCTTCGAGGTAGTCAGGAATTCCAATGCAACCCCTGTAAAAATTTGAAATTTTTTTTTCATCCCCGATTTGAAAACTGTTTATGTAGAATTAAGCTCGCACCTTTCCTGAACTCAAATCTGCTTTTGGAGTTGGAGTTTGGAGTTTTCGAGAAAATGGAATTTTTCTATCGCTCTTCGAGGTAGTCAGGAATTCCAATGCAACCCCTGTAAAAATTTGAATTTTTTTTTTTCATCCCCGATTTGAAAACTGTTTATGTAGAATTAAGCTCGCACCTTTCCTGAACTCAAATCTGCTTTTGGAGTTGAGCTGCGATTTATAGTTTTCGAGAAAATGGAATTTTTCTATCGCTCTTCGAGGTGGTCAGGAATTCCAATGCAACCCCTGTAGAAATTTGAAATTTTTTTTCCTCCCCGATTTGAAAACTGTTTATGTAGAATTAAGCTCGCACCTTTCCTGAATTCAAATCTGCTTTTGGAGTTGAGCTGCGACTTATAGTTTCCGAGAAAATTGAATTTTTCTATCGCTCTTCGAGGTGGTCAGGAATTCCAATGCAACCCCTGTAAAAATTTGAAATTTTTTTTTTCCTCCCCGATTTTAAAACTGTTTATGTAGAATTAAGCTCGCACCTTTCCTGAATTCAAATCTGCTTTTCGAGTTGAGCTGCGACTTATAGTTTTCGAGAAAATGGAATTTTTCTATCGCTCTTCGAGGTAGTCAGGAATTCCAATGCAACCCCTGTAAAAATTTGAAATTTTTTTTTTTATCCCCGATTTGAACACTGTTTATGTAGAATTAAGCTCGCACCTTTCCTGAATTCAAATCTGCTTTTCGAGTTGAGCTGCGACTTATAGTTTTCGAGAAAATGGAATTTTTCTATCGCTCTTCGAGGTAGTCAGGAATTCCAATGCAACCCCTGTAAAAATTTGAAATTTTTTTTTTCATCCCCGATTTGAAAACTGTTTATGTAGAATTAAGCTCGCACCTTTCCTGAATTCAAATCTGCTCTGTTTATGTAGAATTAAGCTCGCACCTTTCCTGAATTCAAATCTGCATTTGGAGTTGAGCTGCGACTTATAGTTTCCGAGAAAATGGAATTTTTCTATCGCTCTTCGAGGTAGTCAGGAATTCCAATGCAACCCCTGTAAAAATTTGAAATTTTTTTTTTCCTCCCCGATTTTAAAACAGTTTATGTAGAATTAAGCTCGCACCTTTCCTGAATTCAAATCTGCTTTTCGAGTTGAGCTGCGACTTATAGTTTTCGAGAAAATGGAATTTTTCTATCGCTCTTCGAGGTAGTCAGGAATTCCAATGCAACCCCTGTAAAAATTTGAAATTTTTTTTTTTATCCCCGATTTGAACACTGTTTATGTAGAATTAAGCTCGCACCTTTCCTGAATTCAAATCTGCTTTTCGAGTTGAGCTGCGACTTATAGTTTTCGAGAAAATGGAATTTTTCTATCGCTCTTCGAGGTAGTCAGGAATTCCAATGCAACCCCTGTAAAAATTTGAAATTTTTTTTTCCTCCCCGATTTTAAAACTGTTTATGTAGAATTAAGCTCGCACCTTTCCTGAATTCAAATCTGCTTTTGGAGTTGAGCTGCGACTTATAGTTTCCGAGAAAATGGAATTTTTCTATCGCTCTTCGAGGTGGTCAGGAACCCCTGTAAAAATTTTAAATTTTTTTTTTCCTCCCCGATTTGAAAACTGTTTATGTAGAATTAAGCTCGCACCTTTTCTGAATTCAAATCTGCTTTTGGAGTTGAGCTGCGACTTATAGTTCTCGAGAAAATTGAATTTTTCTATCGCTCTTCGAGGTGGTCAGGAATTCCAATGCAACCCCTGTAAAAATTTGAAATTTTTTTTTCCTCCCCTCTTTAAAGACTGTTTATGTAGAATTAAGCTCGCACCTTTCCTGAATTCAAATCTGCTTTTGGAGTAGAACTGCGACTTATAGTTTTCGAGAAAATGGAATTTTTCTATCGCTCTTCGAGGTAGTCAGGAATTCCAATGCAACCCCTGTAAAAATTTGAAATTTTTTTTCCTCCCCGATTTGAAAACTGTTTATGTAGAATTAAGCTCGCGCCTTTCCTGAATTCAAATCTGCTTTTGGAGTTGAGCTGCGACTTATAGTTTTCGAGAAAATGGAATTTTTCTATCGCTCTTCGAGGTAGTCAGGAATTCCAATGCAACCCCTGTAAAAATTTGAAATTTTTCTTTTCATCCCCGATTTGAAAACTGTTTATGTAGAATTAAGCATGCACCTTTCCTGAACTCAAATCTGCTTTTGGAGTTGCGACTTATAGTTTTCGAGAAAATGGAATTTTTCTATCGCTCTTCGAGGTAGTCAGGATTTCCAATGCAACCCCTGTAAAAATTTGAAATTTTTTTTTTCATCCCCGATTTGAAAACTGTTTATGTAGAATTAAGCTCGCACCTTTCCTGAATTCAAATCTGCTTTTGGAGTTGAGCTGCGACTTATAGTTTTCGAGAAAATGGAATTTTTCTATCGCTCTTCGAGGTGGTCAGGAATTCCAATGCAACCCCCGTAAAAATTTGAAATTTTTTTTTTCATCCCCGATTTGAAAACTGTTTATGTAGAATTAAGCTCGCACCTTTCCTGAACTCAAATCTGCTTTTGGAGTTGGAGTTTGGAGTTTTCGAGAAAATTGAATTTTTCTATCGCTCTTCGAGGTAGTCAGGAATTCCAATGCAACCCCTGTAAAAATTTGAATTTTTTTTATTCATCCCCGATTTGAAAACTGTTTATGTAGAATTAAGCTCGCACCTTTCCTGAACTCAAATCTGCTTTTGGAGTTGAGCTGCGACTTATAGTTTTCGAGAAAATGGAATTTTTCTATCGCTCTTCGAGGTGGTCAGGAATTCCAATGCAACCCCTGTAGAAATTTGAAATTTTTTTTCCTCCCCGATTTGAAAACTGTTTATGTAGAATTAAGCTCGCACCTTTCCTGAATTCAAATCTGCTTTTGGAGTTGAGCTGCGACTTATAGTTTCCGAGAAAATGGAATTTTTCTATCGCTCTTCGAGGTAGTCAGGAATTCCAATGCAACCCCTGTAAAAATTTGAATTTTTTTTTTTCATCCCCGATTTGAAAACTGTTTATGTAGAATTAAGCTCGCACCTTTCCTGAATTCAAATCTGCTTTTGGAGTTGAGCTGCGACTTATAGTTTCCGAGAAAATGGAATTTTTCTATCGCTCTTCGAGGTGGTCAGGAACCCCTGTAAAAATTTGAAATTTTTTTTTTCCTCCCCGATTTGAAAACTGTTTATGTAGAATTAAGCTCGCACCTTTCCTGAATTCAAATCTGCTTTTCGAGTTGAGCTGCGACTTATAGTTTTCGAGAAAATGGAATTTTTCTATCGCTCTTCGAGGTAGTCAGGAATTCCAATGCAACCCCTGTAAAAATTTGAAATTTTTTTTTTCATCCCCGATTTGAAAACTGTTTATGTAGAATTAAGCTCGCACCTTTCCTGAATTCAAATCTGCTTTTGGAGTTGAGCTGCGACTTATAGTTTTCGAGAAAATGGAATTTTTCAATCGCTCTTCGAGGTGGTCAGGAATTCCAATGCAACCCCTGTAAAAATTTTAAATTTTTTTTTTCCTCCCCGATTTTAAAACTGTTTATGTAGAATTAAGCTCGCACCTTTCCTGAATTCAAATCTGCTTTTCGAGTTGAGCTGCGACTTATAGTTTTCGAGAAAATGGAATTTTTCTATCGCTCTTCGAGGTAGTCAGGAATTCCAATGCAACCCCTGTAAAAATTTGAAATTTTTTTTCCTCCCCGATTTGAAAACTGTTTATGTAGAATTAAGCTCGCGCCTTTCCTGAATTCAAATCTGCTTTTGGAGTTGAGCTGCGACTTATAGTTTTCGAGAAAATGGAATTTTTCAATCGCTCTTCGAGGTGGTCAGGAATTCCAATGCAACCCCTGTAAAAATTTGAAATTTTTTTTTTCCTCCCCGATTTGAAAACTGTTTATGTAGAATTAAGCTCGCACCTTTCCTGAATTCAAATCTGCTTTTCGAGTTGAGCTGCGACTTATAGTTTTCGAGAAAATGGAATTTTTCTATCGCTCTTCGAGGTAGTCAGGAATTCCAATGCAACCCCTGTAAAAATTTGAAATTTTTTTTTTCATCCCCGATTTGAAAACTGTTTATGTAGAATTAAGCTCGCACCTTTCCTGAATTCAAATCTGCTTTTGGAGTTGAGCTGCGACTTATAGTTTTCGAGAAAATGGAATTTTTCAATCGCTCTTCGAGGTGGTCAGGAATTCCAATGCAACCCCTGTAAAAATTTGAAATTTTTTTTTTCCTCCCCGATTTTAAAACTGTTTATGTAGAATTAAGCTCGCACCTTTCCTGAATTCAAATCTGCTTTTCGAGTTGAGCTGCGACTTATAGTTTTCGAGAAAATGGAATTTTTCTATCGCTCTTCGAGGTAGTCAGGAATTCCAATGCAACCCCTGTAAAAATTTGAAATTTTTTTTCCTCCCCGATTTGAAAACTGTTTATGTAGAATTAAGCTCGCGCCTTTCCTGAATTCAAATCTGCTTTTGGAGTTGAGCTGCGACTTATAGTTTTCGAGAAAATGGAATTTTTCAATCGCTCTTCGAGGTGGTCAGGAATTCCAATGCAACCCCTGTAAAAATTTGAAATTTTTTTTTTCCTCCCCGATTTGAAAACTGTTTATGTAGAATTAAGCTCGCACCTTTCCTGAATTCAAATCTGCTTTTGGAGTTGAGCTGCGACTTATAGTTTTCGAGAAAATGGAATTTTTCTATCGCTCTTCGAGGTAGTCAGGAATTCCAATGCAACCCCTGTAAAAATTTGAAATTTTTTTTTTCATCCCCGATTTGAAAACTGTTTATGTAGAATTAAGCTCGCACCTTTCCTGAATTCAAATCTGCTTTTGGAGTTGAGCTGCGACTTATAGTTTTCGAGAAAATGGAATTTTTCTATCGCTCTTCGAGGTGGTCAGGAATTCCAATGCAACCCCGTAAAAATTTGAAATTTTTTTTTTCATCCCCGATTTGAAAACTGTTTATGTAGAATTAAGCTCACACCTTTCCTGAACTCAAATCTGCTTTTGGAGTTGGAGTTTGGAGTTTTCGAGAAAATGGAATTTTTCTATCGCTCTTCGAGGTAGTCAGGAATTCCAATGCAACTACTGTAAAAATTTGAAATTTTTTTTTCACCCCCTCTTTAAAGACTGTTTATGTAGAATTAAGCTCGCACCTTTCCTGAATTCAAATCTGCTTTTGGAGTTGAGCTGCGACTTATAGTTTTCGAGAAAATGGAATTTTTCTATCGCTCTTCGAGGTAGTGAGGAATTCCAATGCAACCCCTGTAGAAATTTGAAATTTTTTTTTTCCTCCCCGATTTGAAAACTGTTTATGTAGAATTAAGCTCGCACCTTTCCTGAACTCAAATCTGCTTTTGGAGTTGAGCTGCGACTTATAGTTTTCGAGAAAATGGAATTTTTCTATCGCTCTTCGAGGTAGTCAGGAATTCCAATGCAACCCCTGTAAAAATTTGAAATTTTTTTTCCTCCCCGATTTGAAAACTGTTTATGTAGAATTAAGCTCGCGCCTTTCCTGAATTCAAATCTGCTTTTGGAGTTGAGCTGCGACTTATAGTTTTCGAGAAAATGGAATTTTTCTATCGCTCTTCGAGGTAGTCAGGAATTCCAATGCAACCCCTGTAAAAATTTGAAATTTTTTTTCCTCCCCGATTTGAAAACTGTTTATGTAGAATTAAGCTCGCGCCTTTCCTGAATTCAAATCTGCTTTTGGAGTTGAGCTGCGACTTATAGTTTTCGAGAAAATGGAATTTTTCAATCGCTCTTCGAGGTGGTCAGGAATTCCAATGCAACCCCTGTAAAAATTTGAAATTTTTTTTTTCCTCCCCGATTTGAAAACTGTTTATGTAGAATTAAGCTCGCACCTTTCCTGAATTCAAATCTGCTTTTCGAGTTGAGCTGCGACTTATAGTTTTCGAGAAAATGGAATTTTTCTATCGCTCTTCGAGGTAGTCAGGAATTCCAATGCAACCCCTGTAAAAATTTGAAATTTTTTTTTTCATCCCCGATTTGAAAACTGTTTATGTAGAATTAAGCTCGCACCTTTCCTGAATTCAAATCTGCTTTTGGAGTTGAGCTGCGACTTATAGTTTTCGAGAAAATGGAATTTTTCAATCGCTCTTCGAGGTGGTCAGGAATTCCAATGCAACCCCTGTAAAAATTTGAAATTTTTTTTTTCCTCCCCGATTTTAAAACTGTTTATGTAGAATTAAGCTCGCACCTTTCCTGAATTCAAATCTGCTTTTGGAGTTGAGCTGCGACTTATAGTTTTCGAGAAAATGGAATTTTTCAATCGCTCTTCGAGGTGGTCAGGAATTCCAATGCAACCCCTGTAAAAATTTGAAATTTTTTTTTCCTCCCCGATTTGAAAACTGTTTATGTAGAATTAAGCTCGCACCTTTCCTGAATTCAAATCTGCTTTTGGAGTTGAGCTGCGACTTATAGTTTTCGAGAAAATGGAATTTTTCTATCGCTCTTCGAGGTAGTCAGGAATTCCAATGCAACCCCTGTAAAAATTTGAAATTTTTTTTTTCATCCCCGATTTGAAAACTGTTTATGTAGAATTAAGCTCGCACCTTTCCTGAATTCAAATCTGCTTTTGGAGTTGAGCTGCGACTTATAGTTTTCGAGAAAATGGAATTTTTCTATCGCTCTTCGAGGTGGTCAGGAATTCCAATGCAACCCCGTAAAAATTTGAAATTTTTTTTTTCATCCCCGATTTGAAAACTGTTTATGTAGAATTAAGCTCACACCTTTCCTGAACTCAAATCTGCTTTTGGAGTTGGAGTTTGGAGTTTTCGAGAAAATGGAATTTTTCTATCGCTCTTCGAGGTAGTCAGGAATTCCAATGCAACTACTGTAAAAATTTGAAATTTTTTTTTCACCCCCTCTTTAAAGACTGTTTATGTAGAATTAAGCTCGCACCTTTCCTGAATTCAAATCTGCTTTTGGAGTTGAGCTGCGACTTATAGTTTTCGAGAAAATGGAATTTTTCTATCGCTCTTCGAGGTAGTGAGGAATTCCAATGCAACCCCTGTAGAAATTTGAAATTTTTTTTTTCCTCCCCGATTTGAAAACTGTTTATGTAGAATTAAGCTCGCACCTTTCCTGAACTCAAATCTGCTTTTGGAGTTGAGCTGCGACTTATAGTTTTCGAGAAAATGGAATTTTTCTATCGCTCTTCGAGGTGGTCAGGAATTCCAATGCAACCCCTGTAAAAATTTGAAATTTTTTTTCCTCCCCGATTTGAAAACTGTTTATGTAGAATTAAGCTCGCACCTTTCCTGAATTCAAATCTGCTTTTGGAGTTGAGCTGCGACTTATAGTTTCCGAGAAAATGGAATTTTTCTATTGCTTTTCGAGGTGGTCAGGAATTCCAATGCAACCCCTGTAAAAATTTGAAATTTTTTTTTTCCTCCCCGATTTTAAAACTGTTTATGTAGAATTAAGCTCGCACCTTTCCTGAATTCAAATCTGCTTTTCGAGTTGAGCTGCGACTTATAGTTTCGAGAAAATGGAATTTTTCTATCGCTCTTCGAGGTAGTCAGGAATTCCAATGCAACCCCTGTAAAAATTTGAAATTTTTTTTTTCATCCCCGATTTGAACACTGTTTATGTAGAATTAAGCTCGCACCTTTCCTGAATTCAAATCTGCTTTTCGAGTTGAGCTGCGACTTATAGTTTTCGAGAAAATGGAATTTTTCTATCGCTCTTCGAGGTAGTCAGGAATTCCAATGCAACCCCTGTAAAAATTTGAAATTTTTTTTTCATCCCCGATTTGAAAACTGTTTATGTAGAATTAAGCTCGCACCTTTCCTGAATTCAAATCTGCTTTTGGAGTTGAGCTGCGACTTATAGTTTTCGAGAAAATTGAATTTTTCTATCGCTCTTCGAGGTGGTCAGGAATTCCAATGCAACCCCTGTAAAAATTTGAAATTTTTTCTTCCTCCCCGATTTTAAAACTGTTTATGTAGAATTAAGCTCGCACCTTTCCTGAATTCAAATCTGCTTTTGGAGTTGAGCTGCGACTTATAGTTTCCGAGAAAATGGAATTTTTCTATAGCTCTTCGAGGTGGTCAGGAACCCCTGTAAAAATTTGAAATTTTTTTTTTCCTCCCCGATTTGAAAACTGTTTATGTAGAATTAAGCTCGCACCTTTCCTGAATTCAAATCTGCTTTTCGAGTTGAGCTGCGACTTATAGTTTTCGAGAAAATGGAATTTTTCTATCGCTCTTCGAGGTGGTCAGGAATTCCAATGCAACCCCTGTAAAAATTTGAAATTTTTTTTTTCATCCCCGATTTGAAAACTGTTTATGTAGAATTAAGCTCGCACCTTTCCTGAATTCAAATCTGCTTTTGGAGTTGAGCTGCGACTTATAGTTTTCGAGAAAATGGAATTTTTCAATCGCTCTTCGAGGTGGTCAGGAATTCCAATGCAACCCCTGTAAAAATTTGAAATTTTTTTTTTTCCTCCCCGATTTTAAAACTGTTTATGTAGAATTAAGCTCGCACCTTTCCTGAATTCAAATCTGCTTTTGGAGTTGAGCTGCGACTTATAGTTTCCGAGAAAATGGAATTTTTCTATCGCTCTTCGAGGTGGTCAGGAATTCCAATGCAACCCCTGTAAAAATTTGAAATTTTTTTTTTCCTCCCCGATTTTAAAACTGTTTATGTAGAATTAAGCTCGCACCTTTCCTGAATTTAAATCTGCTTTTCGAGTTGAGCTTCCGAGAAAATGGAATTTTTCTATCGCTCTTCGAGGTGGTCAGGAACCCCTGTAAAAATTTGAAATTTTTTTTTTCCTCCCCGATTTGAAAACTGTTTATGTAGAATTAAGCTCGCACCTTTCCTGAATTCAAATCTGCTTTTCGAGTTGAGCTGCGACTTATAGTTTTCGAGAAAATGGAATTTTTCTATCGCTCTTCGAGGTGGTCAGGAATTCCAATGCAACCCCTGTAAAAATTTGAAATTTTTTTTTCATCCCCGATTTGAAAACTGTTTATGTAGAATTAAGCTCGCACCTTTCCTGAATTCAAATCTGCTTTTGGAGTTGAGCTGCGACTTATAGTTTTCGAGAAAATGGAATTTTTCAATCGCTCTTCGAGGTGGTCAGGAATTCCAATGCAACCCCTGTAAAAATTTGAAATTTTTTTTTTCCTCCCCGATTTTAAAACTGTTTATGTAGAATTAAGCTCGCACCTTTCCTGAATTCAAATCTGCTTTTGGAGTTGAGCTGCGACTTATAGTTTCCGAGAAAATGGAATTTTTCTATCGCTCTTCGAGGTGGTCAGGAATTCCAATGCAACCCCTGTAAAAATTTGAAATTTTTTTTTTCCTCCCCGATTTTAAAACTGTTTATGTAGAATTAAGCTCGCACCTTTCCTGAATTCAAATCTGCTTTTCGAGTTGAGCTGCGACTTATAGTTTTCGAGAAAATGGAATTTTTCTATCGCTCTTCGAGGTAGTCAGGAATTCCAATGCAACCCCTGTAAAAATTTGAATTTTTTTTTTTCATCCCCGATTTGAAAACTGTTTATGTAGAATTAAGCTCGCACCTTTCCTGAATTCAAATCTGCTTTTGGAGTTGAGCTGCGACTTATAGTTTTCGAGAAAATTGAATTTTTCTATCGCTCTTCGAGGTGGTCAGGAATTCCAATGCAACCCCTGTAAAAATTTGAAATTTTTTTTCCTCCCCGATTTGAAAACTGTTTATGTAGAATTAAGCTCGCACCTTTCCTGAATTCAAATCTGCTTTTGGAGTTGAGCTGCGACTTATAGTTTCCGAGAAAATGGAATTTTTCTATCGCTCTTCGAGGTAGTCAGGAATTCCAATGCAACCCCTGTAAAAATTTGAAATTTTTTTTTTCATCCCCGATTTGAACACTGTTTATGTAGAATTAAGCTCGCACCTTTCCTGAATTCAAATCTGCTTTTCGAGTTGAGCTGCGACTTATAGTTTTCGAGAAAATGGAATTTTTCTATCGCTCTTCGAGGTAGTCAGGAATTCCAATGCAACCCCTGTAAAAATTTGAAATTTTTTTTTTCATCCCCTATTTGAAAACTGTTTATGTAGAATTAAGCTCGCACCTTTCCTGAATTCAAATCTGCTTTTGGAGTTGAGCTGCGACTTATAGTTTTCGAGAAAATTGAATTTTTCTATCGCTCTTCGAGGTGGTCAGGAATTCCAATGCAACCCCTGTAAAAATTTGAAATTTTTTTTTCCTCCCCGATTTTAAAACTGTTTATGTAGAATTAAGCTCGCACCTTTCCTGAATTCAAATCTGCTTTTGGAGTTGAGCTGCGACTTATAGTTTCCGAGAAAATGGAATTTTTCTATCGCTCTTCGAGGTGGTCAGGAACCCCTGTAAAAATTTGAAATTTTTTTTTTCCTCCCCGATTTGAAAACTGTTTATGTAGAATTAAGCTCGCACCTTTCCTGAATTCAAATCTGCTTTTCGAGTTGAGCTGCGACTTATAGTTTTCGAGAAAATGGAATTTTTCTATCGCTCTTCGAGGTGGTCAGGAATTCCAATGCAACCCCTGTAAAAATTTGAAATTTTTTTTTCATCCCCGATTTGAAAACTGTTTATGTAGAATTAAGCTCGCACCTTTCCTGAATTCAAATCTGCTTTTGGAGTTGAGCTGCGACTTATAGTTTTCGAGAAAATGGAATTTTTCAATCGCTCTTCGAGGTGGTCAGGAATTCCAATGCAACCCCTGTAAAAATTTGAAATTTTTTTTTTCCTCCCCGATTTTAAAACTGTTTATGTAGAATTAAGCTCGCACCTTTCCTGAATTCAAATCTGCTTTTGGAGTTGAGCTGCGACTTATAGTTTCCGAGAAAATGGAATTTTTCTATCGCTCTTCGAGGTGGTCAGGAATTCCAATGCAACCCCTGTAAAAATTTGAAATTTTTTTTTTCCTCCCCGATTTTAAAACTGCTTATGTAGAATTAAGCTCGCACCTTTCCTGAATTCAAATCTGCTTTTCGAGTTGAGCTGCGACTTATAGTTTTCGAGAAAATGGAATTTTTCTATCGCTCTTCGAGGTAGTCAGGAATTCCAATGCAACCCCTGTAAAAATTTGAATTTTTTTTTTTCATCCCCGATTTGAAAACTGTTTATGTAGAATTAAGCTCGCACCTTTCCTGAATTCAAATCTGCTTTTGGAGTTGAGCTGCGACTTATAGTTTTCGAGAAAATTGAATTTTTCTATCGCTCTTCGAGGTGGTCAGGAATTCCAATGCAACCCCTGTAAAAATTTGAAATTTTTTTTTCCTCCCCGATTTTAAAACTGTTTGTGTAGAATTAAGCTCGCACCTTTCCTGAATTCAAATCTGCTTTTGGAGTTGAGCTGCGACTTATAGTTTTCGAGAAAATGGAATTTTTCTATCGCTCTTCGAGGTAGTCAGGAATTCCAATGCAACCCCTGTAAAAATTTGAAATTTTTTTTTTCATACCCGATTTGAAAACTGTTTATGTAGAATTAAGCTCGCACCTTTCCTGAATTCAAATCTGCTTTTGGAGTTGAGCTGCGACTTATAGTTTTCGAGAAAATGGAATTTTTCTATCGCTCTTCGAGGTGGTCAGGAATTCCAATGCAACCCCGTAAAAATTTGAAATTTTTTTTTTCATCCCCGATTTGAAAACTGTTTATGTAGAATTAAGCTCACACCTTTCCTGAACTCAAATCTGCTTTTGGAGTTGGAGTTTGGAGTTTTCGAGAAAATGGAATTTTTCTATCGCTCTTCGAGGTAGTCAGGAATTCCAATGCAACTACTGTAAAAATTTGAAATTTTTTTTTCACCCCCTCTTTAAAGACTGTTTATGTAGAATTAAGCTCGCACCTTTCCTGAATTCAAATCTGCTTTTGGAGTTGAGCTGCGACTTATAGTTTTCGAGAAAATGGAATTTTTCTATCGCTCTTCGAGGTAGTGAGGAATTCCAATGCAACCCCTGTAGAAATTTGAAATTTTTTTTTTCCTCCCCGATTTGAAAACTGTTTATGTAGAATTAAGCTCGCACCTTTCCTGAACTCAAATCTGCTTTTGGAGTTGAGCTGCGACTTATAGTTTTCGAGAAAATGGAATTTTTCTATCGCTCTTTGAGGTGGTCAGGAATTCCAATGCAACCCCTGTAAAAATTTGAAATTTTTTTTTTCCTCCCCGATTTGAAAACGGTTTATGTAGAATTAAGCTCGCACCTTTCCTGAATTCAAATCTGCTTTTCGAGTTGAGCTGCGACTTATAGTTTTCGAGAAAATGGAATTTTTCTATTGCTCTTCGAGGTAGTCAGGAATTCCAATGCAACCCCTGTAAAAATTTGAAATTTTTTTTTTCATCCCCGATTTGAAAACTGTTTATGTAGAATTAAGCTCGCACCTTTCCTGAATTCAAATCTGCTTTTGGAGTTGAGCTGCGACTTATAGTTTTCGAGAAAATTGAATTTTTCTATCGCTCTTCGAGGTGGTCAGGAATTCCAATGCAACCCCTGTAAAAATTTGAAATTTTTTTTTCCTCCCCGATTTTAAAACTGTTTGTGTAGAATTAAGCTCGCACCTTTCCTGAATACAGATCTGCTTTTGGAGTTGAGCTGCGACTTATAGTTTCCGAGAAAATGGAATTTTTCTATCGCTCTTCGAGGTGGTCAGGAACCCCTGTAAAAATTTGAAATTTTTTTTTTCCTCCCCGATTTGAAAACTGTTTATGTAGAATTAAGCTCGCACCTTTCCTGAACTCAAATCTGCTTTTGGAGTTGAGCTGCGACTTATAGTTTTCGAGAAAATTGAATTTTTCTATCGCTCTTCGAGGTGGTCAGGAACCCCTGTAAAAATTTGAAATTTTTTTTTTCCTCCCCGATTTGAAAACTGTTTATGTAGAATTAAGCTCGCACCTTTCCTGAATTCAAATCTGCTTTTGGAGTTGAGCTGCGACTTATAGTTTCCGAGAAAATGGAATTTTTCTATCGCTCTTCGAGGTGGTCAGGAATTCCAATGCAACCCCTGTAAAAATTTGAAATTTTTTTTTTCCTCCCCGATTTTAAAACTGTTTATGTAGAATTAAGCTCGCACCTTTCCTGAATTCAAATCTGCTTTTCGAGTTGAGCTGCGACTTATAGTTTTCGAGAAAATGGAATTTTTCTATCGCTCTTCGAGGTAGTCAGGAATTCCAATGCAACCCCTGTAAAAATTTGAAATTTTTTTTTTCATCCCCGATTTGAACACTGTTTATGTAGAATTAAGCTCGCACCTTTCCTGAATTCAAATCTGCTTTTCGAGTTGAGCTGCGACTTATAGTTTTCGAGAAAATGGAA
Organism: Blera fallax; assembly: GCA_946965025.1. NCBI lineage: Eukaryota > Metazoa > Arthropoda > Insecta > Diptera > Syrphidae > Blera > Blera fallax. The sequence goes on from OX337244.1 coordinate 57,607,639, forward strand.
TTTTTCTATCGCTCTTCGAGGTAGTCAGGAATTCCAATGCAACCCCTGTAAAAATTTGAAATTTTTTTTTTCATCCCCGATTTGAAAACTGTTTATGTAGAATTAAGCTCGCACCTTTCCTGAATTCAAATCTGCTTTTGGAGTTGAGCTGCGACTTATAGTTTTCGAGAAAATTGAATTTTTCTATCGCTCTTCGAGGTGGTCAGGAATTCCAATGCAACCCCTGTAAAAATTTGAAATTTTTTTTTCCTCCCCGATTTTAAAACTGTTTATGTAGAATTAAGCTCGCACCTTTCCTGAATTCAAATCTGCTTTTGGAGTTGAGCTGCGACTTATAGTTTCCGAGAAAATGGAATTTTTCTATCGCTCTTCGAGGTGGTCAGGAACCCCTGTAAAAATTTGAAATTTTTTTTTTCCTCCCCGATTTGAAAACTGTTTATGTAGAATTAAGCTCGCACCTTTCCTGAATTCAAATCTGCTTTTCGAGTTGAGCTGCGACTTATAGTTTTCGAGAAAATGGAATTTTTCTATCGCTCTTCGAGGTGGTCAGGAATTCCAATGCAACCCCTGTAAAAATTTGAAATTTTTTTTTTCATCCCCGATTTGAAAACTGTTTATGTAGAATTAAGCTCGCACCTTTCCTGAATTCAAATCTGCTTTTGGAGTTGAGCTGCGACTTATAGTTTTCGAGAAAATGGAATTTTTCAATCGCTCTTCAAGGTGGTCAGGAATTCCAATGCAACCCCTGTAAAAATTTGAAATTTTTTTTTTCCTCCCCGATTTTAAAACTGTTTATGTAGAATTAAGCTCGCACCTTTCCTGAATTCAAATCTGCTTTTGGAGTTGAGCTGCGACTTATAGTTTTCGAGAAAATTGAATGTTTCTATCGCTCTTCGAGGTGGTCAGGAATTCCAATGCAACCCCTGTAAAAATTTGAAATTTTTTTTTTCCTCCCCGATTTGAAAACTGTTTATGTAGAATTAAGCTCGCACCTTTCCTGAATTCAAATCTGCTTTTGGAGTTGAGCTGCGACTTATAGTTTTCGAGAAAATGGAATTTTTCAATCGCTCTTCGAGGTGGTCAGGAATTCCAATGCAACCCCTGTAAAAATTTGAAATTTTTTTTTTCCTCCCCGATTTGAAAACTGTTTATGTAGAATTAAGCTCGCACCTTTCCTGAATTCAAATCTGCTTTTGGAGTTGAGCTGCGACTTATAGTTTTCGAGAAAATGGAATTTTTCTATCGCTCTTCGAGGTGGTCAGGAATTCCAATGCAACCCCGTAAAAATTTGAAATTTTTTTTTTCATCCCCGATTTGAAAACTGTTTATGTAGAATTAAGCTCACACCTTTCCTGAACTCAAATCTGCTTTTGGAGTTGGAGTTTGGAGTTTTCGAGAAAATGGAATTTTTCTATCGCTCTTCGAGGTAGTCAGGAATTCCAATGCAACCCCTGTAAAAATTTGAAATTTTTTTTTTCATCCCCGATTTGAAAACTGTTTATGTAGAATTAAGCTCGCACCTTTCCTGAATTCAAATCTGCTTTTGGAGTTGAACTGCGACTTATAGTTTTCGAGAAAATGGAATTTTTCTATCACTCTTCGAGGTAGTCAGGAATTCCAATGCAACCCCTGTAAAAATTTGAAATTTTTTTTTTCCTCCCCGATTTGAAAACTGTTTATGTAGAATTAAGCTCGCACCTTTCCTGAACTCAAATCTGCTTTTGGAGTTGAGCTGCGACTTATAGTTTTCGAGAAAATGGAATTTTTCTATCGCTCTTCGAGGTGGTCAGGAATTCCAATGCAACCCCTGTAAAAATTTGAAATTTTTTTTCCTCCCCGATTTGAAAACTGTTTATGTAGAATTAAGCTCGCACCTTTCCTGAATTCAAATCTGCTTTTCGAGTTGAGCTGCGACTTATAGTTTTCGAGAAAATGGAATTTTTCTATCGCTCTTCGAGGTAGTCAGGAATTCCAATGCAACCCCTGTAAAAATTTGAAATTTTTTTTTTCATCCCCGATTTGAAAACTGTTTATGTAGAATTAAGCTCGCACCTTTCCTGAATTCAAATCTGCTTTTCGAGTTGAGCTGCGACTTATAGTTTTCGAGAAAATGGAATTTTTCTATCGCTCTTCGAGGTAGTCAGGAATTCCAATGCAACCCCTGTAAAAATTTGAATTTTTTTTTTCATCCCCGATTTGAAAACTGTTTATGTAGAATTAAGCTCGCACCTTTCCTGAATTCAAATCTGCTTTTGGAGTTGAGCTGCGACTTATAGTTTTCGAGAAAATTGAATTTTTCTATCGCTCTTCGAGGTGGTCAGGAATTCCAATGCAACCCCTGTAAAAATTTGAAATTTTTTTTTCCTCCCCGATTTTAAAACTGTTTATGTAGAATTAAGCTCGCACCTTTCCTGAATTCAAATCTGCTTTTGGAGTTGAGCTGCGACTTATAGTTTTCGAGAAAATGGAATTTTTCTATCGCTCTTCGAGGTGGTCAGGAATTCCAATGCAACCCCTGTAAAAATTTGAAATTTTTTTTTTCCTCCCCGATTTGAAAACTGTTTATGTAGAATTAAGCTCGCACCTTTCCTGAATTCAAATCTGCTTTTGGAGTTGAGCTGCGACTTATAGTTTTCGAGAAAATGGAATTTTTCAATCGCTCTTCGAGGTGGTCAGGAATTCCAATGCAACCCCTGTAAAAATTTGAAATTTTTTTTTTCCTCTAAGATTTTAAAACTGTTTATGTAGAATTAAGCTCGCACCTTTCCTGAATTCAAATCTGCTTTTGGAGTTGAGCTGCGACTTATAGTTTTCGAGAAAATTGAATTTTTCTATCGCTCTTCGAGGTGGTCAGGAATTCCAATGCAACCCCTGTAAAAATTTGAAATTTTTTTTTTCCTCCCCGATTTTAAAACTGTTTATGTAGAATTAAGCTCGCACCTTTCCTGAATTCAAATCTGCTTTTCGAGTTGAGCTGCGACTTATAGTTTTCGAGAAAATGGAATTTTTCTATCGCTCTTCGAGGTAGTCAGGAATTCCAATGCAACCCCTGTAAAAATTTGAAATTTTTTTTTTCATCCCCGATTTGAAAACTGTTTATGTAGAATTAAGCTCGCACCTTTCCTGAATTCAAATCTGCTTTTGGAGTTGAGCTGCGACTTATAGTTTTCGAGAAAATGGAATTTTTCTATCGCTCTTCGAGGTGGTCAGGAATTCCAATGCAACCCCGTAAAAACTTGAAATTTTTTTTTTCATCCCCGATTTGAAAACTGTTTATGTAGAATTAAGCTCGCACCTTTCCTGAACTCAAATCTGCTTTTGGAGTTGGAGTTTGGAGTTTTCGAGAAAATGGAATTTTTCTATCGCTCTTCGAGGTAGTCAGGAATTCCAATGCAACCCCTGTAAAAATTTGAAATTTTTTTTTCCTCCCCGAGCTGCGACTTATAGTTTTCGAGAAAATGGAATTTTTCTATCGCTCTTCGAGGTGGTCAGGAACCCCTGTAAAAATTTGAAATTTTTTTTTTCCTCCCCGATTTGAAAACTGTTTATGTAGAATTAAGCTCGCACCTTTCCTGAATTCAAATCTGCTTTTGGAGTTGAGCTGCGACTTATAGTTTCCGAGAAAATGGAATTTTTCTATCGCTCTTCGAGGTGGTCAGGAATTCCAATGCAACCCCTGTAAAAATTTGAAATTTTTTTTTTCCTCCCCGATTTTAAAACTGTTTATGTAGAATTAAGCTCGCACCTTTCCTGAATTCAAATCTGCTTTTCGAGTTGAGCTGCGACTTATAGTTTTCGAGAAAATGGAATTTTTCTATCGCTCTTCGAGGTAGTCAGGAATTCCAATGCAACCCCTGTAAAAATTTGAAATTTTTTTTTTCATCCCCGATTTGAACACTGTTTATGTAGAATTAAGCTCGCACCTTTCCTGAATTCAAATCTGCTTTTCGAGTTGAGCTGCGACTTATAGTTTTCGAGAAAATGGAATTTTTCTATCGCTCTTCGAGGTAGTCAGGAATTCCAATGCAACCCCTGTAAAAATTTGAAATTTTTTTTTTCATCCCCGATTTGAAAACTGTTTATGTAGAATTAAGCTCGCACCTTTCCTGAATTCAAATCTGCTTTTGGAGTTGAGCTGCGACTTATAGTTTTCGAGAAAATTGAATTTTTCTATCGCTCTTCGAGGTGGTCAGGAATTCCAATGCAACCCCTGTAAAAATTTGAAATTTTTTTTTCCTCCCCGATTTTAAAACTGTTTATGTAGAATTAAGCTCGCACCTTTCCTGAATTCAAATCTGCTTTTGGAGTTGAGCTGCGACTTATAGTTTCCGAGAAAATGGAATTTTTCTATCGCTCTTCGAGGTGGTCAGGAACCCCTGTAAAAATTTGAAATTTTTTTTTTCCTCCCCGATTTGAAAACTGTTTATGTAGAATTAAGCTCGCACCTTTCCTGAATTCAAATCTGCTTTTCGAGTTGAGCTGCGACTTATAGTTTTCGAGAAAATGGAATTTTTCTATCGCTCTTCGAGGTGGTCAGGAATTCCAATGCAACCCCTGTAAAAATTTGAAATTTTTTTTTTCATCCCCGATTTGAAAACTGTTTATGTAGAATTAAGCTCGCACCTTTCCTGAATTCAAATCTGCTTTTGGAGTTGAGCTGCGACTTATAGTTTTCGAGAAAATGGAATTTTTCAATCGCTCTTCAAGGTGGTCAGGAATTCCAATGCAACCCCTGTAAAAATTTGAAATTTTTTTTTTCCTCCCCGATTTTAAAACTGTTTATGTAGAATTAAGCTCGCACCTTTCCTGAATTCAAATCTGCTTTTGGAGTTGAGCTGCGACTTATAGTTTTCGAGAAAATTGAATGTTTCTATCGCTCTTCGAGGTGGTCAGGAATTCCAATGCAACCCCTGTAAAAATTTGAAATTTTTTTTTTCCTCCCCGATTTGAAAACTGTTTATGTAGAATTAAGCTCGCACCTTTCCTGAATTCAAATCTGCTTTTGGAGTTGAGCTGCGACTTATAGTTTTCGAGAAAATGGAATTTTTCAATCGCTCTTCGAGGTGGTCAGGAATTCCAATGCAACCCCTGTAAAAATTTGAAATTTTTTTTTTCCTCCCCGATTTGAAAACTGTTTATGTAGAATTAAGCTCGCACCTTTCCTGAATTCAAATCTGCTTTTGGAGTTGAGCTGCGACTTATAGTTTTCGAGAAAATGGAATTTTTCTATCGCTCTTCGAGGTGGTCAGGAATTCCAATGCAACCCCGTAAAAATTTGAAATTTTTTTTTTCATCCCCGATTTGAAAACTGTTTATGTAGAATTAAGCTCACACCTTTCCTGAACTCAAATCTGCTTTTGGAGTTGGAGTTTGGAGTTTTCGAGAAAATGGAATTTTTCTATCGCTCTTCGAGGTAGTCAGGAATTCCAATGCAACCCCTGTAAAAATTTGAAATTTTTTTTTTCATCCCCGATTTGAAAACTGTTTATGTAGAATTAAGCTCGCACCTTTCCTGAATTCAAATCTGCTTTTGGAGTTGAACTGCGACTTATAGTTTTCGAGAAAATGGAATTTTTCTATCGCTCTTCGAGGTAGTCAGGAATTCCAATGCAACCCCTGTAAAAATTTGAAATTTTTTTTTTCCTCCCCGATTTGAAAACTGTTTATGTAGAATTAAGCTCGCACCTTTCCTGAACTCAAATCTGCTTTTGGAGTTGAGCTGCGACTTATAGTTTTCGAGAAAATGGAATTTTTCTATCGCTCTTCGAGGTGGTCAGGAATTCCAATGCAACCCCTGTAAAAATTTGAAATTTTTTTTCCTCCCCGATTTGAAAACTGTTTATGTAGAATTAAGCTCGCACCTTTCCTGAATTCAAATCTGCTTTTCGAGTTGAGCTGCGACTTATAGTTTTCGAGAAAATGGAATTTTTCTATCGCTCTTCGAGGTAGTCAGGAATTCCAATGCAACCCCTGTAAAAATTTGAAATTTTTTTTTTCATCCCCGATTTGAAAACTGTTTATGTAGAATTAAGCTCGCACCTTTCCTGAATTCAAATCTGCTTTTCGAGTTGAGCTGCGACTTATAGTTTTCGAGAAAATGGAATTTTTCTATCGCTCTTCGAGGTAGTCAGGAATTCCAATGCAACCCCTGTAAAAATTTGAATTTTTTTTTTCATCCCCGATTTGAAAACTGTTTATGTAGAATTAAGCTCGCACCTTTCCTGAATTCAAATCTGCTTTTGGAGTTGAGCTGCGACTTATAGTTTTCGAGAAAATGGAATTTTTCAATCGCTCTTCGAGGTGGTCAGGAATTCCAATGCAACCCCTGTAAAAATTTGAAATTTTTTTTTTCCTCTAAGATTTTAAAACTGTTTATGTAGAATTAAGCTCGCACCTTTCCTGAATTCAAATCTGCTTTTGGAGTTGAGCTGCGACTTATAGTTTTCGAGAAAATTGAATTTTTCTATCGCTCTTCGAGGTGGTCAGGAATTCCAATGCAACCCCTGTAAAAATTTGAAATTTTTTTTTTCCTCCCCGATTTTAAAACTGTTTATGTAGAATTAAGCTCGCACCTTTCCTGAATTCAAATCTGCTTTTCGAGTTGAGCTGCGACTTATAGTTTTCGAGAAAATGGAATTTTTCTATCGCTCTTCGAGGTAGTCAGGAATTCCAATGCAACCCCTGTAAAAATTTGAAATTTTTTTTTTCATCCCCGATTTGAAAACTGTTTATGTAGAATTAAGCTCGCACCTTTCCTGAATTCAAATCTGCTTTTGGAGTTGAGCTGCGACTTATAGTTTTCGAGAAAATGGAATTTTTCTATCGCTCTTCGAGGTGGTCAGGAATTCCAATGCAACCCCGTAAAAACTTGAAATTTTTTTTTTCATCCCCGATTTGAAAACTGTTTATGTAGAATTAAGCTCGCACCTTTCCTGAACTCAAATCTGCTTTTGGAGTTGGAGTTTGGAGTTTTCGAGAAAATGGAATTTTTCTATCGCTCTTCGAGGTAGTCAGGAATTCCAATGCAACCCCTGTAAAAATTTGAAATTTTTTTTTTCCTCCCCGATTTGAAAACTGTTTATGTAGAATTAAGCTCGCACCTTTCCTGAACTCAAATCTGCTTTTGGAGTTGAGCTGCGACTTATAGTTTTCGAGAAAATGGAATTTTTCTATCGCTCTTCGAGGTGGTCAGGAATTCCAATGCAACCCGTGTAAAAATTTGAAATTTTTTTTTCCTCCCCGATTTTAAAACTGTTTATGTAGAATTAAGCTCGCACCTTTCCTGAATTCAAATCTGCTTTTGGAGTTGAACTGCGACTTATAGTTTTCGAGAAAATGGAATTTTTCTATCGCTCGTCGAGGTAGTCAGGAACTCCAATGCAACCCCTGTAAAAATTTGAAATTTTTTTTTTCCTCCCCGATTTGAAAACTGTTTATGTAGAATTAAGCTCGCACCTTTCCTGAACTCAAATCTGCTTTTGGAGTTGAGCTGCGACTTATAGTTTTCGAGAAAATGGAATTTTTCTATCGCTCTTCGAGGTGGTCAGGAATTCCAATGCAACCCCTGTACAAATATGAAATTTTTTTTCCTCCCCGATTTGAAAACTGTTTATGTAGAATTAAGCTCGCACCTTTCCTGAATTCAAATCTGCTTTTGGAGTTGAGCTTATAGTTTCCGAGAAAATGGAATTTTTCTATCGCTCTTCGAGGTGGTCAGGAATTCCAATGCAACCCCTGTAAAAATTTGAAATTTTTTTTTTCCTCCCCGATTTTAAAACTGTTTATGTAGAATTAAGCTCGCACCTTTCCTGAATTCAAATCTGCTTTTCGAGTTGAGCTGCGACTTATAGTTTTCGAGAAAATGGAATTTTTCTATCGCTCTTGGGGGTAGTCAGGAATTCCAATGCAACCCCTGTAAAAATTTGAAATTTTTTTTCCATCCCCGATTTGAAAACTGTTTATGTAGAATTAAGCTCGCACCTTTCCTGAATTCAAATCTGCTTTTCGAGTTGAGCTGCGACTTATAGTTTTCGAGAAAATGAAATTTTTCTGTCGCTCTTCGAGGTAGTCAGGAATTCCAATGCAACCCCTGTAAAAATTTGAAATTTTTTTTTTCATCCCCGATTTGAAAACTGTTTATGTAGAATTAAGCTCGCACCTTTCCTGAATTCAAATCTGCTTTTGGAGTTGAGCTGCGACTTATAGTTTTCGAGAAAATTGAATTTTTCTATCGCTCTTCGAGGTGGTCAGGAATTCCAATGCAACCCCTGTAAAAATTTGAAATTTTTTTTTCCTCCCCGATTTTAAAACTGTTTATGTAGAATTAAGCTCGCACCTTTCCTGAATTCAAATCTGCTTTTGGAGTTGAGCTGCGACTTATAGTTTCCGAGAAAATGAAATTTTTCTATCGCTCTTCGAGGTGGTCAGGAACCCCTGTAAAAATTTGAAATTTTTTTTTTCCTCCCCGATTTGAAAACTGTTTATGTAGAATTAAGCTCGCACCTTTCCTGAATTCAAATCTGCTTTTCGACTTATAGTTTTCGAGAAAATGGAATTTTTCTATCGCTCTTCGAGGTAGTCAGGAATTCCAATGCAACCCCTGTAAAAATTTGAATTTTTTTTTTTTCATCCCCGATTTGAAAACTGTTTATGTAGAATTAAGCTCGCACCTTTCCTGAATTCAAATCTGCTTTTGGAGTTGAGCAGCGACTTATAGTTTTCGAGAAAATTGAATTTTTCTATCGCTCTTCGAGGTAGTCAGGAATTCCAATGCAACCCCTGTAAAAATTTGAATTTTTTTTTTTTTCCCCCGATTTGAAAACTGTTTATGTAGACCTAAGCTCGCACCTTTCCTGAATTCAAATCTGCTTTTGGAGTTGAGCTGCGACTTATAGTTTTCGAGAAAATGGAGTTTTTCTATCGCTCTTCGAGGTAGTCAGGAATTCCAGTGCAACCCCTGTAAAAATTTGAAATTTTTTTTTTTCCCCGATTTGAAAACTGTTTATGTAGAACTAAGCTCGCACCTTTCCTGAATTCAAATCTGCTTTTGGAGTTGAGCTGCGACTTATAGTTTTCGAGGAAATGGAATTTTTCTATCGCTCTTCGAGATAGTCAGGAATTCCAATGGAACCCCTGTAAAAATTTGAAATTTTTTTTTTCCTCCCCGATTTGAAAACTGTTTATGTAGAATTAAGCTCGCACCTTTCCTGAATTCAAATCTGCTTTTGGAGTTGAGCTGCGACTTATAGTTTTCGAGAAAATGGAATTTTTCTATCGCTCTTCGAGGTGGTCAGGAACACCTGTAAAAATTTGAAATTTTTTTTTTTTCCTCCCCGATTTGAAAACTGTTTATGTAGAATTAAGCTCGCACCTTTCCTGAATTCAAATCTGCTTTTGGAGTTGAGGTGCGACTTATAGTTTTCGACAAAATGGAATTTTTCTATCGCTCTTTGAGGTAGTCAGGAATTCCAATGCAACCCCTGTAAAAATTTGAAATTTTTTTTTTCCTCCCTGAAAACTGTTTATGTAGAATTAAGCTCGCACCTTTCCTGAATTCAAATCTGCTTTTGGAGTTGAGCTGCGACTTATAGTTTTCGAGAAAATGGAATTTTTCTATCGCTCTTCGAGGTGGTCAGGAACCCCTGTAAAAATTTGAAATTTTTTTTTTCCTCCCAGATTTGAAAACGGTTTATGTAGAATTAAGCTCGCACCTTTCCTGAATTCAAATCTGCTTTTGGAGTTGAGCTGCGACTTATAGTTTTCGAGAAAATGGAATCTTTTTATCGCTCTTCGAGGTAGTCAGGAATTCCAATGCAACCCTGTAAAAATTTGAAATTTTTTTTTTCACCCCCGATTTGAAAACTGTTTATGTAGAATTAAGCTCGCACCTTTCCTGAGTTCAAATCTGCTTTTCGAGTTGAGCTGCGACTTATAGTTTTCGAGAAAATGGAATTTTTCTATCGCTCTTCGAGGTAGTCAGGAATTCCAATGCAATTTCAATTTTTTTTTTTTTTCCGATTTGAAAACTGTTTATGTAGAATAAAGCTCGCACCTTTCCTGAATTCAAATCTGCTTTTGCAGTTGAGCTGCGACTTGTAGTTTTCGAGAAAATGGAATTTTTCTACCGCTCTTCGAGGCGGTCAGGAATTCCAATGCAACCCCTGCAAAAATTTAAAATTTTTTTTTTCTCCCCGATTTGAAAACTGTTTATGTAGAATTAAGCTCGCACCTTTCCTGAATTCAAATCTGCTTTCAGGAATTCCAATGCAACCCCTGTAAAAATTTGAAATTTTTTTTTTCCTCCCCGATTTGAAAACTGTTTATGTAGAATTAAACTCACAGCTTTCCTGAATTCAAATCTGCTTTTGGAGTTGAGCTGCGACTTATAGTTTTCGAGAAAATGGAATTTTTACATCGCTCTTCGAGGTGGTCAGGAATTCCAATGCAACCCCTGTAAAAATTTGAATTTTTTTTTTTCCCCCGATTTGAAAACTGTTTATGTAGAATGAAGCTCGCACCTTTCCTGAATTCAAATCTGCTTTTGCAGTTGAGCTGCGACTTGTAGTTTTCGAGAAAATGGAATTTTTCTATCGCTCTTTGAGGTAGTCAGGAATTCCAATGCAACCCCTGTAAAAATTTGAAATTTTTTTTTTCCTCCCCGATTTGAAAACTGTTTATGTAGAATTAAGCTCGCACCTTTCCTGAATTCAAATCTGCTTTTGGAGTTGAGCTGCGACTTATAGTTTTCGAGAAAATGGAATTTTTCTATCGCTCTTCGAGGTGGTCAGGAACCCCTGTAAAAATTTGAAATTTTTTTTTTCCTCCCCGATTTGAAAACGGTTTATGTAGAATTAAGCTCGCACCTTTCCTGAATTCAAATCTGCTTTTGGAGTTGAGCTGCGACTTATAGTTTTCGAGAAAATTGAATTTTTCTATCGCTCTTCGAGGTGGTCAGGAACACCTGTAAAAATTTGAAATTTTTTTTTTTCCTCCCCGATTTGAAAACTGTTTATGTAGAATTAAGCTCGCACCTTTCCTGAATTCAAATCTGCTTTTGGAGTTGAGCTGCGACTTATAGTTTTCGAGAAAATGGAATTTTTCTATCGCTCTTCGAGGTGGTCAGGAACCCCTGTAAAAATTTGAAATTTTTTTTTTCCTCCCCGATTTGAAAACTGTTTATGTAGAATTACGCTCGCACCTTTCCTGAATTCAAATCTGCTTTTGGAGTTGAGCAGCGACTTATAGTTTTCGAGAAAATTGAATTTTTCTATCGCTCTTCGAGGTAGTCAGGAATTCCAATGCAACCCCTGTAAAAATTTGAAATTTTTTTTTTTCCCCGATTTGAAAACTGTTTATGTAGAACTAAGCTCGCACCTTTCCTGAATTCAAATCTGCTTTTGGAGTTGAGCTGCGACTTATAGTTTTCGAGGAAATGGAATTTTTCTATCGCTCTTCGAGGTAGTCAGGAATTCCAATGGAACCCCTGTAAAAATTTGAAATTTTTTTTTCCTCCCCGATTTGAAAACTGTTTATGTAGAATTACGCTCGCACCTTTCCTGAATTCAAATCTGCTTTTGGAGTTGAGCAGCGACTTATAGTTTTCGAGAAAATTGAATTTTTCTATCGCTCTTCGAGGTAGTCAGGAATTCCAATGCAACCCCTGTAAAAATTTGAAATTTTTTTTTTCCCCCGATTTGAAAACTGTTTATGTAGAATTAAGCTCGCACCTTTCCTGAATTCAAATCTGCTTTTGGAGTTGAGCTGCGACTTATAGTTTTCGAGAAAATGGAATTTTTCTATCGCTCTTCGAGGTGGTCAGGAACCCCTGTAAAAATTTGAAATTTTTTTTTTCCTCCCCGATTTGAAAACGGTTTATGTAGAATTAAGCTCGCACCTTTCCTGAATTCAAATCTGCTTTTGGAGTTGAGCTGCGACTTATAGTTTTCGAGAAAATTGAATTTTTCTATCGCTCTTCGAGGTGGTCAGGAACACCTGTAAAAATTTGAAATTTTTTTTTTTCCTCCCCGATTTGAAAACTGTTTATGTAGAATTAAGCTCGCACCTTTCCTGAATTCAAATCTGCTTTTGGAGTTGAGGTGCGACTTATAGTTTTCGACAAAATGGAATTTTTCTATCGCTCTTTGAGGTAGTCAGGAATTCCAATGCAACCCCTGTGAAAATTTGAAATTTTTTTTTTCCTCCCCGATTTGAAAACTATTTATGTAGAATTAAGCTCGCACCTTTCCTGAATTCAAATCTGCTTTTGGAGTTGAGCTGCGACTTATAGTTTTCGAGAAAATTGAATTTTTCTATCGCTCTTCGAGGTGGTCAGGAACACCTGTAAAAATTTGAAATTTTTTTTTTTCCTCCCCGATTTGAAAACTGTTTATGTAGAATTAAGCTCGCACCTTTCCTGAATTCAAATCTGCTTTTGGAGTTGAGCTGCGACTTATAGTTTTCGAGAAAATGGAATTTTTCTATCGCTCTTCGAGGTGGTCAGGAACCCCTGTAAAAATTTGAAATTTTTTTTTTCCTCCCCGATTTGAAAACTGTTTATGTAGAATTACGCTCGCACCTTTCCTGAATTCAAATCTGCTTTTGGAGTTGAGCAGCGACTTATAGTTTTCGAGAAAATTGAATTTTTCTATCGCTCTTCGAGGTAGTCAGGAATTCCAATGCAACCCCTGTAAAAATTTGAAATTTTTTTTTTCCCCCGATTTGAAAACTGTTTATGTAGAACTAAGCTCGCACCTTTCCTGAATTCAAATCTGCTTTTGGAGTTGAGCTGCGACTTATAGTTTTCGAGGAAATGGAATTTTTCTATCGCTCTTCGAGGTAGTCAGGAATTCCAATGGAACCCCTGTAAAAATTTGAAATTTTTTTTTCCTCCCCGATTTGAAAACTGTTTATGTAGAATTAAGCTCGCACCTTTCCTGAATTCAAATCTGCTTTTGGAGTTGAGCTGCGACTTATAGTTTTCGAGAAAATTGAATTTTTCTATCGCTCTTCGAGGTGGTCAGGAACACCTGTAAAAATTTGAAATTTTTTTTTTTCCTCCCCGATTTGAAAACTGTTTATGTAGAATTAAGCTCGCACCTTTCCTGAATTCAAATCTGCTTTTGGAGTTGAGGTGCGACTTATAGTTTTCGACAAAATGGAATTTTTCTATCGCTCTTTGAGGTAGTCAGGAATTCCAATGCAACCCCTGTGAAAATTTGAAATTTTTTTTTTCCTCCCCGATTTGAAAACTGTTTATGTAGAATTAAGCTCGCACCTTTCCTGAATTCAAATCTGCTTTTGGAGTTGAGCTGCGACTTATAGTTTTCGAGAAAATGGAATTTTTCTATCGCTCTTCGAGGTGGTCAGGAATTCCAATGGAACCCCTGTAAAAATTTGAAATTTTTTTTTCCTCCCCGATTTGAAAACTGTTTATGTAGAATTAAGCTCGCACCTTTCCTGAATTCAAATCTGCTTTTCGAGTTGAGCTGCGACTTATAGTTTTCGAGAAAATGGAATTTTTCTATCGCTCTTCGAGGTGGTCAGGAATTCCAATGCAACCCCTGTAAAAATTTGAATTTTTTTTTTCCCCCGATTTGAAAACTGTTTATGTAGAATTAAGCTCGCACCTTTCCTGAATTCAAATCTGCTTTTGGAGTTGAGCTGCGACTTATAGTTTTCGAGAAAATGGAATTTTTCTATCGCTCTTCGAGGTGGTCAGGAACCCCTGTAAAAATTTGAAAATTTTTTTTTCCTCCCCGATTTAAAAACTGTTTATGTAGAATTACGCTCGCACCTTTCCTGAATTCAAATCTGCTTTTGGAGTTGAGTAGCGACTTATAGTTTTCGAGAAAATTGAATTTTTCTATCGCTCTTCGAGGTAGTCAGGAATTCCAATGCAACCCCTGTGAAAATTTGAAATTTTTTTTTTCCCCCGATTTGAAAACTGTTTATGTAGAACTAAGCTCGCACCTTTCCTGAATTCAAATCTGCTTTTGGAGTTGAGCTGCGACTTATAGTTTTCGAGGAAATGGAATTTTTCTATCGCTCTTCGAGGTAGTCAGGAATTCCAATGGAACCCCTGTAAAAATTTGAAATTTTTTTTTCCTCCCCGATTTGAAAACTGTTTATGTAGAATTAAGCTCGCACCTTTCCTGAATTCAAATCTGCTTTTGGAGTTGAGCTGCGACTTATAGTTTTCGAGAAAATGGAATCTTTTTATCGCTCTTCGAGGTAGTCAGGAATTCCAATGCAACCCTGTAAAAATTTGAAATTTTTTTTTTCACCCCCGATTTGAAAACTGTTTATGTAGAATTAAGCTCGCACCTTTCCTGAATTCAAATCTGCTTTTCGAGTTGAGCTGCGACTTATAGTTTTCGAGAAAATGGAATTTTTCTATCGCTCTTCGAGGTAGTCAGGAATTCCAATGCAACCCCTGTAAAAATTTGAAATTTTTTTTCCTCCCCGATTTGAAAACTGTTTATGTAGAATTAAGCTCGCGCCTTTCCTGAATTCAAATCTGCTTTTGGAGTTGAGCTGCGACTTATAGTTTTCGAGAAAATGGAATTTTTCTATCGCTCTTCGAGGTGGTCAGGAATTCCAATGCAACCCCTGTAAAAATTTGAATTTTTTTTTTTCCCCCGATTTGAAAACTGTTTATGTAGAATGAAGCTCGCACCTTTCCTGAATTCAAATCTGCTTTTGCAGTTGAGCTGCGACTTGTAGTTTTCGAGAAAATGGAATTTTTCTACCGCTCTTCGAGGCGGTCAGGAATTCCAATGCAACCCCTGCAAAAATTTTAAATTTTTTTTTTCATCCCCGATTTGAAAACTGTTTATGTAGAATTAAGCTCGCACCTTTCCTGAATTCAAATCTGCTTTCAGGAATTCCAATGCAACCCCTGTAAAAATTTGAAATTTTTTTTTTCCTCCCCGATTTGAAAACTGTTTATGTAGAATTAAACTCACACCTTTCCTGAATTCAAATCTGCTTTTGGAGTTGAGCTGCGACTTATAGTTTTCGAGAAAATGGAATTTTTACATCGCTCTTCGAGGTAGTCAGGATTTCCAATGCAACCCCTGTAAAAATTTGAAAATTTTTTTTTCATCCCCGATTTGAAAATTGATTACAGTGAACTCCCTCTTAACGGACACCCCTCTTAAGTGGACGATTCCCTAAAGCGGACAAAATGTACTGTAATGGTTGGCTGGTATGATTTTGTTTGAGTTTTTTTTCTCTTAAGTGGACAATTCTATTAAGCGGACATGGACAGAATTTTCCCATTATTTGTTAAAAAAAATTCCCTTAAATGGACGATATGAGTTATTCGCATGAAATTGGAAAGTTGAAAGCTGGAGCCGAAAAGGCAATGCAGCTGACATCTGTTCTTTGATCTCACTATGAGTCAATATTAGTAAAGGGTTGTAATCTCCGCCAAAGCCGGATTGAAATTTTTTTTAAAAATTAATATCTAAGTACATATGCATCTTCTTCCTTTTATTCGGCGAGGTTATGATCAGGATTATAGGGATCATAACCCTATCACTTCGTCACTGAGGCCGATCAAATGCTGCTGTTTTAGCATTTGGGTGATGCAGGAGTTTTTTGGTCTGCCTCTCTTCCGCGCTTCTGTAGGAACGTTGATTGACAATGCCCTTTTGACAGGGTTCGTACGATCCCTCCTTTGAACATGGCAATACCAACTGAGCCGATCGTGCTCCAATTTCTTCGAGATAGGTTCTTTGACGTTAAGGCTCCTCGGATCTTCGAACTTCTGATTCGATCAAGCTTTGTTACTCCTGCTGTCATGCGAAGCATCTTCATCTCAGCTGCCATTAATTGGCTCTCATACTTTTTGTACATTGTCCGAAAGAACAACTGCGGTGTAAAGCCTTCAGCTTAGGAGGCATTTTTCGGTCACAGAAGGTAGCAGAGTCCTTCTGCCACTTTATCCACCTTACGCTTACGCGATGATTGATGCCGTCATCAACAGTTGCTTCCCTATTGATCATAGGTCCCAGATTCTTAAACTGTTCGCAGTTGGGAATCACTTTTCCATTCAAATAAATGTCTGGACTAGGTCGGAGAGGATCAGAGAATGGGCAGTACAGGTACTGCATACATGTATGTAAATTTTTTTCTATGTATGTATATACTATTTTATCCGCACATATTTGTCAATTAAAAATGATAATTTTGTGTCCCTTTTAAAATTAGCGGTTTTATTTTGCCTCTTAAACGGACACTCTCTTATGTGGACAAAAAATTCCGGTCCCGTGGCTGTCTACTTAAGAGAGATTCCACTGTATGTAGAATTAAGCTCGTACCTTTCCTGAATTCAAATCTGCTTTTGGAATTGAGCTGCGACTTATAGTTTTCGAGAAAATGGAATTTTTGCATCGTTCTTCGAAGTAGTCAGGATTTCCAATGCAACCCCTGTAAAAATTTGAAATTTTTTTTTCCTCCCCGATTTTTCTATCGCTCTTCGAGGTAGTCGGGAATTCCAATGTAACCCCTGTAAAAATTTGAAATTTTTTTTTTCCTCCCGATTTGAAAACTGTTTATGTAGAATTAAGCTCGCACCTTTCCTGAATTCAAATCTGCTTTTGGAGTTGAGCTGCGACTTATAGTTTTCGAGAAAATGGAATTTTTCTATTGCTCTTCGAGGTGGTCAGGAATTCCAATGCAACCCCTGTAAAAATTTTAAATTTTTTTTTTCATCCCCGATTTGAAAACTGTTTATGTAGAATTAAGCTCGCACCTTTCCTGAATTCAAATCTGCTTTTGGAGTTGAGCTGCGACTTATAGTTTTCGAGGAAATGGAATTTTTCTATCGCTCTTCGAGGTAGTCAGGAATTCCAATGGAACCCCTGTAAAAATTTGAAATTTTTTTTTTCCTCCCCGCTTTGAAAACTGTTTATGTAGAATTAAGCTCGCACCTTTCCTGAATTCAAATCTGCTTTTGGAGTTGAGCTGCGACTTATAGTTTTCGAGAAAATGGAATCTTTTTATCGCTCTTCGAGGTAGTCAGGAATTCCAATGCAACCCTGTAAAAATTTGAAATTTTTTTTTCACCCCCGATTTGAAAACTGTTTATGTAGAATTAAGCTCGCACCTTTCCTGAATTCAAATCTGCTTTTGGAGTTGAGCTGCGACTTATAGTTTTCGAGAAAATGGAATTTTTCTATCGCTCTTCGAGGTGGTCAGGAATTCCAATGCAACCCCTGTAAAAGTTTGAAATTTTTTTTTCCTCCCCGATTTGAAAACTGTTTATGTAGAATTAAGCTCGCACCTTTCCTGAATTCAAATCTGCTTTTTTAGTTGAGGTGCGACTTATAGTTTTCGAGAAAATGGAATTTTTCTATCGCTCTTCGAGGTAGTCAGGAATTCCAATGCAACCCCTGTAAAAATTTGAAATTTTTTTTTTCATCCCCGATTTGAAAAATGTTTATGTAGAATTAAGCTCGCACCTTTCCTGAATTCAAATCTGCTTTTGGAGTTGAGCTGCGACTTATAGTTTTGGAGAAAATGGAATTTTTCTATCGCTCTTCGAGGTAGTCAGGAATTCCAATGCAACCCCTGTAAAAATTTGAAATTTTTTTTTTCCTCCCCGATTTTAAAACTGTTTATGTAGAATTGAGCTCGCACCTTTCCTGAATTCAAATCTGCTTTTGGAGTTGAGCTGCGACTTATAGTTTTCGAGAAAATGGAATTTTTCTATCGCTCTTCGAAGTGGTCAGGAATTCCAATGCAACCCCTGTAAAAATTTTAATTTTTTTTTTCTCCCCCGATTTGAAAACTGTTTATGTAGAACTAAGCTCGCACCTTTCCTGAATGCAAATCTGCTTTCAGGAATTCCAATGCAACCCCTGCAAAAATTTGAAATTTTTTTTTTCTCCCCGATTTGAAAACTGTTTATGTAGAATTAAGCTCGCACCTTTCCTGAATTCAAATCTGCTTTCAGGAATTCCAATGCAACCCCTGTAAAAATTTGAAATTTTTTTTTTCATCCCCGATTTGAAAAATGTTTATGTAGAATTAAGCTCGCACCTTTCCTGAATTCAAATCTGCTTTTGGAGTTGAGCTGCGACTTATAGTTTTGGAGAAAATGGAATTTTTCTATCGCTCTTCGAGGTAGTCAGGAATTCCAATGCAACCCCTGTAAAAATTTGAAATTTTTTTTTTCCTCCCCGATTTGAAAACTGTTTATGTAGAATTAAACTCACACCTTTCCTGAATTCAAATCTGCTTTTGGAGTTGAGCTGCGACTTATAGTTTTCGAGAAAATGGAATTTTTACATCGCTCTTCGAGGTAGTCAGGATTTCCAATGCAACCCCTGTAAAAATTTGAAAATTTTTTTTTCATCCCCGATTTGAAAATTGATTACAGTGAACTCCCTCTTAACGGACACCCCTCTTAAGTGGACGATTCCCTAAAGCGGACAAAATGTACTGTAATGGTTGGCTGGTATGATTTTGTTTGAGTTTTTTTTCTCTTAAGTGGACAATTCTATTAAGCGGACATGGACAGAATTTTCCCATTATTTGTTAAAAAAAATTCCCTTAAATGGACGATATGAGTTATTCGCATGAAATTGGAAAGTTGAAAGCTGGAGCCGAAAAGGCAATGCAGCTGACATCTGTTCTTTGATCTCACTATGAGTCAATATTAGTAAAGGGTTGTAATCTCCGCCAAAGCCGGATTGAAATTTTTTTTAAAAATTAATATCTAAGTACATATGCATCTTCTTCCTTTTATTCGGCGAGGTTATGATCAGGATTATAGGGATCATAACCCTATCACTTCGTCACTGAGGCCGATCAAATGCTGCTGTTTTAGCATTTGGGTGATGCAGGAGTTTTTTGGTCTGCCTCTCTTCCGCGCTTCTGTAGGAACGTTGATTGACAATGCCCTTTTGACAGGGTTCGTACGATCCCTCCTTTGAACATGGCAATACCAACTGAGCCGATCGTGCTCCAATTTCTTCGAGATAGGTTCTTTGACGTTAAGGCTTCCTCGGATCTTCGAACTTCTGATTCGATCAAGCTTTGTTACTCCTGCTGTCATGCGAAGCATCTTCATCTCAGCTGCCATTAATTGGCTCTCATACTTTTTGTACATTGTCCGAAAGAACAACTGCGGTGTAAAGCCTTCAGCTTAGGAGGCATTTTTCGGTCACAGAAGGTAGCAGAGTCCTTCTGCCACTTTATCCACCTTACGCTTACGCGATGATTGATGCCGTCATCAACAGTTGCTTCCCTATTGATCATAGGTCCCAGATTCTTAAACTGTTCGCAGTTGGGAATCACTTTTCCATTCAAATAAATGTCTGGACTAGGTCGGAGAGGATCAGAGAATGGGCAGTACAGGTACTGCATACATGTATGTAAATTTTTTTCTATGTATGTATATACTATTTTATCCGCACATATTTGTCAATTAAAAATGATAATTTTGTGTCCCTTTTAAAATTAGCGGTTTTATTTTGCCTCTTAAACGGACACTCTCTTATGTGGACAAAAAATTCCGGTCCCGTGGCTGTCTACTTAAGAGAGATTCCACTGTATGTAGAATTAAGCTCGTACCTTTCCTGAATTCAAATCTGCTTTTGGAATTGAGCTGCGACTTATAGTTTTCGAGAAAATGGAATTTTTGCATCGTTCTTCGAAGTAGTCAGGATTTCCAATGCAACCCCTGTAAAAATTTGAAATTTTTTTTTCCTCCCCGATTTTTCTATCGCTCTTCGAGGTAGTCGGGAATTCCAATGTAACCCCTGTAAAAATTTGAAATTTTTTTTTTCCTCCCGATTTGAAAACTGTTTATGTAGAATTAAGCTCGCACCTTTCCTGAATTCAAATCTGCTTTTGGAGTTGAGCTGCGACTTATAGTTTTCGAGAAAATGGAATTTTTCTATTGCTCTTCGAGGTGGTCAGGAATTCCAATGCAACCCCTGTAAAAATTTTAAATTTTTTTTTTCATCCCCGATTTGAAAACTGTTTATGTAGAATTAAGCTCGCACCTTTCCTGAATTCAAATCTGCTTTTGGAGTTGAGCTGCGACTTATAGTTTTCGAGGAAATGGAATTTTTCTATCGCTCTTCGAGGTAGTCAGGAATTCCAATGGAACCCCTGTAAAAATTTGAAATTTTTTTTTTCCTCCCCGCTTTGAAAACTGTTTATGTAGAATTAAGCTCGCACCTTTCCTGAATTCAAATCTGCTTTTGGAGTTGAGCTGCGACTTATAGTTTTCGAGAAAATGGAATCTTTTTATCGCTCTTCGAGGTAGTCAGGAATTCCAATGCAACCCTGTAAAAATTTGAAATTTTTTTTTCACCCCCGATTTGAAAACTGTTTATGTAGAATTAAGCTCGCACCTTTCCTGAATTCAAATCTGCTTTTGGAGTTGAGCTGCGACTTATAGTTTTCGAGAAAATGGAATTTTTCTATCGCTCTTCGAGGTGGTCAGGAATTCCAATGCAACCCCTGTAAAAGTTTGAAATTTTTTTTTCCTCCCCGATTTGAAAACTGTTTATGTAGAATTAAGCTCGCACCTTTCCTGAATTCAAATCTGCTTTTTTAGTTGAGGTGCGACTTATAGTTTTCGAGAAAATGGAATTTTTCTATCGCTCTTCGAGGTAGTCAGGAATTCCAATGCAACCCCTGTAAAAATTTGAAATTTTTTTTTTCATCCCCGATTTGAAAAATGTTTATGTAGAATTAAGCTCGCACCTTTCCTGAATTCAAATCTGCTTTTGGAGTTGAGCTGCGACTTATAGTTTTGGAGAAAATGGAATTTTTCTATCGCTCTTCGAGGTAGTCAGGAATTCCAATGCAACCCCTGTAAAAATTTGAAATTTTTTTTTTCCTCCCCGATTTTAAAACTGTTTATGTAGAATTGAGCTCGCACCTTTCCTGAATTCAAATCTGCTTTTGGAGTTGAGCTGCGACTTATAGTTTTCGAGAAAATGGAATTTTTCTATCGCTCTTCGAAGTGGTCAGGAATTCCAATGCAACCCCTGTAAAAATTTTAATTTTTTTTTTCTCCCCCGATTTGAAAACTGTTTATGTAGAACTAAGCTCGCACCTTTCCTGAATGCAAATCTGCTTTCAGGAATTCCAATGCAACCCCTGCAAAAATTTGAAATTTTTTTTTTCTCCCCGATTTGAAAACTGTTTATGTAGAATTAAGCTCGCACCTTTCCTGAATTCAAATCTGCTTTCAGGAATTCCAATGCAACCCCTGTAAAAATTTGAAATTTTTTTTTTCATCCCCGATTTGAAAAATGTTTATGTAGAATTAAGCTCGCACCTTTCCTGAATTCAAATCTGCTTTTGGAGTTGAGCTGCGACTTATAGTTTTGGAGAAAATGGAATTTTTCTATCGCTCTTCGAGGTAGTCAGGAATTCCAATGGAACCCCTGTAAAAATTTGAAATTTTTTTTTTCCTCCCCGCTTTGAAAACTGTTTATGTAGAATTAAGCTCGCACCTTTCCTGAATTCAAATCTGCTTTTGGAGTTGAGCTGCGACTTATAGTTTTCGAGAAAATGGAATCTTTTTATCGCTCTTCGAGGTAGTCAGGAATTCCAATGCAACCCTGTAAAAATTTGAAATTTTTTTTTCACCCCCGATTTGAAAACTGTTTATGTAGAATTAAGCTCGCACCTTTCCTGAATTCAAATCTGCTTTTGGAGTTGAGCTGCGACTTATAGTTTTCGAGAAAATGGAATTTTTCTATCGCTCTTCGAGGTGGTCAGGAATTCCAATGCAACCCCTGTAAAAGTTTGAAATTTTTTTTTCCTCCCCGATTTGAAAACTGTTTATGTAGAATTAAGCTCGCACCTTTCCTGAATTCAAATCTGCTTTTTTAGTTGAGGTGCGACTTATAGTTTTCGAGAAAATGGAATTTTTCTATCGCTCTTCGAGGTAGTCAGGAATTCCAATGCAACCCCTGTAAAAATTTGAAATTTTTTTTTTCATCCCCGATTTGAAAAATGTTTATGTAGAATTAAGCTCGCACCTTTCCTGAATTCAAATCTGCTTTTGGAGTTGAGCTGCGACTTATAGTTTTGGAGAAAATGGAATTTTTCTATCGCTCTTCGAGGTAGTCAGGAATTCCAATGCAACCCCTGTAAAAATTTGAAATTTTTTTTTTCCTCCCCGATTTTAAAACTGTTTATGTAGAATTGAGCTCGCACCTTTCCTGAATTCAAATCTGCTTTTGGAGTTGAGCTGCGACTTATAGTTTTCGAGAAAATGGAATTTTTCTATCGCTCTTCGAAGTGGTCAGGAATTCCAATGCAACCCCTGTAAAAATTTTAATTTTTTTTTTCTCCCCCGATTTGAAAACTGTTTATGTAGAACTAAGCTCGCACCTTTCCTGAATGCAAATCTGCTTTCAGGAATTCCAATGCAACCCCTGCAAAAATTTGAAATTTTTTTTTCTCCCCGATTTGAAAACTGTTTATGTAGAATTAAGCTCGCACCTTTCCTGAATTCAAATCTGCTTTCAGGAATTCCAATGCAACCCCTGTAAAAATTTGAAATTTTTTTTTTCATCCCCGATTTGAAAAATGTTTATGTAGAATTAAGCTCGCACCTTTCCTGAATTCAAATCTGCTTTTGGAGTTGAGCTGCGACTTATAGTTTTGGAGAAAATGGAATTTTTCTATCGCTCTTCGAGGTAGTCAGGAATTCCAATGCAACCCCTGTAAAAATTTGAAATTTTTTTTTTC
This sequence comes from Blera fallax, assembly GCA_946965025.1. Taxonomy (NCBI): domain Eukaryota; kingdom Metazoa; phylum Arthropoda; class Insecta; order Diptera; family Syrphidae; genus Blera; species Blera fallax. Next base: position 57,630,367 of record OX337244.1, read on the forward strand.
CTCCCCGATTTGAAAACTGTTTATGTAGAATTAAACTCACACCTTTCCTGAATTCAAATCTGCTTTTGGAGTTGAGCTGCGACTTATAGTTTTCGAGAAAATGGAATTTTTACATCGCTCTTCGAGGTAGTCAGGATTTCCAATGCAACCCCTGTAAAAATTTGAAAATTTTTTTTTCATCCCCGATTTGAAAATTGATTACAGTGAACTCCCTCTTAACGGACACCCCTCTTAAGTGGACGATTCCCTAAAGCGGACAAAATGTACTGTAATGGTTGGCTGGTATGATTTTGTTTGAGTTTTTTTTCTCTTAAGTGGACAATTCTATTAAGCGGACATGGACAGAATTTTCCCATTATTTGTTAAAAAAAATTCCCTTAAATGGACGATATGAGTTATTCGCATGAAATTGGAAAGTTGAAAGCTGGAGCCGAAAAGGCAATGCAGCTGACATCTGTTCTTTGATCTCACTATGAGTCAATATTAGTAAAGGGTTGTAATCTCCGCCAAAGCCGGATTGAAATTTTTTTTAAAAATTAATATCTAAGTACATATGCATCTTCTTCCTTTTATTCGGCGAGGTTATGATCAGGATTATAGGGATCATAACCCTATCACTTCGTCACTGAGGCCGATCAAATGCTGCTGTTTTAGCATTTGGGTGATGCAGGAGTTTTTTGGTCTGCCTCTCTTCCGCGCTTCTGTAGGAACGTTGATTGACAATGCCCTTTTGACAGGGTTCGTACGATCCCTCCTTTGAACATGGCAATACCAACTGAGCCGATCGTGCTCCAATTTCTTCGAGATAGGTTCTTTGACGTTAAGGCTTCCTCGGATCTTCGAACTTCTGATTCGATCAAGCTTTGTTACTCCTGCTGTCATGCGAAGCATCTTCATCTCAGCTGCCATTAATTGGCTCTCATACTTTTTGTACATTGTCCGAAAGAACAACTGCGGTGTAAAGCCTTCAGCTTAGGAGGCATTTTTCGGTCACAGAAGGTAGCAGAGTCCTTCTGCCACTTTATCCACTGCCATTAATTGGCTCTCATACTTTTTGTACATTGTCCGAAAGAACAACTGCGGTGTAAAGCCTTCAGCTTAGGAGGCATTTTTCGGTCACAGAAGGTAGCAGAGTCCTTCTGCCACTTTATCCACCTTACGCTTACGCGATGATTGATGCCGTCATCAACAGTTGCTTCCCTATTGATCATAGGTCCCAGATTCTTAAACTGTTCGCAGTTGGGAATCACTTTTCCATTCAAATAAATGTCTGGACTAGGTCGGAGAGGATCAGAGAATGGGCAGTACAGGTACTGCATACATGTATGTAAATTTTTTTCTATGTATGTATATACTATTTTATCCGCACATATTTGTCAATTAAAAATGATAATTTTGTGTCCCTTTTAAAATTAGCGGTTTTATTTTGCCTCTTAAACGGACACTCTCTTATGTGGACAAAAAATTCCGGTCCCGTGGCTGTCTACTTAAGAGAGATTCCACTGTATGTAGAATTAAGCTCGTACCTTTCCTGAATTCAAATCTGCTTTTGGAATTGAGCTGCGACTTATAGTTTTCGAGAAAATGGAATTTTTGCATCGTTCTTCGAAGTAGTCAGGATTTCCAATGCAACCCCTGTAAAAATTTGAAATTTTTTTTTCCTCCCCGATTTTTCTATCGCTCTTCGAGGTAGTCGGGAATTCCAATGTAACCCCTGTAAAAATTTGAAATTTTTTTTTTCCTCCCGATTTGAAAACTGTTTATGTAGAATTAAGCTCGCACCTTTCCTGAATTCAAATCTGCTTTTGGAGTTGAGCTGCGACTTATAGTTTTCGAGAAAATGGAATTTTTCTATTGCTCTTCGAGGTGGTCAGGAATTCCAATGCAACCCCTGTAAAAATTTTAAATTTTTTTTTTCATCCCCGATTTGAAAACTGTTTATGTAGAATTAAGCTCGCACCTTTCCTGAATTCAAATCTGCTTTTGGAGTTGAGCTGCGACTTATAGTTTTCGAGGAAATGGAATTTTTCTATCGCTCTTCGAGGTAGTCAGGAATTCCAATGGAACCCCTGTAAAAATTTGAAATTTTTTTTTTCCTCCCCGCTTTGAAAACTGTTTATGTAGAATTAAGCTCGCACCTTTCCTGAATTCAAATCTGCTTTTGGAGTTGAGCTGCGACTTATAGTTTTCGAGAAAATGGAATCTTTTTATCGCTCTTCGAGGTAGTCAGGAATTCCAATGCAACCCTGTAAAAATTTGAAATTTTTTTTTCACCCCCGATTTGAAAACTGTTTATGTAGAATTAAGCTCGCACCTTTCCTGAATTCAAATCTGCTTTTGGAGTTGAGCTGCGACTTATAGTTTTCGAGAAAATGGAATTTTTCTATCGCTCTTCGAGGTGGTCAGGAATTCCAATGCAACCCCTGTAAAAGTTTGAAATTTTTTTTTCCTCCCCGATTTGAAAACTGTTTATGTAGAATTAAGCTCGCACCTTTCCTGAATTCAAATCTGCTTTTTTAGTTGAGGTGCGACTTATAGTTTTCGAGAAAATGGAATTTTTCTATCGCTCTTCGAGGTAGTCAGGAATTCCAATGCAACCCCTGTAAAAATTTGAAATTTTTTTTTTCATCCCCGATTTGAAAAATGTTTATGTAGAATTAAGCTCGCACCTTTCCTGAATTCAAATCTGCTTTTGGAGTTGAGCTGCGACTTATAGTTTTGGAGAAAATGGAATTTTTCTATCGCTCTTCGAGGTAGTCAGGAATTCCAATGCAACCCCTGTAAAAATTTGAAATTTTTTTTTTCCTCCCCGATTTTAAAACTGTTTATGTAGAATTGAGCTCGCACCTTTCCTGAATTCAAATCTGCTTTTGGAGTTGAGCTGCGACTTATAGTTTTCGAGAAAATGGAATTTTTCTATCGCTCTTCGAAGTGGTCAGGAATTCCAATGCAACCCCTGTAAAAATTTTAATTTTTTTTTTCTCCCCCGATTTGAAAACTGTTTATGTAGAACTAAGCTCGCACCTTTCCTGAATGCAAATCTGCTTTCAGGAATTCCAATGCAACCCCTGCAAAAATTTGAAATTTTTTTTTTCTCCCCGATTTGAAAACTGTTTATGTAGAATTAAGCTCGCACCTTTCCTGAATTCAAATCTGCTTTCAGGAATTCCAATGCAACCCCTGTAAAAATTTGAAATTTTTTTTTTCATCCCCGATTTGAAAAATGTTTATGTAGAATTAAGCTCGCACCTTTCCTGAATTCAAATCTGCTTTTGGAGTTGAGCTGCGACTTATAGTTTTGGAGAAAATGGAATTTTTCTATCGCTCTTCGAGGTAGTCAGGAATTCCAATGGAACCCCTGTAAAAATTTGAAATTTTTTTTTTCCTCCCCGCTTTGAAAACTGTTTATGTAGAATTAAGCTCGCACCTTTCCTGAATTCAAATCTGCTTTTGGAGTTGAGCTGCGACTTATAGTTTTCGAGAAAATGGAATCTTTTTATCGCTCTTCGAGGTAGTCAGGAATTCCAATGCAACCCTGTAAAAATTTGAAATTTTTTTTTCACCCCCGATTTGAAAACTGTTTATGTAGAATTAAGCTCGCACCTTTCCTGAATTCAAATCTGCTTTTGGAGTTGAGCTGCGACTTATAGTTTTCGAGAAAATGGAATTTTTCTATCGCTCTTCGAGGTGGTCAGGAATTCCAATGCAACCCCTGTAAAAGTTTGAAATTTTTTTTTCCTCCCCGATTTGAAAACTGTTTATGTAGAATTAAGCTCGCACCTTTCCTGAATTCAAATCTGCTTTTTTAGTTGAGGTGCGACTTATAGTTTTCGAGAAAATGGAATTTTTCTATCGCTCTTCGAGGTAGTCAGGAATTCCAATGCAACCCCTGTAAAAATTTGAAATTTTTTTTTTCATCCCCGATTTGAAAAATGTTTATGTAGAATTAAGCTCGCACCTTTCCTGAATTCAAATCTGCTTTTGGAGTTGAGCTGCGACTTATAGTTTTGGAGAAAATGGAATTTTTCTATCGCTCTTCGAGGTAGTCAGGAATTCCAATGCAACCCCTGTAAAAATTTGAAATTTTTTTTTTCCTCCCCGATTTTAAAACTGTTTATGTAGAATTGAGCTCGCACCTTTCCTGAATTCAAATCTGCTTTTGGAGTTGAGCTGCGACTTATAGTTTTCGAGAAAATGGAATTTTTCTATCGCTCTTCGAAGTGGTCAGGAATTCCAATGCAACCCCTGTAAAAATTTTAATTTTTTTTTTCTCCCCCGATTTGAAAACTGTTTATGTAGAACTAAGCTCGCACCTTTCCTGAATGCAAATCTGCTTTCAGGAATTCCAATGCAACCCCTGCAAAAATTTGAAATTTTTTTTTTCTCCCCGATTTGAAAACTGTTTATGTAGAATTAAGCTCGCACCTTTCCTGAATTCAAATCTGCTTTCAGGAATTCCAATGCAACCCCTGTAAAAATTTGAAATTTTTTTTTTCATCCCCGATTTGAAAAATGTTTATGTAGAATTAAGCTCGCACCTTTCCTGAATTCAAATCTGCTTTTGGAGTTGAGCTGCGACTTATAGTTTTGGAGAAAATGGAATTTTTCTATCGCTCTTCGAGGTAGTCAGGAATTCCAATGGAACCCCTGTAAAAATTTGAAATTTTTTTTTTCCTCCCCGCTTTGAAAACTGTTTATGTAGAATTAAGCTCGCACCTTTCCTGAATTCAAATCTGCTTTTGGAGTTGAGCTGCGACTTATAGTTTTCGAGAAAATGGAATCTTTTTATCGCTCTTCGAGGTAGTCAGGAATTCCAATGCAACCCTGTAAAAATTTGAAATTTTTTTTTCACCCCCGATTTGAAAACTGTTTATGTAGAATTAAGCTCGCACCTTTCCTGAATTCAAATCTGCTTTTGGAGTTGAGCTGCGACTTATAGTTTTCGAGAAAATGGAATTTTTCTATCGCTCTTCGAGGTGGTCAGGAATTCCAATGCAACCCCTGTAAAAGTTTGAAATTTTTTTTTCCTCCCCGATTTGAAAACTGTTTATGTAGAATTAAGCTCGCACCTTTCCTGAATTCAAATCTGCTTTTTTAGTTGAGGTGCGACTTATAGTTTTCGAGAAAATGGAATTTTTCTATCGCTCTTCGAGGTAGTCAGGAATTCCAATGCAACCCCTGTAAAAATTTGAAATTTTTTTTTTCATCCCCGATTTGAAAAATGTTTATGTAGAATTAAGCTCGCACCTTTCCTGAATTCAAATCTGCTTTTGGAGTTGAGCTGCGACTTATAGTTTTGGAGAAAATGGAATTTTTCTATCGCTCTTCGAGGTAGTCAGGAATTCCAATGCAACCCCTGTAAAAATTTGAAATTTTTTTTTTCCTCCCCGATTTTAAAACTGTTTATGTAGAATTGAGCTCGCACCTTTCCTGAATTCAAATCTGCTTTTGGAGTTGAGCTGCGACTTATAGTTTTCGAGAAAATGGAATTTTTCTATCGCTCTTCGAAGTGGTCAGGAATTCCAATGCAACCCCTGTAAAAATTTTAATTTTTTTTTTCTCCCCCGATTTGAAAACTGTTTATGTAGAACTAAGCTCGCACCTTTCCTGAATGCAAATCTGCTTTCAGGAATTCCAATGCAACCCCTGCAAAAATTTGAAATTTTTTTTTTCTCCCCGATTTGAAAACTGTTTATGTAGAATTAAGCTCGCACCTTTCCTGAATTCAAATCTGCTTTCAGGAATTCCAATGCAACCCCTGTAAAAATTTGAAATTTTTTTTTCCATCCCCGATTTGAAAAATGTTTATGTAGAATTAAGCTCGCACCTTTCCTGAATTCAAATCTGCTTTTGGAGTTGAGCTGCGACTTATAGTTTTGGAGAAAATGGAATTTTTCTATCGCTCTTCGAGGTAGTCAGGAATTCCAATGCAACCCCTGTAAAAATTTGAAATTTTTTTTTTCCTCCCCGATTTGAAAACTGTTTATGTAGAATTAAACTCACACCTTTCCTGAATTCAAATCTGCTTTTGGAGTTGAGCTGCGACTTATAGTTTTCGAGAAAATGGAATTTTTACATCGCTCTTCGAGGTAGTCAGGATTTCCAATGCAACCCCTGTAAAAATTTGAAAATTTTTTTTTCATCCCCGATTTGAAAATTGATTACAGTGAACTCCCTCTTAACGGACACCCCTCTTAAGTGGACGATTCCCTAAAGCGGACAAAATGTACTGTAATGGTTGGCTGGTATGATTTTGTTTGAGTTTTTTTTCTCTTAAGTGGACAATTCTATTAAGCGGACATGGACAGAATTTTCCCATTATTTGTTAAAAAAAATTCCCTTAAATGGACGATATGAGTTATTCGCATGAAATTGGAAAGTTGAAAGCTGGAGCCGAAAAGGCAATGCAGCTGACATCTGTTCTTTGATCTCACTATGAGTCAATATTAGTAAAGGGTTGTAATCTCCGCCAAAGCCGGATTGAAATTTTTTTTAAAAATTAATATCTAAGTACATATGCATCTTCTTCCTTTTATTCGGCGAGGTTATGATCAGGATTATAGGGATCATAACCCTATCACTTCGTCACTGAGGCCGATCAAATGCTGCTGTTTTAGCATTTGGGTGATGCAGGAGTTTTTTGGTCTGCCTCTCTTCCGCGCTTCTGTAGGAACGTTGATTGACAATGCCCTTTTGACAGGGTTCGTACGATCCCTCCTTTGAACATGGCAATACCAACTGAGCCGATCGTGCTCCAATTTCTTCGAGATAGGTTCTTTGACGTTAAGGCTTCCTCGGATCTTCGAACTTCTGATTCGATCAAGCTTTGTTACTCCTGCTGTCATGCGAAGCATCTTCATCTCAGCTGCCATTAATTGGCTCTCATACTTTTTGTACATTGTCCGAAAGAACAACTGCGGTGTAAAGCCTTCAGCTTAGGAGGCATTTTTCGGTCACAGAAGGTAGCAGAGTCCTTCTGCCACTTTATCCACCTTACGCTTACGCGATGATTGATGCCGTCATCAACAGTTGCTTCCCTATTGATCATAGGTCCCAGATTCTTAAACTGTTCGCAGTTGGGAATCACTTTTCCATTCAAATAAATGTCTGGACTAGGTCGGAGAGGATCAGAGAATGGGCAGTACAGGTACTGCATACATGTATGTAAATTTTTTTCTATGTATGTATATACTATTTTATCCGCACATATTTGTCAATTAAAAATGATAATTTTGTGTCCCTTTTAAAATTAGCGGTTTTATTTTGCCTCTTAAACGGACACTCTCTTATGTGGACAAAAAATTCCGGTCCCGTGGCTGTCTACTTAAGAGAGATTCCACTGTATGTAGAATTAAGCTCGTACCTTTCCTGAATTCAAATCTGCTTTTGGAATTGAGCTGCGACTTATAGTTTTCGAGAAAATGGAATTTTTGCATCGTTCTTCGAAGTAGTCAGGATTTCCAATGCAACCCCTGTAAAAATTTGAAATTTTTTTTTCCTCCCCGATTTTTCTATCGCTCTTCGAGGTAGTCGGGAATTCCAATGTAACCCCTGTAAAAATTTGAAATTTTTTTTTTCCTCCCGATTTGAAAACTGTTTATGTAGAATTAAGCTCGCACCTTTCCTGAATTCAAATCTGCTTTTGGAGTTGAGCTGCGACTTATAGTTTTCGAGAAAATGGAATTTTTCTATTGCTCTTCGAGGTGGTCAGGAATTCCAATGCAACCCCTGTAAAAATTTTAAATTTTTTTTTTCATCCCCGATTTGAAAACTGTTTATGTAGAATTAAGCTCGCACCTTTCCTGAATTCAAATCTGCTTTTGGAGTTGAGCTGCGACTTATAGTTTTCGAGGAAATGGAATTTTTCTATCGCTCTTCGAGGTAGTCAGGAATTCCAATGGAACCCCTGTAAAAATTTGAAATTTTTTTTTTCCTCCCCGCTTTGAAAACTGTTTATGTAGAATTAAGCTCGCACCTTTCCTGAATTCAAATCTGCTTTTGGAGTTGAGCTGCGACTTATAGTTTTCGAGAAAATGGAATCTTTTTATCGCTCTTCGAGGTAGTCAGGAATTCCAATGCAACCCTGTAAAAATTTGAAATTTTTTTTTCACCCCCGATTTGAAAACTGTTTATGTAGAATTAAGCTCGCACCTTTCCTGAATTCAAATCTGCTTTTGGAGTTGAGCTGCGACTTATAGTTTTCGAGAAAATGGAATTTTTCTATCGCTCTTCGAGGTGGTCAGGAATTCCAATGCAACCCCTGTAAAAGTTTGAAATTTTTTTTTCCTCCCCGATTTGAAAACTGTTTATGTAGAATTAAGCTCGCACCTTTCCTGAATTCAAATCTGCTTTTTTAGTTGAGGTGCGACTTATAGTTTTCGAGAAAATGGAATTTTTCTATCGCTCTTCGAGGTAGTCAGGAATTCCAATGCAACCCCTGTAAAAATTTGAAATTTTTTTTTTCATCCCCGATTTGAAAAATGTTTATGTAGAATTAAGCTCGCACCTTTCCTGAATTCAAATCTGCTTTTGGAGTTGAGCTGCGACTTATAGTTTTGGAGAAAATGGAATTTTTCTATCGCTCTTCGAGGTAGTCAGGAATTCCAATGCAACCCCTGTAAAAATTTGAAATTTTTTTTTTCCTCCCCGATTTTAAAACTGTTTATGTAGAATTGAGCTCGCACCTTTCCTGAATTCAAATCTGCTTTTGGAGTTGAGCTGCGACTTATAGTTTTCGAGAAAATGGAATTTTTCTATCGCTCTTCGAAGTGGTCAGGAATTCCAATGCAACCCCTGTAAAAATTTTAATTTTTTTTTTCTCCCCCGATTTGAAAACTGTTTATGTAGAACTAAGCTCGCACCTTTCCTGAATGCAAATCTGCTTTCAGGAATTCCAATGCAACCCCTGCAAAAATTTGAAATTTTTTTTTTCTCCCCGATTTGAAAACTGTTTATGTAGAATTAAGCTCGCACCTTTCCTGAATTCAAATCTGCTTTCAGGAATTCCAATGCAACCCCTGTAAAAATTTGAAATTTTTTTTTTCATCCCCGATTTGAAAAATGTTTATGTAGAATTAAGCTCGCACCTTTCCTGAATTCAAATCTGCTTTTGGAGTTGAGCTGCGACTTATAGTTTTGGAGAAAATGGAATTTTTCTATCGCTCTTCGAGGTAGTCAGGAATTCCAATGCAACCCCTGTAAAAATTTGAAATTTTTTTTTTCCTCCCCGATTTGAAAACTGTTTATGTAGAATTAAACTCACACCTTTCCTGAATTCAAATCTGCTTTTGGAGTTGAGCTGCGACTTATAGTTTTCGAGAAAATGGAATTTTTACATCGCTCTTCGAGGTAGTCAGGATTTCCAATGCAACCCCTGTAAAAATTTGAAAATTTTTTTTTCATCCCCGATTTGAAAATTGATTACAGTGAACTCCCTCTTAACGGACACCCCTCTTAAGTGGACGATTCCCTAAAGCGGACAAAATGTACTGTAATGGTTGGCTGGTATGATTTTGTTTGAGTTTTTTTTCTCTTAAGTGGACAATTCTATTAAGCGGACATGGACAGAATTTTCCCATTATTTGTTAAAAAAAATTCCCTTAAATGGACGATATGAGTTATTCGCATGAAATTGGAAAGTTGAAAGCTGGAGCCGAAAAGGCAATGCAGCTGACATCTGTTCTTTGATCTCACTATGAGTCAATATTAGTAAAGGGTTGTAATCTCCGCCAAAGCCGGATTGAAATTTTTTTTAAAAATTAATATCTAAGTACATATGCATCTTCTTCCTTTTATTCGGCGAGGTTATGATCAGGATTATAGGGATCATAACCCTATCACTTCGTCACTGAGGCCGATCAAATGCTGCTGTTTTAGCATTTGGGTGATGCAGGAGTTTTTTGGTCTGCCTCTCTTCCGCGCTTCTGTAGGAACGTTGATTGACAATGCCCTTTTGACAGGGTTCGTACGATCCCTCCTTTGAACATGGCAATACCAACTGAGCCGATCGTGCTCCAATTTCTTCGAGATAGGTTCTTTGACGTTAAGGCTTCCTCGGATCTTCGAACTTCTGATTCGATCAAGCTTTGTTACTCCTGCTGTCATGCGAAGCATCTTCATCTCAGCTGCCATTAATTGGCTCTCATACTTTTTGTACATTGTCCGAAAGAACAACTGCGGTGTAAAGCCTTCAGCTTAGGAGGCATTTTTCGGTCACAGAAGGTAGCAGAGTCCTTCTGCCACTTTATCCACCTTACGCTTACGCGATGATTGATGCCGTCATCAACAGTTGCTTCCCTATTGATCATAGGTCCCAGATTCTTAAACTGTTCGCAGTTGGGAATCACTTTTCCATTCAAATAAATGTCTGGACTAGGTCGGAGAGGATCAGAGAATGGGCAGTACAGGTACTGCATACATGTATGTAAATTTTTTTCTATGTATGTATATACTATTTTATCCGCACATATTTGTCAATTAAAAATGATAATTTTGTGTCCCTTTTAAAATTAGCGGTTTTATTTTGCCTCTTAAACGGACACTCTCTTATGTGGACAAAAAATTCCGGTCCCGTGGCTGTCTACTTAAGAGAGATTCCACTGTATGTAGAATTAAGCTCGTACCTTTCCTGAATTCAAATCTGCTTTTGGAATTGAGCTGCGACTTATAGTTTTCGAGAAAATGGAATTTTTGCATCGTTCTTCGAAGTAGTCAGGATTTCCAATGCAACCCCTGTAAAAATTTGAAATTTTTTTTTCCTCCCCGATTTTTCTATCGCTCTTCGAGGTAGTCGGGAATTCCAATGTAACCCCTGTAAAAATTTGAAATTTTTTTTTTCCTCCCGATTTGAAAACTGCTCGCACCTTTCCTGAATTCAAATCTGCTTTTGGAGTTGAGCTGCGACTTATAGATTTCGAGAAAATGGAATTTTTCTATCGCTCTTCGAGGTGGTCAGGAATTCCAATGCAACGCCTGTAAAAATTTGAAATTTTTTTTTCACCCCCGATTTGAAAACTGTTTATGTAGAACTAAGCTCGCACCTTTCCTGAATGCAAATCTGCTTTTGGAGTTGAGGTGCGACTTATAGTTTTGGAGAAAATGGAATTTTTCTATCGCTCTTCGAGATGGTCAGGAATTCCAATGCAACCCCTGTAAAAATTTTAATTTTTTTTTTCTCCCCCGATTTGAAAACTGTTTATGTAGAACTAAGCTCGCACCTTTCCTGAATTCAAATCTGCTTTTGGAGTTGAGCTGCGACTTATAGTTTTCGAGAAAATGGAATTTTTCTATCGCTCTTCGAGGTAGTCAGGAATTCCAATGCAACCCCTGTAAAAATTTGAAATTTTTTTTCATCCCCGATTTGAAAACTGTTTATGTAGAATTAAGCTCGCACCTTTCCTGAATTCAAATCTGCTTTTGGAGTTGAGCTGCGACTTATAGTTTTCGAGAAAATGGAATTTTTCTATCGCTCTTCGAGGTGGTCAGGAATTCCAATGCAACGCCTGCAAAAATTTTGAATTTTTTTTTCCTCCCCGATTTGAAAACTGTTTATGTAGAATTAAGCTCGCACCTTTCCTGAATGCAAATCTGCTTTTGGAGTTGAGGTGCGACTTATAGTTTTGGAGAAAATGGAATTTTTCTATCGCTCTTCGATGTAGTCAGGAATTCCAATGCAACCCCTATAAAAATTTTAAATTTTTTTTTTCCTCCCCGATTTGAAAACTGCTCGCACCTTTCCTGAATTCAAATCTGCTTTTGGAGTTGAGCTGCGACTTATAGTTTTCGAGAAAATGGAATTTTTCTATCGCTCTTCGAGGTAGTGAGGAATTCCAATGCAACCCCTGTAGAAATTTGAAATTTTTTTTTTCCTCCCCGATTTAAAAACTGTTTATGTAGAATTAAGCTCGCACCTTTCCTGAATTCAAATCTGCTTTTGGAGTTGAGCTGCGACTTATAGATTTCGAGAAAATGGAATTTTTCTATCGCTCTTCGAGGTGGTCAGGAATTCCAATGCAACGCCTGTAAAAATTTTGAATTTTTTTTTCCTCCCCGATTTGAAAACTGTTTATGTAGAATTAAGCTCGCACTTTTCCTGAATTCAAATCTGCTTTTGGAGTTGAGCTGCGACTTATAGTCGTGGAATGGAATTTTTCTATCGCTCTTCGAGGTGGTCAGGAATTCCAATGCAACCCCTGTAAAAATTTTGAATTTTTTTTTCCTCCCCGATTTGAAAACTGTTTATGTAGAATTAAGCTCGCACTTTTCCTGAATTCAAATCTGCTTTTGGAGTTGAGCTGCGACTTATAGTTTTGGAGAAAATGGAACTTTTCTATCGCTCTTCGAGGTAGTCAGGAATTCCAATGCAACCCCTGTAAAAATTTGAAATTTTTTTTTTCATCCCCGATTTGAAAACTGTTTATGTAGAACTAAGCTCGCACCTTTCCTGAATTCAAATCTGCTTTTGGAGTTGAGCTGCGACTTATAGTTTTCGAGAAAATGGAATTTTTCTATCGCTCTTCGAGATGGTCAGGAATTCCAATGCAACCCCTGTAAAAATTTGAAATTTTTTTTTCCTCCCCGATTTGAAAACTGTTTATGTAGAACTAAGCTCGCACCTTTCCTGAATTCAAATCTGCTTTTGGAGTTGAGCTGCGACTTATAGTTTTCGGGAAAATGGAATTTTTCTATCGCTCTTCGAGATGGTCAGGAATTCCAATGCAACCCCTGTAAAAATTTGAAATTTTTTTTTCCTCCCCGATTTGAAAACTGTTTATGTAGAATTAAGCTCGCACTTTTCCTGAATTCAAATCTGCTTTTGGAGCTGCGACTTATAGTTTTGGAGAAAATGGAACTTTTCTATCGCTCTTCGAGGTAGTCAGGAATTCCAATGCAACCCCTGTAAAAATTTTAAATTTTTTTTTTCCTCCCCGATTTGAAAACTGTTTATGTAGAACTGAGCTCGCACCTTTCCTGAATTCAAATCTGTTTTTGGAGTTGAGCTGCGACTTATAGTTTTCGAGAAAATGGAATTTTTCTATCGCTCTTCGAGATGGTCAGGAATTCCAATGCAACCCCTGTAAAAATTTTAAATTTTTTTTTTTCCCCCGATTTGAAAACTGTTTATGTAGAACTAAGCTCGCACCTTTCCTGAATTCAAATCTGCTTTTGGAGTTGAGCTGCGACTTATAGTTTTCGAGAAAATGGAATTTTTCTATCGCTCTTCGAGGTGGTCAGGAATTCCAATGCAACGCCTGTAAAAATTTGAAATTTTTTTTTCCTCCCCGATTTGAAAACTGTTTATGTAGAACTTAGCTCGCACCTTTCCTGAATTCAAATCTGCTTTTGGAGTTGAGCTGCGACTTATAGTTTTCGGGAAAATGGAATTTTTCTATCGCTCTTCGAGATGGTCAGGAATTCCAATGCAACCCCTGTAAAAATTTGAAATTTTTTTTTTTTCCCCGATTTGAAAACTGTTTATGTAGAATGAAGCTCGCACCTTTCCTGAATTCAAATCTGCTTTTGCAGTTGAGCTGCGACTTGTAGTTTTCGAGAAAATGGAATTTTTCTACCGCTCTTCGAGGCGGTCAGGAATTCCAATGCAACCCCTGCAAAAATTTGAAATTTTTTTTTTCTCCCCGATTTGAAAACTGTTTATGTAGAATTAAGCTCGCACCTTTCCTGAATTCAAACCTGCTTTTCGAGTTGAGCTGCGACTTATAGTTTTCGAGAAAATGGAATTTTTCTATCGCTCTTCGAGGTAGTCAGGAATTCCAATGCAACCCCTGTAAAAATTTGAAATTTTTTTTCCTCCCCGATTTGAAAACTGTTTACGTAGAATTAAGCTCGCGCCTTTCCTGAATTCAAATCTGCTTTTGGAGTTGAGCTGCGACTTATAGTTTTCGAGAAAATGGAATTTTTCTATCGCTCTTCGAGGTGGTCAGGAATTCCAATGCAACCCCTGTAAAAATTTGAATTTTTTTTTTTCCCCCGATTTGAAAACTGTTTATGTAGAATGAAGCTCGCACCTTTCCTGAATTCAAATCTGCTTTTGCAGTTGAGCTGCGACTTGTAGTTTTCGAGAAAATGGAATTTTTCTACCGCTCTTCGAGGCGGTCAGGAATTCCAATGCAACCCCTGCAAAAATTTGAAATTTTTTTTTTCTCCCCGATTTGAAAACTGTTTATGTAGAATTAAGCTCGCACCTTTCCTGAATTCAAATCTGCTTTCAGGAATTCCAATGCAACCCCTGTAAAAATTTGAAATTTTTTTTTTCCTCCCCGATTTGAAAACTGTTTATGTAGAATTAAACTCACACCTTTCCTGAATTCAAATCTGCTTTTGGAGTTGAGCTGCGACTTATAGTTTTCGAGAAAATGGAATTTTTACATCGCTCTTCGAGGTAGTCAGGATTTCCAATGCAACCCCTGTAAAAATTTGAAAATTTTTTTTTCATCCCCGATTTGAAAATTGATTACAGTGAACTCCCTCTTAACGGACACCCCTCTTAAGTGGACGATTCCCTAAAGCGGACAAAATGTACTGTAATGGTTGGCTGGTATGATTTTGTTTGAGTTTTTTTTCTCTTAAGTGGACAATTCTATTAAGCGGACATGGACAGAATTTTCCCATTATTTGGTTAAAAAAAATTCCCTTAAATGGACGATATGAGTTATTCGCATGAAATTGGAAAGTTGAAAGCTGGAGCCGAAAAGGCAATGCAGCTGACATCTGTTCTTTGATCTCACTATGAGTCAATATTAGTAAAGGGTTGTAATCTTCGCCAAAGCCGGATTGAAATTTTTTTTAAAAATTAATATCTAAGTACATATGCATCTTCTTCCTTTTATTCGGCGAGGTTATGATCAGGATTATAGGGATCATAACCCTATCACTTCGTCACTGAGGCCGATCAAATGCTGCTGTTTTAGCATTTGGGTGATGCAGGAGTTTTTTGGTCTGCCTCTCTTCCGCGCTTCTGTAGGAACGTTGATTGACAATGCCCTTTTGACAGGGTTCGTACGATCCCTCCTTTGAACATGGCAATACCAACTGAGCCGATCGTGCTCCAATTTCTTCGAGATGGGTTCTTTGACGTGAAGGCTTCCTCGGATCTTCGAACTTCTGATTCGATCAAGCTTTGTTACTCCTGCTGTCATGCGAAGCATCTTCATCTCAGCTGCCATTAATTGGCTCTCATACTTTTTGTACATTGTCCGAAAGAACAACTGCGGTGTAAAGCCTTCCCTTCAGCTTAGGAGGCATTTTTCGGTCACAGAAGGTAGCAGAGTCCTTCTGCCACTGTATCCACCTTACGCTTACGCGATGATTGATGCCGTCATCAACAGTTGCTTCCCTATTGATCATAGGTCCCAGATTCTTAAACTGTTCGCAGTTGGGAATCACTTTTCCATTCAAATAAATGTCTGGACTAGGTCGGAGAGGATCAGAGAATGGGCAGTACAGGTACTGCATACATGTATGTAAATTTTTTTCTATGTATGTATATACTATTTTATCCGCACATATTTGTCAATTAAAAATGATAATTTTGTGTCCCTTTTAAAATTAGCGGTTTTATTTTGCCTCTTAAACGGACACTCTCTTATGTGGACAAAAAATTCCGGTCCCGTGGCTGTCTACTGAAGAGAGATTCCACTGTATGTAGAATTAAGCTCGAACCTTTCCTGAATTCAAATCTGCTTTTGGAGTTGAGCTGCGACTTATAGTTTTCGAGAAAATGGAATTTTTCTATCGCTCTTCGAGGTGGTCAGGATTTCCAATGCAACCCTGTATAAATTTTAAAATTTTTTTTTCATCCTCGATTTGAAAATTGATTATGTAGAATTAAGCTCGCACCTTTCCTGAATGCAAATCTGCTTTTGGAGTTGAGTTGCGACTTATAATTTTCGAGAAAATGGAATTTTTGCATCGCTCTTCGAGATAGTCAGGAATTCCAATGCAACCTCTGTAAAAATTTTAAAATTTTTTTTTCATCCCCGATTTGAAAATTGTTTATGTAGAATTTAGCTCGCATCTTTCCTGAAATCAAATCTGCTTTTGGAGTTGAGCTGCGACTTATAGTTCTCGAGAAAACGGAATTTTTGCATCGCTCTTCGAGGTAGTCAGGATTTCCAATGCAACCCTGTATAAATTTTAAATTTTTTTTTTTCATCCTCGATTTGAAAATTGATTATGTAGAATTAAGCTCGCACCTTTCCTGAATGCAAATCTACTTTTGGAGTTGTGTTGCGACTTATAATTTTCGAGAAAATGGAATTTTTGCATCGCTCTTCGAGATAGTCAGGAATTCCAATGCAACCTCTGTAAAAATTTTAAAATTTTTTTTTCATCCCCGATTTGAAAATTGTTTATGTAGAATTAAGCTCGCACCTCTCCTGAATTCGAATCTGCTTTTGGAATTGAGCTGCGACTTATAGTTTTCGAGAAAATGGAATTTTTCTATCGCTCTTCGAGATGATCAGGAATTCCAATGCAACCCCTGTAAAAATTTGAAAATTTTTTTTTCATCCCCGATTTGAAAATTGTTTATGTAGAATTAAGCTCGCACCTTTCCTGAATTCATATCTGCTTTTGGAGTTGAAATAAATACGGTTACCAGTCAAAGACATTTGGACTGCACGTTTAGCGATAAAAAATTCTCTTTAGTAATGGACATGATAATTTTTTTGTTCCAGCTTACACTTAGCCTTTCGAACTGCCACCAATCCCAGTCTTTGTTTAAGGCAGACTGCATTAGTTTGGTTAGAGTCGATTCATGGTTGCATGTTTCATGGTTTCATTAATTAACGTTCCCTTAACAACCTGGATAGGAGCAGATAAATCTCCAATTTTTGTACGGAGCTAATCTTTTTCGTGGTGGATGGTGGTGCGCCTAATGCTTTCTGGAACTAGTTTTTATTGTAGGCTTAGAACAAGAAAGAACCAAATTCGTTGGTAAGTGGAGCGTTGAGACTACACATCGGTAGATAATTTTTTTCTTTTAATGTTCACACTTTCGTTTCTGTTTTCTTGTCAAACCCCTTCAAACCCTATCCTTTTACCTTAGGAAGATACTGATTTTTTTAAGAAATATTGTTCGAAGTCGTTGCGAAAGAATTCCCTAAAGCCTTCCAAACCTCTTATAAATGTGTTGCTGGAGAATCGTTAAAGTTCGGAACACTGTTGTCTCAGTTGCCAAGATAAATATGAATATGTAGAGTCGTTCTTTTCAGTCAGTGTTGAGAGCTAATAGAACGGCAAGCTTAATACTTATGCTGTAAATATATATTTTAAAAATATTATCTAAAACTTTTACACAACTTAGCAATAGCCTAAAACAATCATTAACAAATCTCCTACATCTTCTTTTTCTTTCTGGTAAGTTCATTGAGTTCTCCTTGCTGCAACGCTGCTTCCATGTAGATACGTTTAACTTTCTCTTTTCGTTCACGATCACTAAAATAATAGGAAAAAAAAGACGCAAAATATCAGTAAACACGTCCATTTGCTGTAAAAAGTACAGTATTCACCTCTGAATCTGTTGATTAATCCGTATCTTTTGCAAGAACTCCGTATCTCTTCGAATTTCTCTAACTGCACCTTTTGTCTCTCGTTTGATTTTATGAATCAACTTCACTTTCTCTTCCTTTGCTTTAGAAAGTTTCGGCCTTCGTTTATCATCGTAGACTTTTTCGATGCGTGGTTCGAGAAGTCGAAGCGCTTTAGGTTTCTTTTCGGGAGAAACAAGTTTTTGAAGAGGCTTGTTAGCTACAGATGTGAGTAACGATTTCGTTTGCTCATAGTTAGTCGTTAGGAAACTGGGATAAACGTCTAAATCGATTCGTTCCATCAATGGTAGAAATGGCTCTGCTAAATAGTTTGATCCGATGTTTTCTGCAACAATACTGATGGCATCTTTGGTTAGCCTGAGAGCAGCATTTAAAGCACGAATTTTGAAATCCACGGAAAGTGTTGTAGTTACAAGATCTTCGGCTTTGAGTAGTGCATCCTCTTCTAATAGTTTTTCATTTGGTTTCTCTGCAATAGCTAGCAGCTTATTAAGGGGACCCGTCGACATAAATGGTGGAACAATTTTTAGTGTCTCGATTGTTCTCTTTGGTAGAGACACGTATATCACACCAAGAAGGAAGTTAAATGCAGAAGGAACGAATCGATGTGAAGATTGAGTGTATTCTAGCAGAAGTGTAACTAAGAAAAGTCCCATTGCGACATCCTGTCGTGTTCGTACTTGCGCTCTCGATAATATGTGACTGATGAAGATGAAGCAGGGAGTGACTACGGAATGGCTATAATCAGAGGTTGAGTAAAGATTTGAGACAATCTTAAAGAAGATAAGAGTGTCTAGGGATGGGTAGGCTTTAGTATTTCGCTTGAATTCGCTGTATTTTTCTTGGATAACATCTAGCAGGCAGTCGGAAGCTTTCTCTGGATTCATATGGACTATGTCGTACAGATGGGGAGTCAGTCTATCAAAAATGCGAAAAGACGTGGTTATATCTTCAGTTGATGCATCTACAAACAAATCATGTACATATTGAAGGAGATAGGCGAAGAGTTTGATAATCTTTTCTTTGTTCTTGTGTTCCAACTTAGGATGATTGCACTTTATAATGCGTTCGACAAGAATATCTTGATCTTCTGGAGGGTGTTTGTTGAGCATTTCCTTTAGCGCCTCATAACTTGAGGGCATTTCGATTGTGAAGGGTAGTTTGTTGTTAGTATCAAATATTTTAGAGGTTTCTTCGCTTTTTTTGCTCTGGCGAGTTTTCAAAGTAATAGGCACAATCTTGGGTTCTTCCTCTTCCGATTCGTCGTCTGTAGCCTTGAGATCACTGAAATCATCTTCCTCCTCTTCACTGTCGTCTTCTTCGTCACCGTTCTCTTCTTTCTCTTCATCGGCCACATCATTTCCTTCACTCTCCTCTCCTTCGACTTTTGATTCGTCATCGTCACTGTTTTCTTCTTCACTTGGCTCCTCAGCGCCAATTTCTTCGTCACCATCAGCCTTTCCATTTTCGTTGGCTAACGAATCACCTAAAATATAAAACGAAACATATAAGTAAACACTTTAAGAGAATCAGTGAAGACGGGGAGATGTACACATTTCATTCTTTTGTGTAATCGTAGAATGCGTTAACACTCCCGTCACCTCAATTTACCTTACATGGAGATATATGTAGGCAATTCAAATAAAGATATTCAAATAGACGGGACAACCGAACTCCCTAGGCAAGTGCTAGGCATCAGCTTCAGACTGCGAAAAGTTTATTCTTAAACCCCACAAATGCAGAATACATACAAGCATAAAAAACCTAATATTAACCGTATTAAGCCGTCACTCTCCACGTCTGATAAAATTTTCGAGGCGAAAATATAACACTAGCCATTAGTTTTGAACCTGAATTTATCTTCCTGGGGCGAATTAAAAAAAAAAAATGTTAAGATGAATTTTAAAGAATTTGTGCCACAATAAGCATGAAAATAAGAGTAGTAATGTGAAAATCATATTCTCTAGTTTCATAGAAGTATCCAATCCACTATCCATTGCAGACAAACTACTACAAGACTTAACGAATCACATGCCTTAGTATCGACGATGCCTTAGAGACTAGCAGCACCACAATTGATACCTACTCCCAATTGACATAGTAATCGAAATGTAGCCCTAAAGCTCAGTGATTTACAGCACGGGAGGCGTGGCAGAATCCGTAATGTGAACACACTGATATCTTGCCCACTGAAATAGATTTTCAAAAATCCTTATCGTCCTCACTTCCCGGGAAGGAGTTAGTCGTCACCAGTCCCAGTCAGTAGGCAGTTCAGGTTTATATGTCTGGTGTATAGATTAAGTACAGATTAAGTGTCTTCCGTGCTAAGCCATAGCAAACGGTTTTAACAACTTTTAAAACAGGTCCCACCTCACGAATGTCTGACAAACGTCCAAGACTAGTAACTGTCATGAGAAAGCTTCCCAATATAAAAAAAAGTCTTTCGGATATGACCCTTAACAGCAGGTTCCTTCTATTTTGAGAAAAAATTTGCCTCTTCCGGTAAATATTTTTACTTGTATGGTTACTGGGTAGATAGTATTGTGGAATTATGTTCTACTGGCCGCAGTGCTGTAGGTTTATTCAAGTCAAGAATAAAAACTGAATACAAATTTCATCCGTTATTTTCTGCCTATGAGCATAGAAAATCTAAGCTTTTGTATCAAACTTTTAAGTTGGTCTCCAGGTTTGAGATCTTCGGAAGCATAACCATAGTCCACTCGCAGGTATACTGCGAGGATAATTTCAACAGAAGAACACTGATTTACTAGAAATAAATGACTGTAATCCGAGTAAAATTAAGTCTGTAATCGTGTCGATGACGGCATTAACGTCGAGCAAACATAGAGACCAGTAAACCCCTAAAGAATGTACCCATCTGAAAGTTGCCCAATTGTTCGTACATAGTAGTGTACACTGATAGGAGTACGAAAAATCCGTTTATGATCCGAGGAGAGCGGCAACAGTGATTGAATATCTATACCTAGACATCCGTCTAAAGGCATTGACCAAGAATATCAACAGCAGGAATGCGTATTGCTTTGTTTTTAAACAATATTACTCAACACAGCGACGATTTTTGGGTAACGACAATCAGGTATTGTTGGTCCGTAATGGACGGACACCAACTGGTCAATATGGTAAAATAAGTTTTTTCCTGAGCCCAGTCTTCTATACAGAAAGCAGAGCATTTCTTGCTTAAGCCCGCCTCAATCAACCAAATAAGAGCTAACTCCACTCACTGTCGCTTAACGGTTCATCCACCAACAACACTTTTCAACATCCTGAATCAATGTTAAAAATCTTTGCAGATTGGAGCGCAAAGATGTCGGACTAGTCTTCTGAATAGTTCAACCTGACTTAAAATTACGACACGACGATCGAATTCATTTAGAGGGCTATTTCCCTTTTGCCTGGGTCCAAGGAGTCTTGGCTTAATGAAAACAGACTTGCTCTTTATGAAGGCACATTAAGAAATACCTTAGCTTTTTACCCTAATCTTCCCGAGTAAGGTGATATATTAGCAAATATAATCTCTTAAGGAATCGTACCACGAATCAGTTGTTAATAACGGCAATTTGATAACATTAAAAAATATCACACCATAAGAACACTTATAACCCAGCTTCAATTACTTAATTTACTCACCATTTAAATCATATGCCAGAGTTCCGGCCTCCTCTACGTCTGATCCAGCAAAATATCCGTCATCCAAATCATCTGCTGACCGATGTTTTGGCCTGTTACTCTCGTTCTCCTCATCTCCTCTCATTCTAGCCAACCGTTCGGTTTCTAACCGTTCCAACCTTTCCTTCTCCTTACGAGCTATCTCTTCCTCCGACTCCAACCTATCGGTGACCGCACCTCTAGGCTCGAAAATCATTTCACGCAACGCTCGGTCATAGTCATCTGGTGCTGGCTTAACAATATCCTCAGGTTTAGTTAATTTTCCCACAAGCGACATCAGATTCTTGTAATTGCTGTCCAGTTTACTTGTTAGTTCGAAAATTTCATCTTTCTCTTTGGCTGATTCTGCTTTGCGTCGCTTTGTCTCAACAATCATCTCTTCTATGGCTGCCTTACGATCTTGCTTGGAATCCTCGCCACCGAAATGTGCCACTTCAGTGAAGTTTGCTACAATTGCAAACAAGTGATTAGAATAAGATCAATCTGTGAACGTTTCTGACCTACCATCCATTTCATCGGCATCCTCTCCCTCATCATCCGAACGATTATCGTGGAACTGTTCAATTTCTTCCAACGTTTGACCACGATGTGTCAGCACCTCGTCATCGTTCAAATTAAACCGACTGGCTTTCTTGAACTGAGCCATTTTCTCGGCAACAAACCGTGCATTGAGTAGCTCATCATTGATGACTTCAGAATCCCGTCCAATTCGTCGGTCCTTGAATTCATTGCTCTTGTTTTTTTGTGCGAACTCTTTGCCAAGGGTTTGTTTCCTCTTCTGTACGGCTTTAGCGCGTGATACACCTGGTAAACCCTTATCATGCTTACAAGTTCGTCCTAGAATCTTGAATTTCTCTTTGTTTATATGAACCTCGAATGGATTGATCTTTTTTGTGCCACCAGAACCACCGGTAGATGAGTGTCCAGTAAAGGATTTCTTCGCATGAACCTTATCGGAATTGGCCTTTTTATTTTTCTTTGCCTTAACCATTTCAATTTTCTATTTAATTCGATAATTACTGAAGAATATAAGAAACCACAAAATTGCTGCCCGACCGCGGTTAAATGGAAAACAAAATGCGGCTGTCAAAATTATTTCGCACGTGGACGTAATTTTCGCTGAATTTGACATTTGACCGACCTGTACGAAAGGGTGTGTTCCAAACAAATTTTTATTTCGCTGTGTAGAGTTCAGTTCGGAATTTTCGGTTAGCGTACTAAATTCCCGCAGAAACAATTTTTTTTTTGTTTCAAATGAAAATGAATAAACTTCTTCTTCTTAAGGTCCATCTCCGCTTCGGAGTTTGGAAATCATCATTTTAATCTTCTGTTTATCTTTTACGTCTCCTAGTATGTCTGGTAGTGAGAAGTTAAGCCATTCACGTAAATTTGCCAGCCACGTTATTCTTTGACCTTCTGCCGATCCTATTCCCTCTAACGTTCCTTGAATGATAAATAATACTTGTAAATAATAGTCTGAAGAAAACACTCCCTATAAGTTTGCAATATTTTTGTTTGTTTGTAAAATACATATTTCATCTTCAATGTGAAGAAAAATTGAAATTTTTTGTACCACGCGAATATTTTGACAACTAATGTCAGGTTGATAGCAAGTAGGTGCACCAATTTTCAAATATTAAAAAAGTTTCTAAACCAGATTGACTAAGGATCGTTTTGTTGAGAAGCCTTACTTTGGTTTGCATAATTCCAAACACGCCTAGTTTCTCTTGCCACTCCATTAAAATGTTCCGCATAAATGGTGTTGAATACACCCCTTGTATAATTAATTTCCCTAAACGTTTCCTTTTCGTTTCATCTTTTTGCAACTGTCACAAATTTTCACGAAGTTGTCGCGTCGGCCATTTTTTCCGTCAATCGTAATTTATTCTTCAACGCGGATACGTTTTCTAGTGAATTTACAATTTTATTTCATTTAAAGAAGAAATAAAAATTAACATTTTGTCTTCTAAAATATGACTGATAAACCTAAGGAAGATGATCATGAGTTCAAAGAGGATAAAGATTCCACCTCGCGCTCCAAGAGTGTAGACCGTGAAAAGGATCGTGGCAGGGACCGCGAAAAGGACAAAAGGAAAAGGTGAGTAGTCCCAAAGCGGCAAAGTAAAAGAAGAAGATATATAAGCGATTTAAAAATTTCACAGAGAACGTAGCAGGAGCCGCGAGAAGGATAGAGATCGTGATAGGGATCGCGATCGTGACCGTGATCGTGATCGCCATCGTGGAAGTCGAGATCGTGATGGGGACCGTGAACGTCATCGCGATAGTCGAGATCGAGAAGCAGAGCGCGAGCGCCGTAGGAAAGCGGACAAGGAAAAAGAAAGGGAGAGGGAACGTGAACGTGAGCGTGACCGTGAAAGGGAAAGGGAGCGAGAACGCGAACGGGAAAGGGAACGTGAACGAGAACGAGAACGTGAGCGTGAAAAGGAGCGTGAACGTGAAAGGGAACGCGATCGACGAAGGAGCCGGTCTAGGACTCATGACCGTGATTACAGCCGCAAACGTAGTCGTAGCCGTGAGCGGCGTCGGTCGAGCAAATCAAGAAGTCGCAGTCGTGATCGTGGAAGTAGTCGGCGCTTTGATCGAGAACGCGACGATAGAGGTAGTCACCGAGATCGAAGAGATCGTGGCGGAACCGCAGACCGCGATCGCGATCGCTACGACAGAAGTTCAAAACTGGACACTATAAAGGAAGAAACCAGAGAATCTAGGTTTGACTTAACTCAGACTATTCAGGAACTAATGAATAGCACTACTTCAACTAAAAATTTTGCTGCATTATTCAGCTGTACGAACAGCAATGACTCCTTAAGCAATGGCCCATCGGAGGCTTCATGTAAGTAATCATTGAAACTTGAAAATCTAAATAATAATTTGATACATATTTGGTCATCATGGCAAAAGTATTCTGAGAACAGGTTTTGGCAACGAAATTGATTGATGCTGATGAGTTCATAAGTGGCAAAAAACATGTTTTGTTAAGTTTTTAATCGGTTTTAAGGCACAAATTTAAAAATCTACGCCTTTGTATGGGATAGTGAGTGGCCGTGTTCAATATTCGTTTCTTAAAACCAAGGTATATCGCGTCGATTACTATTTATATAACTCGAGTTGTAATTTGGTTACAGCATTTAAAATCGCGTGACTTAGACTCCAATTTCCTAATCGCCTAACGATAAACTTGGTGGATTGCGAGATTTTTCTCGTCAAAGTAAATACTAAATTATCTATTGGGTAGCTCCGAACGATTTCAATGGGTACTACACCAATTAGCAATGCCCCTGGTCCCAAATGCAATCAGCACCAAGATTTCTACGTAAAATAATAATCTCTCATCTTCTAGACATATCTCAGCAAACGTCCTTTTCGGAGAGGACAAAGAAAAAACTGTCAAAGAATGATTTGCTTCTTGCCACTTTGTGTCAACACTCTGTACCTGAGAGGATGGAATGAAGTTGATGTTATTGCCACAGACTTAAGCAAGACTTTTGACAAAGTTCCTCATCAAATTATTCTTTTAAGCTGAAGGCTTTTGGTTTTCGTCCAACATTTAATTTTATGGATTAAATCATAACTGAATGAACGTTAGTAAAATCTTCAATTTAAAAATACAGTATCTGATCATATAACTGCATCTTCGGGCGTTTTTTAAGGCAGTTATCTTTTATCTATCAGTCTACGTGATGATATGAAAATTATTAGGCACTTGAAATGCCTGCCCACGCTCTCCTATTGCCGGACGATTTGATTGGTTTTCTAATGTCAGCACATTTCGCTCTATTTTCCTGTGAGCATTCCCACCATCTCTTAGGGTCTACTACATTCGTGATGGACTAGTACCCTCAGCCATTTCAAGCTGGATTTTACCTGTGATAGTGAACTCAAATTTCGTTTACATATCGATAATATTATAAAAGCACTGTTCCTTATGTTACTAAGTCTCTTCACCTTCGTTCGGGACTTCATGAATATGAAAATTGTAAAACTGTTTGGCGTTGATTGATTCGTTTCGCTTTACGCGGTCTCTCTCCCTTAAAATTTATTTCAGAACGTTTAATTGTTCAAACAGTGTGATTCTCACAGTATATTTTCGACTGAATCTAGATCTATTTGGAAATTTTGAGTAACATGCGTTTAAAATTTTTGAGAATTTTATTTTTACGAATTGCCATATAATTGCCACATGTTTTCATGTTTCATGCATGTTTTCGTAAGATTTCTTCAGCCTACATAAACGGATGGCTTCTTATTGCCATTATGCAGAAGAACATTAAATTGGCTTAGAGGCGTCAATGGAAAATCTCCATTCTGCATATTTGCAAAACACCAAGTCTTCCTGCATTTCTCTTCGTATTTCTGTTGTCTTCTTTCAAAAGTATAAATTTAGTCTTTTCTTCTAATAGATTCCAGCCTTTGAGCCTTGAAGCTAACGCCTCCGCTTGAACCTTGAGATAATTGAAAGATTGAGATAATCTACCAAGTCATATAGCTCATACTGATTTACTTTATTCTAGAGATTCTTATTCAAAATCTGGATTTCTCCTTCAACCTTAGGAACATTGTGTTCAATACCGTTTGTCTCTACCTCTACATTCAAACACCAGAAATCTGGAGGTAATAGTACGGGCAACTGATCACTGTGACAGACTGGTCGGATTGCAGAAGGGATGTTCCGGTATTACATAGAGTTTCTAGTCTCCCCAATGATTTTTGTAATGAATGAATGATCTTTTCGTTCTTCTTTTAACAGCATTTGTACTCCTAAGGCGTCGAGGTTTCGTTTTATCCAAATATTAAGCAAAACGACAACGGAAACACAGCAAATATGAGAACCCAATTCTTATCCTGATCTCCTATTTTGTACCCAAAAAATATTTCATAGCTTCTACTTGCTAATAGTGGTATGCTTCTCTTTTGGTCATTGAAAAAACTTCACCAAACATATAACAGAAGTTATCAGGATGTCTGACGCAACTGCTTGGCATTTTTTGAATTAAATTGTAACACCGTGAATCATAAAAAACGATAAAAATACAGAAAATAAAGTGCGATGTGACCAACTCAGAGCTCTGTAAAGAAATGAGGCTATTGGATGTTTTGTGTAAGGTGAAAATTTCAAAAAATATGTGACTCAAATAAGAAAGGACACCACAGTACTGTAAAATGATGAATAAGGGCGTCTCTAGCCTTCTGCCAGGACTTAAGCTATGTTTACTAACAGCGCATGTGTTGCTGCACGTTAAGGGGCTGTTTATTCAAACAGCCGACTAGCCGTCCGGTTACTATCGCAAAAAGTATCCCGATTTAGTCCCTACAGATTTAGTTTCTAGTGAAAGACAAAAAGGACGTCGATGGCGGGCCATAAGCTGCGGGTTTTCACACAGCCACCAATGTGCTGTCATTGGTCCACAGTCATATTTATGGTGACGCTATTTCTAATATTCCTTGATGCAACGAAGGCCGGTAGAACGTTAGTGTTAGATCCATGTCAGTTCCCTTCTATTTCCATGTGTCCAGGGACCCAGCAGAGTGAGACTGAGTGGCTCTAAGTGCCGTGAGGCAGGTCTGCACAAATTTTAAGTTTACAAGAATGTTTTAGATTTTTATAGTTTAACTTATTATTTTCGTATAAAAAAAAAATTATAAATTGATATTTTATTTTGTTTCAGTGGAAAATGATAAGAAACGCAAAAAGAAATCACGCTGGGGAGGAACTGAGAACGACAAGACTTTCATCCCGGGAATGCCGACAATTTTGCCATCCACTTTGGACCCAACACAACAGGAGGCATACTTAGGTAAATTAAATCCACATGAAAAAATAAATAATTTAGTTTATAAGTTTCACATAGAAGTAAGTTTTAATGCAAAATCGTCAGCGTAAGCATGGTCAAAAAAATAAAAACAAAACAAAGAAACAAAACAAATTCATCTTAGGTCCCGCTGACCGAGAGGAAATCACCAAGTCAAATTCAGGGAAGAGAAACATACAGAGAGAGTGAGAGAGAATTAAAGACAGGGCACACAAGTTTCTCAAATAATCTAGTTTAATTGATACTTTTTTTTGTGTAAACCAATTGCTAATCAAAATCAATTTCTTCATAGGAATGATCCGATTAAAGCCCAAAAGCGAGGCAGTGAGATGTGCAGATTCTCAAATCTCATAAAAGTCTAAAACCATTAACTGAAACATTTCTTCTTTCTCTAGTTTTTACACAAAATTGTATTGTAAACTAATTAACATAAAATTTATTCCTCCTCCACTCAGATTCGATAGTAGAGCTCCGAGTTGAGAGACCAACTCACTACTTAATCACTGTTGTGTTAAACTAATGAAAAATATTTTCAGCAAAACGTAAAGCGCGCCTTACTATAATACCTACTTGTGTTTGTGTTCTTCTTATTCTTCTTTTTTTTAATCATTCATAATTATATACTTTGTTTGTTAATAATTTTTTTTTTTCGTTTGTTTATTTTGAAGTGAAGTATGTAAGTATCTACATCCGAGAAAATATACCGTAGTGTTTGTTGCTGCTATCTCAAAAATTTTATTTAAAAAAAAAAAAATCTAAAGAACTTAACTGTTTCCAATCACATTCAATCTCACCCCAACTGAAAATGAAATACATAGATATTTTCTTTAATAAATAAAAATAATAATAATAATACATTTCTTTGCTTTTAGAAAAGAGAATTCCACTAACATCGAGGCTTGCCTCGATTTCTTTCTTTTTAACCAAAATTTCTTACAGTTCAACTTCAAATTGAGGAGATCAGTCGAAAATTAAGGACCGGAGAGTTGGGAATACCACAAAATCCAGAAGAAAGGTTTGAATAATTTTCATCTCTTCTTATTATCCGCAGCAGATGTGTATAATGGTATATGCCGAGGCGTGGTGCGTGCAACATCCTCTGAAAGGAGCAGGCAGATTAGTAATCTCCATCAAGAGCGCTGAAGATGTTAGATGATGTATCAAACTTCCATGTGTCGTAATTTGTTAAACAAATTAATTTTTAATTCAAGTCTATTTTAATATTCGAATTTTCTTTCAGCACGGAATAAACAGTTTGTTCAGTATTACGCAGGGTGCATGTTCGAATACCACCGGTGAACAGTAGCGATCACAAAAGAGAATCAAATAAAATCTAAAATTCTTCTACCACCACCGAAAACAAGGTTACTGCCTCGTAATTCAATGGACTAAGATGTGTCTTGAGTACTCTGAAGTCCGAAGTAAATTTAACAAAGTCCTAAACTATTTGTAAGGCAGAGAGAGAGAGAGCTCATAGCTGGTCATACATTTTTCTGTTGTCTACATAGTCCCTGCGTTGCATTGGTCATTAAAACATTTTGCCTGCAACTGAAAAATTACCTCACTTAAGGGCTTTAAGTCGCTAGATGGTGTCGGTCGGCAATCGCTTGCACTGGCGATCAGCGCATGCATTTTTATAATAAATTGTTACAATTTCACCACGTTGTCGAAGTCTAGAATTTTTTATAAATAAAGGGCAGCAATTTGGGTGCCGTGGCACGGTTGTTAGTGCTTTGCACTACTGAGCGAAAAGTTCGACGTTCGAGTCCTAGAAAATAACAAAAAGTTTTTTCATGGTCTCACCTCTCGCGAATGTTTAACAAACGTCAGAGAGCAATAACTGTCATGAAAAAGTTTCTCAGTTCGCCTTTCGGGGTTTCTTACTCATCCCGACCTTGCGAACCGTACTATCGATGTGAACAACTGTAATGAAAAGTTTGCCTACATATTAAGTTCTGCATTTTGATTTTTGATTTACAGTGGAACTCAAATATTTGAAATTTAAACACTTCCGAAGAACTATTCCATCTTACTGGCACAGGCGTAGTGGTCGGAACAAGTTAACTGGTATTTCTTTAAATGTATGATTCTGAATCCGTTTTTTTTTTTTTCTAAGTCATACTTCCATTTGTTAAATACATTTCGTAAAGCTACTTGGCCTGCGCTTGCAAAAACTGCATTGTTTGCAAAGTATATAGAGTATATTGAGGTTAGAATCGTTGATATGATTCTCTAAAAAGCAGATCTCTTGAGCCTTCTCCGATTTTATATGTATATAGCACTATTTCTTCATCAAGGGTATCTGCCGAAATTTTAAACCTAGATTTAGAGCGATTTCAACTCACACATGTATCGAATTGTCCACAAGTTTCTCGACAAAAGTTGTCAAGAGATTTGAGGGCGAAATCAGATCTACACCACAATTTTAGTGAGAGGTGATATGTTCACAGTTCCACTTTCTTTACCCAAAAGAAATCTAGTTTAGAGTTATTTCAACCCAAAATCGACAGCACGATTTTCTGCATTTTCTTAACCCAAAAGAAAATTAATTTTAGAGCGATTGGAATGCGTCTAGAGCTTTTGAAATGCGTCTAGAGCGAATAGTGACCCCAAGTTTGGGAGCAAAACTAGGTCTCAAAACGAACTTATTAGCTTAGAGGCCACTTCATGTCCACGAAAAGTTTAACTTTGATTTGTCTACTTTGTCACCCTAGGTTGCCTAAGACCGACTGATGCTCTAGTATAAGAATATTGAAACGATTTGGTTTTTCTCAATTGGCTACTATTTCTACCTCATTCGTTTGATGGTCTGCCGAATGTAGAACTCTTAAAAGCCGCTAATGAATGCAATGGTAAGGTTTAGAGATCAGGATTATAGAACCAGGTCGGAATTGTTATCCGACAATGAATAATGAACAAACGCGTCATACTTGCGTGCGACTCCAAGTTCCTCCAAAAACTCTTCGCAGCTTTACTTTCTTTACTTTACTTAGCTGAACATAAAGTTAGAGCTTTACCTGCAGTTGTTGAAGGTGTACATTAGTCGTCATTTTCGTGTTGGTTGAGAATTACTTCGGCAAATATGACACCCGATGATTTCTAAGATTGATTAATCATGTAAGAAAGATAAAATCGGCGTTAGAAACATTCGAATAACGTGTATGTACTATATATATATATAGTATAGCGTATAGTGCCCTTAAAATACAGTATATCAATACAATAGTAACGTTGAAACCTTTTAGCAAAACTACAAAAGTAGATCAGCATTGCAATTGAAACTATAGACAAACGCGTCAGCAAACACTTGCGTAATACTGAACAAAGCTGCGTCGCGTATAATAATAATAATAAAAATAAGTAAATCTCAAGCACTAATTAAAATTTGCTCAGAACGAATTCTTTCTTTTATATGGCAGTGTCCGAAAATGGAATTTACAATCCAGAGCCAAGGCTGACTGGAATTCATCATCCGTACTTCAACTGCCTCGGTCGACGCGATTCACATGAACACGAAGCTCCCTTCGAATAATTAATTATTTTTTTTTGTTCATATAATGCTAACCTTAATCGAAACTAAACTTCTTTCAGCAAAACCAAACTTATACAGTTCTGTACACAGTTTTACCTGTGTTTAGATTTTTTTTTAAATGAAAATGATTTTAGATTTAAGAGTAAAAACAAAAGTCATATCAGTTGTAAGGTGCCAAGACAATCGGCATCTGCAAAGAAGATATGACATCTTTGAGTGTGTTTAACTCAAAATCGTATTTTTTGTTTTCTTCACAGATCTCCATCTCCAGAGCCGATTTATAGTTCTGATGGCAAAAGGTTGAATACCAGAGAATTCCGCTTTAGAAAGCGACTAGAGGAACAACGCCATCAACTTATCATGCGTATGCAAAGTGTCAATCCGGATTTCAAGCCACCGGCTGATTATAAGTGAGTATAGCTGCTGTAACATTCAAATAGCGTATTAATTTATTCGTTTGTAGGCCTCCGGTTATCCGTGTCAGCGATAAGGTCCTCATTCCACAGGAGCAACATCCTGATATTAATTTCGTTGGTCTACTGATTGGTCCGCGTGGTAACACATTGAAAGCAATGGAAAAGGAAACCGGTGCCAAGATTATCATTCGCGGCAAAGGCTCCGTGAAAGAAGGTAAAGTTGGAAGGAAAGATGGCCAACCATTGCCTGGCGAGGATGAGCCCTTGCATGCATTCATCACGGCCTCCAATCCAGAGGCTGTAAAGAAAGCGGTTGACAAAATAAAGGATGTTATCCGGCAGGGAATCGAAGTTCCCGAGGGACACAACGATCTTCGTCGCATGCAACTGCGTGAGTTAGCTCAGCTCAATGGTACTCTGCGTGAAACCGACTGCCCACGCTGTACAAATTGTGGTTCTACCGAACATAAGAGTTGGCTTTGTCCTGATAAGCCAAACGTGACCAATAGCATTGTTTGCTCTGCTTGTGGAGGTGCCGGGCATATTTCTAAGGATTGTCGTAGCAAACGTCCTGGACAAGGTGGCCCACCGTCAGATGACTCTCAAGCTAAAATCGATGAGGAGTATATGAGTTTGATGGCTGAACTTGGTGAAGGACCACCTCCCACAAAGCCCGCAGCGGATCCTCTTGCTCAGGCACATTTGAATCGCGGCTATAGTCTCTTCGATCCGAAACCATCACAACCGAAAGCAATCGCTGCACCGCCGCCAATTATATCCCAGCCTCCAGTGCAACCACCACCAATGGGACCACCATCCTGGGTGACGAATGGTTCTTTGCCTATGGCGCCCTTGATGCAGCCTCCACCGGTTGTTGCCCAACCATTACCCCCAGGACCGCCGCCACCACCACCCATGATGCCATGGATACCACCGGTGCAGCCTCCACCACCAGGTGGTGACTCGGGAAATCCTCCCATACCAGGAAGTTCTCCATTACCGCCGCCACCTCCAGGAACTGGTCCAATGCCCTCGCTCCTGCCTCCCCCACCAGGGACATCGAACACTCCGCTACCACCTTGGTCAGCGCCGCCACCACCAGGCTTGCTACCGCCATTTGGATGGGGCCAAAATGGATCTGGTGGATATTTACCACCACCGCCACCAGGTAGTGCACCTCCACCACCTCCATGTGCTCCGCCGCCAGCGTTGCCGCCAGGAGTGCCGGGCTTAGTGCAACCTCCCCCTCCACCACCTCCTTCGACTTAAACGCAAATTGATGTTGTAGAACCTAAAGCCTTGTGAAAGTAGTGGTGTGAGACATCATCTCTTATTCCAAGAATAGTTATTTTTTACTTTGCAAACTAAGTTCACAATTTTATTTAAATTTATTTAATTATGTATAATGGCAGATTACATGAGAATAAATGACCTTAAACTGATTAATTGTCTAAAACTAGCAAGATAATGGGAATGGGGTTATGTGTAGGTTTCTACTTGTATGAAGTAAGCGTGTTACACATCTAGGATCAATTTGAAAGAAACGGACACTTCATTGGAGAGTCGTGCTCGTTAATATCTTATTTCTTAGATTAGTAAATACTTAATATGAAAAGATTAATTAAAGTTACAATGGCAAATATAAACTAATGAGTTTTCTTTCGGAAAATAAAAATAAAAGAGTCTAAACACGTATTAGTGCTGAAGCTTAATTTTCTTTACCCGTAGCATGTGTAAATTGTATGAAACATTTCCAAAATCAAGATCAACTCAAAAGCGGCCGGCTTTTCTGCCAGACTGGATAAGCAGATTGCATTGCATGGCACACATGGAGGTTTGTCTCTGCGACGTGGGGTAAAACCGATCCACTGTCCTTTTTTTCGCGGTGGGGCAATGTCTATTGTCTCATGACTTGTTCTTATATGGGGCTGCATATTTGAGATACATTTTGGTCAGAAAACCGTAAATATGAGTAGACATCTGTTCACGCACATAGGCAGGCCTGTAGTTTAGCGTTGTAAGCGTAATCAAGACTTTTATTTTGTGGCAAAGTTGCGCGGATAACAACAATAATTATCAGCAGCGGTGATAAAATGGACCGCTGTTGTAATTCGGTTCGAATTTTAACGAGCTTTCCGGAATGCATCTCCTACACAAAGCTAACCAGGGGCCAAATCGTCTCATCCGTGAACGTATGATACGTCACGTAAAAGGGTGTATTTAGTATTATGACATACGTGATCGTATAGACGTTAACGTAATTCAGTATTATGTCTTCCGTGATCGAGTGTTTTTGTTTCCGTGAACGCATACATTCTTTCGAAAGGTCATTCGATTGGTAAATAGCAGACGTAATTAGTTTAAGTAGGGGAAAATCAAACAAAATTTAAGTTTTTGGATCAAAATTAGTATTTAAATAGCAATAATGAATATAAAAATATTGGAAAATTCTTTTATAGGACAAACTGCAATAAAATAAATTTGACCCAAAAAATGATTGGTAAAAGTTAAAACGTTGATGCTAGTTGTAGGACGGGTGGAATTGCAGTAGACAAATGGTAGTGGAAGCTTGAAATCGAAGAGATGCGATTCATACATCCATATTTATTTGAAATCTTTTTATAAATCTGCAAATAAACAATTAATACTTCACATTTCAGGGATTTGTCTGTTTCATTCTTACGCCTTTTTAGGCAATGACGGAGGATTTTTTTCCATCCCTTAGATATGGCCGCGTAAATTTTTCATCATTATCACTCTCGTTAGAACTTGATAAACAAAATAATAATGGCGTAGCAATGATGTTTGTTTTAAACAAATTAATTGTAGTCTACTATATACCAAATGACGTCTATTTGAAGTTTTAATGACATTTCATATTACATTTTCAGGACTAAATCTATTACAATTTCGTTTCGAATGTTTCCAATTCCGTTCCGTGAGCAATCGTATGCCGCGATCCCAATTTTCTTATTCGAATGACGTATAACGTAATTTATTTTCGTACGAATGATCATCCGTTCACGGAAGAGACGATTTGGCCCCAGATGAATTCAAGACTCACGCTGTCGAAAGCTCTCTTGAAAAATATGAAATGGGTAAAACGGAAACGTATACTCGACGCGTAAACTCCGCGAGGGTTAATGTGGTCGATGTAGAAGGATACTTAAGGGAATATTGCTTGTTCGACATCGAGAGATAATTACAGGTATTCTTCGATTCTCTCCAGGAGGATCGTTGATATTTAAGTCACCGCCGAACGGACACATGTACCCCGAAAGTTTCCAGGTTCATTAGATTTCCCTTCTTCGGCAAGCTGATGATCATTCCTTTACTCTACCTATCTGAAAAACGTTGATTTTCACATACGCGCTTGCTATGAGGGCGCCGTGGCTGTAGTGGTTAGTGCGTTGGATCGCTGAGCGTGAGGTTCGAGGTTCGAATCCCAGAGAACACCAAAAAGTTTTCCACGGTCCCACCTCTCGCGAATGTCTGACAAACGTCCGAGAGTAATAACTGTCAAGAGAAAGCTTCTCAATTTGCCTTTCGGATATGGCCCTAAACTGTAGGTCCCTTCCATTTGTGTGAAAAATATAACACGCACAACACGAATGGGCGCGAGAAGCTAGGCCCTGGACCACATACGGTCTGTTGCGCCAAAAATTTGTATTTTTTTTTTTTTTGCTTGCTATGAGAGGACTTGATAGCTTTGCCGATTTAATTGCCACTGTTCAGGAATATTGGGTACGGATTTTATCAATGTCCACCTTATTGTTCTTCTTGCGGGTTTTAATTGCGGCTGCAATCTCTATTGCTAGAGCGTCAGAGAATGTATTGCTTCGGAAGGCTCATTCAAATTTGGGACATTCACATTGGCCTTCAAATGTTTGAGGAAAGTGCTCTCCTTTATCAATAAACCTCGTATTCGGGTTGTGCAATATTTTTTACAGATCTTCAGAGATCGTTAACTATTTGTGCTCAGAGTTGCTTCCACCCCTACGTTAAGATAATACATGAACTATTGGGGCAATAATGGATCCCGAAAGCTGTTAGTATTAGATCTTTGATATGAATGCTACTAACGGTAGTACGAAGGTGTAGAAAGGCAACTTCTAAGGCGTCGGCTTATTACAGTGGGGTCTATGTGGTTAGATGTTCTCTGCAAATCAGATGAGCCCCAGCTGATCTTGTGACGGGTCGGGTGCTCAAATAGTGTACTTCCGATAACTATGCGTATGGCATGGCACACAAGTTAAAGGCACCTAGTTGCCTGTGAAACTTATCTTTCACTTCTTCAGTCGAGTCTTACGTCGGTGCTTAACACTGAATAATGGTGATATTTCCTTCTTCACTGTAGAATCTTGCATCAGTATGTGGTTTCTCTTAGATTTCGTGCTGCTTTTCAAATGAAAATTTAGCCTATACCCCCACTTTTAGACTCGAAATTTTGGGAGCAGAAGTATCTTTTCTTAGTTTTAATACTACCTTGTCCAAAAACCTTTGGACAGGAAATAAAAGATATTATTAAGCCCATAAGCTGAGCAACAGCCCTGTCGGTTTATTAATTCTATATATATAGCCCGACCAGCAAAACACTGTTACCAACTTTAGCATGTATGTTGGAAACATTAGATTTTTATCTAAGTGAAAGCCGGTGATTTAATGTTACAACTAGATAGCATCAAATTTCCTTTAATCATTTTCCAGATATTTCCTTACACTTTATAGTAGCGGCTTCAACAGCCCCAGCTACTGCTGCTCGAAAACCTACAAAAAGAACTCATTATTTCAACTTCCAGCTTATTAAGCGGGTTTAACAAACCATTTATTTCTAAATGTCGCAGTCCAGCAGCAGTGGATCCAGCTGGACTAGTCACATCGTCCTTCAGCTGGCCTGGGTGAATTTTGGAATCTCTTACTAGATGCCCTGAGCCCAATACAGTTTGTGAAGCCAAACGGTAAGCCATGTCTCTTGGCAGTCCCATTCGTACCGCTCCATCAGCGAGGGCTTCTATCATCACGAAAACATAAGCTGGTCCACTACCACTTAAAGCGGTTATAGGATCTAAAAGACTTTCAGGAACCTCTTCACATGTACCAATTGCCTCCAGGAGACTAGCAGTAGTCTTGGCATCTGCGTCTGTTGCTTTTGATCCTCGAACAAAAACGGA
Source organism: Blera fallax (assembly GCA_946965025.1). Lineage (NCBI taxonomy): Eukaryota > Metazoa > Arthropoda > Insecta > Diptera > Syrphidae > Blera > Blera fallax. The sequence continues at coordinate 57,666,571 of OX337244.1, forward strand.
ACAGCCAGATTGTACTAACGCTGGCGTGTTTGGCATCACTCTAATCACACGCGATTTAGAGGAAAGGTTCTAAAAGAAAATATGAGTATAGCGGTATTGTAGAAACATTCACGTCTTTCATACCTTTTCGATTGTGTCGATTGTGACACCCATTGCCACGGAAATGAAAAGTTTTCCATCGCTGTCTGGTTTTATTTCATTTAGAACTTGCGGCACTACATTTGGTTTCACTGATACAAAGACTACATCTGAATTCTTTACGACTGGTATGTTCTCTGTGATAGTGGTGGCTCCGAGTTTCTAAAAAGAAAGAAAATGGTTTTGAATACTTTATGCACATAAAGACTTGAAGATGAAGGTTACCTTAAACGATTCTAGGCTGGGCTTATCAGCTGGGTGTACACTAGCTGTAATCGATTCGGCTTTAGTAAGACCTGCAATAAATGTGAGATATTAGTATATCGCGATGATATGTTCTTTACAGTCGAAGAAACTGAATAGCATTGACGCGGGGAAGTACTTATTGTTGCAGCACTGGTAGCTCGACAAGAAAGCCAAGCAAATGGCAGCTGGTTAAAAGACCAAATGTATTGGTAGGATGCGGGCACTAAATCATCAATCATGTATGAGTGGAGGAAAGTGTGTCCAATGACTGGCATATCAGCTCCACATATCCTATCTACAAGAAGGGTGATCCCATGTCTTGCAGCAACTATCGATTCATATCCCTGCTTAATGTCGCATATACATAACATCCTGTCCAACATACAGTGTCAATGTCTAAAGCCTTTCCGTAACACACTGATCGGGAACTACCAGTATGGCTTTCGCTCCGCATATCGACGATAGACCAAATCTCTACACTTGCTTTGTATCTGTGGTTCAACTTCTTGTTTGTACTGACCTTGCAAACCATCCAGTTGATTTAATGTAGTTCAAGATATCATTTACTGGATATTTGGTCCAGATCCTGAAAACGCCCTAGAAACGTGTGCCTAAATTGGATCCTATCAGGATAATATTTATTTTCCTTTTGCATAAACCTTTTGGTGCTCGTTTTTTAAAAAAATGCCAAAATTTTGCTTTTGGTTGCACAAGTATCTAGCTCCACTTGGAAAACACTGCTGTGGTTAGGGAGGCGAACTGATTTGGTTATGGCCAGCAGTTTGGTAAAGATACCCCAGTCTACGCCTATATCCATCTTCCATCTTCGGACGGAAAAGGATTGAGTGTTAGGTAGCTGACCGTTTTTCGATTCTTCCCTACTCGGGTATGTGTTTGAGAAAGATTTATTGAAATCAATGTACGATGCCATGAATCCTCAGTAGGTACATTGCCTAGATATTTTTTCAGCTTTTCGTTCGACTTATTCTTAGGACACTCATTGCTGCTGAGGCTTGTACAAAGATATTCAGCAGATGGATTTCAGTCCCGCTGTGGGTTTAGTTCCCATTGTACTGCTGATGCTAATGCACTGCCAGTTTCTGTACCTTCGTCATAGCCGTTAAGTTGGTGGAGATAAACAAGCGAAATGAGCTGGTCTTGAAGTGAAACTAAGTATTTGCTATCAACAAACAAAGCACCATCTGTCCACTACCTAGAACAAAGCGTGACCCTAACAACGATGTAGTTAAGGAGTTCATCTATATAAACCTCGGAGTCAAAATCAACTCCACGACACTTGGAAACCGGTACTACTTCAGTTTGGTTAAACAAATGGGGTCAAAACTGTTTAATCGGAGGACAAAATGTATGCTCTATAGAACGCTTATCCCGCCAGTTCTGCAGTACGGCAAGAGTGCTGGACGATAAGTGGGTTAGCAGAGCAGATCTTGTACGCTTTCGAGCGAAAAATTCTTCGTCGAATGGAGAAAAAGATACAACTGTAAACCCTGTGAGCTAAACGTCAATCGAGCGCATGGATACTTCGGATCCCAGCCCCCAAGTTCGAGGCGATGAGGAAGACCGAACTTCCGCATTAAAGCTATCTTGAATGCCGGAGCGATTGGTCTTGGCAACTAGAAGCAATTTGCTTGGGACCGGTAAGGATGAAAGGCTATTGTGTCTCAGGCAGAGACTTCAAACGTCGCGGCCACTTAAGGAAGTAATCTACACTCCTTAACAAGCAAATTAGAATTCTTAAACGCACGAAGTTATACGAAAAAGTAACCCGTGGGCGCAACTAGTGACTCCGAGGGGCATCATCTAGTTTAGTCTTTAATTTTCTTAAATTTATTTTAAGTCCAAACGACTTGTTAGTCTTATTGAATAGGCATACTGTCATTTAACACAGAAATTGTTTATACTATTAGCACACGTATGTAGATACAAAAACACCAAATTCCCACCCACACTGACACAAGCTTTTCGACATTTTGTAACAAAACCAGAAAAGGGTAAATATTTGCTTGATGTAATGCAGTTATTTAATCATAAAACATTTTTCCAGTATGCTTTCATTTATGTGTATGTATCTATTCAGTGTATAATCCCAAATCATCTATCGATTTATTTAATAAAGCTAAATTCAATTAAAATCTCCACAAATATTTGAGAGTCAAAGTTTAATTACAAACCCTTCATCCGGATAATTCCATGAAGCACATTATGATATCCACAAGCTTAATTAAACAAAATATTCTATTTATTCATCTAATGAGCATATTTTTGAATAATTTTAGATGCTGATACGGGCACACACTGTTATCACTTCATAAACCACAAACAAAATATGAATTTCATAATAAAATTGAAAAAAAAACCCACCCGCTGCAATAAATCCCTTGGCCATTGCCTGTGCAATTTTACCACCTCCAAGGAATCCGATCTTTAAAATGGCACTCATTTTGGGAGACTATTAGAGTTCATAAAAAATAAATTTATAAATAAATTTAAAAACAAAACTCCTTTGAAAACTATAAACAATGAAATCTTTCGCGGTTGATGGTCAATCGAGTAATGTTTTCAAACTACGATACATCCATTCGAAACTGTGTTCAGGCATATCGCTCTCAACTACGCGTATCAGTTGTGTTCATAACCTTATCGCTTGTGATAAGCGTTATCGGTTTTTAAAAGCAAAAGAAACAAACTCTCGGGTGTTTATCAATATCTCTGTTTGAAGTTTTTTGTTATGAATAAATAAGCGCTCCCAAGGTGGTGGCGTCGTTACAAATCGTTACTTTCTCTCGGCTGATTTATTTTATGACAAAAATAACTCAGGCTTATCTTGTGCTTACGGATACATTGCAAATGAGGTACAGATTTGCCTATAAATTCTCGACCTACGTTCACAATAATCGTACGGTAGTTAAGCTGAGAGAGGACACAGATTTGGAAAGATGATTTAAGCGCAGCTTGCGGGTGGCTTAGAAAGTTCCCGAACCTTACCAAGAAGGGTATGATGGAATCTTTCCTATTATGCTGCCTGCAGTAAGCAAAGACTTTAGTTACACCGGTCCTTAAGAGATTATTTATTCGCTGTTTAGAGTGTGGCCACATGCCGTCGGCTTGGAGTGAGGCAAAAGTAGTTTTCATCCCTAAAGCTGGCAAATCTAGCCGCACCAAAAGACTTCAGACCTATAAGCTTAACATCTTTAGTTCTGAAAACATTTGAGAAACTAGCGAATGTCTATATTCGTGACAGACTTGACCTCAATGTCATCTCAACAGCCCAACACTCGTGTACGAAGGGCAAATGTGAAGAAACTACACTACTCGTACACGACGTTATTACTGCAATAGAAAAATGGTCAAAAGATAAACTTGGCGCATTTGTAGGTATCGAAGGAGCATTCAAAATGTCAAAACGCAGCTGAAAATTCCAACGTTAGGTTTATTAATGCGAACTGAGGCGAAGCCCATGGTCATGGACTCCAGAGGCACGCCACAGAAATGAATCGTCTTGCTGTAGGTCCTAGTCGTTCTGAAATTGGAAAACAGGGAGGTTTAAGGTAGTCGCCTATGCACGCGATGTAGTGCTGCTCACAAGAGAAAAATTCTTACCTATCATTACGAAACTATTAGGAAATTTACTAAAGATATTTAACACATGAACAAAGCATTGTGGCCTTGGGTCAATCCCCAGAAGACTGAGCATATGCAAATTAAATTAATTACCAGTTGTCTTTACCTACCCTTAAGGATATCTGACAGCGGAAATACTTAGAAATTATACTTGACAGAAAACTTTAGTGGCAGTTAAGTGCCAATAAAATAGTAAAAACGGCAGCAACCACTTTCTACACATGAAACTGAATCTTCAGCAAAAAGTGAGGACTGAACCATAAGGTGATTCTGTGGATGTGTATGGCAATAACATATGACAACGTATTCTGGTGGCGAGCTGCAGACAAAGCAGAGATACAGAGACTAGCATGCACAGGCACAAGCAGCGCAATGAGAATAACCCCGTCATAAGGGCTGGAAACATTTCTCAACATATTACTCCTAAACCTGAATATGCAGGAGTCTGCCACCAAAAGTGCTCTGAGAATCCACCAATCAAACAGCTGGCATTCAAATCTCGAAGGAAATGCACAGATTATGAAGAAACTCGTAGGTGAAGGCGTAAACAGTATACATCGACTTTGAAAAACCATTCTCCTGTACGTTCCCAAGTGGAGAGGAAGGGAAATCAATGAACCAACAAAAGGCAAGACTATATCTATCAACACTGATGGGTCAAAGATGGACACTCAGAACACCTAACCACATGCAGCTCAATCAGACTTCCTGACCTCAGCAGTGTCTTTCAAGAGATCCTGCCAGTATCAGAGGAGAGAGTGTAGTATCGATGATGGTAATACCACGAGATGATATTACCACTTGATTGACAATCATGCGGTCATTAAAGCAGTTTTTGATATTGAAATCAAGTGCAAGATAGTTTGACACTGTCGCTCGTGAAGGACTTAAGGTTCTTGTCTCACAGCACAATATCATTCTTTGCTGGGTCCATGGGCGCAGGGATACAGCCAGAAATGAGACAGCTGACGAACTTCCAAGAATAGACCACAATCGAGGAGTCAATTGGATTAAGCCTTCACTCTGTAACCACATATAATAAATTATCTGTGCTGTAACCTTAGAGAACGAGTTGAGTGTAAGATCCTAATGACAGCCAATAATAGGTGGAACTCGCTTACCTCCTGGGATATATCAAAGAAGCTTTGGGCAAAATACGACAAAGCTAGAACCAACAAATTTTTAATAAATTACAGAAAATCGCTACCAATATTGGTAGGTGCGGTCACTGGCCACAACATTCTAAGAAATCAGATACTGAAACTTAGACTCAATGATGAAGAGATGAGGCTACGGTTAAGAAAAGTTTCACAACAATACACCTCACTTCTCGTTTCGCCTGTTTATCAATTGCGTAATATCTGCTCCAACACATGATTCGTACGAAAGAATATATCCTTGCCACAATCCGGTACAAATTTGGAATAATTCAGAAAAGCTACTTCCAAACCGCATATTCAGTGTGTTACAGCAAGGCTTAACGTTGGACAGGATCTTATAAGCGGCATTAAAGTGCTAGCTGGGCATATGGAGCTGATATTCAAGTCATCGGACATACTTTCGTCCACCCATACCTGATTGATGATTTGGTGAGTGCATCTTACCAAAATATCAGAGTCGGCGACCTTGATATTCTTGTGCTTATGAATGCCTTCGCCAACCCAACCCAGAGGGCAATACTTCTTCGTTGACTGGAGTGAAGTCAACCCCTGTGCATTCGCTGACTGATTTCCGTTTACTATTTTGAAGAGCGCGTTCGTTCCGGCATTGTAAGCACCTACCAGTTGGATTTCCTATAGAACTGCCGAGCGAACTGGGAGACTGCATCAGGAGCAGTTTTCCTGCGCAAGATTTTCTTCTATTCCCTTCTCCAGGCTCTGTACAGTTCCTTCAAAGCCTTTGTTTCAGGTTGCAGCCTTTTAAGATGTGCATCTTCTGTCACCGTTTTCTGCTACTCGCAAGCATGGATTCCTTGTTGAAGGTGGTTCGTATCAAAACCAATATGGTTTTGGCTACTTCTTTGATGATGTTTCGATACTGGGTCCACTGAAGTTAGTATATTGTGAATGCACAGCGGAGAGTCTCTCACTAATGTCTTTTCTGTAGCCTCTCTGGTTATTCCAGGCGTGCTTAGACGTCCTTTTTCAAAGCATTCGCAGCCTCTTCTTGTTTGACAGACAAGCTCAGACTTCGGCTGTTAAGAATAATGGTCAGAGTCGATGGTTGCCCCTCTCAATGTGTGCATATTCAGGATATTTGACGCGTGTTTTGCATTTATAAATACATGGTCAATATGAAAGTGGCTTTGTCGTACTCCTTCATCCATTCGGGTCGTGCTGCAATTTGAGGGGGATCATCGTTATCGGAGGGTCCCGTCTCTCTCATATCAGAATTTTTTTAAGTGGTAAGGTAATTACCTCGATGGTATAACAACCAATTTGGAGGGCCAGTTAAGTTGATTAAAAATTATATAAAAGGACGAGGAGACGGTGTAGGTAATCTACTTCTACATCTAGATGTGTCCTATAAGATAGTACAAAAGATCTTCTGAAGGTCATAGTATTTTGATGGAACTCTATAAGCCTTCCACCTCTCTACTCTACCCGAATCTTAATCCCTCACTTCGGGGATATGTGCGCTGCCGTTGGCCACCAACTCCTTTCCACGGCTCTGACTCAGCCAAAGAAAAACCTTCTTGTCATAGTCTCCGAATATGTCAGATCAGCTCTTGCAAGCTGATCACTAGTCCGACAGTAGACGCCAGTATTGATCCCGCCGAGAGAGTTCTTCCAACACACGTCCTACTTCTGAGGGCTTTACTAGACTCCTGAGACGCAGTTCAGCCTATCAGCTCAACAAGAGGTGTCTCGTCCAGGTTAACACAGTGTACTAAAGTTCACCTAGATATGTTCTCGCCGATCAAAGTGTTCAGCTATGGATGTCGGTCGGGCCAAGCATACGTTCATATCTATTCAGAGGGCACCACGAGAAGATGATGATGGAACATTTTGCCCACCTTTGAAAGTGCTCCAGGATAAATTTCATGTCACATGTATTAACACTTCCACTGGCCCTGTCATCAACTTTGCGCGGCGCCGTATTGTAGACACGTATAAAATGTCCTTTGACGTATAGATAGGATTAAACAGAACTGATTTGTTTCATCGAAAGTCTATTAATCCCCTGAGTTTACCACACACAGACCTCCAATTGACATACGTGACTTGGCTTCATGTCCATTACGGATTAATACTAAAGAAAAAGGAAACATTTTCCATCAACACTTAAGCAGAAAAATGCCCACTATCCTCATAAAGTCCGGAATTGAATCAACGAACACAAACAATGGGCCAAGGCACACAGACGCACACATACACACACCGCAGGGGGAGGGCTAAGTCCGGAGGTTCATCCGTTTCTTTTTTCCTCATTTTTACTGTCGGTCCATCCTAAATCAAATATTTCACGGACATTTAACGCATCCTCATGTCCTTTGGCACTAACACTGCGAGGACGATACTACGTGTTAGGAGGGATTCAGAGGTAGGAAAGTCGGTTGGTCGGTTGGACCGTCGGTCGGTCGTGTTCGGTGGTGTTGAAAAGACCCAACAACGATGATGATGACGATTGCGGTTCCGGCGTACATTCGAGATGTAGGGACGTAGGGAGCTTTGAGAAAGAAAAGAAATTGCTTTTTTCTATTAGACAGAGACTTGTCGCACGAAATGTCAGCCTTTATTGCAATTTACTGACGAGGAACGTGACACATTAGGCAGACATTGTACACGACAGTTGAATTTCGTGTATCTACCATTTCCCGTTCCATTCAATCTCTTTTTACCTCCACTATGCGCTGTATCCTGAACTTGGCAGCTTTTCCTTTTGTCTATATGTGTGCAGTGTCGCTACATACATATATGTATACAGGGATGGTGATGGTGGGGGAGCCTGGCAGCACGTTTACAAAATCAAATTGAATTCGGGAATGCGTAATAAAATATCCGACGAGCAGGAGTTAATATATTTTCACAGATTTCCCATAATAAGAATCCATTAGTCAAGTGAAATAGGAGACAGGACCTGCGACTGTTCCCAGAGTGGGTGTGTATGTATGTACGTACATAGGGTTCGTGCGTGTGATGATTTGTATTTTGGGTTTCGTTTTAATTTCCCATCGACCTGGGTCAGGATACTGAAATGTAAATTTCCTACAAAAAAAAAGGAATTTTTTCAAGCGAAAAATAAAGGAAACATTTTGTTGAAGGTGCGGCTAATTGAAGGCTCTTTTCAGATGAACGCATTAGCATTGGAGCTTTTGTATCTAAGGATTATTGAGTTTTTTTTTCTTACAAGCCAGATGGGTGAGATGCTAAAATGTAATTTGCATGATAATGTACAAAGGACTAAATTAAATCAATCAATTTAACATAGAAAGGTAAGGATGTTCTTACCTGCAAATGGGAAACTTGAAGAGTAGTCTAACGCTCAGGTTGTTACTATTCAGGATTTTGTTTAAGTAGAATCTGAGTGGAGATTATTATTTTTAGGGGAGGTAGTAAGTAATCAGCTTTGGTACTGTCACCTCACTGAGAGGCTTATTGTGCCAGTTCATTTCGGTTTTAGATTATTAAATTGTTTGCTCCTCAGGAAGTCCAGACATCTATGCAATGCTCAGATTGTATGGTAGGGAGGCGACACGAATTCCCTGTCTAATGTCAGGAAAGTCCACAATGGCAGATTCTGGAAAAAACTCAAGATGTCTAAATGCAGAAAAAAAAACGCAAGATGTCCAAATCGATACTCACCTATGTCAGAATTTATAGAGACGAGCTATACAGAGCCTTGTCTTGTGACGTGATGTTTCTGTTTTTTAGCGAGCTTTCACCGGAGCGCTTGCTAATAGAGCGTTTTGCCTTCTCTTTTATGGCTCACAGGTTATACGAATGAAGTTGCTGTACTCTCTGTCTATTTTTGTCTAATGAGTGTCTGCTCTAACGTGCAGATGTCCCTAGACATGATCGATAAGTGCTCTAGGAATAGGCTATTATTAAAACTTAGGTAACTCTCTTTACGAGAAGGAGGAAGCTGGTCGATAACCTCAGATATTGCTTAAAGGTGTCACCATTCAAATTGTAAACCGCCGAAGTGAATTCTTGGCGACGGTAAGACCAATCCTCGCATACGCATCGGAAATTTGGTGGAATAAGCTTTCACCTACCTTAGTAGCTACTTCCAAAAAAGAAATGGTTTGTCTCGACTGCACGTCTGGCTGTGCTCTAGATGCCCTGCTGAACCCGTCTCATCTAAAGAGATTCAGTTTGTTGGTACCATTCGTCTTGGAGCTTCGACGACCGTGCGCGAAAAATATCCTACGGCCCTAGTCTACAGGCTATGGACTCTGATATAATGACAAATAAACAGTCAACTTTCGCTTGGCATTGGAATGGCTTTGGTCAGACTCTGAGCCAGGGAAAGAATGCCATTGTGTCTTCACGGATGGCTCCACAACTAAACAGACCTTCGGTGCCGATGTCTTCGTGAAGAGTGAGAATATTAGACTCCACTCTTCATTAGTTCAATATGCGTCGGTGCCAAATCACACTGGAATCCAGGGAAACGCGGTCTCTGATAAACTTGCAAGACAAGGAAGTCTTGTTCGGAGAGCCCGAATCAGCCCTGGATCTGCTACTATTCGCGATTTATAGTGCCATCGATGATGGATTTCTCGTAAACATAGTCGTTTATGGCATGGCTCTGGATAATTGCCTGAGATGACTTGCAGGTCTTCCCACAGTCCACTTCGCTTTCGCCAAACACCTCAATGCAGATGGTCACAACCATCTGCGCTGCATGTGAGGAAGAGGATGATAGAGGATGATGATGATCTCTGTTATTGTTTGGCCTTTGATCTCACCAGATGGCAGATCCTTATGGCCAACGTGGTAAATGCTAACCACCTAAGTTCACCATTGCTGGAGCCCTTTCTCGTCTTTCAAAATAGACCAGTAGTTCAGTTTGAGTGCATCAGTAGCAAGACCAAACAATTAAATAAAATAAATCCCATGTGGAGCGCTCTGAATTGCCCAATTTGAAAAGCAGCAACAGATTACCTAAGCGCTATAGTGAATGCACTTCCTTAATATCACAGAACGTTAAAGGCAAAATGAATTTTGTGTCATCCTGTTTTTCTCGACTTTGACATCATAATTAATGGCTGCTATCTCTGCAACTCTACATTGGCATTCACAGAGATGCAAACCTTTTCGTCTGACTGATATCCCTGGAAGCGTACATATCATAAATTAGTCAGAAGTCAACGGGGACAGCATTTTCTATTTACATAACCTTCTAAAGCGATGATGCAGCAACGTCAGCTAAATCACCCCGACTATCAGCAGCGTCAGGACTTCAAGCTTCAATCAACAATATCACTCCGCCCGCCTACATGCCCTGTTCCTCTGTTCATCACTGCTGAAGGCATCGACTAAATTTAAGTTATGATATGATGACTGTGCGAATGACCGACTTACCTTGTCAACCGCTATGGCCTTTGCCCAAAATTCCTGCAAGACAGCCACTGAACAACGACAAGGATGCTGATTGTGTGCCACGTACTATAGGATGTCCTGTTGAACTACTACAGTGGCAGTGGTGGACTGAGGGACGTAGTTAATATAATTGGACGGGCGAATAAATTCGGAATGAGCACTTGAAAGAGCAAACACAAGGATATGGACACTAGGATCATTTTTGCACTCGAATTGAGTTCGAGAAGTGGAGGATTACACAGATAAGATGATGGAGGGGAATATGTACCACCAGGTAGATACGGTCTCATTCGACTGGATATGTTTCTTGGTGCCCCACATAGGCACACAAGCACACAGATAAACCCCTACACACGTAATCTAATCAACTATTCAGAACCGAATTCGAGTTTTCATTGATGCCACGTAAGATAGATTTGGATAATATTCATGACCCAGGTGTAGGCATGAGGGTAGCTGAATGGTTCACTGAGGTAGTTATTCGAATGAAATTGGAATCATCCCGTATCATGTATATTTGCCCAATTCTCAGGTCAACCACATGAGAATGGATTCGGATTCAGTATTTGGTTTCGATGACCTATTTGCTGATGCAATGTAAATTTGTTTCATCATATTGATGGAAACGAATTTGCCAATGCGATATGGACGATGAGTTTTGGTCTACGTGGACTCTCTAGTTAACTAGAACAAGAGAGGGGGTAGGGAATGGTAATGCTTTCATTTCATTTTAGCAAAATTATTCCAAGAAGTAGTTGAAATTATACATAATTCGTAAGCCGAAGTTGAAAACTAACTTTCCGATCGGATTCAAGGACCTTATAAATGTTGAATGTGTGTATCCAGTTGGTGGGCGGTAGGCTTACATCACAATATCGCTGACAATTGACATTTCACCTTGAGTACCTTTGTGGGGCTTCGTATGTGTCATTGTTCCACATATTGTGGTTGAAGCAATATTGTAACTTTTGTGTTTCTAAGTATCTACATATGTCCCATAACGGCTTTTGGTATAGCAGCAGAGATACTAAGAAGAAATAATTTTTTCTTGACTTTCTTAGCAGACATTTGGTTCTAGCGAGAATCAGATAACAAACTCTTGTTAAATCCTTCCTCGACGATATGAGGGAGATATTTGATAAAAGGATTGGAGCCCTAATCCTGCGTCTGAACTCGATAGGCTGGGTTTATGACATACATATATCTTTCATCTCAAGTGAGAACTTTATCACATAACCAGGTTACGTGAGTTGTTTGATACCACAATTGGGTTCTAAATTGAACCACCACCTACACGTGCATATGTACATACCTACCTAGCTAGCTAGGCAGTAGCTTAAATCGTGAACCTAAACTTATTTCCTAGCACAAGGATATTGCCTAGCTGTAGTATAGAGTTGTTTTCTTTAGTTTTTCTAACCCCTCGCCTCGAGGAAAATAAGGTGTCGGCAACAACTGCAGATCATCGCAATTCTAAGTTCTGCAGAATCATTCAGATAATTCTGAATGGCCTGGATACCACCTCAACTGTTCCATGCTATGTTTGCTTAAGGTGGCCAACTCTTCTGTCCGATTGAGAGAGTATATTTCACTGGTTTTGTTGCCACATCATGTGTACTGGCTTTTGACCTATTCTCACGAAAATGCCTTTATTCGAGAAACGATTCAACCAAAAAATCCGTAAGATAATATGAAGCGGGGGACGATCCCCTTCAAAGTTATCGCGAACGAAACGTTGAGGATCCTTTAGAGGAGAGCCTCAAGCCGACAAGAGGCAGGTATTGTCTGTGGAGGATGAAAGAAGAGGAAAAGGCAACAAATAACTATGTGGCAAACAAGGTTACTTACTCCCTTTTATCCACATCTGGATAAAGTGTACGTAAGTGTAAAGTGTGTATTCGGAAATATTTACTCAAATTTGAACACAATATCTCACCTCCTGTCCAAATTGGTGATCGATGAAAAGGAAGACGGGAGCACGAAGTATTCCATGCAACCACTCCCCAAAATTCTCAGACAGTTGGGTGCAAATATAGAAAGGGGTCCGAAGAATGAAGGAAGCTAGAAGAGCAGTTCTAGAAGCAAAACAAGCCTCGCGGAGTAATACCTAAGGACAATTCTGTAGGGCCGTGATTCTCTGCCTTCGAGGATGTACGAGAACATCTGTGCTCCAGTTCTATAAAACGTCTTTACAGCATTCCAATGTTTCGAGGATACGCCTTCTTACCGACCGGGGAAATGCTTACAGAAAGGCTGGAGTAGGTACCAGCAACAACATCACCCTTGAGAGTAACTCCATCATGAGAAAAATGGAAAACTCGCAACAACGATCATAAGGTGATAACATTGGAAATCGCAGAAAAGAAACCAACCTAGCTCCCAAAATTTACGGGACCAAAATGGACAGATCTTTTGATAAGGGTACATTGGAAGAGATACTGAAATGTGAATACATTGGAAGCAGGCGCCAGAGCACACCTCCTCACAGTCACCATCACCTTAGTATGCGATGCATCAGTGCCCAGGAAGCTAATAAGCAAGGAGGCATCACGATGTTGAACCATGTGGAACCCCTAATTCCTATGATTTTCAGGTGTTCCTTAACCCAGGTGAAAGCCGTGATAAGCACTGTAATAGTTGCCAAATCACTTGGCTCTGCCCCCATTTGGCGCGTCGATCCACATCTTCGTCTGGCGGTATGTACCAAGACATCGCCAGTAGTCGAGATGTTGTTTAAGTAGCAGCTCATCTATTGCTTCTTTTAAGAATGCCAAGCTACAGCATATTGATGGTGGTCGATAGCACGCAAACTTGTGCATAGTATTTTAGAGTCATAGCGAGGATCTAGTGTGGAATCGAGTCCTTTCGACCTTGGGGCAGCTTCTATCCTGTAAAAGATAAGGTTGTCAAAGGTACCCTTAATGTCCAAAAAGATAGCGAGAGCGAACTGCTTGCGATCAAGTGCCCGCCGCACTTTGCCTGTATATTGACTGCCATGTAGCGGCCAGGAGATTGAGGAGCCATACTTCAGCTGCATGTCGACCAGTTTTTCGAGGCCCTTTAGGAGGAAGGCAGTAAGGCTTATAGTCCTGAGATCATACGTTAGATTCTAGGCTAGCTTAGGCGTCGAAAGTTTAGTTTCCTTTTTTAGGCCATTTGTAGCTTTTTCTCCTTAGGTAGCTCTATATGTAGCTTCTCGAAGATAATGATCAGAGTCAATGTAATGTTCAAGCTATCTGAAGATTGTCAAGCACCGATCAGCAGATGATAGTCAGGTTGTTATGTAGATTCGCAGTCTTGGGAAACTAATGCTACCTCTCACCATATACTGTCGATCATTCTGTTGTCAAGTAGTAATGGTGGAGTATTCCAACTCATTCGCAAAAGATCTTAACCTTTCCGATTTTAGCATTGAAGTCCCCGAGAATGATTTTGACATCGTACTTCAGTCAGACCAAGAGGTCATGAATTTCCACTTTGACAGAGTCTTCAACGCCGTCAGTACGGGCGTTAACACATATCAGGCTGACTTTGAAAACATCACGGTCAGGCGCTCGCTACCGACATAAAGTCAATAACTCATCACATGTGCCAGTTTCCTATAACGAATCCACATTCTAACATGTGAATCATTTTATTGCAGCTGTAATAGATGTCTTTCCATTTTTTCTACCTGTATCCATCGAATATCATGAATCATGAAAGTTTCAAGCTGGGAGTAGATCGTAGTCCTTTAACCTTTCGGATCGTACTGCAAATTGAGGGGGATCATCGTTATCCGAAGCTTCTGTCTCTTTCATATCAGAATTCTTATACGTTGTAAGGTAATTAGCTCGACGGCGCAACGCCTAACCTGAAGGGCCAGTTAGTTTTATAGATAAAAAATTATGAAAAGGACGAGGAGATAGTGTTTATAAACCACTTTGAGTTACTCACATTATCTGCAAATTTCGCGCCATCGCTCGCAGCAGACTCAAATATTTTCATAAGGGGTTAACATCCCCTCTGATACAATCTCCTCAGATAATCCTAAGCTTCCCTTGAGAACTTGATTTCAGCTAGGGCAAACCTATCACACATGTCTCCCATAGGGGATAATATAACAGATCTTTTGAAGGCTCAAAGTACTATGATGGGTTTCTTTGAACCTTTCACTTCTCTACTCTACTCTACTCGATGTTTTATAAAAAACTCTTTAAAATATATGAGCTCTGCCCTTGGCCCATTATAGGTTCATCTCTGACTCAGACTCAGAGATCTTTGCTGACCTAATCTCCGAATATGTCAGAGTTGCTCTTGAAAGCTGATCACTAGATTGGCAGACGCCGGTGTTGATCCCATCGAGAGAGTTTTGTTTACCACATGTCCTGCTTCTGAGGGCTAGTGTTGGACTTCTGAGACGCAGTTCAACAAAAGATGGCTCCTCCGTTAGACACAGGTTGCTTAAGTTCATCTAGACGTGGTTGCATAGGTCTTAGTTTTCAGCTACATAAGTTCAGTGGGGGTTCAGCGGGCTGCATGAAGAGGTGATAATCCCAGATTTTGCCTACTGAGTGCCAAACGCAGTCTTTTATGAACAAAGGCGATACCCGTCAAGCTTTTTTGGTTGGATGATATGCGTGATAGATGCTGTACAATCATTTTTTTGCACTCGATTTCTTTGTGAGATGGGTTTGTGTGTTCTCTGGGATTCGAACGTCGAACCTCCTGCTCAGCAATCCAACGTACTAACCACTTGAGCCACGGCGCCACGATATATTTAAATCAAGGGTTTCATGTTCGTACTGAAGTTTTGTAGACAGATAATTGCAAATCATTTTTAGAGGACACCTCACCCGATGCCATAAATACATCGAAGAAATTTAGCTTCAGTTTTTCTTTTCAGATAAAATTAGTTTCATTATTTGCCCTTTATTCTCCAATGAATAACGGTAATAAAAATCCAATCAAGCCAAAGCAGTGCGAAGCTTCTTTTCAGATTTATTGCCACCAAAGTTTTCGACAGAAAAAAAAAACGAGAAAAAGGGAAAAACTTCACAACTCATAGATCGGATATTTTCCAACACATTGATGTAAGGCAAAATCCGAATATGGTCGCTGTGAATAGCAGAAAATATATCCTTAACTTACGGATACAGTGTGGTTGGGTAAATCAATATGTTTCATAGATTTTGATTATAGCGATAGCAGCAACTATGCCGTCATTAAAACGACTCCTGCGAGCAACTTTACCACTAACTCAATTTTATTTTTCGTCTTCTTTGCTTCTTTTACTCATCCTTCTTCCATTATTTCTTGAAAGGATATAAGAAATAAGGCAATTCATAAAATCTCACGTTTTTGAGGTCTCCGATTTCGTTAGTAATCTTACGAATACGGTAATGTTTCATGCGTTGGTATAGCCATAGATACATAGTAAGGCACGACAGCGGCGAGACATATTGTACTTCAGTTTGTATCTAAATCCGATGAAATCATGATTTTTCTCTCGTTTTCCCGATTAGGATTTATGACTGTGCATTAGAAGTCAGAGTTATGTATGAATAATGCCGTGACACAAGGATTGTGGTGTCCCAGCTAGGGAAAGTGTGTTGATATATTTAGGTGGCCAGGTGCGTACCTGTAGGGTAAAGTCGTTGGACGATCCCTACAGGCAAGCGTTTCAAGAAGACTCACTGCCTCCTCGTGGCGGCCACCGGGCAACGGCCCTCATGCTGTAGCAGTCACCATCCGGCCGAGGAACTTGCTACTGTGCTTATGTGCCTCTCCTGTGCCCCGGTTGAACGGTTGCGGCAACGGCATGTAAGCCGGCTAAAGTGAGCGACGAGGGGAGTAAACCCCAATATTAAATCCCTAATCCAAGGTGGAACAGCATACGCTGAGGGATGCATGGCTAAGAGGGTGCTTAGTCGTTAGTATGCGAACTCCGAATACCTGGCTACCTTCGGTTTCAAGCCAGCCTTCCTGTGGCATGCCGGGCTCTGCCATGGGCGACCTCTTTTCCCGGAGACTCGTGGGTCCAAAATTAATCAAAATAAAATAAAAAACTTAAAGACCGATGCATCTATTATCGCATCAACCTCGGGTTCTGCTGTCGAGCAACCCGTTGTAGCTAGAGAAGCTTTAGTGCTCTCATCGGCCAACAATCCAACGGCCTCCAATTCTCGGCCTGCTGTTGAGCAGCCGAACAACGTCAGGAAGTCAGAAGGCGATGCCATATGGGCCCCATCTGAACCCTCCCAAGACCCCAGATCTGTAGAAGTGGAGTCGGCCACTTCAGATTCTGACGCATCTACCCTTGTTGATGCCTGTAGCGTCGTCTCGGAGAAATCCGGATGCTCTTCCATTGGGAAGATGCTAGACGGTCTACAGATCCAGCATCAGCAGAGTGGATTCGTCAAACTCAATTCAACAGAGAAGAGACGGTTTAAACATGCTTTACGCACAGGTAAAGATAGGGAGAGTGCTCTCATCTTTGCTAAAACCGCCCCTCCCGCCTCTTCTGCCCCCCCTGCTAAACGCGAAAATAAGCGGGTCAGATCAGAGGATCAGACCCCGCCGGCTTCGGCCGCCAAAAAGGTCAAGGCAGGACCTGCACCTGATGCTCCCACTTTTAGCCAAGTGGCTAGTGCTGTCAGGTTGGGTGTTGTCCCGGTTGACCTATCAACCCAGCCCCTCTCAAATGAGCAGATGGCTCTTTTCCAAGAGGCTGTTATAGACACCTCGATTGAGATGAGCAACAGTGGCGTGTGGCCATCCTTTTCAGGCTCGCATCTCAGATCGGGGTGGCTAACCTTCATCTGCGCAGACAGTTCTACTGCCGAGTGGATGCGCTCGAACTTTGAGAGGATTAGAGCTAAATGTGGACTGAACGTGACGCTGGTGGAAGAGGGGTCTTTCCCGAAATCACACATCGTCCGAGGGTTCTTTCCACAGAGTCTTGAGCTCTCCTCTGCGAAGATCCTAGCGACAATCGCTTCTCAGAACGCTGAGTTGCAGGCCAACACATGGAAGGTCGTACAGAGAGAGAAGGAAGGTGCGCTCCTTCATCTCGTGCTAGCGATAGATGACGCCTCCATGAAAAGGCTCAACTTCCTAAAAGGCAAAATCAACTACCGGTTTAATTATGTCAAGCTGATCCTTAAGAGCACCGACAAGGTTTCAGCGTCGGACAGCGGTACAGTTGAGACAGCGAAGGCTGTTCCACTTTGCCCTGCAGATCGGGATTAGAATAGATCTGCTGTTAGGCATGCATGTCGTAAAAGGCGACTAAAATCCAGCTGAAGAAGTAGTCTTAAAGACGTTATGAGCAATACTGTCCGGAGTACAAACTCCTGGTAGGGCCACCCTTGGCAGGAAGGTCATAACTGAAAGATGAAACTGAAGGATGAAATCTAGAAGCGTCTGACCCAGAGTGGGCGGCTCCCTTGTCTGCGACTGATCCTAGAAGGACGGCAGTTTACATACCTGGCAGAAGGACTAAAATGCACCGTCGTAAACAATGCAATGGACAACACAAAAGGAATTATTACCCCAGGTGGTAGATCAGCTAAGCTGGCAAATCCACCCTCTTCGGAGGTCGGTCCCTCGGATTCTGGGGAGGACCAACTATTGCTTTTAAACGACCCTTTTAAAAGAAGCGGAATTTCTAGATCACCACCATCAGGATCTAACACCAACTCAGGAATTAAAAAGAGTACATTGGGAAACAGTACACCTGTGATTTTCCCAAGCCCAAACTTGCCCAAAGAGCAAAAGGAGAATGATGCGATGAAAATCCTTGGCAGTAAGATCAATGAGCTGATGGATTTTATTCAAGGGAAAAACAACGTGCATCACGAGATAAGAAAACTAGTAATTTCCATCCGAACTTACTACAAAAATGTGGAACAATGCGAATCTTCGCGAAGAGCGATAAGAAAAGAACACGCGACCCAAGAAACACAGACGGAGCAACTGAGCTACTGCGCGGTCCTCGGAAACAGAAAGGATAGCACGAAGGCTCACACGGAAAAAAGAAGAAGAGATACGACGCCTAAGACAACCACGCAGGCATGTCAAGACCCAAAGCATCTACCCGACCCGAAAAGAAAGAGATCGGAAACGACGAAAATTATGGCACAACATAGCAAACTACTGGAAACCCCAAGCTCAGCAGTACCAGTAAAGAAGTTACCGCCAAAAAAGCAGGAATGGACCCTAGTATTGGGTCGTGAAAGGAAGAAACGGAAACCAATGCGACCGGATGCACTTGTTATAAGAGCCACAGGAGACCTTTCCTATTCGGACATGCTGAGGAAGGTGAAAACTGATCCCACGCTAAAGGATCTTGGAGATAGCGTCAATCAAGTTAGAAAAACGGCGAAAGGAGATCTTTTACTACAGCTGAAGAGAACAGCAGACTCGCAAACCTCGGACTTCCAGCAAAAAGTGAAAAAGATACTGGAAGAGAAAGCGGATGTCAAAGCCGTGACACACGAGGTGCTGATCGAGGTGAGGGACTTGGACGAAATTACTACCAAAGAGGAAATCAACCTAGCCCTCTCGGAGCAGCTCGGAAAGTTGATCCCAGCGACAGCAATTAAGAGTATGAGGAAATCCTACGCTGCAACCCAGACAGCAGTGGTAAGCCTTCCAGCAAACACCGCCACCAAAGCGCTGGCGATCGGAAGAATTAGAATAGGATGGGTAAACTGCCGAGTGAGAGAAAAGACTGAAGTGAACAGATGTTACCGATGTCTTGAATACGGTCACCTCTCCAGGGACTGCAAAAGCGATGATCGGTCTGAACGCTGTTTCAGGTGTGGTGAAAAGGGGCACATGGCCAAAAATTGCTCCTCAGAGCCCAAATGCATGCTCTGCAAAGGAAGTGGAAACAGCACCAAACATAGTACTGGAAGTTTCAGATGTCCTGCCTTCCAACTCGCGCTGCAAAACACGAAAAAACGAATATGAGGATCATCCAAATAAACCTCAACCATTGTGAAGCAGCCCAAGATCTTCTTACTCAGACGGTCCGTGAGTATAATGCAAACGTCGCGATTCTCAGCGAGCCTTACAAACAGCTGGACGAAAGTGTATGGACTGCAGACACTACAGGCAAAGCTGCGATATGGATATGTGGTAGGCGACCTTTTGAAGAGAAAACGGAGACACGCCAAGCAGGCTTTGTGTGGGCCAAGATAAACGGTGCATACTTCTTCAGCTGCTACGCGCCTCCTAGCCTTACCCAAGAAGAATATGAAAGCCTAGTTGACAATGTCGCAAGCTGTGCGATAGGCAAAGCCCCACTCGTTATTGCGGGTGACTTCAACGCGTGGGCGGTAGAATGGGGCTCGCGCAGTACAAACACTAGGGGAAATGCCCTACTACAGGCGTTCGCATCGCTGAATATTGTTCTCGCGAATTCTGGAAACAAGCTAACCTTTTGCAAGAACGGGAGAGGATCCATTATAGACATCACCTTCATAAGCCCATCCCTGGCACCGAATCTATTGTGGAAAGTATGCCCTGAGTACACGCATAGTGATCATCAGGCAATCAAATATGAGGTACAGACTGGTGGAAACAGTCGAGCACCAAGAAGACAATCACAGCAAAGAGGATGGAAACCACAATCGCTAGATGTTGACCTACTACAGTTGATGATGGATGAGGTATCAACAAGTGGATCAGCCGCTGACAAGGCAAAACAACTCATAGATGGACTGAAAAGAGCCTGCGACGCATCAATGCAACGGAAACAAACTGGCAATTTACACAGGCCACCAGTATATTGGTGGAATGAGGAGATAGCCACACTGCGTGCAGAGTGCCATCGAGCAAGGCGATTGTACCAGCGTTCCAGGGGGAATAGTAACCACCAGGTACTTCAAGAGAGGTTTACATCTATGAGAAGATGTCTTAAGAATGCCATCCGAGCGAGCAAAAAGAGAAGCTTTATCGAGTTATGCAACGAGGCCGATCAAAACCCATGGGGCAAAGCCTACCAAGTCGTAATGCAGAGACTGAATGGTGGTCGAAAACCCCCACCCACGTCTGCAGCTTTCTTACAAACTGTGGTTTCAGTTCTGTTCCCGCAACACCAAGGGGAAGCGGAAACTATGGAGGGAGGTAACGCAGCAACGAGCCACCCGATCCCTCCTGTGACACCGGAAGAAGTCCTACGCATTTGCGGTAAAATTGGGGACAAAAAAGCGCTGGGCGTCGACGGCTTTCCCAACATTGCCCTTAAGGCAGCAATAAGAAGATGCCCAGATATATTTGCAGACACTTACTATGCGTGTTTAAAGGAAGGAGTATTCCCAAACCAGTGGAAGAAGCAAAAACTGGTCTTAATACCAAAGGGAAAGAAACCCCCACAGGACCCCTCATCGTATAGACCATTGTGCATGTTGGATACCATGGGGAAAATACTAGAGCGCATCATTAGCGATAGACTGGAACGTGCGATTGTTGATGCTGGAGGACTCGCAGATCATCAATATGGTTTTCGAAAGGGACGTTCCACAATCGACGCTATTGATGAAACCGTCAGCACAGCGAGGAAAGCCATCCAAGGAGCACGATGGAAGCACGGCAGTAAGAAGTACTGCGCCATCATCACGTTAGACGTTAAAAATGCATTTAACACCGCGAACTGGAGAAATATCGTGCAGGCACTCACCGCCAAAAGAGTGCCAGAATATCTTCAAAAAATATTGATTGATTATTTTCGCAATAGAGTACTGTTTTACGACACCGACAATGGTACAAAACGCTACATACTGACAGGTGGCGTTCCTCAAGGCTCTGTACTGGGTCCACCGCTGTGGAACCTTATGTACGATGATGTTCTTAGACTGCGAATCCCAAGGTCATCAAAAATAATTGGTTTTGCTGACGACATAGCCATAGTTGTAGCAGCAAAACTCATAGAAGAAGTGGAGCACGACTGCAATGAAGCTATAAGGACCGTCCGAGACTGGCTTACAAGTATGAGTCTAAAGCTTGCGGAGGAAAAGACGGAAGTAATACTAATAAGTAGCAGAAAAGTTATGGAGACTATAACGGTAACTGTCGGTGACCACGTCATAGTTTCCAAGCCAAATCTAAAATACCTTGGCATAGTCATAGATGCACGACTGACCTTTAAACAACACCTACAGTACGCAGCTGAAAAGGCAGCAAAGGCAACCGCTGCCCTGGCAAGGATGATGCCGAATATTGGTGGGCCGCGATATAGGAAAAGACTGCTGCTAGCAAAAGTGGCGACGTCAATGATGCTGTATGGGTCCCAAATATGGGCCAGTGCTATGCAAACAAAAACATACAGAAGAACAATGGAGGCAGCGTACCGAACCAGTGCTCTGCGGGTAAGCAGCTCTTTCCGAACGACGTCCTATGAAGCAGCGTTAGTGGTGGCTGGTATGGTGCCAATAGACCTACTAGCACAAGAAGCACAGGAGAAATACCTCGCCAACAAACAAACGGCGAGACTAGCGACAATGCCAACAGATAGCCAGACTCCACCAAGGACAAAAAGTCTACGAATTTGGCAACAGAGATGGGATAGCTCTGAAAAAGGACGCTGGACTCATAAGATTATACCCAACATCGAAGTGTGGATCGCCAGAAAACATGGAGATTTAAACTTCTATCTGACGCAGGTTCTTACAGGACACGGATGCTTTAGAGCATATCTTCACAGGTTTGGATACGACGACAACCCAGTTTGTCCAACCTGCCCGGGAGCAGTTGAAGACGTTGAACATATCATGTTCCATTGTCTGCGGTATGAAGCAGAACGGCAGCTAGTGGCGCAGAGACTGGGGGAAGTATTAACACCTGAAAACATGATTAAGCACATGATAAGCTCGGAAGAGAGTTGGAATGCGATTAGTGACGTAGCGGCGATCATTATGTTGAAGCAGCGACAAGAGGAGCGTCAGCGGAATGCAGTGCAAGGGCATGAAACTGCAAATATAAACGACTAGCGAAGTACAGCTTTCGAGCTAACCAGCCCCGCGAAGTAATACCTAACGGCGGTTCCGCGGGGAGAGTGGTTGAAGTGTGCAGGGTGTGGTTTAGCACGTAGGCGTACTCCTGACATCGATTATTCAGGTTTGCGAATCGTGCATACTAGTAGCACGGGTTACTAGTATCTTTAGAAGATTACACATCCTTTGGCGCTTTACATAAAAAAAAAAAAAAAAAAAAAAAAAAAAAAAAAAAAAAAAAAAAAAAAAAAAAGGCTGTTCCACTACCTGCGGTGGAAACTATGTCCACCCTGCCCTTTAGTAGCAGTGCCGCAGGGCATGTTACTCCTGACGGTTCCGGATCAACTCCCATGGAACAGGCAGCAACACCAACCACTTCCATCACCAGCGCCACTGGGCATGGTGATCAGAATGTTTCCGGAGCCGTCCCTAAAAAGCAGGCCCCAAGACCAACTTCCTCGACCAGCAGCGCCACTGGGCATGCTGGTCCCACTGTCTCTGGCAAAACATCTGCTAATTTGCCAGCCGGACCAATGGGTCACCGCAAAGAAAGCAGAAAAACATCAGCCCCTTCGACCGGTAAAGTGACCGGTTCACCTCATCCGTCAAGCGGCGCCACTGGGCACGCTTATCGGAAGGTCCCAGAGCCGACTAGAAGCAGACCACAGGGTCTCTCTACTCAGGTTGCTTGTCGTAGAGGAAAGGGTCCTAAAAAGGCCCAATTACTCCGGCAAGCCAGATCCTCGAAGGAGGATTAATGGGCACAATAAGAGTGCTACAGGCGAACCTGCATCATGCTAAGGGCGCGTCCGCTACCCTTAGTAAGCGGTTCGCCGAAGAAAACATAACCCTTGGTCTTATCCAAGAACCTTGGGTTATTTGCGGACAATTAAAAGGTCTACGGAATAGGTCAAGTAAGTTAATTTTTAAATGTGGGGAGCCAGTGCCAAGGGCGGCCTGCTTAATAAGCACAAATATAAACTTTCTTCCTATTCCAGAATACATCACGAAGGACCTGGTGACACTACTGATAGAAGTCCCGACCGAGAGGGGAACACAAAACATCGTGTGTGCCTCGGCATATTTCCCCGGCGACGACGACATCATCCCGCCCACAGAGGTCCAAGGACTTATTCAGCACTGCCAAAAAAACAACCTACACTACATCATAGGTTGTGATGCAAATGCGCATCATGTTGTATGGGGCAGTAGTGGCATCAACAGAAGAGGTGAGTGTCTTTTAGAATACCTTACTAGTAGTTGTGTAGATATTTTAAATAGAGGCTCTAAACCTACCTTCATAAATGCGATTCGGGAAGAGGTACTTGATCTCACCCTTGCTAGTCCATTTATTTCTAATTTTATTGAAAATTGGCATGTCTCTGACGAAGCCTCGCTGTCGGACCATCAACACATCAGGTTCGACATTCAAGGCAAACTGTCACATGCTTCTAGTAGATATGATCCCAAGTCAACGGACTGGAATTTATATCGAGGACTTGTTCTCTCAAAATTGGATATGCTCGTTACACCTATCGAGTCCATAGGGGACCTAGATGAAGCGGCATACCAATTGAATGATGTGCTGCTTACTTCCTACCACGACAGCTGTATTCATAAAACCAGTTTGTGTAAACGAAAGGTTCCCTGGTGGAATGATCAGCTTGCCAAACTTAGGAAGCAAGTCAGAAAACTCTTCAACCATGCTAAACGCACGAAGAGCTGGGACGAATACAGGTCCGCTCTTACTAAATACAATCTAGAATTGAGGCGATCTAAACGTGCTACATGGAGAAAATGCTGCGAAAACATTGCTGACCTGCCAGTAGCAGCACGAATCCATAAGGCACTCGTTAAAGATCATACTAACTGTGTAGGCTTAATAAAAAAACCTGATGGCACTTACACGTCGGACCGTATGGACACTCTCAAAACCTTACTTGAGGTCCATTTTCCAGGTTCTTCCACCCATGTACAACACTTGTACTCTAACACAGCTGACCGTAGGGTCGGTATTGCTAATAGAGCAATTAGTTTATCCGGAAAAATTTTTAGTCCAGATAAGGTTAAATGGGCGGTGAGCTCCTTTAAACCATTCAAAGCCCCCGGCGGTGACGGTATCTTTCCAGCACTTTTGCAGAAAGTTATCGACCTCATCATGCCGGGTATCATAGCTTTATTTAGAGCCAGCTACTATTGGGGATACATCCCGACTACCTGGAGACAGGTAAACGTGATCTTTATTCCAAAACCGGGCAATAGGCCCAGTGAGCTGCCTAAATCTTACAGACCCATAAGTCTAACATCATTTGTTCTCAAAACGATGGAGAGACTCATCGATGTTCACATTAGAGGTCGGTTAGATTTGTCTACCCCTCTGCACTCAAGTCAATTTGCATATAGGAAGGGCAAATCCACAGAAGGGGCTCTTCACTATCTGGTGAAGAAAATTGAACGAACTCTTGGTTCTAAGGAAATAGCCCTATGTGCCTTCCTTGACATTGAGGGCGCTTTCGATAACACTGGCTACAGCTCAATAGAGAGAGCAATCAGTAGCAGAGGCATCGAAGATTCGACCAGCAAATGGATAAGAGCCATGCTCGAAAGTCGAATTATGACTTCCTCCTCGGGAGGAGTTTCTGTGTCGGTGACCGCAGCTAAGGGCTGTCCCCAAGGTGGAGTTCTCTCCCCCCTTCTATGGTCACTAGTCATAGATAACCTACTAGTCGATCTTCATAGATTAGGCTATACCGCCATTGGTTATGCGGATGACTTGGCGATACTTATTAGTGGCAAGCACAGCGCAACCATCTCCAGCGTCATGCAAGGTGCTTTACTACATGTTTTAGAATGGTGTAGCAGAGAAGGACTATCCATCAATCCCTGCAAAACTGTTCTAGTGCCTTTTACTAGGAAAAGACTGGTCAATCTAGGACCTATCATTATCAAAGGCACTACTTTAGCTTATTCCAGTGAAGTCAAATATCTCGGGGTTATCCTCGACAAACGGCTCAACTGGAATTCTCATATCAAGTTCGCCATCGAGCGTGCTAATAAGGCCATGTGGGCCTGTAGGCGCCTGTACGGCAGAACTTGGGGCCTAAATCCAAAGATGATACATTGGATGTATACAATGATGGTGAGGCCTATTATCACATACGCGGCCATCATCTGGTGGCCGAAAGTTCTTGAACGGACAACGGCAACTAAACTCCAGAAGTTACAAAGAGTTGCCTGTCTCGGCATCACAGGTGCTATGCGTACCTGCCCGACGGCAGCTTTAGAAGCAATCGTTGGGCTTTCACCCCTTCATATCTTCATTAAGAAGACAGCTGCTAGGTGTGCTATCAAGTTGCAGATAGAATACAAGTATAAATCAGGTGACCATGTGGGACATCTGAAAATTCTTGACTCAATCCCCAAAAGAGACATGTTTTGTACCATCCCAGACACCATGGTCAAGGAGTACTGTTTCGGTAGGCTATTTGAGGTAGAAATATTAGATCGTGCAAATTGGTCTAATGGTGTTCCGGTATTAGACCCTAGAGGTCTAGTTTGGTTCACAGACGGATCGAAAATGGAATCTGGAGTTGGAGCTGGTGTCTTTGGACCCAACACCAAAGTCTCGATACCTATGGGAATGTGTCCCACGGTATTTCAGGCTGAACTCCATGCCATTGAAATCTGCGCTAGGTTAAACCTTAGTAAGGGTATTAAAGGCGCTAGAATTTTTATATTTTCAGACAGTCAGGCAGCACTCAAAGCGCTGTCGTCCAATTTAGTGGACTCCATCTCAGTTAAAAACTGCTACGATGCACTGCAATCCCTGGCGAGACTAAACAAGGTAAAACTTGGATGGGTTCCTGGCCATCAAGGGATTGCAGGTAATGAGCTAGCAGATGAACTAGCTAGGGCTGGCTCAGAATCTGCGTTCATAGGACCTGAACCTTACTGTGGCATTAACTGGTCATTCGCCACAGCGCTGATTAGTAACTGGGAACACAAGCTTCGTCTGGACCACTGGGAAAATGTCCCAGGGTTGAGACAATCCAAATTACTAATCAGACCCTACTCCTATAAGGATATACTTAACCTTAATAAGGAAAGTATCAGGAAGCTAGTGGGCTTTCTCACGGGCCATTGTGGCTTGAGATATCACCTTAACAAACTTAACCTGGGCTCAGAGACGGAATGTAGGTTCTGCTCGGAGGAGGACGAATCGTCCGAACATGTTCTCTGCAATTGCCCAGCATTACATTGGTTAAGGAGACGTATTTTCTATAAAGAAATATGTACGCCAGCAGAAATGAAAAACTCTGCTACTAAGGACCTACTATCCTTCATTAGGGAGGTAGACGGTCTCTTAGACTAAGAACACCCTTATGATACAATAGATCTTCTAGGTCGCAGTGTCTGCCACATGGGCAAGGGTTATATTTAAAAAAAAAAAAAAAAAAAAACCACTTGAGCCACGGCGCCACGATATATTTAAATCAAGGGTTTCATGTTCGTACTGAAGTTTTGTAGACAGATAATTGCAAATCATTTTTAGAGGACACCTCACCCGATGCCATAAATACATCGAAGAAATTTAGCTTCAGTTTTTCTTTTCAGATAAAATTAGTTTCATTATTTGCCCTTTATTCTCCAATGAATAACGGTAATAAAAATCCAATCAAGCCAAAGCAGTGCGAAGCTTCTTTTCAGATTTATTGCCACCAAAGTTTTCGACAGAAAAAAAAAACGAGAAAAAGGGAAAAACTTCACAACTCATAGATCGGATATTTTCCAACACATTGATGTAAGGCAAAATCCGAATATGGTCGCTGTGAATAGCAGAAAATATATCCTTAACTTACGGATACAGTGTGGTTGGGTAAATCAATATGTTTCATAGATTTTGATTATAGCGATAGCAGCAACTATGCCGTCATTAAAACGACTCCTGCGAGCAACTTTACCACTAACTCAATTTTATTTTTCGTCTTCTTTGCTTCTTTTACTCATCCTTCTTCCATTATTTCTTGAAAGGATATAAGAAATAAGGCAATTCATAAAATCTCACGTTTTTGAGGTCTCCGATTTCGTTAGTAATCTTACGAATACGGTAATGTTTCATGCGTTGGTATAGCCATAGATACATAGTAAGGCACGACAGCGGCGAGACATATTGTACTTCAGTTTGTATCTAAATCCGATGAAATCATGATTTTTCTCTCGTTTTCCCGATTAGGATTTATGACTGTGCATTAGAAGTCAGAGTTATGTATGAATAATGCCGTGACACAAGGATTGTGGTGTCCCAGCTAGGGAAAGTGTGTTGATATATTTAACCATACAAAAGTATGTGTCTTTATCGAAGGAAAGTATCTATTTTATTTTTTAAGTTGTTGGGGGGGTTGTTTTCAAGACTTGAAGTGTTTAATTTGAAACTTTGTGATATGAGGATGCATTCCAATTTAATTTTTTATGAAATGAAGCATATTTTAAAAATTGGTGGTTAATTGAGGGCACACTTAAGTTCGAAGTAGAGTACAGGCCGTTATGTGCCAATCGCCCCCTCCCCCAAATGCTGGATAGGGGATAGTCGTGGCATACTTTGCATTGGCATTGTCTTTTCGCCGTTGGATATTATCGATCCACTGTCACTTCATTTGTTATATGGTAATGTCCATTGGCTCCTGACCTGTTCAGCTTACGGGCTTTATGGTGGGTACTTTCCAATTCCTACCTTTATATAAAAGTACTGACTGAAAGTTAGACTGAAACAGTCGTAGCATAAAGCGGAGGCGTATACTCGACGCGTAGCTCCTTAAACGCGTTTATGTGGTCGATGCGAATCTGGCAATCGCTGGAAGGTTCGTTGCGAATGCGGAAATTTGTGGCTTCTATGGCTCATTCGAATTCAGAACAGTCGAATGCCACGCCTATCCTCCTTGCTTTTTCCTCTCTTAAGTATGAGACTCGTAGCGAACCAATCCACAGCAACTATGATGACGGAGAAACCAAGTCTGCATGGGGTAATTAGAAAATCTTTTGCTGTATGACTGGGTTTGGCAACTACCGATTGTAGTTGGTAATCTGCCTCTAGACGTGTTGTCGTCTAATGACTCATTTACGATATCATTTCAGAGAATTAAGGATGTAAGGATGACGATGGTGCTGTTGCCGGCTATTAAATAACGGATACCATTGAGGATAAACTATCAGCTGTAAATCGTGATGTGTCTGTCCTGACGCGCATCAGACGGATTATGACAACTTTTGGATGTCCGTCAAGGACATCTAGATACTTGTACGCTTCACATGATGGTCAAACCACCAAAAGACTGAATAGGAGGCGAAGATGCAGGGGCTCGTTCCTTTTTTTAGGCACGTTAAGTTGGACGATATAGTGGAGTGACTTTGTCTTGCGCTACCTACTTACTTAGATAGCGCTACAGTTTGAGGTGAACCAGGGTCTTAATAAACAAGCCTCTCACATTAGCCCGATCTTTAACTAACTGTTTCCAGTTGCATACTCCTAGTTGGCTCAGATTTCCTTCTACTTATGCCCATTACTTAAGGCGAGGTCTTCTTCGATTGCGTTGTCCTTCACTTTAGTTTCGAGTGCTCTGCAAGTTGGAGGCATGAAAGGACTAATCAACTATGTAAATCTCGACAATTTCATCACTCTACCTTATCCCAGCCACCGTGTCCAAGCCTAAGCTTCTTTAAATTCATGGTCTCGTCACAAATGGTGGCGAGTTTGACAGAGAATGTTGCAACCGCATTTAAACTGCGTGGACAAGCGCTATTCTATTCCTACACAACTACAAAGAAAAATGCTGCTAAGGGTTACACCTCATTCGATGTGGTGTGGCAATAAACCTCGAGTTGGTTAAAGTTCTTAAAACAAAGTACGCCACGCGTGATAAACTTGTTCAGCGGAAAGGTTCTACTTCACGTATGAAACGCAATTAAGGATATAAAGGATATATAATGACATGCCTTGTTCACACACTGACTGACGTCGTATTTACTCAAATTAACTTTGACCACAGTAAAGCCGCCTCTTCCACACATTTTCGAATGTGAGCATGCCCGTGTGTTTAAAACACCTCCGGTAAGTAAGCTATTGAATCATTTCAAGGACTCGTATAAAATGCCCAGAGAACGCTTCATCAGCAAGTAAAATCCAATTATCAGCAAATCAACTTTACAATTCTAACTCATTTCCAACGAATTGATCCACAGGAAGTACCCTTAACCTTTGCCAATAAGGACTAATCTAACAAATCTCCACCACAATATCGTGCCAATTTCCGCAAAAGCAAGGGAATTAGCTTTTCTGTCAAGACAAGATGCATACAAATAATTGGAGTAACCAAACTGCAAAAAAAAACTTTAAACACTTCACCAGCAACTGTGTTGCTCACAGGGTACAGGACTGCTTGCTCCTAGTCCCTGCAGAGGAAAACAGGAACGGAACTTGCAGCAAGAAACCATTCAACTAGATTAGTTCAATGTTTCACCAATTCACGTACATATACAGGAGGGCGAGGGTAAAGGAAAAAAAAAACGGTTTTCTTTCATCCTTTCTTTGCAATGAAAGTGCTGATAATAGACAAAGAAACGGACAGGATATGCTCTCCATCAACACTACTATCCGACAACCAGGGTGGTATAGTATAAGTCCAGACTGAAAGGACTTGAATAAACATTTGCCTTAGCTCTTCCTATACCCTTCTTTTTTCTCTCTTTTTTCGTCGTATATTTAGAGATAGACACGAGTACATACTATATAGTCGGGAATCACATCTAAAACCTTTTAACGAAATTATATCTGATGGAGCCCCTTAGCACAAGAAAGCGAAGAATATGCTGCGGAGAGCATCTCCCATAATGAAGTGCAAATGCAACCCCAACATCCCCGTCAAATAGCACACAGCAAATATACACTGCAGTCCTTGCGGGTGCGAGGCGGATTTCTACCGTTCATTCATTCACTTTATTTTCAAATTAATGTGAGAAGTAGAACCTCTTCCGCCACCACACCCACCATATACTGTCAGCATGAAACTAACTTGAAGCATTGAATTGAACTGTTCTTGTTCCTGCAGAAGGAGAAATAAAAGTACACTGTTTCCAGTTCCAGTTGCGAGTAGCAACTTAATTGGGATTTTACGAGTCTACTACCACTGCTACCACCACCACTACTACTAACAGCGAGTCCTGATTTCTTTTCTTTTTATTTTTCTCTCATTTTTTGGTTCTCCATTCGTGCACTTCAAACACTTACAATCCTGACATAACCACCAGCCCGTTCCCCGTTTGTAAAGGAAATAAAAATTAATGTGCATGTTGCATGCACTCTTTGGTAGGAATGCACTACCGCATCCTCATTCGTAATGATTTCCTTCAACAGCTGGTGTGGTACTGGCGTGGTGACCCAACCGAAATACACTCGACTTCGGTTCGAAAAGTGGTAAATGCCAAAAGATAGGCAGCCTCCAACGACAGAATAAAACCAGGAAGAAAGCCAAGAACCAGACTCAATTCACAACCCATACGACGCGGCGTAACGTAATAAGGATAAAATAAAAAAACTTAAAAAAAAAAACTTGTAGATGAGTTGGGTTCAAGCTTCCCGTGTGTATTTAAGCCGCATGCCTCGTCAAATGCAAATATTGTGTCAGTAATTTAATGGAGGTGGGTAGGTGGCAGTACGAAGGAAGCTGCACATGAAAGAGATTAAAAAAAAGGATATTTATAGGAAGTGAGCACATATGGTGGCAAACCACTTTATGAGATAAAAATGAAGTATGTCAAGGGAATGAGTGGATTGAACGACGCGGCGGCGTAGCTCGCTGACAGATTACTTGAAATGCGGAATTATTTGATTTTTTGAGAGTGGGGTGCATGGCCTCGTAAGTTCAACTTGATTCATCGTGGATATGCTAAATATGTTTGAACGGCTTAAATCAATGCTTCAGGAAGGTTTGGAATGCGGCTAGTAGCCCAGGAACGCGATATACTGCCACAGTGGCGCATAACCATTTCTAGGACTGAGTAAAGCAAATAATTTGTTTTGAACAGTAGTCCTGTCTATGAATTTATGAATTTCATCCGAGTGCTAGAACTAAGCTTGCATCTAGGGGGGACCGGAAGAATTCGGCGGATGGGATCAAAAGTGGCGCTGCATTATTTAGCCTATCTACACCATGTACATATGTGTTCGTTACTTCGACTGATATTGAAGCCGAGGCTTTTCAACGCTGGGTTATGTTACTGAAACAGAAATCTACTGCTACAAAGCACATATGATCATAGAAGAGTGGTACGATCCAGGCAAAAGAGAATGATAAACTGTGTTGTATAGGCTATTGTTACAGATAAGCCAGACGATGGCTAATGTTAATTCATTATAGAGGCAGATTTAGACGACACATCACCACTCGCATCAAGGCAAAATTTGCCAACATTGGCTTAGTATGTGCCCCCGCCTTTCATGAAGAAATCAATGACGCAGCTAAAGACGACTTGTACGAGCTTCAAAACAAAACCTATGAGCAACGCTCTATTCACGGCGTATGTGATTCTAATGCAAAGCTAAGTAAAAAGAACAGCTTTTGGAAGCGTGGTCTTAATTCACAACCTGTACAACATAAAATCCAGCAACAGATTCAAATTAGTAGATTCGCAAAGAGTTTTGAGTCTTTCTTGATCGACAAACAGTCCTCTAAATCGGTCATATGTGCCTGGACACACTGAGGTTCCAACGTAGAACGTAGTGGTTTTACTTAGTTGCTGCCAAAGCGATGAATGCGGATATTGAGAACAGTGCTGACCACCGAAATACTGAGAGGAAATTTGAGGTCGAACAGAAATCGACAGTGCCAACCCCGATCGAGTATAGCTTAACCCCGATCGAGTGTAGCTGAACCTCCAGTAAAATCCTATGTCACCAGCAGCAAGTGCGGAAGACCATTGGCGTCACTCCCAACATTTAATCGGGTATCCCGCCTCTCGGCCATCACCACTCACCTATCAGCTTTGACAGCGATTTCGTGTCGTTATTTAAGAGCTTGCTGGTTCTAGCTTTGTCATATCTTGGCCAGAGCTGCATTGATATGTCACAAGTGTTAATCGATTTCCACCTGTCGTTGGCTTTCATTAGAATTTTACGCTCAATTCGCTCTCTGAAGTTACAGAGTAGAGGCAGCGTCTTTAAGACGGAGGTCAAAATATGCTGATGTCTTTCCTTTTCTATTCTACTCTTGGAGGTTACAAACAGCTTTCGTCCTTTTTCATAAAAATAGAAGCGACCTTCTATTTAGAACCATATCTGAAGGGCATTTGTGAGAGGTGGGACCGGTTAACAGTTCCTGGGATTCGAACCTCGAATCTCCCGTTCAGTAGTCCAACGCACTTACCACTGAGCCTTGTATTTGCCTTGTGGCGGGAGTTTTTTCTTTGTAAGGATTAAGGATTAGAAGTCTCTGTTAGGTTGGAGGATTATGTATGAAAATGTGGCTAATCTTATTTAAGAGATTACTTGTTACAACCTTTGAGACGTATTAAAGCTGCCAATAAGACATGTCTTGACAGCTAATCACGAGTACTCGTTTAAGGTTACATCTAGAGACGCTCTTCGGGCCTGTTGTACTTGCGCTAGTGTGGAGTGTTCAAAGCTTTATTAGAACCGTCATGAGCTCATCGATAGTTAACCATGGAAGGGGGGATGATGGTGTGTCCTTTTTGTTTAATTAAGAACTGTGGCTTGTCTTTTGAGGGAATACCTATCGGGTACACACAAGGAGGACTTCAATGGATTAAAACCTTTTTAATGGTAAAAGTGATCAGAATAACGCCAAGCTGACTACGATCAACTGTTCGACCACTGAGATCTATGTGGCCCTGTGGGTAGAGAGGGTGTACAATCATTGTTTTACTAGGAGTACCATCTTTCACCAATTTTGGTGTCGCAGCTCATCGAAGACCACTTGAACTGGGTGGACGAAAAACTCCCCTACTTACTTGTAGTCGTCTATTGAGACCTTCTTCTTCAAGTCACCGGTGCTGAGTCTCCTTTCGTAATGGCAGCATATATGTACTTAGTCTTACCCTGACACACTTACTTGCTTACTTAAGTTTGGGGTGAAAACTGGACCTCAACCAACAAGCCTCTCCAGTTAGCCCGGTCGTTAGCTAACTGCCTCCAGTTGCGCACTCCAAGTTGGTTGAGGTCCCCTTCTACTTGCGCGAGCCACCTTAAGCGAGGTCGTCCTCTACTGCATTGACCCTCCAAGATTGTGCGAGCCCGAGCATTGGTGTCCATTCACTCTACATGTCTAAGCCATCTCAAGCGACTGATGCGCAGTTTTTTGACAAGATTGATGTCACCGTACACCTCGTAAACTGCATCGTTGAATCTTCCCCTCCAAAGCTAGTCAACGAAAACGGGACCGAATATCTTACGAAATAATTTTCTCTCGAAACGTCCGAGGATCTTCATGCTTCAGCGTCATAACGTAGGACTGGGATTATTAAGGTCTTGTGTAGAATCTCCTTATTTGTTCGGGATAGGGGCTTACTACTCAATTATCTTCTCAGCCAAAAGAAACAGCGATTGGCAAGTGTTATTCTTCGTTTTACTTCTGCTGCGATGTTGCTTTCAGAATTCGTAGACAAGGTTCCTTACTGCCTCGAAGTTATAGCCATCGACTGTGACGTTCTGTTTAATTCGCCGATGTTGTGTGTCCCGTCTTGTTGATAGCATATACTTGGTTTTGCCCTCCCTTACAGCCTAAACCATTTTGGCGGCTTCTGTTTCGATACCAGCGATCACATCCGGTGTGTTCTGCCAATTATGTCAATTTTGTCGGCGTACACTAGTAGTTGCACAGACTTAGGAAAGATTGTACCCTCGGTGTTGGCTTGTGAATTTCGGACAATTCTTTCAAGTACGATATTTAAGAAGTCACTTGACGGCGCATCACCTTGTCTAAATCCTATTTTGACATCGAAGGTCTTGGTGAGTTCATTACCGACCTCCATGGAGCAGCGAGCGTTCCCCATCGTCATCCTGCACAGACGAACGAGTTTGGCAGGGATGCCAAAACTAGACATGGCTCTGTATAGCTCGTCTCTATAACTACTGCCTTAAAATCGATAAAAGGATGGTGAGTATCGATTTAGACGTCTTGGGTTCTGCCAGAGTGTAAAAATTTTAACGACTGTGAACTTTTCGGGTCCCTGGACCCTCACTCACTGCCGAAGCCATTTTTGACGCTCCCGTCTGAATACTACGAAAGACATAAGCGTCGGCCAACTACGTTCTATCGATTGTAGCAACATTATGAGTATGCTAGTACCTGTACATGCTTTTAAAAGATTGTACTTCTAACGTATGAACTGCGAACAATCCTTTGAAGAATATCGTCAAAGAAGTCAATTGATTACGTGTCGCTCTGTCATAGACCATTTCTAACATTAAATTTCGCCGAGGTGGCATTTTCGAAATCATTCCCCGGCGGATTGTCCTTTTGAAACTCAGGATATTAATATTGCATATACATACATATGTGGAAAGCATTAATCCACCAGACAAAGCGGAAATAGAATGCCCATGATAATACTTAACGGAGAGCTAAATCAATCTACCAGTTCATCTAGTGTACAACTGAAGTGAGGCTCTTGTGCAGGAAATTTTAATTAATCACTAACCAACCGCGCGTCGAGTTGATTTGTTGGAAGTGGCAGTGTTACGGAATAGGAAATCCGATTCAATGAACTGGAATGGAAACTTCAAGTGGATTTCAATCCAATTCCCAAGTGTCAATTAAATTTATGATTTTATAATTTTTTTTTTTTTTAACTTTGAGTTGGAAATTGAACCCGTAAAGTGCTCCAAACTAGCTGTAGCCACTTATTAGGTCAGGTCAGGCTGTGGTAATTGAACATCCATCAGCAGATCGATGCAATTAGTAGTCAAATGGTCCATAGGGTAGGGAGGGATTTGAGTTTAAAAGTCAGTCAATTGGAACGAAGTTTTTTTTATGCATTTAGCTTAGTTTGAGAGCTTGGAGACAAGCCTTTCGTAGGATCAATAAACTCGTGGAGTTCCTGCCGGTGAGAGGATTTTTAGTGGGGCTGTTCGCGAACCTATTATTATCAATAAAGCGGATGCACCGATGCAAAATAGGGACGTCGCGGGTAGAACCAATGGTAAGGGTGAGTCTAAACCTATTCACGTGGCACGTAGTAAAACCAAACAATGTGGCAGTCTCGGCAGACGGAGGAAAGCCACAGGCAAAAAGGTCAACTCGTCTGTGAAAGGGCGATATGGGCAGCTAACCAACAATGCGGTTGACGCGTCCTCTTTGATAGTTCGAATACGACAAATGCATGAACAGCGTGGAGTGCAGACACAGTGCAGCTCGCCTTGTGGAGCCAGCCTCGGCAACAAATGCCTATATTCAGGGCTACAGTTCTTTACAATGACAAGTCTTAGGGACGCAGGACCTGCCTCGTATAGTACTCCGTTTTATCAGCCAGGATTCGATATTCCTATGGCCAAAATATGGTAGCTGTTGCGTAAGCTTCAAGGGGTTACTTACTCGGTTACTTACCTCATGAGTTGGTACTTTCCCCAGAAACCAAGGGCAGTAAGTAAGCTCATAGATTATTGTGAATCAATGAATTGTGAACCTTGTCATATGCTGCGATGATAAAGCTCAAAATACTGCTCGGAGTCTCAACAAATGCAATGTGCGAATACATCGTCTTCCGTTCTTCATACTATCGACTGACCTCACCATCAACTGTTTTTACTGTCAGAAGACAGGGATTGTTTGACATAACCCTGTCTGAGAGGTTCCTTAGGTTGATCACCAACTAGAGAGTTTCTCGTGAGGTTACTCTGAGACCATAGATACATCGATTTTTTACAGAAAATTTTCTACAGAAAATGGATTCCGTAGTGGAGCTATCTATTGCAGCGTAACGACTAAGAAATAAGAAATCTTTTGAGGTCCCTTTGGACCAATCTAGAGTAAGACGGACATTTTTACTGATCGAAGCAAAAAGTTTATAATAGCTTGATTCAGAAATTTAAGGCGGTGTCTCGTAGGAAATTTTGCGATACGGTCAAATCATTAAGCGCCAGTAGGTTGGTAAACGTTCTCAAAATAGGCAAACCGGTCAAATTATACGGTGACGAAAGCGAAGACTCTCAGTTTTTTCCAGGAGACTCACTTCTCAGGAAATTAAGTAATCACTGGTTTTCTGGTACTTTCAGCTACGCAAATTCACAATAAACCGGCACACACTACCCGACGCAGTTGGTGGTTGAAAATAAAAAAGGGGGCGTGGTGAAGAATAAGGCTATCGCTTAAACTGCCGCATCCTTCGATGGTTCTAAGTCGCCTGACATTGATATTCCACAGTTTTTTGACGGGTTATTAAGATAGCTTTCGTTTTGTGGTTAGCTAGTTCTAGACCGTGCTATACGAGTCAGTCTTTGTTTAGAAACATAGCTTTATTCGTGTCTCATTTTTACCGCGTCAACAACGGCGATGTCACCAGCAAACTCAATTATTCTTTGTGGCAACGTTAATGGCAAAACTCCATCGTAGACTATACTCTATAAAGGGGTGCCTGCAAAGGTCATTATGAGACTCTTGAAAATACATTTAAGTACACTACTTCTCCGTCAGCTTTATACCTCAGCTTTCTGTCAGTGAAGTAGCTTGATACTATCTTTCGAAAGGTGTGTCCAGTTTGGCGAGTGATCTTCTTATACATGACCAGGTTATTAGGGTTGAAGGCATTTGTAATGTCCAGCGTTACTACTGCTCATTATTCTTTTGTCCCCCACCGCCATTCTTCTCCTTATATCGCTCCAGCTGCAGTGATGACAACATAATGTCAACGGTGGAGCGCGATTTTCTAAACTCAAATCGATGGTCTGATAATGTTCATTTCCCCTCTGCTACAGCGAACAATCTGTCGCATATAATCCGTTGAATCTCTTGCCTAGTATGTCGACTTGGCATATTGGGCGGTAATGACAATGGAGCTCCAATCTTGGTAGGTGCCCTTTGATTTCAATAACAACACTTATAGGTGACGCGGGAAGGAAGGACTGTGAGTGATTTCGCATTGCTCAGTGAAACTACCTGTAATTTCCATATCACAACTCAAAATGTATCCTTGAAGTTCAACGAATTTTACTTTGTTGGAGGTTGCTACTATTTATTTGCTGCACTTAGCCTCAACTACTAGTCTCTTGTAGAAACCACGTCTCGCTTTCATGATTTCTTTTCCAGCTTAGGAGAAAGGTGAGAAGGTGCTTTAGCGATCATGATTACCAAGTCCGCCCAAAGGATTTACTACGTGGTGGTAGAAAAGGACGAACAACAACATAGGAAATGTACCACCATTGAATCGTCTTCCTCACAGGCAGTGCAGATGGTTGTATCGTTTAAGCCCGACATGTTGAGGTGCTTGGCAAACGCTAAGTGGCCTGAAAGGACGCACACAGATAATCTGCAGTCAATTTTCCTGAGGGACAGTCACGCATTTCTTTGCAGATATTTGGGCACTTGCAATTTGTTTGACTACATCCAGCAGAGCCATTGTATTCATGAGAAACCCAGTTGTCGTTAGAACTACTAATCACAGATGCAAGCAAGCCCAGCGCTGGTTCGGGTCCTGAGAAAACTTTATCTAAACCTTGTCTTGCAAGCTCATCGGATATCTGGATTCCCTGGATTCCAGTGTAACCTAGCACCCAGGCAAGACCCAATGAATTTAATCTTTCGGCCAGATTCAGAGAGATAGTGAGTTCATACACCATTTTGGAAGTGGTAAAAGGTTTGAGTAGCGTCTTGAGTGAAGTTTGGCCAGTTGCAGACACATATCCACCTTTTCTTCACAATAAAGCACATATCCATTAGAATTGGTTAGATCTCCGTTTGGAATACAGACGCATATTGAGTGTAACATCCGTGCTCTCCACGAAAACACCAGCACGGAAGGACTTTGAAGGTTTGAAGCCATTTGTGAGTATTCTTTCTCCGGGTCAGAGTCTGGTCAAAGCCCACGAGAAAAGGTGAATGCGTGGTTCTGTAGGAAGTGGATTCTCGGAGTCATTGCATCAGAGTCCATAACCTATAGACTGAGGCCGTAGGATATTTCTCGCACAAGGTCATCGAAACGCTAGTGCGAAAAGTACCAGAAATCGTCTCTCTTTAGACGAGAGATGGCTGTCAGTGTACAATCAGGTACTTAGAGCAGAGCCAGAGGCACCAGGGTAGGCCCCCACCCAGCCGAGACAAGGTGCTCCTTGGAGTTAAGCAAAAGAAGCAGTGATGTAAAAGATTAATTCATTAAACAACCGATGGGTATGTGAGGATTGGTCTAAACGTGCCGTATAGATTCAATGGCTCCTTTTTGCGATGAGCCCCATGTCTTACCAAATGCACCCTAGTACTGCCAGAAGGCTGCCAGCTTTAGTGGTTTTCGACGTAACATGT
The DNA here is from genome assembly GCA_946965025.1 of Blera fallax. NCBI lineage: Eukaryota > Metazoa > Arthropoda > Insecta > Diptera > Syrphidae > Blera > Blera fallax. Next base: position 57,705,643 of record OX337244.1, read on the forward strand.
TTTACACAGCGAAGTTTGCTATCCAAACTTCAACGAATATTTGAATGCAACGCATACTGTATACACAAGTCCTTATGCAATTGCAATTCTTCAAGAAGACTTAAGGAACACTTTAAATTCGCTTTCTCTTGTATGCGTTTACGAATTTTACATTTTCTTCAAAGAGTATCCTCCCCAACCATAAATTCGCCTTCTAGCACTCACAAGTGTCAGGCTTGTCAGTACCCACATCAGAACCTTTGACTAAAAAATACGAGATACTCAGAATGCATTCATTACCACACCGTCAGGCAATTGAAATTGACAAAGTCACCAAATACACGACTACCTTCGAATAAAGGGAGTAAATAAAAAAATAAAAAAAATCCTGAAATAATTAAAACACCTCCTCAGGCATCGCGCAGTCAGTCAGTCATAACTGTGAAAGGAAGTGCCCAGATTACACCGTTATTGTTTTACTCTTTTAATCACTTTTCAAAATTTTTTTTTATTTTTTCATTAGCAGGGGATGAAACCAAAAACCACCACACAGCCGCGCCACCCGAAAACAATTACTGGCAAACGTCCTGTCGCCTGCCTGGCATAACCGCAAACACATACGCGACAGGGCGGAAGGAGGCGGCATTTAAACCCCATTTTTCCGTTTTTTTTTTTTGTAACACACTTTGTTGACTGACAAGGACGCCGAGGGGGGTGTGGGGGTGTGGCAATACCAAACAAAATGGCATAACTAATTATTATTTCAGGCTAAAGTGAGTTCAAACAATAATTGTGGGTAGGATATACTCTGAATCGTTTGTCACACAGCTTAAACGAGGAAAATTCAAATTTTCTTCATTCTAAGCACACATACATAGCCACAGAGTGCTATGAAGTCTATCCATGGGGGACCAGTTGCGAAGATTGTTCTAATGGATCGTTAATAGTACATCGTTTGCTCGTTAAAACGTCGAACAAAAAAAATTAAATAATAAAGAAAAATACGCGCGAGAAGTTGTGAGCAGATACTACATAGAAACGCGCTACTCTTCGGGTGGCTCCCTCAGAGCACACGAACGACTTTCCATCATTCAGGGTGTACGTGACTTATTCCGCTTCGAAAACTGTGCGCAATTAACGGAATCACTTAGCTACCGTTTCTGTTGCGGAGTTTGGGGACAATATAGGCGTTCTTCGGTGAGTTTATTTGCCCTCTGTCACCCTAATTGCACTGGAGTTCGTCTTTCGGTTTTTTTTCTGTTTTTTTTTTAAATACAATTTTAAGTAATTAAGGATTTTCAAGGATTGCTAAGGATCATTCAGGGATTTTCACTCGAGGGATTTTAAAAATTTAACTCCGGGATGTTGGTCTTTGATTTTGGCCTTTAATTTGAATAATTCATGCCTGGGGAGGGGAATTAGTGAGATTGATTTTGTTCGAAGGGTATGGTAAGGATACCCTGGATACCTGGATGGCAAATCAACCAAGAACAGACTTGTCAAAGTGATACATACTCTGTTAATTAATCCTGTATTGCTGGCACTTGCCGCCATCTGTGATTAACTTTAAAAAATTCTATGAACTGGACTAAACTAGAAACCAAGGGAGTTATCAGTATTGTTGGGTTAGGTTGATGGGATGGTGTCATGGTGAGAAGTGTCGCCTTCACTGGAATCTCCCGGTATCCATATTGATTCCCGTTGTGGTGAGATATAGTTCTAGTTAATATCATGACTCCATTCTATGAGCGTGTCACAATCAAGGCTCTGCCTGTAGTGACCTCAGCGGTTAGCAGCCGAATACCGCGTTAATAAAAAGGAATTGCCTTCGTTGTGTGAAACATGACGAACACTTGCACGTCAACATACTCGTACTTCCCTCGAAGGCTAAGGAAACAGCAAGCATGTGCGACCTTAAGACTGTCTACAGCATCATGGTGGTTGGAACTCCAAGCAATACCCAGTGAAGAGTCTAGTCTGTAACTTTCTGATTTCGGATGAGGATCAGCTCAGGAGTACATCTATTTAGAGTGCCAACCCTTCTAGACATCAGCGTTATGTTTTCGAATTTTAATGAATTCTCGAATATGCACCGGACCTCTTTGCGTCATTCCGGTCGCAGGCAAGTTAATAGCTAGAACAGTTTTAGACAGAATTGAGGAGTACCTGGAGTTATAATAAAGCAATGCGCCCTCCACAGGTCTTCGCTTCATCATCGAGTTTGAGAAGGTGTTCGATAGCTCAAATTGAGATGCTATCTGACTGGGCTTGCTCAAGAGATCCATCCCAGGATAGCTAATAGATATTATAAAGGCTATCTACGAAGGGGATGAGCATAGCGTTTTGCACAATACTAAGGTATCGCAGAATGAAGAATGTATTTCGATGGTGTTCTAAGAAGTCTTAGGTGTACTAAAAGCATTGACTGAAGGAGACCATAAAATTAAACGGACTATGAAATCTTATCTAAAACTAAGTCTTATCAAACTTAAGCTAAAATCTGGAGAAGCAATGTCCTTAGCTGAAGAACTGAGCTGCGACTGTTCCGCTCTAGCGTGGAATTAAAATGGTTCTGCGGGTGCAATACTTAGAAGATGAACAGAAATTTCACTCACAAGCTGTAAGCCTCCGTGAACAGAATCAATTTGAGGATTTTTCGGCCCAATCATATCTCCGACACATAGTTTTACAAGAACGCATTGGCGTTACTATACAGAACAGAACGACCAAGTCATGATTATTGGTTGTTGCTATAACACAGCACAATGTTGTAGAGTAAGATGCAAAGAGCTAGATGGGCAGCATTGATCATAATTGCCCTGAGGGACTGAAGAAATGCTGCAGTTTCTTGCATATATCCAGTCTACCTGTAGCCATGTCACCGACGACTGAGTTCGTGCTAAACCCAACCACCCACTCTGAGCTTATCTTGGAAATTTATCGAAAATCTCGTTTTCTTGGATTACAGTGTGACCTGCCACCCAGAGAAGATGCAATGAAACAAGTCTTCCGACCAGATTCAGAGAGATCCTGAGTTTATGCACTATTTTGGAAGCGGTAAAGGGATTAGGCAGTGCTACTATTGCTTGGCTGTTGTTGTAGGCGTTTGTTTGAACATATGTATGTGCATATATGGTCCTTTCCATCCACCTTTGATCACAATAAAATACATGACCATTGAGATTCTGTAGGTCTCCGTTTGGAGGACAAATGTACATTAACCTAACGGGGAAGGGAGTTTAATCACAAAGAAACCGGAGTCTATATGTGAAGATACGATGGCATTCTTTCCTCGGTTCAGAATTTCCAATATCAAAGAAAAGTCGAATGCGTAGTTGTGTCGAACTTATATTTCCGGTGTCAATGCATCAGACGGCATAACCATTCGACTGGGGTCGTAGAATATTTTTCGGGCATGGTCATAAATGGTACCAAAAAACCGCCTCTCTCTAGGCGAGAGAAGGATTTCAGTGGGATGGATATTCAGAAAGGCATCTAGAGGTAGACTAAGTTTGTAAGGACATGACTCATGATGCTTACTCAGCGAATTGATGCTTGTGTGGAAACAGCGTGGTGGCTCAGTGGCTATTGTGTTGGACTACTGACCGGGAAGTTTAAAGTGCAAGTTCCAGAAAGGCAAAAGAAGTTTTTTTACGGTCCCACCTCTTTCATTTCGCCTTTCGCATATTGATTTGAATTGAGGTCACAACACGGATGGCACGAGATGTTAGGATTCATATGGTCTCTTGCGCCAAAAACTATTTTCTTTTGTATGCGGAAAAAAGGCTTCATTCAATGACAGACAGTCTGCATACTTTCCTGAAGCAGGAAAATGTTTAAATTTACGGAAATTCAATTTTAAGTCAATTCTTATATTCTGCGCGGCAGCTAAAGTCAAAGTTCATTCAGACCTTTACACATACATACCTTCCACAGACTACGACAAATTGCCGAATATACTTGCACAGGCATTCCAGGAAAACCATATCCTTCAACATGAAAACTATTTCAGCATTAGCTGGCGATAAAACATGGTATATTCACAGCTCTCCATCTACCTGAATGTAGATACATATGTATGTACGTATGTGGAAATCCGTGAGTTCGAATCTACACACTTTCTCGCACACCAATCTAAATCCGAAAAATGTCAAGGAGCCTCTTGCTCTCTAACGAGTGCAATTTCGAAATTGTATCCTACCTACATATAGTGCCACAGTAGTACTGAGTGTGTGTTTATAAATACATACGTACTTATTTTATCTATATCCTGTGAAGGGATATGAACACAAACATATCCTGTACTTCATGCCGTATGCTTATCCCGATGATTATATGAACTTGACAGAATGCGGAGGTAAGGTTTTATATTATCGTGTTAGCTAGTTGGATAACGGCAGATGAATGTTTTTTTTTGTTTTTGTATGACTGACATAGAGAAGGATTTATCTTCGTTTCAAAAGAAGAAGTGGATTTGGTTTAAGATATTTCAAGTAAGTGGAAATAAATCAATGTTTTTGTAAGTATTGCCCTAAACTGGGGTACCGACAACAAATGCTGAAGAGATGATGCGGAATGAGTAACATGGAGGGGAGGAAAATGAAAACATTTGCCCGCTGGTATTCCTAAGGACGTACATAGTGCAGAAGCGTTGTTTAACCCTTCAATATATAGGTAACAACGCAATTGGTTGCCTGCAAGCACGCTTGAAGGCTTCAGAAGCTCACATAATTTATCTATCTAAGTTGAGTGTTTTAGGGCGAGTCTGGTGGAATGAAAGCCTAAAGTTTTAAGCGTGTTATGGGCTAAAGGCCTACTCGCCAAAAGACAAGGTTTCTTTTTAAACGATGTCTGCAAGAGCTGCAAGGATGAAAAAGAGTGAGAAATATTTCCTTTACGCCTGTCCAGTTCTATCCAAAAGAAGACTATTCCATCTTGTAGCTCGATAACATTGGCAACATGGCGAACACAGACGTCAGAAACATCATTCGCTCTTAAGTAGTCCTTGTGTAGCTGATTTTATGCTACATGCAGTGATATCACAATGAATCCCTTCTGGTTTAAGTGTGTCTAAATCTTGTTGCAGAGAGCCACTCTAATCTAATCTAACATAAGTAAGGAGGTCAATAATATCTATCAATCCATTGGAGACCACAAGAGAATAGCTATCGTGATAGTGTTAGCGTGACCAAATTTAGTTAGCGTATTGCAGGAGCGGTCTGACAAGGGTGACGATAAGTGACTCTACAAGGGTAGAGATGGTTCTATTAATTATGCTATGAAAGTGCAACGCATGTGAGCCCTCTGTCACACACTATAGCTAGGTCTAAGAGGACTTAAATGTTATGGAAGTAGCAGGTCGTAAAGGGTGGACTTACCAAAGGAGCTATTCAGATAGAGAAGAACTGTTTATGTAGGGTGCCTGCACTAAAATATCAAGCAACTATGAGCGAACGAAAGTTTGGGCAAAAGTCCCATCTACAAGAAGGGCAATCCTATACCTTGCACCAACTATCGAGGCTATACGTGCTTAATCTTGCATACAAGATCTGTACCGCTCTAATCAGGTCAAACTCCTTACTCGGAAGACAAAGTTCCACTTTACTGCCCCGAATGGTGAACGATAAACAGGATAAACAGCTTTCGAGTGAAAAATTCTTCGTCGAATTTTTGGTCCTGTATGAGAGGAACTGCAATAAGATCTTTGCCAAAACGGCACTGGACTATGCTTATCAGAACCATACGGTCATCCTCCATCCTCCATTCTATCTCTATGGTAAACTGCTTCTAGGCAGCTAGAAACCGATTATGACACTCCGCCTCTTTTGACGGGAGATTCAATTTCAGAATTCCTGACACAAACAACTGGAAGAACTAGCAAGTCACAACTAAAGAGGAACTAGCTTTCTACACAGACAGCTTCAAAATGGACATCGGTACAGGGGCTGGGGTAAATTGTAACACTGAAGGAGTGAACTTAATTTGAATTTCAAGTTAATTATGATGTACCGTGAGAGTCAGGCTTCTGTTAAGGCCTCAGACTCTGCGATACTCACACCAAGACTAGTAACCTACAGAAGACATCTAAATGAGGTATCGAGGGCCAATACGGTGACCCTATATTTGATACTAGGGGGAATGAACTTACAAGGCAAGGATCAGTGTTGCATATGTTATAGGTTCTTGTCTATGTAAGAACTCCCATTAGTTCTTTTAATAAGCGCATCGACGGCGAGGTCACTGGTACAGCCAACAGAGGCTGACTTCACTTAGACACATGCGTGATGGCTAGAAATAACACGCGAGTTATTAGCATTTACGCGAAGGTCTTTTGTGTTATAGACAATAATTACTGCAAAAGTTGTAGGGATAAAGAAGAAATAGAGTCTGTTCGTCACCCGCTATATAAATGACCTGCCCTTGCAAACAAAAGAATGACGACTCTTGATGCGATTACATTGGCTTAGCCACATCGTACGCATGGGCAACAACGCTCCAGGCAAGAGAACTTTCGAGCACCCGAGGTACTAGTCGACGAGAAAGATCGAAGCTCCGTCTAAAAGACAAATCTCTCATGGCTGCCGGAGAGCTTGGTCTTGACATACTTGAGCCAGCGTGCCAGCGATCAACGAAGATGGAAACTTACCCTGTCTCAGGCAGAGATTCTTTACGAGTCGGGAGCGTTAAATAAAATAAGCAAGGTTCCATTATTTGACGTAAAACAATGAGCTCAGCTCCTGACTTAGTCGAAGTTCTAATCTATATTAGTACGCATCCTTCGCATCTCTCTGTATGGCATCATTTCTACTATCACCGAACACGGGTATACAGATTGTGTTTGCCGAGCTATCAAGTTTTTTAAGTTATCAATATTTGTGTGCCCACCTTAAGTATTTATCCCTTTCTACAAATTAAGTTGTTTATTTGTTTCAGCTTTTTATATGTATATTTATCTCTTTCTTCCTTTTTTCTTACACACTTTTTCTCTTTATATTCAATAAAGAAAACGATCTCTTGTTTTGTTAGACTTCAAGAAGAACCCACGCGTTTTATTTTCAATGGCATAAAATTATTAAAATTTATAAATTTCAGCCACGATACTTCCAAAAATATACGGAAAACGCGAATACGCAAACATTTGGTCCTAACGAGCGCGGATTTATTTAATATTTTTGGCTTTTCGCTGGCTCACGTTTTCGTCGAAACGTGCGGTTCCGTAGAACAAAATATTTCGAAAAACGCAATTGTCCCCAGGCCCTCAATATCTTAGAACATACATATATTAATTGCGAGTTTCGGTGCAAACACGATTTAATTACACGCGAATCGAATATAATCAAGCCGCGGTACACAAAAACTTATATACAATACACATAATCGGGTGCTCCGCAGGCTGACATTCAGTGGCCTCCAAAGGACGATCTGCATAGATTTTTATCTCACCATATACTCGTGTTGTACATAAAAAACAACAACATTGGTTTGATTCCAGTGAGTGTACATACATAATTGTATGCAAAAAATAAAAAATTCTTCCATGCACATGCGTAAGCTCAAGGTAGATGCCCTCGCTGGAGTGATTTGCATAAGCGTACGGTTTTAATTTAATCGCTTATCATTAGTAGTTCTTCTTGTGAAAAGACTATAAACAAAACGTTTTTATCAAAACGGGAGACTATTCGTTCGTTGATCTCTGTACATAGATCGTGTAATTGTTATCGGTTTGTTCGGTCTTTCGCGTCAGGATAGTGGCTGCTCATGGAGGCTCTAAAACGACAACGAGCTATTATCAAAGGCCAGGTAACGCGGATCGTTACATTTTGCGAGTCACCGGGTGCTCCACTGGCTGAAAGTAAGTTGCGTCAAAAGAGGCTAGAGCAGCATATGCAAGATTTCGAGCGCATACAAATCGAAATTGAAGCGTTGATTGATGACGATACTCAACTCAGCGAAGAAACACTTTACCGGTCCGAATTCGAAACTACCTTTTACAGTGTTCACGCAAAATTGTCGGAAATAATTCATGAAGATAAGGTAAATAATCCGCAATTGGATCAAGAAAGTGATTTTACTAAAACTTTAAAATCGTTAGCGGACAACCAGTGCTCATTAAGTGAAATAGTGAAAACTCTTTCTGATCAGCGTCGGTCAATAACAATATCAAAACAGGAACAGTCAACGGGACTACCTGTAGTCACATTGCCAATATTTTCAGGAAAATTTGATGAGTGGATCAGATTTCGTGATTTATATACTGCCTTGGTGATATCTAAAAAATCGGTAACGGGTATCGAAAAGTTGGAGTTCCTCCTAACAAGATTAACAGGGCACGCGTTATCAATCGTAAACCACCTTCCTCCCAGCAATGAAAACTTTGATGTCGCGTGGAATTTATTGCAGGAGCATTATAATAAACCGAAGTTTATTATGGTTGCACATCTAGACAATATATTCGATCAACCTGTAGTGAAAAGTGGTTCGTTAGCGGAAATTAAGCGTTTGTTTAGTATGACGGTGGAGAACATAAGTGCGCTTCGGGCTTTAAAAATTCAGGTGGATTCGTGGGATGTTCTACTCGTATACATATTAACGCGTAAGTTGGACTCTGAAAGCAAGGTGCTGTGGATTCGCGCAGCTAAAGACAAGAGTGATCCGTCGTATTCTGATTTCATTTCCTTTATAAAGGAGCGTATAAATGAATTGGAAAGTTTAAGCCTGTCGCATTCACATACCGATCGTGTACATTCGACAACTATCAGTAAGGTTATACCCAAAGATTCGAGAAGGCGTGTGCTAAATGTTACAACTCCATCGTGTTTTAAATGCAAGCAAAGGCATATGCTTTATCAGTGCGTTCAATTTCGGGATTTGACGGTGCCTGCTCGGTGTGACTTTGTTAAAGCTAATAACATTTGTGCCAATTGCCTGCGCGTGAAACACAGTATATCGGAGTGTAAGTTTTCCAATTGTAAGATGTGTGGTTTGAAGCATAACACAATGCTCCATTCAGACAACAACTCGTCACCTATAAGCCGACCAAGTACTTCGAATGGTCTATCAGTCGGATTTTCGGTAAACGCGGCCCAGTCGCATCGTGAGTGTATAACTATGTTACCAACCGCAATGATTTTGGCCAAAAATAACAAGAACAAGACGGAACTGTGTAGAGCGTTGCTCGACTCTGGCTCACAAGTGACGTTAATATCGGAATCGTGTGTCCAAAGGCTTGGTTTGAAGCGTGTTCATGCCAAGATCCCGGTAGTTGGCTTAGGCCAGAACAACGGTAGCCAGAGCACGCGAGGTCAAGTTCAGACAGAACTATCGTCGGTATTTGACACAAACTTCAGTGTTTCCGTTCGCGCCTTTGTTCTGTCATCCTTAACAAATGATCTCCCGAGCGCTGAGATCTCAAGTGATGAACTTTCATTCTTTAAATATCTGCCGTTAGCAGATCCAACGTGTCATCGCCCACATAAAGTCGATATTTTATTGGGAGCGGACGTATTTTTCGACATCCTCGCAAAGGGGAAGATTGTTCATCCTTCTGGCTCACCCGTTGCTCAGAATACGATATTTGGTTGGGTGATCGCTGGAAACATTTCGCCAGGACATGAAGCTCGCCTAAGCGTCTACCATTCCACGGTCGATCTTGATGTACTGCTAAGACGATTCTTTGAGCATGAAGATCTCATGGATGGACGTCGTACCGAGTGCGAGGTAAGTGTTGCTATTGAAAACCATTTTGCTTCGACGCATTTCATCAATCGTGATGGTAGAGTTGTAGTCAGTTTACCATTCAAGAAAACGCCCGTTGAATTCGGAGATTCACGTGGTGCAGCTTTAAAACTTTTATATGCAATGGAGAGACGATTCTCTCAAGATTCAACGCTTAAACGGCAGTATGTAGAATTCATGCGGGAGTACGAACGGTTAGGACATATGGCGATCGTGCCACCGGGCGATATCGATCGTCCATCCTTTTATTTGCCCCATCACGCTGTACTAAAGCCCACCAGCACATCGACGAAGCTAAGGGTTGTTTTCAACGCGTCATGTAAATCCTCCAACGGCTTTTCGCTGAACGACTACTTACTTGTAGGGCCCACTATACAGAGCGATTTGTTCACTTGTACTATCCGCTTTAGGAAGTATAAGATAGCAGTTAAAGCGGACATTGCAAAAATGTACCGTCAAATTCTCGTTAATAAAAATGAAGTTAATTTTCAACGTATAGTCTGGAGAGAAGACATCACCGAAGACCCACGAGATTATGTACTTCTAACCGTCACATACGGAACGGCGTCCGCCTCATTTCTTGCAACTAGGGCCCTCAAGCAAATCGGTATTAACAACATGGCGCAATTCCCGAAGGCTTCGGAGAGCCTTATTAACGATTTTTACGTTGACGATTTTACGGCTACCTTCGAAAGCGTTGAAGATGCGATCGAAGTCAAAAACGATCTATGTCTCATATTAGGAAACGCAGGAATGGACCTCCGAAAGTGGTCCTCGAATTCATCGGACTTCCTCAACCACATCGATGCCGAGCATCGGGAATTGAACCGGAACCGAGTTGTCTATTGGTGCAGCCGAAGTCAAGACCTTGGGGTTATCGTGGGATACGGAGCACGATTGCTTCAAATTCTCATCAGAGATCCAGGCTATCGGGCCCCATGCTACCAAGAGGGAAGTGCTATCGGATATAGCGCGTATTTTCGATCCTTTAGGTTGGCTATCACCAGTGGTCGTCAAAATGAAGATCTTCATGAAGCGTCTTTGGGTCAAGGGCATCGGCTGGGATGAGTTCATCCCCAGTGACTTCTATAAGGAGTGGTCAGACTTCAGAACGGATTTGCGTTTTCTACGTGCGTTAAACATTCCTAGGTGGTTGAAATCCAGTCGTAAGGAGGTATTAGAGCTGCACGGGTTTGCCGATGCTTCCGAGTCAGCATACTCTGCTGCAGTGTATTCCAGAGTAGTAGCAGCCAAGGGAGTTCAAACAATGCTTATCTGCGCTAAAACAAGGATTTCGCCAGTTAAACCTGTCCTTACAATTCCTCGCCTTGAATTATGTGGCTCTTTATTGCTAACAAAGTTGCTTAGCAAAGTGAAAGACGCCCTTGCAATTCACGACCTCAAGTGCTTCGCGTATACGGACTCCACAACAGTTTTGCATTGGATCCAAGGTTATCCACGAGCGCGCAACGTCTTTGTTGATAACAGAGTATCGCAAATTGTCGCGCGGTTTCCAGTGTCCATATGGCATTATGTGCGTTCCGGTGAAAACCCCGCTGACTGTGCTACTCGCGGTATCATGCCAAGACATCTAGTGAATTTAGACTTGTGGTGGAACGGTCCACAGTTTTTACGAGATGCAGTAATAACATTTTCCGATTTACCTGATATTCGTGATGTGCCGGACAAAAATGAGTTCATTTGTCTAACTAATTTAAACGAAATCCCTGAATGGGACATATTCAAAAGGTTCTCGAACCTAAACCGTCTTTATCGTGTCGTCGCGCGATGCATACGATTATTCAAATCGCGTAAATTATCTTCTGGTTATGCTCGAAGGCATTTCCTATCGCCCGATGATATACGAAGGGCAAAAATAGTATTAATCAAACTTTCGCAAAAATATATGTTTCGAGATGAGATAGCAGTCCTAAAACGAGGATTAGTGGTTTCCAACAAAAGCAAATATTCATTAATGAATCCTTTTATCGATCAGGAGGGTGTTCTGCGAGTAGGAGGCAGGCTCGAAAATGCCGACATACCCTTTGATCAGAAGCACCCCGTAATTCTCCACAAGGATCATCCTTTAACCCGTTTAATCGTTGACGATTGTCATGAAAACAACATGCATGCAGGAATTCGACAAATGACATACCTTATATCGCTTAATTATTTTATCGTTGGTGTTCATCACGTCATAAAGCGATGCATTTACAAATGCACGAGATGTATTCGGGAGCGCGCTATCCCCTACCAGCAGCAAATGGCTTGTTTACCGAAGGAGCGATTAGAACCAGAAGTTACATTTGGCAACACCGGCATCGACTACGCAGGCCCATTTTTTGTTCGCTCATGGAAAGGACGAGGTGCTAAGCAGTACAAGGCCTATGTCGCCTTATTTGTCTGCATGGCGACCAAAGCTCTGCATCTCGAACTCGTTACGGAGCTATCATCATCTGCCTTCATAGCGGCATTGCGTCGATTTGTCGCAAGGCGTGGTAAGTGTCACACGATCTTCAGCGACAATGGCACAAATTTCGTTGGTGCTAATCAACAACTTCGAGAATGGACGAATCTCATAATGTCAACAAAATTTCAAGAGGATGTTACAAACGAGCTAACAACGAACGGTATCAATTGGCGCTTCTCGCCTCCCCATGGGCCTCATTTTGGCGGTCTATGGGAGGCAGGTGTAAAGACGACAAAGTATCATTTGCGAAGAGTATTAGGCCAGGCTTCCGTAACCTATGAGGAGTTTTCTACCATCTTATGTCAAGTTGAGGCATGCGCTAATTCAAGGCCATTATGTGCGCGTTTCGAGGGAGATATGGATCCATTGACACCGGCGCACTTTCTTATTGCGCGACCGCTAAAGACAGTGCCAGACCCGAGTGCGATATTGACAGCAACTTCGTTACGAGATCGATGGCAGTATCTTCAACGCCTTGTGCATGAGTTCTGGCAAAAATGGTCTCATGACTACCTTAATCAACTTCGAAAGCGGCCGAAATGGCTTCTAAAACACAAAAACATCCAGCCCAACGATGTCGTCATAGTGAAGGATGAAAATCTACCGCCATGCCGATGGCTCATAGGACGAATCAACAAAACGTATCCGGGAAAGGATGGGTTGACACGGGTTGCATCCGTCATCACCGCTAGAGGAGAGATCAAACGCCCCATTGACAAATTGTGTCCGCTACTCGTCGATCTTGGTTGAAAGATGCTTTCAACGGCGGGAGGATGTTTGCCGAGCTATCAAGTTTTTTAAGTTATCAATATTTGTGTGCCCACCTTAAGTATTTATCCCTTTCTACAAATTAAGTTGTTTATTTGTTTCAGCTTTTTATATGTATATTTATCTCTTTCTTCCTTTTTTCTTACACACTTTTTCTCTTTATATTCAATAAAGAAAACGATCTCTTGTTTTGTTAGACTTCAAGAAGAACCCACGCGTTTTATTTTCAATGGCATAAAATTATTAAAATTTATAAATTTCAGCCACGATACTTCCAAAAATATATTTCTCCGAGTATGCTATAAATAGCGAAACGAACTTTAATTGATCCTTTCTCGTTCCGCCCATCAAATCGGTCTACAGATGCAAGCTTCTTCCATTATACTCTCACGTACTTGCATATGGCAACAAGTCACTGTTAAAAAAAATTCATTTTAATTTATATTAACTCGAATACAAAATCATTAGCCATGCATTGTGGCAACTTCGTAATAAATGACTCTGAGGTTTTTTTTTCCCATGAATTTATACAACATTTCCTTGTAACTCAACACTCCTGATGGCAATGCAGGTCAAGTCCATGCCCTATGGTTTCGTTCCAACTCTCTCTCTCTCTCTCTCTGGATAAATGGGCGTGCATTGCATTTTGTAATTAAATTTCATGGTAATACTGTGTGGCGAAAGACTGTCGAACACAATGTCCAAAATGGTGGTGTTGGTCATGAAGAGAGTGGGCTTCATGTTGGGCGCCATTTATGCATTCACAGCAGAATGGGTGCGACGAACTGTATCCAATATGCAATTTCCATATTATGAGCGTAATCGCTTCTGATAAATGCACTTCGCGTAAATCTCACATTAATTTCATTTGCATGACAATGCGCGATAAGCAGTGGCCGCCCGCAAAATTACCATCACCATCAGTACTCGTACTCGCCTGCTTTAGTGGATGTTGCTAGGCATAGCACTGAGTGCTGCTGTTGCTACTCACGTAATTACTGAAGCCTATAATATCTGCATTGATGCAACAAATTTCATAGATAGAGTGAGATATATTCCAACAAAAACATGTTTTTACTGAATAAATATTTCTATGTACAGGGTGTTGAGGTGGACTGTAAAAAGAATATATTTTTTTACAGTCTGAGGTTCATGCTTAGGCTTTATGTAAGGAGTTTTATTTTTGAATGTCGAATACTTAAGGCTCTTGGGAATAATACCTTAAAATTCGAGGAGATTTTGATATCAGTTTCCGAGGTGTTTTGGGCTCCAAAGCCTGGTATTGCAGGTACTAGTCATCCGCTGGGATGCTTTGAATACCCGCATTGACCACTCCGGTACAAAGGGGCGACTGGTATCGAATAGCAGTTAGGGGAACATTCTCTTCAATAGTCCCCAGTACTGAAATTATGAGCAGAAAGTCTCATATTAGGGACAATAGGTACCCGATAATTAAACTACTATTGCCACACCTTTAAGTGATCCGAACAGATGAAACCCATTTCGTGATGGTGTTGCCTGGAAAGTATTCATCATCTTGATGTTGATAGCAGATGCAAGCTTGCATTTTACCCGAATAAGTTTTAAAATGTGAACACCCTGTATGCTGAACAACGTACGAGTATCGGACCATATACATCATGTATGCATGGTGGGTAAAATTGGTGTTTTGAATAAATGAACGAACACATAAATAATGGCAATTTCAATATTATTTGGCCCGACTTACGTAATTTTAATTAAAATAATTTCATCCATTAAATTTCCATTGATGTTTTATTAACACGGATAAACGGGCTACCGCTCCCACAAGAATTGGTGCGGTGCGAATGGTATACTGGCGCTGGTGTGGCTACACTCTACTATTCTACCAGACAGTTGATGGGATAAATTTTTACTGTCGGACATGCCGCGTCCATAAATAGCATTTACATATCTGCTTGATGTTAGAATTAATATTAAATGTTTTCCAAGAGCTTACATATGTTGGTACGATTGACACTCGAGGTCTGGTTAAGGATATTACATTCTGCTATGAATTATTTTCCTTACGAAAATGTTTGTCAAATGCATTTGGACTCGTTAGAACTCTGTAGTCGTTTAGAGGTCTGTGAAAACCCTTCTTAGCGTACTAACTCATACTTTCGCCTCCGGCGATGAGCCTCGAATGCCTTGTGTATTGGATGGAATTTGAGTTTTAATCGTTTTTGAATGTCATTGGAAAGCTGCAAACGGTCGCTCACATTGGCGAAGTGGTTTACTTACTTACTTCGGGGTGAGCCTGGGCCTGAACCAACAAACCTCTCCAGTTAGCCCGGTACTTACCTTACCGCCTCCAGTTGCGCACTCCAAGTTTGTTGAGGTCGCCTTCTACTTGTGCATGCCACCTTAGGCTTTAGCGACGCCGTCCTCTACAGCGTTGTCCCTCCGGGTTAGATTTGAAGACTTTTTGTGCCGGTGTATTGGTGTACATTCGCTCTACATGTCCTACCGATCTTAGTTAACTGATGTGCAGGTTTATTTAAGGTCAATGCCGCTGTACTTCGTCGTTCGTCCTCACAAGACTGTCAACCTGAATGAAACGGAATATTTTACGAATAATTTTTCTCCCGAAACGACAGAGGGTCTTAATACTTCAGCACCATAAAGCATGACTGGGATTAAAAGGGTCTTATATAGAATCTCCTTAGTTGTTTGGAGATATTGTTTTCAAAGTTCATAGCAGAGCCAAGGTAGCCAAAGTCCTTTACTACTTCAAAGTTATAGCTGGCGACTATGACGTTTTGTCCCTCAGCCTACTGCGTTCTGCCAATTATGTCGATATCATCGCCATATGCTAGTAGTTGCACAGATGTTTGTAAGGTTCTGCTTCCGTCGTTGGCTTGTTAGTTTCGCACAATTCTTTCAAGTATGAAATTAAAGAAGTCACAAGACAACGCATTACCTTGTCTAAATCCTTTTTTGACATCGAAGGTCTCAGCAAGCGTTCTCCATCGTCGTCCTGCACAGACGAACGAGTTTGGCAGCGATGTCAAAATTAGACATGTCTTTGTATAGCTCGTCTCTATAAATGGTGTCATATCGATAGAAAGATGGTGAGTATCGATTTGGACTTCTTGGGTTTTTTCCAGGATCTGCCAGAGTGTGAAATTGTGATCGCCAATGAGGTTGTTGACGAAGGGTTTATGGCATTCACACAATATGGCAGATAAAATCTTGTACGCGATGTTGAGGAGACTGATGTGTCTGTGACTGGCGCAGTTGAGAGGTCTCCTTTTTTGTGGATCGAGCAAAATATGTATTGCGATGCTGAGATTCCATTCATCATGCTTACACTCATCTGATCAAATCTTGGAAATGAGTAAGTGTATGCTCTCTACTAAGTCATTTCCAGCTGCCTTAAACAACTCGGCCGGTAGGCCATCAGGACCAGCAGCTTTGTTGGATTTAAGCTTGGATAATGCTATCCTCACTTCCTTTTGGTCAGATGGACGGAAGTTTCGGCTATCATCGTGTATGTTGAATGGTGCATTCTGCATGACAGCGGTATGTTGGTCTTCATCGCTGTTATACAGTCTGCAGAAAAAGTTTTTCCATTTTCTCAGCACCAACTGTGACTCTACTACAAGTTTCCCTTCCTCATCCCTACAGGTTTTCGTACAGGTCTTATTGGCCTGAGAAGTTCTTGTTCCCTTTCGGTAAAACGTCCGTACATTATTCCTGGAGTATAATCTCTCAATATCTTCGAGTTCACGAGAATTTCTCGTCCTTTTCTGCAGCTCCGTTTTGTACGTGTCTTGTTTAGCTGCATATGCTTTTCTGCATTCGACGTCAATTCAGGGTTTTCTTGTTGGTGGTCTGTCACTCGACCATCAATACCAGTATCTCTGATGGCATGTTGGCAGCGTTGCCACTGGTATGGCCGAAGCCGTCTAATGTAGAGAAATAAACGTCTTTTGTAGCCGCTGCAGTATATTGAGTAGACGATAGTTATATGGGTGGGTGACCTTTATCCTTAAGTTCAATATGGCTCAGTAAAGGTGCTACACATTCGCCCGGCATTACATTCAGGCGCTATCACACATCTACTAGTTTGCTTCTCACCGGATATTTTATTTTCCTGGAATCTACGTATCCATTGAGCATTTCTCTATCCACCACCTGACAAGCCATCCTAGGGAATATCTAGAAAACGTTTACATACCTTTGACTTAATTTTTGACTAACGCAGCATTGTGTATTCGATTAAGCACATCACAAATGTAAAGGTTCAGCTCAGTTGCCCTCGTCAATCATAATGATTCAGTAATGTGATGCATTGTGAATTGTATGCCTAAGGGAGCATTGAGAGCAAGAAATGAATTCCCAAAATCCACTACCTCATCAAACCGGAAGATTGAAATCTGATTATTATCCAAAACTACCCATTAACCTACATAGATCTAGGCAAGTCCTTGTCACCTTTCATCTATTTCAAATCAAATAAATAGTCCCTCGCTCGCAGGACATTGTCCATCGAAATCAAAATTTTGTAATTAACTTGCCCACAGTCGCACACACAGGCTCCTCTTTGTTTTTTTTTTTTTTTTTTTTTAATTTTTATCTCCTGTCAATGCTCCAAGATTTCATGTGTAAATAAATTGAATCTCCGACGTGCCCAAATCGAATTGAATGTAGATTTCTCCGAAAATACATTTCTCTTATCTCTCCTGCAGGCATTTCGAGGCAAGGCCTTTGCCTTCATTTGCATGCATTTGCAGGAAAATAATAATATTTCATATCGATGCTTGCAGCAGTACTCATGTTTTGAACACATATCCACCTAAAAGACAGATATCCGCCTGCCATTGGTAATATCCTTGCCGCAAGTAGAAAGGGGAAAATTTCCATTTTGGGACAATCTACAAGGAAGCTCATCATAGGCCTCAAATAAACCCCCGAACTCGAATGCACTTATGCGGTTCCTGTGTTTGTGTGTGAGACTGCCAGTGCGGTTTAGGGAATAGATGGATGCAAATTCATGCACTGATGCAACTGAGTAAATCTACCACATCACATCCGATGTATCTAAATTATCGTATAGATACTCGTACGACTAGCTCTGCAGCCCATCAGACACAAACGCAAATGGGCTACACACAGACTCCTCATCTATTCATTAGCAATTCGAGGTCCACCAGAGCAAATATGATGAGTTATCGATTTTGTTATTGCAGTTGGAGGGGGTGTGGGTGGTGGTGATGGACAAAAAGAGTTGATAATGGTATCTCAATCGATTCCAAGAAATTGTCTGCTGCCGAGTGATTTCAGTGCCTTTGCTGGTGGCTTTTATGATTTTTTTTTGTTAGTTTTTATTATTTTTTCATCTCTTGTGGTTTAGCCTTGATGAGACTTTAATCGACCAATGGACCGAATATGGATGAATATTCCTAGAAATGATTCATTTGGTTTTTCATAAAATGACAAGTTCCATGGATGACTGAATATGTTTCTGTAAAGAGATACTACGATACTAGTATAGGGGTTCAACTTATGTTGTTGTCACCATGGAGCTGCTATCGATGGATCGATACTCATCATTTTCCACAGAGATAAGCTTTTGAATATATTTTACTCTTTGTAGTTTACAAACAAATAAAACCGAGCCCTACCAGCAACGGGTAAGGGAATTAGGTGAATTCACGTTGAGAGAATCCAAAGCGGTGTGCGGCAGGGCTCCCTTTTATCACTGCTGCTATTTCTGATTATAATTAGTGCTGTTATCCACGCAGCATTGTGAGAATTGGGCAAAGACTTTGTACCCTAAACAGCTGGACAACGCTGGCGACGTCTTCACATAGAGTTATGGACCTATATGTAACGATCCACAATCTAAAGGGCGAGGTAAATAGAGTAGGGCTTACGGTGCGAGGACAACTCTATCCCGTAGTGCAGTCCGCGTACCCAGTGTGGAAGAAGAGCGTACCGCTCCAAGCGAGGGGTGACAGAAATTAATTAACGTTTGGAGAAGGGTTCGATGACCACTGCGGCTCTACTTTCAGTTATTGCTGGGCTCAGTTTTTCCTTTATAATTTGCTCTCAAAGGAAGTGAACCTGTGTAGCGCAGATATAGGGACGCCTGCAGACGGCTATTGATTCAGCTCTTCAACTGCTTGATTTTATTTTAATTTAACAGCTCCTTTCGGCTTTTAAACTTGAGAGCAATAATAATTAACCGGGACTTGTACTCCTGACTTTTACTTTTCATGAGGCTACAGTTCGGGATAAACCTGAGTCTCAATCAACGAGCCTTATCAGCTAGTTCTAGTATCGTGCGTTTACGTATGTAAGGTCTTTCTTTATCACTTTTCCCTTCCGGAATGGCTCGATGACCCTGTGAACCGGAGTGTTGGTATCCATCCTTTTTAATACTGACGGCATGTAGATAAAGTCCCCTTGTAAATGTTGAGGTATGGGAAATGCGTTCTTAATACGAAAATATTTAGGCTCGTCGGAAAGTTGACCAGTCTTAGTTCACTATCGGATGTTCTGTCCGTCAGGGTGTATTTTACGACAGCGCTGACAAATATCACCTCCTTTCGACGATCTTATCGTCGTATCTAGAACATTGCTTGTATAGGGTCATCCAACAAGAGATGTCATTTTAAATCAATAGAAAAACCCAAAATTTTTAGGAAAAATGGTGATGTTTTTATTTTAATCTAAAGTACAAACTCTTTTGTTAGTAATGGAGTACAATATCTGCCAAATGTCCGCCTCGGCTCTGCCTAGAAATAGCCATTCTTTTGATGACATTTTCATCTCGTTTTCGAATAATTGCGACTGTATTTTGTGAACAGCAGCTCTGATATGTTCTGTTAGTGCACGAATCGTTAGTGGAGCATTGGAGTAGATTTCGGGAAATCACACGTCTAGGAAATTTGTCACGCAGAGTCATTGTTTCACCAGCTGCGTGACACGTAGCGACGTCCTGCTGAAAATAAATGTCGTCCACGTCCATAGCATCAATTTTAAGCAAAAAAAAGTCTGTCAGCACTGCCTCCATTCACTAATGATCGCACCAGCACTATTTTCGAAAAAAATGGCCCAATGACAGTCCTAGCCCAAAAACCTCACCAAAGTGACATTCGTTGTGGATGGAAAGGTTGTTCCACTATTCATCCCTCAGAATAGTTTTGTGCCAAAAAATAATGATCTTGTATACGTACATACATACATACATTCATTTCCAGCACCCAATCAGTGAAAGCACGGCGTTGCTGGTTTCAATTCAATTTCAATATAGGCCAAGATCTTTATGCAAATTGGTTGCGTATAGGCCCAATTCCTGTGATTGTCTTAAAATCGACACAGCTGGGTTTTCAGTTACACTGCTGACCTTGCCGGACGAACACGAGTTTTCACATCACTAAGCTGTATTGTAGACGTTTAAATTTATCGAATGTGGGATGAAGTGGCCCTTTTGACTCTGCTTCTAAACTGAAGGATCTTAATGTTACTATTTCATTTTCTTAATCTTTGGAAATATTCAAGGAGGAAAATATTCTAAAATAGAGCATCCCAACTGAAGTTTAGTGCATACTGCCTATCTGCCTATGTACATGACGTTGGTAGGTCTTTTGCAGAATGCCCTCCCTAAGCTCTCTTATTGGACTAAACGTTGTGTGGACCCGTCCTCAATTTTCAGTTGCCTTGTTGAAACGGGAGAGCTTAAAAGGTTTATGGCTTAAGACGTCTTGATTGCGACGCAAAATTTGTCAATTGTTTTGAAAAAGTATTTCGGATAAACCAAATGATTTGTGTACTCCAGGTGATAACGGCGAAAGCGTAAGTTCACTGGTGGTCTTTTCAACTGCGGTCGGGGAAAGGATTCACTTGCTCCACTTGCCATCCTTAGATCTCTACAGTAAACATGTGGTAACGAGTGCAACCACTCGTATGAAGGCCATAACTCAGTGGCCCCGACTAAGGTACTGGGTACTCCTTTATTCTTAGTGATCTTGATTCCCTTCTGGAAAACACTGACTACACTCTTCCACAACTTCTGTTTTTCAAAAGCCTTGAAACCCGAAAAGAAATCTATGCGCCTATATACAGATGGATCTAAAACAGAATCAGGAGTGGGTGCGGTGTCTTTTCCAATGATCACAACTTAACAACCACTTTCCACCTCCCTAATTACTGTAGCGTCTTCGAGGCAAAGATCATGGCGACAAAGAAAGCCCTGTTGATGGGGGATATCATGATTTTTACTGCCAGGCAAGCCGCGATAAAATCTCTGGAATCCGTCACCTTTGACTCACCAACTGCAGTAAATTGTCGCCTGTCTCTTAACGTAATGGCTAGACCATCCAATATCCAACTCGTTTGGACATTCCAGGAAATTGTATGGCCGATGAACTCACCAGATCTGTCGGATCAGAAATACTTAACCTGTCTTATAGAAAGGGATGCTCGTTTCAAATGTATAGGTAGTAGGTGTCGTTACAGGGTACTGCATCATCGTCAGAATCTGCATGGATGAAGAAGAGGAAGGAACATTACTCATCTTCTTTACACATACGAAGCTTCCTCCGCTCGTAGAAAACTGAATTTAGGACTACCTAAAAAGTCCTTTTTAACCTCGGCGAATTGGCTAATGTAAACATTAGTCATAAGGTTGTATTTGGTACAACCTAACATACCACCTATACACATATAAATGGAAGGGGCCTACAGCTTTAAGCCATATCTGAATGGCGAAATGAGAAGGTTTATCGCTACAGCATTACCCTCGAATGTTTGTCAGACCTTGGCAAGAGGTGGTACCGCAAAAAAATTACCCCAAATTATTATAAATGGTTAACTACACATTTTCAGTTAAAAATTAACGGAAAACGGAAAGCATAAAAATTGTTTAAGTAATTATAGCTCCAAATACCCTTTGGCATTTGTAACATTATCATTAAACGGAAATAAAATCGATTTAATTTGAAAATAACCGTTAAGCCCATAGCTTAACAATCCTGTTATGCCATCCATGTAAAACCGTGGAAAAATTCCTAATTTAACGCCAATATAAAATCAATTATTCCTCAGCAGGATTAAGGTGGATTAAATTACAGGAATGCTATATAATGTTGAAAAATTATTCGCATTAAATGGGAAACTGCCTGCGGCACTTATAATGTCAAACACAGCATTGTTGTGTCGAACATAAATACCCGACACAGAAGATGTCCTGCGCAGTCATACAGCAAATTTGTAAAATCGAAATTAAATAGCGGTAGTGCTATCTGCTTTTTGTTAGCCAATTAAAAGGATAATCTACCCAACCCATCTGTCTATCTGTTTGATAAAAAGGAAGAAATTGGATTGAAAAATTAGTTAAGTGCGACTCCGTTTATGCATTAGAAAGACGCATTTTCCAATTTATATCTTCTTAGTTCTTGAACTGTCCCAAGGATTGACTTGTGCATATGAAGCCTAGAGCTATGCGATCGCAGAACTTATATTACAGAAGGGCAGATCGAAACGTACCTAGTTACCTTTGAACACAACAGAAGAATGCTCAAACCAAGGCACTCTTTATGTGTAAGAAGAACTAAGAATTGCGTAGACGATTTCAATTTAAAACCAAAGTAGGAAAGGAGGACATCTTTGGTAGCATGATTGTCAGTTTGGGCTAATTCAGTTTGCTATGGGACGAAACGTCACTATGGCCAGCACATGGTTTCTCCACTTCAACATTTGTAAAGATACTTGGTGTCCTCTGATTAACAAACCCCCAACCAAATCAAACGCATTGCCACTGATGCAAATCATGCCTCCAGTCAATCCCAACAAATCTCCAGAACTTTCGCCGACCGTGCATCCCATAACCCATCGCGAATATATGATATCACGGAAGGACCCCGTAGAAAAGAAGTTACCGCCGGGCTTAATCGTGGGACCCGACTTATGGAACATTTCACACGATGGAATTCTTCGCATGGAGATGCCCGACGACACGTTTTTGGTCGGCTATGCAGATGATATCGCCGCAGTAATCACCGCACGAGACACAGAAGGCGCTAAAAGAAGACTAAATGAAGTCATGATATAAGTTTACAAGTGGATGGAGGACCATTGGCTGAGCTTAGAAGTGGAGAAAACTGAGATAGTCCTGCTAACAAAGAGACGGATACCCACGACCATAGAGTGGCATGTGGGCCTGGAGTTCATATCCACAAAGAAGGCAGTAAAATATCTCGGAATAAGGGTGGACACAAAGCTCACGTTTTGGCAACATATTAAGTTCGCAGCCGAAAGAGCGGCAAGGACCACTACATCGCTCAGTAGATTGATGGCAAACGTCGGAGGGCCTACGGCAGGTAAACGAAGACTCTTGATGTCGGTCATGCACTCCATCCTCCTGTACGGCTCCGAGATCTGGGCTGACGAGCTCAAGCAAGAAAAATATGGGAAGAAAATGTCATCGGTACAGCGAATGTTTAGAAGGTTCGAACAGTTTCCGAGCTAGCCGTCCTGGTAGTCGCAGGAGTGACGCCAATTGATCTTCTGGCAACAGAGAAGAAATACATCCACCTTAGAAAACCTGGACTAGGCAAGCAGATGGCAACAACAGAAGCAAAAAGATCACCAAAGAACGCTGGCAAGAAGTTCGAGAACAGAGGTAGATGGACAGCAAGGCTGAACACCAACGTTGCTGAATGGTCAGAACGGATACATGGGGAAGGCAGCTACTACCTAACTCACTTTTTTACTGGTCATGGTTACTTCAACGCGAACCTGTTTAAGAAAGCGAGGAGCCCAGCTTGCCAGTACGAACACTCTCCACATGACGACGTAGATGTAAGATGGGAAGCAGAAAGAAGCAGGCTGCAACTGGAGATAGGACACATAAGCCCAGAAAATGTTGTGAGCATAATGATATCCAGGAATAAAAAATGGAATTAAATATGTTCCTTCGTCGAGGCAGTACTGAAAACAAAAAAGAGAGAGGAAGATCAAACTACAACCTCACAAGACATATTGGTGTGATGAAAACCTCACCGCCAAGAAAAGATAAACAAGCAACAGAAGATAATCATGAAAAAGCCGGCCCCCAGAGGGGAAAAAAACGACACCACTCTGAAGTAATGCGAAAGTGGTTCCAGAGTGGATGTTATCAAAGATGAAATTGGGGTTAAAGGTGGTTTTTTAGTGGCGTAAGAGGAAGTCGCACACTACTTGCAGCAGAGCGGGCCTGCCTCTCGTGAGCATTAGCGTTTTCCACCACTCCCCGAGTTAAAAAAAACCCTCGCGGAGCCGCCAAACCAAGTCCCATGCACTAGTGTCAAGGAAGTCGCCAATCAATGATGGGTTTAACCGAATCTCCACTAAGAAATCTCTGGTTTGACAACGAGAGGTGCCACACCAAACATTTTGTTCGGGAGCTTTACTAAAAGGTAAAAAGGCAAAAAGCCATTACTGCAAACCACCTGGAGTAGCCAGTTTCTCTGACATGCCTCCACTATCTGTAGGCAACGACCTACAGTGAATTCAATGTCATAAAAGACGTAGCTTAAGACGGAATAGTCTACCAACCAGCACTTGAAAAGAATCTGTGGTTTCATGCCTAAAGAGTGACGGAAGAGGCTCACTTGCAAGTGCTGCAGGACTGAACTAGCAAGTACCGCAAGATACGAGTCCCGAGTTAGGAGTATGTGGAAGAAAATACTTCATATGAAAAAGAGGATCTACTCTGCCGCACAGTGGCATTACATCATACTATGTGGTTTCATCCATCCTGGGAAATCAGCTCTTTTTAATTCCCCGGGACGAAACACTGTGGAGTTGTAAGGTAGGTACGCTAACACCAAGCAAAATTGCCTTTTACTTTCTTTACTGCAAGTTGTTTGCTACGAGTATTTCGTGAAATTATTCAAATGAAATGTCTTCTACATCAGCACAGCTGAGACATCCTGTTTGAAACTATGTATGTACAATCAAACCGCCTGTAAAAGCCAGAGAGTGAGGCAAATGGGCTTGCATTTCCTCCATGAGGTTTGGGTGGTTCCTCCTTTTCAATGTTATTGCTGTATCGCTTCAAGCCTTTGATGTTCTATAGGCTGGGGTCAGCTGAAAGTTCTTCTCGCATTGCGCTCTCGAACGTAGTTTTAGGACTTTCATCCTCCTGTTTTGCACGTGTAGGTCCAACAATCTCTCTTGGAAAGTTGAGCCACTGTGACGCTTTTGCGTAGGGCCCCGGGTCTACGCCTTTACGACTTCCATATTGAATGGCCCGAGGAAGGGAGTTGTTGGAGCACTTTAGTAATAAGACTTGTACTCAGTGTCGTCAGCAAATGCAAGATAAAATTTAATTTAAGGCTGGTATTACCTCCGTTTACGCCATGTACCGAACAACTGCATCCAATGCCCCTATCCTTAGGAGAAACTATGTGGTCGAGAGTTGCTGGCTATCTAAATATTTTCCTCACAACTCTCCTTGTCCTTGTGAATCATTTTCTATGAAGTCGAAGAGTCACGCACAATAGGGACAATGGAATGGAAGCATCAAGTATACATGAAAGTATACATCACCCTTCAGAAACAGGATTTGGGGTTACGTTCAAACTCTGGACAAGTGGAAGCTGGTGGCTGCCATATTTAATGCTCTTTCATTACGACTTGGAAGGACATACTCTACGATGGCATGGAGGCGTGGTTGATGTTTTAAGACCCACAAAGGACACAGGATTTAAAGAAGAAAGCAAAACAGAAATCCGCCAAATTTGTTAGTGTCGCTGGAAATGACTTGGTAAGGCACTTAAGCCAACTTATTTTTTAAGTTTTTTTCCGGTGAATCGAATGTCAGAATCAGAATCAGGGCGCCGTGGCTCAAGTGGTTAGTGCGTTGGATCGCTGAGCGGGAGGTTCGAGGTTCAAATCCCAGAGAACACCTAAAAAGTTTTCCACGGTCCCACCTCTCACGAGTGTCTGACAAACGTCCGAGAGTAATAACTGTCAAGAGAAAGCTTCTCAATTTGCCTTTCGGATATGGCCCTAAACTGTAGGTCCCTTCCATTTGTGTGAAAAATATAACACGCACAACACGAATGGTCGCGAGAAGCTAGGCCCTGGACCACATACGTCTGTTGCGCCAAGTATTTGTATTTTTTTTTTTAATGTCAGAATCGTTTATCCACTCCTTAAGAAAGGAGGCTCCTTAGGTTAGGTTAGGTACGTAGGTGGGCTAGTGAACACGATCCATAACGCTACACTCAAGTCAAGTCCCTTGCCAGTTCCTTGTCCATTGGTTAACCCCAGTTCTATAGATATGGGTTCCTATGAACTAGCAAACCATCCAGTTGATTTGATGTAGTTCAAGACTGCTGTGCTGGATAATTCTTCTAGGTCACAGTGGAAGTCTCGCCCAAGGAATTTAAATCTAAGGTGGATAGGACATGGAAAGTAGGTTGTATCCTCATCTTCTCATCCATAACATAAGTCTTCTTCCGTAAGTCTTAGCCCCGTGATGACTCTTATCAGGGTAGATAGATGTCCGCCCTACTCTTATCGAGACAAGGCCAAATTCCTCTTGTAATTACACAAGTATCTAGGAAAGACCATTTGATGTTGGCCTCTGTTAGAGCGTTAGTCCCTGCTTCTTGCCTTAGTGTGCAAAGCGGGATGAACACCGCGGGGTCGGCTAGTTCTGATGTGGATTCCGAACCTCTTCTAGCCAATTCGTCGGCCTTCTCATTTCCTGGTATATCTTCATGTCCAGTGACCCAGCAGAGCGAAACCTTGAGCTGTGTTTCAAGAAGCTTAAGCTCTGCACGGCAGCACTTCACAAGCATGGATTTTAATTCGGTAGCAGAAATCGCTTTTATCGCTGTCTGGCTGTCGATGAAAAAGGTGATACTTTCCTAGGGTATTGCCTTCATCGCAGTCTCATGCTATTATCACTGCTAGAACCTCCGCTTTGAATGGATATGCTATGGTTCGGGAGGCGAACAGATTGGGATATGCCCAGTGGTTTGAAAAATATGCCTAAGCCTACGCCTACATCCACCTTTGATCCATCTGTAATGACAGAGATGGTACGTATAGTGAAGGGTCCCTTGAAATCTAGGTACAGAGTCAGATAATCCGTGGTACGTACATTTCCTAGATATTTTATTTGGAACGTACAATGACCCGTTGTATTTTGCCTCCGACTGTCTGACTGATTTATTATTGGGGCACTTTCTAAGGAGGGTCTTTATCAACAACTTGGTTGGTCCTTATCAGTGTGGTCTAAGACAGGCAAAGTCCATCAATGATCAAATTGCCACACTACTGTAGATTCAGGTGAAGATCCTAGAAATCGATGAACACCACCCATTTATCCATTTAAAAGTCGCCTATAACAAGTTGGTACCACAAAGGTTTTCCTCAAGCTCGTTGTATAATTTACTTTTCCCTTACTCTTGTGGATAACTACTACTACTAAGCTCAATCAATTTGCCACATAGGAGTCTTGTGGGGGGTGGCACTTGCTTTAGAGCGTGGGTTTAACCTCCTCACTTTATAAGGCTTGCTGTGGTGTTATGGGATTTCCGTATTATGCCAGTAATGTTGCTTCAGGAGAGCGAAAAAGTAAGATGCAAATTGGAAAAGACTTGCAGGAAACCGAAATACATCATCAAAAACAGTGCACGTTGACGAGAAGACATTACGAAGCTGAGCAACTGACAGGGAACACCTTAGGTATCTGCATAAGTACATCAAAGTCGTCTTTGAGTTCGCTAGTGAGTGGCAAATCATAAAATGTGCAGAAACTTATACTAAAGTACGTCCTCAACAAAGTGCTTTCCTTGCCAGTCCCTTAGCAAAGCCAGACAAAAGCAGAAAATTTACCTAAAAACACTAAAAGACTCACTCGTCCCACGATCGCACGCCAGACTTAATCTGCAAGACAAACTTTGTAAAACGACTTACTCCACGAATTATAAGGAAAATGAAAGAAAAGCGCGCTGGGGGAGCACTGCAAAACAAAGCCCAAGTTCACCAAGTTAAACAGAT
Source organism: Blera fallax (assembly GCA_946965025.1). Taxonomy (NCBI): domain Eukaryota; kingdom Metazoa; phylum Arthropoda; class Insecta; order Diptera; family Syrphidae; genus Blera; species Blera fallax. Next base: position 57,733,625 of record OX337244.1, read on the forward strand.
AATGTTGGAAACTTATTCCGGCAATTTCGCCTCTATACAAATAGATCATCATTGTCTACTGTGGATATACTACTCTGCTGCTCCAGCTCCATCAACTCATATTTGAATATAATTCAACTTCATACCAATTTCAGGCGATACCCACTGCCACCATTTATGTATGTATGAGAAAGGACGAACCAGCTAGACCCGAAATTCAAAGTTTTTCCTTCCAATATAAATCAAACCGCCCATCCGGCCCTTAGTAGGGCCCTCCCTTTCATTTCCTTTCGAAAGGGGACCGTGTTAAAGCGAAAGGAAAACTCAATTCAGAAAGTTTGCTCCTCTCTGTTTCCGTTCCCTTTAGCACGAAGGAGTCGAGCGGAAAGGCCATGAACTTCCGCTTTACATTAATAACTGTATTCAGTTGTTGCGTTATCCTAAAATTATACAACCATTTATTTTAAACTTATCATGTTATTCAGTTGGCTGGTTCACTCTGACTGGTGGCAGTGAAACTTTGCCATGTTCCCTGTTCAACAAGTGGTTTTCTGCCATCGATGCACAAGGACAGGGGCAGGCACACAGGGGATCCAAGGACGAATGGTTGTCGTCGTCCTGCACAGTGGTGCAGAAGTCTCTTTTTTTTGTATTCTATGAGCGGTGGATATACTGGGAGTATAAACACTCGACAAGCTTGGATTGGGTGCACACATTGTGTGAACAGGGAGTCGATTCTATGCAAATGGGATCTCTTCCCATCCGAAGTTGAAGTTAGCAGGAAAAATGGAAAAAAAGTTGTTTTGTTTTTGTTTAATGATTTTTCATTGAATAAAGTTTGTAGTAGAAACCAGTCAGCAGGATATACACATGGGTGTGTGTGTGTGTGGAGTCATCACGTCTAGGGGTTTTGAATTCGATTCAAATGCGTTTGTTTATTCAATTAAAATTAATTGCAAGAAATTTATTAAGCGGTTTGTTATTGTCTAATTGGAAAAGTGGCAATTCCCGTACTTGTGCAACAATCCTTGAGCGGATATCATGCATTGGGATAGTATACATGAAGTTTTGGGAGGTTTTAATGGTACTTAAGACTTCCTTTGAGTGGATTTGATGGGTCAGCGTAATAGATGTTAGTGAACTGCTGATACTGATGGGCGGCGAAGACTCATCGTCACGCAGTGGCCCCTCGATAAACTAACGACGAGCGTTGGGTTCATGTCCCTAATAATCGTGTCGCCTGAGCTATCTTCTCAGAGAGTAGGGAACGCACCCACGAAGAACCGATAAGGAACTTGTGCCACCTGAGTTTCCTTCTCAGGGAGTAGAAGACTGCGCAAAAAGTGGCCACGATGAGCTGGCGTCACTTATCAACTACGAATGGGAAAATGTCTAGTGATAGAACAGGAACGAGTATAGGAAATATAAACCGATTTAACTGTTGAGGATTCCAGCATACGTATGAAGGATCTTCACGTGGAATGTTCCTCGATACCCTGAATAGACTGCGTGAGGCAAATGAATTGGAAGAAATCCTTGAAAGTCACAAAGCGAATATAATTGCTCTTCAGAAAGTGCATTGAGACATGGACCTACAACACCTACTGGACCGGCTGTTTGACCTAGGCAAAAATAATATGACGCTAAAATCGGCTTGGAGATTCCAACGGCAAGATCGGAAAGCAGAACATATTTTTGGTAAAACCATCGGGAGGCATTGCTTGCACGTCACGACCTCCGGATATGGATTCATGCTCGTGGAATTAACAGTGGCGCAAAACACGATAGTGTGTAGGTCAAATCTCAATATACACGAGGCAATTTGTAGGTCAAAGTACCATCAATAAAATTGATCATGTTACGATCGATGGAAGATATTCCTCCAGTGTATTGGATGTACGAACGTTTCAAGGGGTGAAGGGGTTACGGATGAAAATATTTAGTATTATCATAATCAGAACCATCTCTGTGAGAAAATTCAACATTGAAAAGCTTCAATCGTAACCGAGAGCTTTTGCCAATCGAGTTTGCCTAGAGCTCTCAAGGAGTCCCCCAGTAGCAACAGCAAACACAGAAAAACAATGGCAGCACTGCCAGCACTGCCGCGATCGATGTGCTACGTTTTACCCCTCCACCTGCGAGAAACCGCTGGTTTGATGCTGAATAGGCAGAGGCAAAGAAGACAAAGTGGTTTCCTATAAAAAAAATGCTGAAAAAAACGACGAGATCCGCTCGTCAGGTCTATGAGCAGGAAAGGAGAGACAAAAGGCACGTACTCAGACGAAAGAAAGTACTGCCAGCATGAGATCGAGAAGATTCGGGGCTGTTATAGCAGGAAAGAGGTTCGGAATTTCTATAAAATGTTTAAGAGGACAACCCAAGGCTTAGCTATACAAACCAAAGCTTGCAAAGGCAAAGACGAAAGACTATTTCTGTGGACTGGACAGCAACGGAAGCTGAAATTTGGCTGGCAGACAGTCTGATAGTTTCAACTTGGCTGCAACCATTCACTTCAACTACCTTGTAAACGTCCGTAACCGCACTTAGGATTTCGTATCACGACTCGATTGGATGTGATCCACATGTTGTTGCCAAATTCATTGCAGTCCGGATCAATAAACTACAACGATTAGACTGCGCTTGCTCATTTTCGTTGATGTAACAAATTCTAATCCAGATCACCCAGACCGATGTAACTAGGAGCAGAGCGTACCCTCATTTGAAAGATATTCTTGTATTTGGTGTCTCGATCGATCTAAGACGGATGAAGCAGTTGTAGCTGGAGTGTACGGACAAAACGCAAAAGTGTTCATACATACACGTAAGTACGGACACCTTCAAGGACGATCAAGGAAACATCGTAGAAGAAATCCAGTCTATGCTGGGGTTATGAAAGAACCATCTGTGTAGACTGTTTAACGGCGACGACAAACCGAATCCGAATGTCAGGTAGAATATACCGTTTAACCTAAACAATGTAGGCCATCAATTCCGTCCACCCGACTTGGACGAAGTGAGGATAGCCACGTCTTATCTTAAGCCCAACAAAGCTACTAGAGCTGACAGCCTAGTTTCCGAGCTACTCAAAGTGGCAGGCGATGACTTGGTAAGAAGCACGCACCAACTCATCTGTAAAGTATGGTCGGGTGAAAGTATGCTCGCTAAATGGAAACGCAGTATTGTTTGCCCGATCTTCAAAAAGGAGACCCTCTTAACTGCACCAACTACAGCTATATGAATGCCTACAGCCATTCGTCAACATCCTGATCGGTCCATACTAGTGTAGTTTTAGGTCAAGAAAATCCACCGGCGATCACACTAAAGCAGATGCTAGGAAAATCGCAGGAGCTTCAAATCGATACCCACTATATTTTCATCGATTTCAAGGCCGCCCATGATAGTATTATAGAGACGAGACATGCAGAGGAATGTCTAGTTTTGTCATCTTTGCTAAACTCGTCCGCTTATGCAGGATGGCGATGGAGAATGCACGCTGCTTCATTAAGGAGGGTAAAGAACTCACCGAGATCTTTGATGTCAAAAACGTATTTAGGCAAGGCGATGCGCTATCGTTTTTGAAAGAATAGTGCAAAACTCAGGCGCCAGCACCAAAGGCACAATCTTTCAAAGGTTCGTCCAGGATAATCGGTAAAACGCGGTGTGATGTCAGTGCCGCTTTCGTGAGTTTTGAGACGGAAGGGCGAAGATGGATTTAACGGTCAATGACGGCAAAAGCAAGTATTTATATGCTGACAACAAGAAAGAACAACCCACACCGACGTCTCGGACAAAATGTCATAACTTTGAGGTAGGTAAAGACTTTGTCTGCCTAGGCTCCACTATTAATACAGACGACGACACCAGCGCTGAGATCAAATGAAGAATGACTCTTGTCAATTGCTTCCTTGGGCTAGGAAGGCTATTGAGTAGTAGTTTATCATCGCAGTCAGGCGCTATGCCACAGTGGCTCCTGTTTGTTCTGAGATGAAAATTCTTCAGGTTATTATCGGTACCGTCTACATACACAGTGAGTAGAGGAGGAGATACAACGACGAGGTGTACGGGCTGTACAGCGACGTCGACCTAGCCAGAAAAGTGAAGGTCTGGGCCTTATAGGGCATATGTAGACCAATGCACCGGTCCGGAAAATCTTGGAATCAACCCCGGAGGTACAGCGCAGTAGATAAAGATCGTGACTCAGGTGGCGCAAGAAAGTGGAAGGGGATCTCAATCAACTTTGCGTGCGAAACTGGGAATGGAAGAAACGCTTCTGGGTTGCGGCCTAGGCCCACCCCGAACGAATGCGCCACATTAAGAAAGTAAGTAAATATCAGTTATAAACTAGATTTTCAACGATCTTGTTTCCCTACTTGTCATCACCTAAGTCCTTCTAAGTTCATATGCAATTAAATAATTATAAAAACAATTTACTTGCAGTAGCATATTGTTTGCACCAGGGTTCAGGTTCAGGAGTTGCGTCAAGACTTGTTACACGTCCCAAAAATCGTTGCTAGGAGCCTGAGCTAGTTCCTTCTTTTTTACTTTTTAGTGAGCCTAATAAAACCTTTGAAAGAAAGGACAGGAAAGGCAAGTTGAAAAGACCCTTAAAAATGTCCTTCAATGTGGGTATTTTCTGTCAAAAATATTAGATACAAAATGTAGGGCAACATAGAACAATGGAAACGTCCCATATTTTATCAGCATTCCATTATAGTTGTAATGAAATAAATTATTTCATTTTCAAAAATAAGATGTTAATTGAAATGAAATTGACTTTTTGTGCGCTCTGTCGTTCTATATTTAACCGTCATTTCGTTCAGCTTGGCTCTCACACCACGAAATCGCTATAAAATTTGAATTAACATAAATTTTCATTTTACACTCTCGTCCTTTTAGACAGAAAATTTCTTTGTGCGCCTTTCTCTTAGATGTCGTATTATGGTCGGTCCAACAGTCCTTTCTTTCGTCCTTCAGAGTCCATTACAATTTCAGCGACATTACGGACGGTAGAACTAAATAAGGAAGAAGGCAAAACCAAATGAATATAAAACCCAAAGTAAAGAGATGAAGATGATGATGACGACGACGATGTTGATGATGATGATGGGGTAGTGGTAGGGTGGTGGTGGGCTGATGGTGTGAGGTACGCAGGCAAGAAGTAAAGAGAGAAAGAAGAAACACTAGTGTTTCACTTATCATTTATTCATGAGAAGTACCGTCTGCACTTAAGATATTCAAATTTGGTTCACAGGATAATAGATAAACTGAATGGATGGAAGGCTTGATGATGATTGGAGGGGGATGGTGGACGGACTAAAGCACCTCACTAAAGCAGTACGGAATCAAACACTAAGCACAAAACCGCCACCCCAACCAGCTAAATGCAGAGCCCCAGTTTGGCGTTTCATTGGGTTCTTTTTTTCTTGTGCTCGTAAGAGTGTTCCTGAACTGAACTGAAAGGCTGAAAGGTACTGTAGAGGAAGATAGGGACCCAAAGCGAAATATCTATTTAAACTAAAAAGATAAAGTGCTCCTCTCGATTTCCATCATCATGTTTATACTTGAATCGAGGGGTGAGATGAGAAGGAGAGGCGGTGAGAAGGGACTATGTTACGCCTTAGTGCCCTCTCTGGGATGATTACAGGCGAAGTTGGGCGCATATGATGATGATGATGATGATAGGGATGACGGTGATGATGATGATGACTATGAGAAGGATAATGATGGAAACGGTGGATGAGTGGGAATGCATTGAGGACTCATAGTCATCGTCATCATCGTCGTCGTTGTGTACTTGAACTCGAGCAGTGCTTTGAGTGCCACGCCAGAAACCCTAGAAGCCTACTTCAATTGTCAGATCATAATGTAGCCCTGACAGGAATGTTATACTAACAAAGTGGATTTAATTACGTGAAGCAGCTTTTTGTCGTAGGCAATTCAGGAATAATGCAAGGACGCGAAAACCGCTCCATGTGCCTCTGCTGTCTCTGTCGCATTAGCATATGAACCACATGTGTGTGCATCATTGAGTGTTGTATAATCTAATCAGGGGACTCTGTGTGCTATTGTGTTCTGCTTTTTATTGTTTCAATTTAACCGACGCATCATTCGAGGTGAGGCTTTTGTTCTTTATTCTGTTCCTTGGCTTATAATTGGATTAAAGGAGGTGGAAGGTAGGAGTTTATACAGCCAACATCTACGACATTTCTCGGTTTTTGTATTTTTCTTCCATACAAGCATACATATGTACGTAAGAAAAAAAATACTCGATTGGCAATGGAACCTGAATTACAGTCTCTTGCTTATAAGTGGTTTCGACTGCTTGTGCTTCACTAAGTATGCACTTAAAATCGTGTGGGTCTCCATAGATAGACTATCAGAAGTCGTCTAGCCGTCTTTGTCTAACACAGAGCACTCTTCCTCGATATTGGACAACCTGCGTTCGCCATATCGCCATATCAAACCTCTTGGTATTTTAGATCTTCTAATTATTTTAATGGAAGTTCGGTTTCCCTTTACAACTATAGCTCAGATGATGGGATTTAAGGGCGACCATTTCGTCGACATTTGGTGGCTATGCGGTTTGTGCACATCTTGATACAGTTTATAGAGTTCGCATTTGTTTATTATTGTTTATTCGACCTCTTCGCACGCATTACGGACCAGAATTCCACACTATACTGAAGAATCTACAGGATCAATAACTTGCAGAGTTCCTTCCAAAGTTACCAGCAAAGAGCATGGTCTTCCATATTTGCGGTTTTTAGGAAATATACAGAGCCATGTCTAGTTTTTGTATCCCTGACAAAGTCTTTCGTCAGTTCAGGATGACGATGAAGAAAGCTCGCTGCACCATCAACGTCGGTTTTGCTCGTCGAGACATGTGATGTCAAAAAGTATTTAAACAACGGACGCCCTATCATGTGATTTCGTCAACGTCATCAATGAAAACATTTCTTGGAACTTACCAGCCAACACCGAACGCACAATATGCCGACGATATTCCCATTAGAAGAACTCAGCTGACAGTCAACGACGCGTTTGCGAGTATAGATACGAAAGTTTCTTCAAATGAGTAGTTACGAGCTGAGCCTAGTCTTAGGAGTTTTTCAGCACTTTCGATTCAGTCAATATCGCTGTGCCCTGGAACCTAAGTTAAAGTCATTTTGAACTGACCGTCTTTCTGACCGATATTCTCGTGCTTGTTTGGAGGACATGATCACCATTTCATTTGGTTTAATAGTGGCTATCAATGAATATGATGACGTTTGCATTTTCATTATATTCTTACGTATTTTGATTTGACGGAAAGTTTCTCGGATTGCCAAAAACTCCGCCTGATACACAATTTGAAGACTTGTGGTTCTTATAGATTCCGAAATACACACCTCCACTGTTCAACTTTCATCCTTCAGTGTAAGCTGTTAATTCCAAGGTTTTTACCACCTTTTTTCCTCTTGTATTAAATTGAAAGTCAAAATACTAATCATGATGTTCAAGTAATCTGTTGGAGGCGCTAAGGATTCTCTTCGCGGAGACTAGAATACTATGCCAATAAGGTATCGTAGTCAGTTTCTCTTAGCATGTATGCTGCGGTGTTTGCAATATGTACATCCTAAGAGTATCTGAAGGAGCTGATTGTAGAGTGCTTTTGCTCAGCACTTGCCACCGTACTAGCTTCACGTACACGGTACAAGTGTATGTGAGAATTGAACGTACCCCAAGCTTGGTGACAAATTAACGGCCATTTGGTCGAGAAGGAATAGTCAGATATTTCATCGGTGGCAGACGATCTGGTTACGATGGGGGTTCCCCTTTTTCAGATTCTTTTCAGAGTTAGTCAGTGAAACAAAATGTGGACCAGTCTGTAGAGTTGTTTCATTTCTAGGTAGATATGGACCAACGAGAACTGGGCTAGGACACAAAATCTTGGGGAAAGGATGCGTTTAGGCACAGTAAAAATTGTAGCGATAAACACAAGTCACAAGTCAGGTGGGCGCCGTGGCTCAGTGGTCAGTGCGTTGCATTACTAAGTGGAAGGTCCAAGGTTCTAATCCCAGAAAACACCAAAAAGTTTTTCCATGGTCCTTCCTCTCGCGAATGTCTGACGAACGTCCGATAGGAATAACTGTCATGAGAAAGCTTCTGAATTTACCTTTCGGATATGGCAAATGGTTTAAATTTGTGTGAAAGAGTATAACACGCACAGCACAAATGATGACGAGAAGCTAGGCTCTGGACCTCATACCGCCTGCTGCGCCAAGTATTTGTATTTGTAAGCACATGCCACTGGCCAGTAGGGACACATGCGCCTAGGCTGGGCATCCATTGTAACACACTCTGAAGCAATTGTAAAAATGTAAGTGAGAAGAGAACTCGGGTGAGCGCGTGGTATTTTTTTAAAAGAGCAACCACATCCCAGAAGCACTCAGACTCTATACGGTCAATTGTACGACCGGCAGCAGCTCCTTTTTTGGTGTGGCAGTTTGACAGACGCGATTAGCTGACAAACGTCGAAGATAATAACTGTCATGCCAAAGGTTCTCATGCCATGGCTTTAAACTCCCTTCCATTTCTGTGAAAAGAAATATTACACGCACAACATGAATTGTCGCGAGAAGCTAGGTCCTGTCCCAAATGCTGTCTGCTGCACCAGATATTTGTATATGAAGGAAACTCTCTCCCGCTTCCTCTGCGGATGTCAGGTTTGAAGTACATCGTACCCGTTTTCGGCAACCTTAAAGAAATTTCATGGAAAAGTATCACAGAGTAGAACAGTAGTACGGATTATGAAAAGGAATGATGTACTCGTATGTATGTACATACCTTATTCGACGTTGGAGGTAAAACATCATGACTTCCCTTTCTGAAACAAACCTCCTTTCTTTTCTTCTACATTCGTTCTCCTCTTTTCGACTGACCCTTAACCTAACCGAACCACTTAATATTTCACGATCTCTTATATGAACGTGAAAATAAATTTCTTTGCGAAATCCTTTTTTCCCCAAACAATATGTAAAATACGAGTATCACACACGCATAGTATCTAGAACCATTTGCCGTTCAATTTTTGGGCTCGTTTTGATGGAAAATTTGCAATTTTCGAAATGTTAACGATTTGTCCGCCCAATTTACGAGGCATTGGATGTAATAAATTAACTTCAAAGCACGTCATTCAAATGAGCAAGTAAATTGTACCCCGGACACCGCAGAAATAGAGCACCGAAGTGACTTTCTCCGACACCCGCCACCCCCACACACAGGAGCGGCAGCATTCGAACAGGGAAGGATAAATTTTCGCATGCAGGGAATAAATCGTACAGCAAATTTATGTAAATGTACGTTGCCACAAAATACCCTTCGCAATACGTTCGTAATACATTTTCCCTCTACATCCAGGATTTAGAGGGATGGGATATCAATTTTTGTTCTCTTCTTGGATAAAATATCGAATTTGGATTTTATTGGTTCTAGGGGGATTTGAAAGCAAAACTTTTTTTTGAACAACGAGATGCTTTCTAATCGGTTGCAATCAACTATTTGAGTTGTAGTACGGTTTTTTGTTGATTTTTTTTTTTAATGGTCCTTCGAAATATGCACTTAATACTGTCCCTGTAGACTGGGATGTGGTTCCAGGCATCCTAATTAACTATTCAAGTACTCGGTGGATTGGAATTGCTTTTCGTTGGAGATTCTAACTTTGATTTGGTTTGCAATTAAGTAGAAGTCACGTTGTAGGAGTATACAATATTGAATTCGTTCTGCGCATCATCTTGTACGTGATCAATTTAGGGGGCAAGTATAGATTTAGAGAAAGAGCGCTTAGAAGTGGGAAGCACCTGACGAGCAGACGAGATGTCCATAGTGCACACACGGGCATAAGCAAAACTGTTTACAGCAGTGGCAGCAATGGTATGGTGTGGTATGGTATGAGGGAAGTACACCCTAAAGGCTGCTTGCACGGGGCCTTTTGGTCCATTGTCATTCCCAATAGATTGTGGTATCACCTCTAATTTGGTTGCCTATAGCTTGGTCTTATATTATATCAAAATTAGGTAGGTAGGTAGAGGTTGCGGTTCAAAACCTAACCTAATTAGCACTATTTGCACCAATGTGGTACCACAATCCATGTTACCTGGATATTTGATGAAGTTCTCGGTTGATCTGAGAGATATACGAAATTCGTAGAAGATGAGGACTCCAATCCTTTTGCTAGATATCTCTTTCAGCTCAAAGAACGATTTACCTAGAGTACGTCGTAGATTCTAGCAAGACCCGGACACTTGCGCCTGCAGCCTGCACATAATGCCCTTTAACGAGCTCCAAAATAGTTCGAAAATGCGATAACACTTTGATTTCTAAGTAAGATTTTCTAAATAAGTCCCGGTTAATACCGGGATCTTTGGAAATGAGATTTCCGATTAGATTGCTATACAAGGCTCAGACGATGATTTCTCTGACCTGAATTGCGTTCTCCGTCATATCTTAAATTATCGGCTGCGTTTCGAAACCCATTGTATGTAGCACGACGCTCCAGGATGCGGGCAGACAAAAGAATATTTACTGACTTGTGTAAGGTACGACATACTTCTCCACTTGTCCACTTGTCATCCTTGTGCGGTCCTTCTGCAAGAACAAGTTTCGTGATCGCATAGTTTCTAACTTTTATATCCGAAAGCCATTCCGCCTCGAATGGCTTTACCGAATCATTTCCTTTCTTGCGTGCCCTGCCTTTGATCGTTTCAGGTCGCAGATCTTCGGTGAGTGCTGATACTGGAAACTCCCAATTCCTGAGCTGATACAAAAGACTAAAAATTTCGAGTTAAACGCATAAGGCAAGCTTTTGCTGCCTAGTAGGAAAGGACCAGCTATGCCTGAGTGCTCCAGTGGAGTGTTTCCTATCTCGAAAAAAAGTGTGGACGTGGAATTTACTCACGACGACGTAAGTCACATGATCTTTTAGTACACCAGCTGACTTAGAGAGAGACAGAGATTGGAGGGGGGCGAATTCGCTACAGATAACATTGACACGGTATTGAGCAAGAATTAGGAAAACTGGAAACTTACATGAAAGAAGTTCTAGCGATTAGGACGAATGAATAAAACATCACCCTGTTGCGGTCATAGGAGATTGAGACCCCATAAATGCTTAAAAAACTGTGCAACCCGCACTGAAGTAATATAAGAAGCAATCCTAGGAGTGGAAAGTATTCAGTTGGCGACACACCAGGGGAACCCCTGTGGGTGCATAAAGTATTCCTTGTTCAAAAAAGTCTTTCTTGTCACACCTTGTTAGAGAGTCCTTCCCTCTAATACGACATGAGACGATGTAAGCAAATGTCATTAGTTTTAAACCATTCTAACGAAATTAGTTCGCTAATTGCCGAACATAATCCCATTTTCCAAGGATTACCTATACGCCGCCATCAATTTTTCGTAATTAAATTGAAATAATAATCTCATTTCGATACTTTCACCGATTTTCAAAATGAGTCAGAACGATGCCACTAAGGCCGCTACTACAACGTACACACACATACATACGTACACGTACGCCTGTGTATACGTCAACCCAGTACAGGTTTTGTTTTTAATTGAATTCCATTGAAATCCAATATTTTTGGCTCGTTACATCCATCTCCGAATGACTTTGTGTGTTGACTTCCATACGAGATTAAATTCGATTTTTCTTTACTTTTCAAAGAGATATGTACGTAAAGGGAAGAACAAGGACATCCTATCATCAGGGCGATGTTTTTCTCTATATAGACTCAGGTTGCGCCGCTCTAGGTGCCTTTTCATATCAGAGGTTAGACAGGCAGAGCTATACAAGAGGACTGATGATTAGATTTTGCTGTGTATCAAAGGGTTACAAACGAAACTTAATGGATGTTCATGTCCAGTCACTGACGTGTGCCTTGCTACATAGTCCCTTTTATATGGGTTTTATGTCATCCTCGTTACCTTGGACGTACATTACATAATTTTGCGAGTTTTCTCTCTCTCTAACTCTGTTTCTGTCTCCTCATATGCATACACGTTGGAAGTTAGCTCTGTGGTCATCCAATTATTTGTCTTTGAATCACCAAATGGGATATGCAGATGTTCTTACGCAGCAGGACGTCCTTTGTGTCATGTCACTTACGTAATATTGTCGGATTGGAATTCGAATAGATTGTCTTTAGGAAAAGATTAAATGGGTAAATGGACAGAATTACAATTAGAAGGGGATTGATTTTTATATTTAGTTCTTAGGGGTAAGGATGGTTGCAATTAACCGATTTGGGTTAAAGAAACTTGAGTTTAAGTTACTACCCTGAGGAACCCCGAGGTGAGTTGAGAAACAGATCACTTTTTGGGGATGGCAACTGGCAGTGGCGCGGTACCATCCATGGGCATAGGAAAATCCTGGATCTCGAGAAAAATGAGATCAGGGAGCTGAATATGCCCATGGACGGAATAAAGAGAGTGTTCCAGAAAGGTTTCAGAAAACTCTCACCGAAGGTGGAAGATAAGAAAATTGGTGATATAACCATATTTACGGATGGGTCCATGATGGATGGCAGAGCGGGGGCAGATATCTTTTCAGAAGAACTAGAACTAGCCTGTCATCTTAGTCCGGGGAAATTTACCTCAGTCTATCAAGCCGAGATGATTGCTCTGTTACATGCGTTGGATCACCTGTTAGAAGGTCAAGTTGTTGGTCAAAATATTACTATAGCACTGGACTATCAATTAGTGATTAGGCGCATGGAGCAAACAGATATAAATACATCCCTGGCGATGGAATGTGTACATAAACTCAATGAGTGCTCATCTCGAAATGAGGTGACGCTGCTCTGGGTGAGAGGACACGTAGGGACCGAGAGCAATTAAAATTCGGACTCTCTAGCAAAGCAAGGGTCAACCTTGGAGTTATCTCATACGAGGAATCAAAGCCAGAGAAGAACTGTGTAGAAAACCGGAGAGTCTCTCAGGCCAGATGGATCGTGGAAGAGAGGCGAAAACGGACCCACAACTGTATCTGATTCGGGATCTCTCGAAATAATATATATAACTAGGGTTGGGTTGGGGTCTGTAGTTGCACTAAGGCTTATAGGATCTACTGATAGGATCCAGTTGGGTCTGTTTTTAGATTACACCACGTCGCCCAGTTTCACTTCCCTTAAGAGCGCAATCATAAGGCTTGGGCTTTTGGATCCTAAAGACGATTAAAGAGACGGATACATTTTTGGGGAAAAGTACATATGTACATATATTGACATCGATCCAGAAGATACTAACAGTGATGAGGCTTAATCAGATTAATCTGAACCGCTCACTCGAAGTTTGGTGCAAATAGTCTTGTAGTCTTCCTTACTGAGAAATATATCGACTTAGACAGCATTATGTTGGCCTGAGATTTCTAATGGTCCCTGCAACATTTTGGAAACACTAGCAGCGGATCTGGTAACGAATTTGACTTGCACTATTCACAAACTGAAATTCAGGAAAATGTGTAGTCACTTTTGCAAGCTGATGATGCATTGACAGGATACTGGTATGCTCATATCGTGTCCATTGTTTGAAGTCCCGCAGCCTTTAGTATAAGTTGGTAGTCATCCGTTTGCCGACGATGTCGATTGGAAACGATGTTCAGCATGGTTTGAGTTAACAAGCAACATCATCTGCGTAGGCTACTACTCTGTAACTGCTGCATTAACCGAAGGCATTAACCACTCTGCTTCCTAGAATGTGCTCTACAATACGGCAGATGGTTTCGCAAATGCTTTACCAACATAATGCGCTATCTGAACGAAGTGTTACTGTCCAAGCAGCCCTTGATATGGATATCTGGGATTCTCTTTGGAGTTTTAACTATGGAGAAGGTCAGGCTAATCAGTCTGAGATTCTTGAGGAGTGTGTGTAATATTTTACCTACCTTAAGCCTTAAAATTACGTTCACCTCAGACCAAGTACTAGAAGTTGTTCAGAATATACATATGTACATGGGACTAGTTTCATCTTGTAGATTTAAAAGTTTGAATATATTGAGGCTAATCATCGCCCATTTTCACTCCACTGTGCTGAATAGGTCAAGAGAAATTCTTAGCTTTATTCCATGAGCGTAAATCAGCAGATTCAATTATCCATGCCCGGATTCTGCCTAGAAAAATTTACATGGTTGATACTTTTAAGAGAACTCTTTTAAGATGTCCTTGTAGATTTCCCACACCATCCGGTAGCCTACTTGATTGAGCTCTGCTGAACTTGTTCATGCACTTGTAACAAGAAATTGAGTTCACCCTACTGTCATGGAGCACGTTTTCCCACCTTTTTTTCTAAAAGTGTGATAGGTCTGATAAAGGCTGATTCAAGCGCAGAGATAAGAACACTGTTTAGCTTGTCCAGTTCAAACTGATCCCCCGAGAGAATTTTATTGTGCTTATCCCAGTCAGTTCCGCGGCGATTGCAAAAACCGACTGTGGAGCATTAAATCGGTTTTCTAAATTGAACTCCATGTATCAATGGTCCGAATAGCTTTGCCTCCTAGACCCAGCCCAATTCGAGATCGGGTAGTATAGATTCTGAGACACAAAGGTGACGTCTTGCAATTCTCATCACAAACGTAGAACTGTTTCCTTTCTTGTAGACTGCTAAGTTAAGTTAGTCCTTATAAAATACTTAAAAATATACTCACCTCGAAGGTTAGTATTGATGTTGCTCCAAAATTCATGATAAGCATTGGTGTCACACTACACTAGGTAGAAATGTGTACAATTTATTTCGGTTCGCTGGATGGATAAAGACGTTCACTCGGAGACCTTATGGTACATTGTAAATCCTCTTTTTGTGTAGAAGTGGGGGTGAATTAGGAGTCATAGTAAACACACTTTACCAATACCAATGGCCTGTCGATACGCCACTCAGATAGAATCTGTTTCCACTTCGACAAAGGTATATGAAAGGACTCGGATAAGGGTACTCGAATGTCCTTTCTATGCACGAATATCTTAATTTCTCCGATCAAATTCGATTAATATTTGTCTAGAGTCAAAGGAAATTGAAGGACAATAATTTTTTTTTTTTTTTTTTTTTTTTTTTTTTTTTTTTTTTTTTTTTCTTCGTGGGTAGGTGAAAAATCTTCAAAAGACAATATGAGCCCGGTGCTCATAGTAGTGTGAGATTCTTACTCACTAATCAACACCTCCCTTCTATTGATTGACTACAACTAAGTTCCCTTATCAAGTAGTTTGCGTTTCAGAAATATTCGCGTTGGGCAGGCAGCTTTTCAATAAAAGCACCCGCTGTTTCCGTCATTACATACGGCTATCCCTATTGCGCTAAATCGAACGGTTTCGTTCTTTGTAGTCGGCGCACAAGGTTTGTCTCGTCCAAAATTTGGAGTATGGCGTCATTACAATGTCCATGAAGACGAATACGGAGTTTGCGAGCAAAGTTCGTTATTTCGTCATCGACGGTAGCTACTCCTAAGTCTCGGTGGATATCATTGTTCCTGATATACCACGGAGCATTTAAGATTATTCTTAGCACTTTGTTTTGAAAAGATTGTAAAATATCTCTATTGCTTCGTTTAGTACAACCCCAAAGTTGTACACCATACGTCCATACAGGTTTAAGCACTTGCTTGTATAAAAGCAGTTTGTTATATATGCTTAACTTGGAATGTCTTCCAAGTAGCCAATACATTTCTCTAAATCTATTTTCCAGCTCGTCGCGTTTCTTCTTAACGTGCGACTTCCATTTGAGTTTCGCGTCTAGTGTCATTCCTAGATACTTAGCCTCGTTTGCATACGGTATTTGTACCGAGTTAATGAAAATGGGTAGGTTATTAATTTTTTTGTTAGTAAAATTAACATGGATTGATTTGGTTTCGTTGAGAGCAATGCGCCAAATCTTTGTCCACTCGCAAATTTTGTCCAAAGCTCGTTGAAGCTTTTCAGTTGCTGACTCGATTGATTTATCTGTTGCAAGTATAGCCGTATCGTCCGCGAACGTGGCTACAACAGTACCTTCTTCTTGGGGTATATCTCGAGTGTAGAGTAAGAACAATACCGGACCAAGAACACTTCCTTGCGGTACTCCGGCAGCGATGTCCTTAAATTCAGAGTATTCACCTCCGTGTTTTACACGGAAAAGTCTATTAGCAAGGTAGGATTCTAAAATCTTGTATAATTGTTTCGGAAGAACCTGCCTCAGCTTAAGCTTCAACCCTTCATGCCAAACCTTGTCGAAGGCTTGAGATACGTCAAGAAAGGCGCTAGAATATATCTTTCTCTCCTCAAGGGTTTTCTCTATTTCATTAGTTAATCTGTAGACCTGGTCAATTGTCGAATGCTTAGTTCTGAAGCCAAATTGATGGTCAGGAATCAGTCGTCTTTCCTCAATGACCGATTGCAAGCGTTTTAACAAAAGCTTTTAACCTTAGATATTATCGGAAGCAGTGATATCGGTCTGTACGATTTTTTGTCATTTGGAGACTTTCCCGGTTTTGGAACCATTATAACCTCAGAGACTTTCCATTGCCTTGGAACGTATAATAATCTTAGAGCGGCATTTATAATATGCAGGAGCTTGATCAGGGCTTTCTTTGGCAATTCCTTGAGGATCTGTCCGGTTATTAAGTCATATCCAGGGGCCTTGTTATTTTTAAGATTTTGTATTACCTGGCAAAGTTCGACCAGCGACACACTCTTTATTTTAAAGTTGTCAGGTGTCGTGATAGTACCACCAAGGTCTTCTATAAGCGCCTCTCCGTCAAATGGCTTAAACGTTTCTTCTAGGTGCTTCGCGAATAAATCCGCCTTTTCCTTGTCTCCTTTTGCCCATTCGCCATTGCTTTTTCTTATTGGTAGCGATTGCATTTGGGGTTTTTTAATACCTTTCACGGCTTTCCACAGCGAATAGTTTGAATTTTTTTCGGCAGTCAAACCTTCAAGAAATGTAGAAATCTCTCGATTTTTGAAATCTCTTATTGCTTTCTTGAGTTCATTACATAAATGATTTAAGATAGTTTTATGCTGGGGAGCTCGGGATTGTTGCCATCTTTTGCGTGCTCTCCTCTTTGTTATTATCAATTCTTTTATTTCCGGTGGATATTTACCTTCACTGTGTACGACTTCTTTCCTCCTAAAGGGAGTATTGTTCCACGCTGCGTTCTGTATGACTTCAATAAATCTGCCGACTTCGTCTTCTAATTCATACGGTGTTTTAAGTGACACGTTCAGATCAATGTTTTCTTTACAATATTTCGTAAAGCCGTCCCAGTCAGTTTTGTTGTTAATTAATCTTGGCGCCCGTTCTTTTTTTATTATTTTATAAATGCAATCGTTTTCTTTATTGAATCACTATTTCCTTTGATGGTACAGCATCTATGACCGGTAAACCTTTCGATAGTACTCACCAAGCCAACTTCAAAAAGAATTGAGAACTCTTACTCAACTCTACAAACATCTTTAAAATATCGATTGCTTGCGGACTTCCTTTATCAGCTTACATTGGCTCGTAAGGTCCTAACAAAAGGACACAACGTCGTCAGTCCTTTGATTAAAGGTCCGCGGTACAAAGGAAATGAAAAAAAAAAACGATAATAAGGACCACGAACGAATGCACAAGCAGCACAAACACAAATCAATCGATATTCCAGAATCATACATCAACACAGAGTAAGGAAAGAAAAAAAGGACTTTTGGCCATTAGATGATAACAAACAGGTCACATCCATCGACCAACTCCAATCCTTTTAGAGCAATCAACAAAAGCGCAAATATCACCATCAAACCTATACAGACGTAGATACTTACCTAATACCTACTCGACCATTGGGTCGTGTCTTTGGTTCCTTGCCTTTTCGGTTTTATTAAGTTTTTTTTTCGGGAGGTTTTCTGCTTCGTTAGCTACTTTTACTACTTTTTCGTAACTCCTTAGTGACCGTCTCAATTCTTTTTGACTCCTTAACGTTACTTTTCGTAATCCTTGTCTGGGTATACCGTGTACAAATAAGTTTATTTTCATCCGATTTGATTCAACCGGACAAAGGAAGCACAACAATAAGGAAATACAACAAAAAAGGAGAATAACGGTATATGTATGTATCCAGCGCCTTATAACATAGTAGTTACGAGATGAGAACGAGAAGACGAAATATACTCTCCTGTAAAAGCCGGAGATCCGTTATTACTTTTACTCCATTATCGTCATCAATTCGGAAGGATAAACTTTGCAACTCAGTCCAGAATGACTCCTTGTACCATCTACTGGTACTGATTCAAAATAACCGTTTTGACTTATTCGTAATTTCAGTGCTGCTTCATTTTTCTTTTCATTTTGGACGGCAACTGTCGGTGGATGCTTGTTGTCCTTACGGTGCAACGTACCCGCGCGTAGATAAATATAGGAAATGGATGGAAATAGGACTTTTGAATGGAAGGAGTTTATTTATTTTTTAATCAACTCGTTGGATAAGTGCAGTTTTTTTTTTATTATTTTGTTTTTAACTCTTAGTCTTGATTTTGATTTATTAACTTTCGCTTTGGACGTAGCCAGTCGGTCGGTGGAAGGGTGATTGAAGGTAAATTTAAAAAGTTGCGGATTTTAGAATTTCGTTTTTACTAGAGGGTGGAAAAGGGTTAGGGCTTCTGTTGATTTAGTTATCAACTCGTTTTTATTTATTTTTCGCTAAAGGGATATCGGTATCTAGAATTCAGTTAGGTATTTATGAGATTCAAGTGGTTCTTTGAGGATTTTGATGATGGGGGAAGGATATAGGTTATGGATAATATTTCCTGGTTATTATTCACTTCGCTTGAAGTATTACATGCATATGCAGTTAGATCCTGGCATTTATCGTTCTTGAAATTACCAGACCTTCGATTATTGGTACATAGATAAGGGCACACAAATGTTTTTTGTTGGCTTCTTTATCGCTTTGTGGCTGAAAAGCACTGAAGGTTTTGCATTTTTAAAGCACCTAGTCCCTACTGAGGAGTGCTAATGGATGGACGTTTCTGTGTTCCACAGGTTTCCTTCCTTCCTGTATGCAGGTTTGTTACATTCTCACTCGTTTCTTTTAGAAAAAAAGGCATACGATCCTTGATTGTAGGGTGGACTACCCTATACAGCAGCCCCTCGATAACTATTCAGAGACTTTACTCTTACCAGACTCATAAGCCGCTTAGGGTAGGGTCAGTGGTGCATTTGCCAATGTAAAGATCGGATTGAAAAAAGTCTCTGGATGTAAACGAGGTAGTCAAGGACCTTATCTACCTAGGCCCAAAAGGAACAACCAATAACGATACCAGGTCTTGCCAACTGATATAAGCCCTCTTACGAACTGCTAAGAAACCCTGAAACCCGGTCCTGCTCTACGACTTTATTAAAGACGGATGAGAGAAAATTTCTTCCAGACCTTTTTAGTCTCGTAGTGATGGGGGAGTTTGGAACAGTGGATGCAAAGTAGAACTTTACGAGCTGTACCGTGACATTAACCTTGTTAAGCAGATTCGATTAAGATAGCTGGGACATGTATGTGGAATATCGAAAGTGGCCGGCTAGCAGAGTCTTCAAATTCATTGCAGGGGGACAACGGAGTAATGGAAGACTTTGCCTTCAGATGCACCCACGGTGCGGATTTTTATCAACTTAACGTGTAAAACGGGATGCAGCTGGGTAAAGATTAAGTTGGCTTTACTAGAGGCTATACCGATACGGAAAGTCAATGTTAGCCAGGAATTCAAGTGCGTAGATAACTGAGAGGTGTCATTGGAATCAGATGCGAGTTATTTACTTTTGATTGGGTCACGTATTAAGCCTTCAGTCATAGTTTATCGGCTACCTTGTAATGAGTTATCTTAGCTCGTCACGACAACGCTTACAAGACTTAATTAACGCGGATGACAAGAATTTGGTACCCGCGTGACTTCATATTTATATATCAACATCTATGCATTCTTGGGGTTACTGTTAAGAATAATTTTTGGTGATTGCCAGAAACATCAGCTTCAATCATACTGGCATGATTAAAAAGCTTTATCCACCGGGCAATATTGGGTTCAATCGCGCAGATTTCTGAGCTCTAAGGCGATATTTTCAGTTTTTGGAGCATTCGTAAAATTTAGTCATATAACCGGTTGGGGAGGTCGTCGAGGCTTAGCGGTTAGTGCATCCTAATACTGTGCGACGTTCGAGTCTCAGAAAACACGTTTAAAAAGCTTTCGTGAGTTATAACTATCACGAGAAGCCTGTCAATTAAGCTCTTTGAAAAGCCGGACCGTGTTTTAGTTTGCGTTGTTGTAGAACTGCTTCCCATTGACATACAAAAAATATACGAATAACCAAGACAAGGCATTGACGTAGTTCTCGGCGATTCAAATATGTCGGTAAGGGTACGTAGCATGGAAAAATGGCCACAGCGATAAAACTTGTCAATGGGTGTATCATTTTATCC
The DNA here is from genome assembly GCA_946965025.1 of Blera fallax. Taxonomy (NCBI): domain Eukaryota; kingdom Metazoa; phylum Arthropoda; class Insecta; order Diptera; family Syrphidae; genus Blera; species Blera fallax. Next base: position 57,754,050 of record OX337244.1, read on the forward strand.
AGTCTATTGAGGCATGGACAGGACGTAAACATGGGGAATTGGATTCCTACGTAACATAACTGCTGGGTATACACAGAGACTGTCAGTCGAATCTACATATGTATATACATTCAAGTATGGCAGGTTTGGGGTTCTGCAACACAGTTCAGCTCTCTCTTATCCCTGGAAAACGATGCCCATTTTCACATGCGCTTGTTATTTGGCACCGCGCCGTTTCAAAAAATGTAGTAGGGATTCCATTGATATCCGACGCTTTGCTCTTGGTAAGGGCTACATAAATCGTGACTGCAATCTCTGTGTTGTAGAAAGAATCGGTGCGTATGTGAGAATCCTTTGCGAAGGGTCATTCACAATATAAAACTGTCCGAAATGTTTGTTCCATTTTCTGAGGTGGTTTTATCCAATGTTAGTAACGAAACGTCGTTTTTTTGACGGACTGTTGCTTTGAGCTGCAATAGCATAAACGGTTCTACTCTCGCCTGTGCAGCTAAAGCGCTCATGTGGTACTTCTTTTCACACAAGAGCTTCAAGCTTAAGCCACTGTACTGCAGAAGTTGCTGCAATTTGAGCTTTTATTAAAATACGTTTTGGATCTATCTCCTTGTATCTGCCGAAAGTCACGTGTTGTGGTTTCTCCACTTCTAACCAATAAACCTCTGTGCTCCGGTCGCGAAAACATTTTCCACAGATCTCCAGCTGCCGTAACACGTTACTATAGTCCCTAAATTGTTGGGACACTACATCGTCCTGAAGTCTGTCGGTATTGTATCAGCTTACTATGTATAGCATGTTGCTACGAATGCAACTAAAAGATGCAGTTCGAAGGCGTAGTTGAGCTACCGTCAGAAAGGCAACTCCTAAGTCGCCGGCTTATCGCAATGTTGCCTATCTAGCTAGATGTTTCCTGTAAATCAGATGAGAAACAGCTGATCTAGTGGCACGTCCTGGGTTCAAACCATGTTGCCCGATGACTAGGCGATTGGCATTTCAGAAATCCACAAATCGTTCGATATTGTCGTTTCTGCCTTTTTTAAGGCGGTGAGCGTCCATCACATGTTTGGGTCCAGTATTGTGGCTTCCTATCTTGCCGTTAAAATCCTTAGTCACTATCGCTATTTGATCATCTGGAGTTAAGTTGTAATTGGAACCTACTTGGTTGTAAAGTTATCTTATATTTCCCAGTTGAGGATTCCGTCGGTGCGGAGCACCTATAATTTCTTCTGCACTCTGAAATCTTGGCGCCAGTATCCTGTCAATATTAGGCTACACCGAAATCCCTTGGCACTTCCATCTGGTTTGCCAAAGTGTAGGTAGAGTTGGATACCGCCATTTTATTTCACTCTGCCCCAAGATCTCTATCTTGTACCACATGAATTTTTGATCTAGTTTGAGGAATATTTCATTTTGAGGACTTTCTCTCGTGGACGGGAGAACCCTCTTCATGTTTCAGAGTTCGGAGTTTCTCGTTCACGGTGGTGGATAATACAGACCAACCGGCACTTATCCTGTTTTACAGCGCGGGATGCTCGCAATTCGTTTCATTAACTTCGCAATTTTCGAAAAAATCCTAGATGCCACGGCGGGCATGAAGCATTGCGTACTAGTACAGCTGCAAGGTGTCTGACTGCAGAAATTCTTTCTCTTTTTCAACATTCGTCAGCAGATGATACTTCTAAGAATTCTCATACTAGTCATTGCCACCGTTCTTCTTTCTTCATTTGATCATTATGAAATGCCCTGACAAAATAGTTTAAGCTTTTTGTGCTTAGAATCTCTAATCGACTCAAGAAATAAAATTTCAATCCATCATTTAAAGCTTATATGTGTTTTTAACGACTTGTCCTGCTTTATCCTTCTTTATAATTATTTTTTATGCTCTAATCATCATAAAAAGAAATAAAATTATTATTCTCCCCACACAAGCTGACAAGTTATCTGTCGTCAGTTAAAACTGAGAACGCTAATATCCATCACCGTTCTCTTAATAGCTCCTTTCATTCAGTTGATAGCTAAATGAATCCTTCAGCATGCCGTAAAAAAAAACTTTTTATAGCGAACTATCTTCTCATATTTCTTCCTATATCCAGTTTATCGTTGTGGGACAGAAGGTGCCCATTACAGTTACACACCATTTCTTTAACTCCCTCCCAACTGTCCGGAGTGAGTAAGAGAAAAGCATAAGCTGACCCTTTTGTTCCACAATATGGACAACGTGCCGCCATTTTATCAATTTGTCGCTCCATTAATACTTGATTAGCTCATAAAACAGTGCGAACCTATTCTAAACCAAAAAAAAAAGAATGTAAAAACTTTCCATCTTATGCGTCACTAAGAGCTTTCTCCTCCATCCACAGTAGGACATCCCTAAAATTCAAAACACAGCGTGTATCCTTTCCTTTCACTGAAATTACCATTTAATACTCATGTGCATATCCATACGCTCCAGGATACTGAGGATGCTGTAGAACTTTAAAGAAATGATGGTCAATTTTTATATCCAAACAGCTAGCTTTAAAATCCTTTTGGCTCCGGTACACACGAAACCACTTTCTGTTCGAAAAATCACATAAATACACTTTTCAGATGCGGAGTGGCGGGTCGGGCGGCAAAGGACGAGAACGCAAAGAAATAAAAAAATAAAAGAGGATAAATGGAGGACCGAAAAATGGATCGTGTGTGATTTCCGGACTATAACATCGTCCGAACATGAAAAACTGTAATAAATTGTTGTTTCCTGGAAATGGTTTAAAACTGAACTCCGCTCCCATGCTCCAGAGTACACATTCTGTACACATGCACCATCCGCACAGACATCCGCACATACACGCACATAAAACATGAGCTAATTTTAAATTTATGCTTCTGGAGGAGCGTAGAATTCCGCCTCGAAGATGACTTTTGAGGATAATGTACATGCACACCGCCGGCCGCCCCACAGAAGTGTCCTTATTCGTGATCATAAATAAATGAATTAATAAGAAAGGATTCTTCACGGGTAATGGGAATGCCTGGCGCTGGTGAATGTCTGACACGATGATATGTCATATTGGACTGAAAATAAGGTCCAAACCGGAAACTGGAGTGAGCATTTGCTCCATTTATGGATTCATTAATTTTGTGAACTCATGTCCTGACGTGCATTGCTTTAAATCTTGACGGAGTAGTCGGTCCTACTTTTATGCATGTAGCAGAATTTAATTTTGGTGGAAGGAAATTATCTTAAAACTTTTTGTTTTCATTGGATGGCTGGTGGTTGGTTAGAGAGGGTGCGGCTTAAAAGTTTTCATCACGCAGGCCACCGTTTGGACTGGTTATGCTCTCCTCGGAAAAGACTGTCTTTTTTTGCGTTGAAATGAAGGGATACTTCGAATAAGAAACTAGACCCGTACCCAGTAACAGTGGGGTTCTTCCAACTAATAAACGGTAAATAGCGAGCAATGGAACACTTTGCATCTGGGGTAGAAAACACTCCTGTGCGCCTCTTCGTGGCACCATCTGATAATTTCTTAGCAAATTGCAAAATGAGGAGGACGAATAGGGAGCATTCTGCGCAACAGGATGAATCCCACTTAGTCTGGGGCCTAGCGAGCCTCGGATATAGATCGACACTTTTTGGACAAACTTCTGGAACGTGAAGACCGTCTTCATCTCATGGGAAGAAGTTCCTCAAAACTCCAGGTTAATCCACCTTGAGCAAGAATTCATGCGGTACAAGATGGGCACCTGGGGGCTGAGTGAAATAAGACGGTGAGACGATGATTAACACACGTCCTCAACTGGAAATATTGTCTTACTCTACTCTGGCAAATCAGATGGAATGGAATCCGGTGTAGGATTTAAGAGTCTCTCAGCTAATACTGACCGAATACTGACGGCAAGACTTTAGAGTGGAGTAGGAAATGCTTGCATTATTTAGTGTTACTTACCGACAGCACCCTTGACTGAGGAAGTGATGGATAACTTTTATAGCCCACTAGGTGCTACCTACAACTTAACGCCTCATAATGGCATAGCGATAGTGATTAAGGATTTGAACGGCAAGACGGAAGCGACAATACTGCGTTCAAACATGTGATGGAGGCTCACGGCCTTGGAGACAAAAACAACAATATCGAACGATTTGTGAATATCTCCTATGCCAATCGTCTATTCATGTTAGGTACCCCAGACCTGTCACAAGATCAGCTGAATGTCATCTGACTCGCAGCAAACATCTAGCCAGATAGGCCACATTGCGATAAGCCGAAGGTTTAGGAGTTATCTTTCTGACGTCCGAGAGAGGCGTGGAGCCAATATCAGAATGGGACCACCATCTAACGCTTTCAAACTAACTTACTAACTTGCTATAATAAGGTGCTGTAATAAAGACAGACCTTGGGATCCTGTAGTACGCCAAAAATGCAGAGACTGTCTTAACGTTGGAGCGAATACCGACACAAACGTGAACATATTTCAATCAAAGCTCGAATCTCGGCAGCCTCCGTAACAGAGAGGTCTGACCTTGAAGATCAGAACGTTTGAAAAGGAAAGAGGTACGTAGTAGTGGAAGATGTGATTAGCGGAACCATATGAACGCTATGTTCAGTTTATGCTGTAGCGAAGATTATCCAAGAAACGATCAGAGGACACCTGTATTCAATTCTTGATGTCGTACAAGCAGTCGTCGGCTCAGGATCCTCCTGCGTAGAGCACATGAATACCTTGCAGAGCATTGTAATGCAATACATCAAGTATAGGTCACTCTTGTTACCTCCTTTTTTTAAGACATCGAGAAGACTTTTAAAGGTGTGAAGTCGGAGTTTATTTGGTTAGCTTTACGTAGAAGATGCGTTCCAAAAAAATTCAGCGCTAACAAAAAGGTCCCCCATAAGGTAGATCTCGTCGTAGGAGGATGACTTGCGTGGCTAATACAAGGAAGCCTAGATCACAGAATTTGTTTTTGCAGTAACCCAAAAGTTCAAAGGTTGAAGTGAAGTAGTATGTCGTTTCTTATTGCCGTTCAACGCAATTCCCCCATAAGGTAGATCTCGTCTTAGGAGGATGACTTGCGTGGCTAATACAACGAAGTCTAGATCACAGAATTTGTTTTTGCAGTAACCCAAAAGTTCAAAGGTTGAAGTGAAGTAGTATGTCGTTTCTAATTGCCGTTCAACGCAACAGAAAAAAAATTCTGTGTTTCTTCATATCCGGATTGGTGCAGGGTTAACGCCCCCAAAATAATTACCTCGGATGTGAATTGGTTTCCTGTTGACGACCCTGCAAAATGTAAAAAGCAAAACTACCTTCGAGTTTGCACATGGAATGTAAGTTTTCTCTATAAAACACATGCAGAGGCTCCAGATTGCCACAAAGTATGCGATGCGCCTATTCGGGTGCGGACTCGTCATTTGAAGCAGTCTTGGGCAGTGAGTCTTGAGTGTCCTGCATGTGAACGAGCAAAATGAATAAATTCGCCAACATTAGCCTTACATACGATCACGCCCCCAACAAGGATATTGATGACGCAACTAAAGACAACTTCTATGATCTCCAAAATATGTGTGCAATACCACAGCTGAACTGTGAAAAGAAGCTTCGGTAGTGTGGTCGGAAGGAGCGGATACACTCTTGCTAATCGCTGCTTTTGTACACTAAGCAGGCAAACAGTATACAAAAGCCTGATCATCAACTACGGATGAGACTACCGATAGGAGCTTTGAGAGAAAAATACTTCGTGTGATCTTCGGTCCTGTCTGCATACACGGTGAGTGGACGAGCTATTGGTAAAAGCCTGCACAGCGACCACGACCAAGGCAGAAGAATTCGGGTACCATGACGAAGCTGGGAATTGTAGAGCGGAGAAACATCATCGTTTCAGTTTAAACAGTATTCAGATCCATGCCAGATATTGTACGCATCAGAGGAGAGTTTCTATACCTATTTTGCTTAGGTGAGTTTGCAGTGCCCCGTTAGAAATCCTGGTAGGATGCGTAGGTTGTTCTTGATAAGACTGATATATGCTTCAAATCTATACATACTATTGATAGATTAATGTGCAGTGTCCCTTCTATGTCCAGGGATGCACAGATTACTATAGCTTTCGTTTTAAGAGCACTTCTCATAATATTCGTTGACGTCCTTATAATTGCCGTTTGGTTTTCTTAGAGTTGCCACTGTTTTCTGCAGCCGGGCAGCGGTGGGAGTGTTTGTGATTGTCTCACAGACCCTTTTAAAGCTCTCTTTTTTAGCTTTTCTGATTTCCTTATCGTAGTAAGTAAATTCCACTCTGTAGCTCTGCCAATCTCCACTGCGCTGCGTTAGGAGTTTGCCCGTTTTGAATCTCATGTTTGTCAGTTTGTTGCACCTCTTTACTATTTCTATTCCTTCTTACGGGACAGAATGTTTCATACGCCCAAGTAAGTAGGCAAGTAGGTTTTTGACGAATTTAAAATTGAATCTTACATCAATATTATAATTCTGCACTGAAATAGGAACTAGATACCTAGATTAGCAGCCATCATTTTCCCTTTTCAATGCTGTAGATGATTATGTCTGGAAGAGCTTATAAATTCGATGAATACAGACAAAGAACATAGAAACTGGAAATTATCGTTTGCACCGTGTACCGAACTGTTCACGAAGTTTCATTTTACTCTGACATTGGAGTATCTTTCTATAGCCACCGTTGTCCAGTTACACCTGAATAAAAATACTTTGTAGCACAGACTGCTATTACATCACGTACCTTCATTAAGTACATTCACAGGACAATTAATTACGAGCAAACGGAAGTCGCAATGCAGCATCCCTTTTGCAAACAGCAAACATAATTTCTGTTCTGTTTACTCAGTTTCCAAATAATATTCGTTAACTCCCATCCGGATGGGCAAACATCAATGACCATGTATTGGCAATTTCATCAGGATAATCAATGTCAGTATTTGCCAAACTAAGTGGGCTGAGCTACACTTTTCATTGGATGGGTCCATGCAATTCATTGAAAAACTACGGACACCGAACACTATCAACATCGTCCTCATCATCATCATCATTATCAACATACGATGCAGCAATTTAATCAAAAACTGATAGAAGTAGACCGACCCAATTGCATAGATGCAGTTGCAAAAGCCAGATAAAGGTACATACGAGCAAATGTGCAAGTGCAATTCGTATCAATGTTTGCCTTTCCACAATGAATTATGGCGATCCGATTGAATTCACCGCTGTCCCAGGATCAGGTGAATATTCCATACGCGAATATATATGTATGTATGTATGTATGCCTACTTGTGTTTGGACGATTTGCATTTGCATGTCTACGACCGACGCAGCAAGGATATATTTTGAACGTAACCAGGACTTGTTTACGTAACATAGACCTGTGACTGTGCGTATGCAGCTACTCCTCTGCTCTGTACACATATTAAAGTTACAATTTGATTGAGTTTACCGTTTGGCTATGTCCCTGGCCAAGCTCCAACTGTGCCTTTATGGCACAAGCAACATCACAGGGATATGTCGGTCCAATGATGCTATCTGCCGGTGCTTCTGGTTAGTAGTCCTTTCAAGTTGGTTAAATTTAAAATAGAAAATTCCATTTGCAACAGACTCAACCCGGTGATGTAATGTTCCTGGTCGATGGCTCCGATGGGAGAGATCCTGTAAATAAGAATTTTTCGGTCGACACGGAAATATCAAACGATGCAACGGCCCATAATTGGATTTTAGAAACTAGGATACATTTTCAATTAAACTTCGACATTGTTGCTGTATGAAAATAAACATAATGCAATGACGTAGCTTTATAATAAACGAAATTGTCATATTCTGTCCTGGTTAATTGAATTTTCGCTAAAATTGCTTTAAGTCGATTGTTGTGTAACTTTTACCGTGATATGTGGACATTGCGTAATCGAATTGGTCCTTTCTTGGATGCTTTTATGAGGAAACTTGCTTTGTACGCTAATTACGGTAGTCACTGCTAGTTTCTTGGAGAGGTGTTTGGTTGTGTGAACTCTATCGACAAACATTTAAAGAAACAAATGGAAGCACTTCGACAGGGTGAGAACGGCACACAATGTCCTCTTTACAGATAGATATCGTAACAGTGCGTAAGAAATTGCACATACGAGTATAATGCATGAAAAAATTGGAACTATTGTAACTCGATGGGAACTTCAATGCAATATTTGTAAGGCACAGCCTCCACGACACAACACTAGATAGCGGCTTCCGAATGATCGGTTTCCCACTGAGATAGAGACAAGTGTCAAAAATTTTGAGCCATTATCTCTAAGCAACCAGATTCAGAACTCGACTGTCCAATGAAAAGAACCTGCGAATGGCCCGAAAAGTAACGTCAACATTCAGTAGACCCAACTTTTATAAACTTTGATGCTGTCTTTTGTAGTGTTGTCCCAGCTCCCCACATAGCTAATGATCTTGCCTTCTCTTCGCTTATCCTTCTGACTACAAATGGATCTCGTTGTCTCAAAGCTCTTCTCTGGTGGATCCTTACCACCTCGCTCGCGAGGACGTCGATAGGGATCGTACCGGCTATGATACTAGCTGCTTCGTCGGATATCCATATGTAGTTTAAAAACTGCAAATTGCATTTGGAAGTATTCGAAAGTATTGATGCCTTTTTGCTCGAGCCGAGTATCAACACAGGAAAACGATCATTATACTCAAGCATAGCACAGGTGAGACTGATGGTGAGATTTAAAACAGCGCACATCAATCTCAACAAACAATCCTGCAGATTCGGGCTAACCGAAACAAAATCTCGGCCAACTATGAGGAGGAGGAGTAGGAAAAAGTAGAACACTTCCCCTGTCACCGCCCTACAACGGCGAGGTTAAGACAGAAGATATTGGGGTTGTCAGCAAGAAGGCGAACAAGACGCCTTCCCCATCATTACACGACATAGTACCCTATTATTCTCTCCATGATCCCGATACATACATCCACTCCTCTCAACACACAATTTCTTTATCAGAAAACTACTCCTAAAACCTTGATAGACGAGGGGAACTCTGCGGGCCCAATGGAAGCCAAAAAACCAAAACCAATTTCACTTCATTTTTTAAATTAAAGCCAAAAACTTTATACACTTTGTCGGTATCTGCCTTACTACTGCGCCGCTTGTGGGGTTGGCTAAGCGTTTGTTTTTTCGTCTGCCTCTTTTTCGAATTTCAACTGGAACTTGAGTAGCTATTGGTCCTCGGAGGGGATTTTCCGATGATCTTCTTTGTACGTGACAGTACCAGCTGAAGGCTTCCACGAATACGCGTACATCTAATTAGGTCGCGTTTCGATACCCCCACTGACATCCGTAGCATTTTCATCTCCGTCGCTGTCATTCTTTCTTTATAATGTTCATACATCGTCCAACAATGCGATGCGTATGTTAAAGCTGGACGCACGACTGTTGTGTGAAGCAAACCTTTAAGTTTAAGTGGCATTTTGCGTCACAAAAGACTACGGAATTTTCGCGCCATTTGAACCACCTCACCCTCATTCGGTGTGCAACATCGTCATCACAATTTCCCTGATAATTAACGAACGAGCCCAAGTATGTAAATTTGTCGCATTTCGGAACGATTACTCCGTCCAACAGAATATCCGAAGTCGGGTTTGCGGATTCGGATAAACGGCAATACAAATGTTCTGTCTTTGTTCTGCCAATTCTTAAACCATTGTCTTCTAACGCCTTAATCCAATTACATATTAAATATGTACTGAACGGCTGCCACGTCGCTACTTATGATAGCGCTATCGTCGACAAAAAGAAGAGAAGTCGTTCCCATTTCATCTACATATGTACATACATATGTATGTACCCCTTCACCAAAAAATCTTTCACGACATTGAAAAGCAATGGACTTTGGCAACTGCCTTGGTGCACTTCCACTTTAACCGCGAATTCAGCAGTTATTCCCGCTGTGCACTTCACTTTTGTTTTTATGTCATCGTACAAATCTCTTATCATTTTAACGTACATACTACGTCATTGGTATTTTTTTGAGATTGCAGCGTCGTATAAATTTTAAAGTTTTGCACCAAATACATACACATATGTATATAAAAAAAATATTATTGCAACATTTAGATATACATATGTATATACATGTTATATTACTGTCAACTTTCAACTTTTGTCGCACACTGTACTGATCTATTTTTTATTAGACATTCAATCTACATATATACATACATATGTATGTACATATGCTCCGATTTTTTATTTTTTAAATCGCGTAAAATGCAAAATTACTTCTAATTCTGACCCCACACGCGTACAGTTCCCCGCGGTCGAATAAACTTATCGTTGACCTATGAAATGTTTTTTTTTTTTCATTTCAGATTTATTATCCGTACCTACCAACAATATCTACGCGATACAAGATATTTACTCTCACGTGAGTAACTATTTTCGTTCATTCATGGTTTATCTCTTTCTTTCTCATTCGTGTATTCATTTGAAGTACGCGAAAGCAATGCCGATATACCGACACGCCGATAAAGTGAACGAACAACGATACATTCGTGCTATGCGCCAGATGTACATAGCTGACAGTTCTTCGCACATTTTCGTCGTGGTAGTGTGGAATAGATTTGAGTTCTGTGCGCGAGTTTCTCCGTTGTTGGTACAGTTTTTTTTTCTAATGCAAATGGAGGAAGGAATTCACGAAAATAATCGAATATTTAAATATTCAGTTTATAAACTCATTGAATTGGTTAAAGTTCGACCGATTATATGGGATAGTTCGCGTGTTGACTTTAGGAATCTCAATAACAAAGACAAAGCATGGAAAGAGGTATACGAGGCACTTGATAGCAAATATCGTTCATCGGATGAAAGAACACAAGCGGAAATCGGTAAATAAAGCTTTTTTCTTTTTCTTTTTATCGTAAATGGGTCAAATATTCTTTACTCATTTGAGTGACATTTACTGGTTTCATGTTTCATATTTATCTCATGGATACCTTGGTAAGGGGGTAGGTTGTAGATTACATCGCAACCGGTTGTGTTATTTTTTTTATCGCGTAGAGCAGACGACCTACGATAAGTGCTTCTGAAAAATGAATAAATTGTTTTGGCACAATGAACGTGTTCAGCAAGTTGATTGAATGCAGGGATGTCTTGAGGATAGTACTGCTTTTATGTTTTTATGGAAGACCAGCCTTAGTCACATTTAAAAAAAATTTGTTTCGGTGATGAATTTATGCTTAGTTAGAAAGATGCGTTGGCGAGATCTCTAAACGAAATAAGTGGCGTTTTATGTGGGACTCGTGGATCAGTGGTAAGTGCGTTAGATTACTAAATAGAGAAGTTCGAATCTCAGAAAAACTCCTTAACTTTTTTTATGGTCCCACCTCTCGCGAATGTCTGACAAATTTCTAAAAGTAATAACTGTATACCTTTCGGATATGGCTTTAAATTGTAAGTCCCTTCCATTTGTGCAAGACAATATAACAAGCAACATAACGAATGGTCGTAAAAAGCTAGGCCCTTTAACACATGCGGCCTGTTGGTCAGTTGGTTACACTATGACCATAGGATTTCGGAGCAAGTGAGTGCTTGCTTTACGGTGGCGACAACAGACGAGGAATGATTAATCTATTTATTATCTTACAGGAATTTATTGAAGTTGCTATTTACATGTAAAAGATGTTCTGCTGGTAATCCTTACATTTAAATTAATTTCTTTTTCAGGAATGAAGATAACTGCTAAATGGCGAAACATCCGAGACGCTTTCATAAGATCATTCAAAAAACGTGCAAAACAAGGCAATGTGAAAAAGTACATGCATCATGATCGACTTTCATTCATGATTAAGCTCCTTATCGCTGAGGATACTGCTCAGAATCCACAACGACGATATAGCAGTAATTCACTATTTACGTCAGAAAATATTACAGAAGAGAGTTCATCTTTTGAAGATGGTGAAGATCCACTCATAACAATTATCAAAGTAGAACCTGATGAAAATTACTCAGGAGATTGTAAAATTGATGATAAAAAACTTACATGTACTTATGAAAATACATTAAAATTGAAACGGAAAGGTGTAGATTTTGATGATGAAAATTACGAATTGGCAAGTTCAAAAGTTCAAAGGGTAGATATGGAAATAGAAAATCAACCCACTCAGACAGAAGATGATTTGAAAACACTAAGCTTACTTGAAGGTTCTATAAATGTATTCAGAGAAGAAAAAAATACATCGCTCTTACCGCCGGATGAAGATGAATCCTTCTTTGCTTCGATTTTGTCCTCCGTAAGGGATATGACCAGCGATGAGAAATTAGAATTTCGTATGGGTGTCCTGCAGTTAATTTGTGAGACAAGACAAAATAGACGCCTGTCAGCTGCAAAGCAATTAAACGCAGGACAGAAATAACTCTGAGGATTGACTGCAAAAAATATTCATTGTTTAACAACTTTAAATTTAAAAATAAACTTTTTTATTAATTGTAAAAATGTTACTTAAATTTCATTTCAATTTTTTAACCGCTGGCTAATATGTCTAAAACACCCCCATCTCTGTCCTATTGGCCCCACATAGGAGCAGATTTTGACATCACTTCTTCTCCTTTTTATTCAGGATTTTTTTGGATCTCGATATTTGATTCGATGTTTACTGCTCGAATTATCGTCCGTTTTCCTATGCGTCCCTCGTTGATAGCATGATATGATAGCATAACTCCTGCGGGTTGTACTAAGACATTTCTGGTAACCCATTTAATTTACATTCTAGCAGAACGCTCAGCGTTCTTGACTTTGCCTAGATAGAATAGGTGATCTGCTATGACGTATTTGTAGAGGTATACCCGCAATCTTGCATATCCCGCTAGGAATTGGATAAAGGTAGAGGTTTACTTCACTGGGATCCACTCTTCTATGTTTGCATGTCCCCAACCGTTTTCTGAGGTGTTCCAGCCTCGTTGCCATTCTATTCTGGCAGCCGCTCTAATGGTCCTTCTCTCTGGGTTCCCGGAATTGTATATTAATGCTGGCACTTGGACGTACGAATCAATCTCTTATACCGTTCTGTATGTGCAGCATTTTTCATAATACAAAATGTTCCATAGGCCTGGGCCTAATACTGATTCTTGTTGGACTGCTCTTGTAATTTTATGTCCTTTCGGCACTTCGTTCGTATCGTAAGAAAGGGTTCTACTCGTACTTTTAAAATAATTTGAAATTATTTGCAGCAGGGAGTTGCCACTCGCATATTGTCTGTAGATCGTTGAAGTAACAACGGCTTCCAACAGGGGTCCATAAAAAAGTACAATGGAGGCAAATCGAAGCAGCGTGGTGGCCAGGGCACTTCTTCAAAACGGCTGATAACATGTTTACCGAACTTAGTGCGCGAAAAATTTATTGGTTAAAGGCTGCTGTGAAATGCTCGGAGCAATGCAGCGAAGTCTCTGCAGTGCACCACGTTCACCGTAACGTTGTTGGCGGTTTGATTTTTAAAAAAGTTGGGACAGCTTCTCTCGGATGGTACCATTCCAAAATGCAAACCAAATAGTTAGTCTTTAAAGATGTATTGCCTTCTATTTGTCTATGTGTGGATTTTCCTACAGTTTTGCTTGTTGACAAGCCTTCGAGATTAGAATGACCTTCGTTCGATTATCCAACTCATTCAAAACCTACACAGAGAAGCGATAACGAAATCGGTGGCCATTTTGCTACAAATGTTGGGTGAGTTGGACCTTATAAGCAAAAACGAGAAAAAAAAACCCGAGGTCTTTACGTAATAAGAAGTGTGGCTGATATTCAATTGTTTAACTCTGCGACAAGTTAAGGTTTTTGGCTTTCGCTCCCACATCGGACAACATTAGTAATTCTTGCGTTTATGGGCACCGGAAAAACGTGTGGATAGCTCTTCTTATCCAAAAGTATCTCAGTATCACAAACTTTATGAATTCTCTTATACCAACGCCTGGCGTTGCTTTACTTACATACTTATTTAGGTGGCGCTTCTTTATTTCGACTAAAAATTACTTTAAAAAGTCGTACAATTTCTGCAATGCAACATTTTGAAAATAAGTTTCTCCACCTTTGTTCAAGCATAAGGCGATCTATTTCCTGCCGCGGAGACTTGTACTGCATATCTGTCAAAATTTTAAGTGCATTAGTGTTGCAAATGTAAAAACATTTCATACTACAAATATGAACCAACAAATGGTCCACTCCTCGCATCCCATCAGTGTGATGTTTGAAATCAGAACATGTCTTCGTTGGCTATCTGGAATGCAACATCTTGATATCTAGTCGAGTCGGCTTCTCTCGGATTTCGATCTCCAGGTGTTAAGAGCTCATCAATACCGAGTCGAAATGACTACTAATGTATCAGTCTAAGCCCTAGAACCCAGTTTCATCAGAATTCGGTAAAGGATTCGGTGTAAATCCATTCAAATATCCTGAGCCCATCCTAAACCTCAGACAAAACACACAACCGAAATTTCATCTGAACCGATCAAGTTTCTACTTACTGAGGTCCTCCTGGACAATTCTCTCTCTAATTCATTCCTAATGTTGTGGATTCCTCATTTACCATTCCGAATGCAGCTTTGATCTTCCTAATTTTGCTGTCCACATCAAGTCCGGTACTACTATCGACCGAGACAATATTCGTAGGTGGGCAATATTTATTTGGACGGCGGAGTTAGAATGGCTGAATTTTCCTGCCATATTACTCCTCAGTCCTATCCTGAAACTTTAAATGAAGCGCAGGAAGCTCATCACCAGTTTGCTGCGAACATTAAAAAAATAGCCCCTTAATGGAGCAGTCTTCTTTGGGATACAGCCGGTCAAGTGCATAGGAGGTGAAGAATAGTTTGTTCGCCCTATTTGATCTAACAACTCCTGCAGACGTTATGTGAAAAGATTTCTAAGAATCGCAGCCTTTCTGACGAGCTCATCAGCCATGGAATTTCTGGCGTCCAGAAAGGTGAATGTTGAACTACTCTCTCGAAAATGGACAAGCGACAGTTTAAAGCGGCCGGATTTTGAAGTTGAAGAGCTTGATTCCAGGGATTTAATTGCCCCCTTAGTGAAAAGGCTAAAATCTTTGACAGATATTGTATTACATTTCAGCCAGGACGAGGATTCCTTGATCGACATAATTTTTGTCTGAAAACGGTACAGTAACCTGGGAGGAGGAAAGAGATGCTCAGATTGAGTTTTTCAGCGAAGACAAGTGTAGAAGTGAACTGAACTACCGTCAAAGCTAACATCGTTATCCCATTTAGTCCTGGAGCCGTTTGTGTAGAAGTGGACTGAACCCTTTTCACTGAGCGAAGGGATGCTCAATCGGAAGTTACAGTGAAATCTTAGTTTTGGCCGGAAATCATTATTAGATCGAAGATCGAGGAAGGACCACTGCGAAGAGGGTTTCATACAAATGGCAACACTGGCAGCCATCTGTGCCGGATATATTTAAGGGCACAAGATGAAACATAATATCCAATGCTGTAGAATGAATAGTTCTTAGTGCACAACTGATGCACCGCAATGCAGATCTTTGCCAATTGAATGAGGTGCACGGCTGCATTAAGAGCTGGGTACTAAAAGATTATGTCAAACAATCGTATAGGCCTTAAAACGGACACGTACGGAGAACGTGTGATTCGACGTTACATACTATAGTTCCTGCTCATACGCTTTTTCCAGGAATAGGGATCTTTATTTGCTTTCCTTATGGATTTTGTAACTTAACCTTCCGACCACAAATGGGGTTACCCATAAGCCCACTACTTCTGCTATTCACTTAAAAAAAAAGCCTTGCCATCGGAAGGTTAACTTTTCAGTTAAATTTCCTATCAAAACCAAATATCTTGCAGTTTTTGTAAAGGAAAGCCTGCGACATTAGTCGTAGGGGGTGTATAAGTGCCACAATATAAGGAAAAGAGTGTTATTTGTAATGGAAATCCTTTTTATTTTAGTTCTTAACTTTATAACTTATGAACTAAATAACGTTTGTTGTAAAGAGGTTCTTCAATCAATTAAAGCAGACATTCTTCTTTTAAGTCTTGTCTCATGAATTAGTTGCAACACTGCCATGCGAAAATCTAATTTCTCGTCCTCAGTCATATCCTTCACATAGGATAAAATCGAAGCAAAGAATGATTCATCTTCATCGGGCGGTAAACGCGGAATAGCTTTCGATTCTGTGGATGTATCTAGGACATTATCGTCTTCTGTTTGAGTGGGTTCATCTTGTACCTCGAGTTTTATCTTTTTAGCTTCTGAACTATATTCTTCAGTTTCATCATTTAAATCCGGAGAATTCCATTTTGAATCGTCTTCATCGCTGTATATTGATTCTTCATCCTCAAAATTTACTTTAAATTCCGTTTCCGTTTCGTAAACTGTCATTTCCTCTTCAGGTTCTACTTTAATAACTGTTATCACTGGATCTTCGGTATAATATTTTTCAAAGGATGACTTCCTTTCTGGTAAATTTTTAACCGCAGATTCAGATTTGTTACTTAAACGTCGCTGTGAACTTTCCGCAGATTCTTCGATGTTGAAAAGTTTAAGCATAAACGAAAGTCGATCGTGATGCATGTATTTTCTAACCGTACTGTCTTGTGCCCGTTTTTTTAGTGATCTTATGAAAGCATCTCTAATATTTCTCCATTTTGTAGATATTTTCATTCCTGAAAAGAAAAGCATTCAATTAAAAATATTGCGTCATGTATCTGTGAACAGTAGGTATTTCACTTATTAAAGAAATAATTTAATTTCGTAGAAAAAGAGCGTACCGAGATGTCAAAAATTATAATCAGAGGTAAGTTTTATAGATATTGTATTTTTTCTGAGATGCTACATGCTTATCAATGCGGATAGTTCAGCGAGACCGCGCTCCAAAACCTTTCTAGAAGCATTGGGGCAAATGCGTTATGACGTTATGACATTCAAATCTCCGATGAAGTTAAGTTTTTGGGAGTCATCTTGATAGTAAACGAAAACCATTAAAGCGCTACCGGGCTTCTCTCAGAATAGGTGTCTTAAGCAAGACATGGGACTTATCGACGAAAAGTGCGTCACTGTTTCTTTACTAAACCCCAGAGAACGTGTCGTGTCGGCTGCATAGGGACTTTGCCTAGCACAAATGGCCCTGCTCCAGATGTCCTACTGAACCTGTCCCTCTCGAGATATACACTGTCATGGACTATACACTGAAAGCTTACTCTCATTTAAAGAGAGAAGGTTTTGGTACCAGCCCCTTAAGCCCCTTTCGAACTGTCTAGATATGAAGGTATCGTCGCCATATCGAACCAACAAACCCTTCTTGGACTTCGGATCAAGTGTCTTTCTCCTCTATCTTAGAACGTGTGTGATTGCAGGTTTTCTGCTTAATCACGTTTCTTCTAGTATTTTTAAATCGAGGAGGATACTCGGCGTTTAATTCACAAAATACGTTTCAGCATCTAACTGCATGCATCTAGCCTTTTCCATGATAGTTCGATTCATTCTTTCAATTTTTTCGCATGGCATGGTACAGCCTTCTGCTGGGAAACATCATAACTATTTACATATGTACATAGCTTAGCAAGCTCAGGTTTCAATTGCTACCGTTGTCCATCCGTTAGGTTTTAACGCATGGAGTGTAAAAGAAGTGATCCAGCACGAAGAAGTTTAGGATCACACAATCGGCTTGGAAGACCACGATAACAGATAAGGAATTCTGATTGTAAGTCTGAATATAGATTATAAGCCACCTGCATCATAGGACAATACTAACTATGTTTCCAAGACGCTTAGGTGGCGGAGATCAACAATTCTTGATGTTTTCTGAAACCGAACACATGAGTTGCGGCTTCCTCGATGGCTTGCTGGAGGCGTTGCCACTGGTCTTCAGCACTTGGTGTTTGTGGCATTGGACTTATAGAAAGATTACAGGGTACGCGATCGGTTAAGATTATGGCGATCCGTTGCTTCTTGGTTCTGTTGCCTGATTGATATCCCCATTTCTACATTCCAAACAACTGGACGTACAGTACATCAAAGTGAAACTCGTACACAACTGTGTATTTTTGGAATTTTCACTTAAAAAGCGGAAGTAACATAAATTTTGTTTAACAAAATATGAAAAAATATAAGATTTATTATTTATTTTAATGTATCATAAAAAATTTTAAAATTCAATAAAAAATAGTCCCAAAAGTACAAAAGCACCTCAAAATTAAACTCGTACAGTATATTTGTGCCCTACTGTTTCTCGCAATTCATAACAGGACTTTTTTAAGTTTGTTGCTGTTTGACTTCGTAGTAACAATTAACCGATGCAATAAAGTAAAGTTTAGCTGAAAATGGGACGTCAACGTGGGCAAACATCTTTTGACATGAGAAAATTAATAATTTTCCACCATAAAAACGGAAAAACTTTGCGAGAAATTGCACAGATCGTAGATCGAAGTCACTCAACCATACCATACGTGATAAAACGTTAGAGAGAAGAAAATATCATCGAAAACAAGCCCAAAAGAAACTGCCGAAAGATTTTTAATGACACCGATGAGCGATGAATTTTGCGTAAGGTTAAAGAGAATCCAATGATTAGCGCTCCTAAACTTGCGCAAGAAGCAGAAAATTATCTTGGGAAAAAGACTTGTCCAGAAACTGTTGGCATTATTTTAAGAAAAAAACAATTATCATGGTCGAACAGCCAGAAAGAAACCCTTTATCAACAAGCAAAATAAGGGCAAAAGGAAGAAGTTCGCCAATGCTTACATTCATAAAGACTGCTGACGAAAGCAAATATAATCTTTTTGGATCAGACGGCAGAGCTACTGTTTGGAGAAAAGCCAACGAAGACTTGAAGGAGAAGAATTTGCGAGAAACCGTCAAGCATGGTGAAGGATTGGTCATGGTTTGGGGCTGTATGTAGGCTGCTGGAACTGGCAATCTGTATTTCATCGAGGGGATCATGAACCAGGATGTGTATTTAAACATTTTAAAAACGAATTTAAAAGCTAGTGCAGAAAAACTTGGTATTGAAGATTGTTTCCAGTATTATCAAGACAACGATCCCATGCATAAGGCCTGGAATGTGCGTTCATGGTTGTACAACTGTCCTCGCGTAATTGAAACTCCTCCACAATCGCCTCACCTTAATGTGATCGAAAATCTTTGGAGTTATTTGGAGGAGAAAATACGACATTACAACATTGAACCGCTATGACCTCAAAAATGCCCTTAAACAGCAATGGAATAAAATACCACCATCGTACTGTGAAAAAATGGTAAGATCAATGCCAAATAGGTTAAAATCTGTAAAAGAAGCAAGGGGCTACCAATAAGGTATTATTATTTTTTTTGTTTATTTATTTAGTCCATATTTTTCCTTAAATAACTGTCTTATCATATTATGTACGAGTTTAACTTTCTTACCAATGTAAAGAAAGCGAATTATTTTTCTTGGTTTATGTTTTATTGAAATAATTTTGTTTTTCAAATACTTTGAAATAAATACTAAATTTTATACTTTTTCATGTTTCGTTGAAAAAAATTATTTTAATTTCGCTTTTTAAGTGAAAATTGAAAAAATACTCATGAGTACGAGTTTTGATGTACTGTATATACATACAGTGCCCGACAAAAGTCTACATACGACCCCCATTTTTGCAAAAGGACAAGTCCAAAACCCGAATGAAGAAATCTAATGATGCAGTTTTGTTTCAAATCTCTTTTTATTAACGTAATACAAACAAAAGTTCTTACCTCAGTATAAATCTAAAATAATATTCACGAAAAACAAAAAAAAAGCATTGACAAAAGTCTACATACGGCCTGTTTGTTATGCTTTATGTTGTAGTCTGCAGATAGATGATAATGGAAAAGTACCGTTATTGGGTTAGACATCTGTAATATGTTACGGGCTTTGGATTCAGTTGGTGTTGAGTTATAGTTTGGTCGGTTTTACAAATTTTTAATCGCGACAATTGCTCCTCGAAAAGAAATTTCAGTTGATGTGCGAAATTTAGTCATAAGATATAGAAAAGAAAATAAATCGTTCGGAGAAATATCCAAACTGTTGAATTTGACTAAACCAACAGTCCAAACTATATTCAACAATTTCAAAAATAGTGGTACCGTTGAAAATAAACCACGCAGTGGTCGTCCAAGGAAGCTTAATCGCAGAGATGTAAGTTTCATTACAAAAAAAGTACACAAACATCCGAAAGTGAATGACACAGAGTTGTCCGAAGAGCTGGCAATGCGATCAGGCACAATTGTGCATCCACGAACAATTCAAAGAACTTTGAATAATAATGGTTTCCACAGCAGAACTCCACGCAAAAAACCCCTAATAAGTGAAAAAAACCGAAAACTTCGCTTGGAGTTTGCCCAGCAACACATTGAAAAGGGAATTGATTTCTGGAAGCGAGTTTTGTTTACAGATGAATCAAAATATAATATATTTGGAAGTGACGGAAGGGCCAAAGTTTGGAGAAAAGCTAATACAGCAATGGATCCTAAAAATTTAGTTTCTACTGTAAAACATGGTGGTGGTAGCGTGATGGTTTGGGGTGCCGTCGCTGCTTCTGGAGTAGGAAATCTGGTATTCATTCAGGGTAATATGGATCGTTATCAGTACAAAGCTATTTTGGAACAAAATTTGAAACCATCCGTCGATAAATTAAATCTTGGTACGAGCTGGATCTTCCAACAGAATAACGATCCAAAGCATACCGCTCATATTGTAAAAGATTGGCTTCTTTATTATGCCCCACGACAATTGCACACACCACCTCAAAGCCCGGACTTGAATATCATTGTACACGTGTGGGAGATTCTGGAACGTAGAGTCAGAAAATATGCTGTTACGAGTGCTTTAATGCTGAAAGAGAAGCTAAAAGAAGCATGGCAAGGTATAACGTCTACCGAATTGGAAAATTTAGTTGCATCAATGCCTAGACGATTACAGGCAGTTCTTGATAACCGCGGAGGGCCAACTAAATACTAAATTTATTTATTTTAATAATTTTACGTAATGAATTAAAGCCATTTCTGTTAGTTAACAGGCCGTATGTAGACTTTTGTCAACGCTTTTTTTTTGTTTTTTGTGAATATTTTTTTAGATTTATACTGAGGTAAGAACTTTTTTTTGTATAACATTAATAAAAAGAGATTTAAAACAAAACTGCATCATTAGATTTCTTCATTCGGGTTTTGGACTTGTGCTTTTGCAAAAATGGGGGTCGTATGTAGACTTTTGTCGGGCACTGTATGTATTTCTTGTGTCGATCTCAACGTGGTAAATTTGACTGATGATTTATTAATCAGATGATCGACATGTACCTTTGGGAAAACTGAGGTAGTGAGGCCGTGTGCTTGATATAGCGACGTTTTTCTTCCGGAGCAAAGTCCATTAACCGTTGTCCGTTGCCACACATTTTCTCAGCAGATTATGCTTACCGATAGTACTACTAAAATGTCTTCTTTTCTTATTTTGGCGTTAGAATCACCCAAAACAATTTTGAAGTCACACGTTGCTATTAGCATTTGTAAAGGAACTTGTTGAAGTGTCGAGCAAAAAATAGTAAATATTTACAAATGTATCCACAGAAAAAATTCCATCCTCAATACATGCCTGCATACAATTAACTTTTTCAACATGTCCATCAAACAAAACAATTAATTCATTCTTTGAATCAATTTTCATTGAAAGATACTTCGTGCTCTCTAGACGATAACAAGAAATAACCGGTTGCGGTGTAACCCATAAACAACTCGATTCACAGGTACATATGCGTGCGATAGACACATAAAAGTACACAATGTTTTCCGAAAATATTTGTCAACTGAATAAGACATAAGCTTAGAATGTATGCTAGTATTGATTCTGTACAACAAAAAAAGAAAAATTATTCATCAATAATTTCTTTCGTGTATCTGCCCTACGATACTCTGGATTCATTGCTTTGTATGCCCCAATCCGCAACACTTCTTTGCAAATTAAGTATCCCATACTGTCGGCCGAACCTTAACGAATTCGATGAGTTTATGAGCTAAATAGATGATTAGAATTCCTCTTTCAAGTACATTCTCCACTAAAAACATAAACAGAGAAAGACAACGAAAAGAAAGAGAAAAATCACCCAACAACTGATAAAAATACCGTACTACCACACCCACTGCGAATTGTTGCAGAACGAATTGTCAGCTCCATTTGACATTGACCGCGACTTTATCGGTGCCATTATCGGTACTGTTTTCGTGTACTTCAAGGCAAAAGAGGAAATTAAATAAAGAATGCGAAAGCAGAGATAATTGCTTATAGATAGAGATTCGTTCCAAATCATTGGCGTGGGCAGAATGACGAAAACATAAGATATGGATGCGCGCGTAGCTCGAACAAATATTTTCTTTTGTAGTGGGGAATGGTAATATCGTTTAGTTGCAGGTACATCGAAAAATTTCGAAAATTCGCTTACACGATGAACTCAATGTATCTGTGGAAAAGTAGGGTTTGTTGTGAATGAATGTATAGCGCACAGTGATGTGCACGAAAATTCTCTCACAATGTACACATGTAAGTATGTATTAAATAGTATTGCACAATCATCACGTTGGACGTCAAAAACGCTTTCAACACCGCAAATTATAAAACATTCTACGAGCTCTTACGGTCAAAAGAGAAATAAACTACCTGCAGAAAAAAAGGGGACTATTTAAGAAATTAGATACTGCTCTACGGTACCGATGACGGAACTAGGCAGCAGTTCGATATACCATTCCAAGATGCGCGACAGCGATTCTTACATTGATACATATTATTTAGTACATATTTTCTCCACGGTGCATGAGAGATATTGCAGTGGTTTATTACAGTTTTGAAGGAGAGTGTGTTTCTTCCACTGGTCGCGTAATACTAATGCTGATTTTAAGGCTATGTCGGGGATTCCATAAGCTTTTCATAGGCTTACGCAACATATTCCGCGGTAACGAGGGGTATTGGAACATTTTTGTTTCACTTCCTCTCTTCGTTTATTTCTCTATTCTTTTTTGTTGTGCAAAAAGAATAGCAACCACATTTCTGAGTATATGGGTTTTTGACCGCCATTCAACTTCTTCATAACTACTTGGTAGGCTTTATCCTATTGTCATCATACCGTTTCAGTGTGTTGCTACCTAACCTAACCATCAGTGACCGATGATTATAAAATAGATAGCCGGCCACAGGGGAATCTTCGTCAAGGAATTTATATTTTTTAATCTCTTTTTTATTATTTTCCTTTTACTTATAATAATTATACAAAATACCAAGCCCTACAAACCAGATATATACGAAGCAAAAACTATCCGCATAACATCCCTGACCACAAAATACTCACTGAACATATGTAAGTATCACCTTCACTTATGTATGTTGCCATTGCCACACTTAGCAGAGATTATCGTTGAAGAGAACGACATCTGTTTCCACAATCCACATAGCAAATGAGCATAACCGGTTGTACAGTGTGAGTCTATAAACAACCCCAATTCATACAATACACACGAATACAATCAAATTAACGCGGAACATCTGTCGAAGATACTTTCCAAATGAATTAAGCAAGAATTATTAATAACTCGCGGTCGAGATACAAAATGTAGATGAAAAATAAAAAGCATGATTATTTACCGATTTCTCCTTGCGTTCGTTTATTCATCGATTCGAATTTATCATCGATTTCTTTGTAAATTTCTATCCAAGCCGCATCTTTGCTATAAAATCTTCTGTAATCTGGCAGCGAACTATCCCATATAATCGGTCGAGCTTTGACCAATTCAATGAGTTTATGAACCGAATAATTAACCGACCGATTATGATCATATGAATTCTGCATTTTCGTTTACAGTGTAATAATGAAAAAGAAAAGAAAAACCGCACTCAAAGCTGGAAAAAAAATGCTGCGTCACCACCACGAGGTTGTAGAAAAAACTGTCTGTTGTACGAGTATCTGACATTTACTACGACTTTATCGTTGAAACTGCCGGTATTGCTTGTGCGTAGTTCAACTTAAAAAAGAGGGGAGCAGGGATGGCTGTTTGCTGCAATGTTGCTGAATGCGATATTTTTTGCGCTGAATTAGCTATTTCGAAGTGTAGATACATATGTACAAACAATATTTTTTTTTTGTACAAGCAGTATGAGTATGAATTTAATAGATACGAGTATTTTTGTAATTTGTAGCACCGTGTTGAGCATATTCATACATTATGTATGAAATTCAGTATCACTGCGGCTATAAAACCTACAAGAAGTCAGCTAAAAAAAATTGCTTTGTTGCAATACTGATAGGTAACACAATTAATGCTAATGTCATGTTGATAGAGTTTCAGAATAGAGTTTATAACTGCTTTATGAAATCATGGATGTTCTTTTGATACCATCATCAGCGAAATATACATACCAAAAATTTTTATGTATTTCAAAATAATATTCGTAGAACAATGTATACATATGTCACAATCATCTTTTAACGTCAGTTAAGATTGAAGACTTATGTGCATACCCATTTCTTACTTACATACATATGTACATACTTAGTTATAAGTTAGTTAAGGCCACCCTCCACTGTTAACACTGGATCTGATGACAGCAAAAAAAAAATTGAATATGTCCGCATTCGTATTTGCTCGGCTATTTTTGCGGGAGTGATGCTCTCTATATCTTTTAAAGTCCTTATTGCGGGCTTCCTGCGCTTCCTCACTCAGCTGTCCAATGGGTAATAAAGCAGATGAAATTATCTCATTACCATGAATTAAGTACTTGTGTAAGTACTTTTGTAGCATCCACTTCATGGCCGCATGATACAACAATCTGTATTATATGCATTTTTTAATCAAACACAAATCTATCTTTGTTATGTCAGCTGAAATTTCTGCATTTTCGAAAAATCTCCTGGCCGTATTTCCGTCATTGGAATTTCCAAAACCGGGCTTTAGTTTATCAACGATCAAACCCAATCGGTCTCGACAAGCCTCTACTCGACAAGCCTTATCCCAGCGGGATTTAAATTTTGATTCAAATTCAAATTCAAATTTTTTTATTAATGTCGTGTTCAAAAGTTTCACTGCATTGAACCTGTCTTTCAACTTCTTGCCTTAAAAATACTATTTGGCTATCCAATCCTTGACAATTTGAACTCTTCATTATATGAAGAGGTCTTGTAAAGGCCTTGCCTCTTATAGGCAAGGTTTTGGAAGTTGTTCGGCCTGAGATGAATTATAATAAAAAATTTTACAAAAAAATTTTGTCGAGTGTGACGTCACAAAAATGTATACTACACGAAAGGGAGCAAATTAGAGCAAACAAAAATTATACATTCTGAAAATAGACAAAACACTGAACACAACGAAATATGTATAACACTTTGCGGCAAATCACAGCCAACACAACTTAAGGCTTAAGGATTTCAGATAAATGCAAAAATAACATCTTTTTTAGATCTTTTTTTTACACTTTTTCTAGTTTCAACATATGTGCGCATGCTCTTACAAAGGAGATATATGAGCAGTGCCATAGCTATGACATTAAAATTATCCCGGTTTTCCAGCGATTTCTTTTTTGCGTAGGAGAGGAAGAGAAGGCTTTTTTGGTAGAATAGTCGGGAAGTACAGCTTACATGACACCACCTCCGACAACTATTCAGGTTGATCGACTTTACTGTGGAGCGAAACGTTGTCGTAGCTAGTACGCAGTTCTTGCATCTCGATATTCACGATGGAATATGGCAATCTCCTGATCAATCAATCGTCAACTAGATTGATCACATTGTGATCGACGCAAAACACTCCTCCACTATTAACTCGGACTACTGCCTTGTTGTGAGTTTGTGACCAATGAAATACTGTGAGGAAGTTGGACGCCTACAATTGCAAGGGATCCCCAAATCCTTTTCCGATCGAGTCTCTCGTAAGACGTCTTATGTCGCCAGCTTATTTAGAAGGCACCAGAAAACACAGCAGTACCGCAAGGAGTTTAAGGGTCTCCAAAGCCTATGATAGACTTCTGTATATCATCCTTTCAACCTTTTTGCGTTAATATCTTATTTTCTTTTGCACTTTTTTAAAAAAATCATTTAGCTCATGTTGGTCATTTACTTTTGCGCCCTGAACTCCCTACTCAAATATTCCGTACACACCGTGGACCACATGGGGCTTAAAACCTAGCTTATCGAAGCTATTTGTGTTCTGCGCATCGGTTTTATCACACGAATGGATGAATCTACGATATTTGAAAAATGTTATTGGGAAGCATCCCATGAGAGTTATACATAACTTTCGAAAGCTTGCTAGACATTCGCGATAGGTGGGGCTTAAAAATTTCTTTGTTACTGGACCTACCGCTCCATAATCCACGGTACTAGGTACTGAGAGACAGCACCCACTTCATATTACCAAATGTTTCTCTGCCCTTGCTGTCTTTTTCGACGTGGAAAAGATGCAATAGTCAAGATATCATAAATTCTCTAGACCGGTCATACCATGATTATAACCGCCATCCAGCCTACATGCAAAGGTACGGGCGTTGCTGTCACCGTCTACGTCCACTGGCAAAAATCAACACAAAACAAAATTTCAAACAAATAGATAGCCATTCCATGCATACCTACACATCGTTTTGCAAATGGTAACTCTTCGAGTTTGTGTGTAGCGCCCACAAATATGTATGTATGTATGTTATACGATGCCGATAGTTCGTTTCACAGCAAGTATTCTCGTATCTGCGGCAACTTTTTCGTTATACTCGTACACATCCTATTGAAGCTACTTTTATCGGGTTGAGAACGAGGATACCAACTGCGAACTGCCGACTGTTACCATTTAGTCCTCATGAATTTTCCATTGACCAACACCGCGCCTATCCTGCGTCGCCTCTTTGTTTTTTCACAGATGAAAGGTCCATTTTTCTCACTTTTTATGGCACTTTTACTGCTAATGAAAGCTTCTGTTGAATATTTACGAGCTATTTTTCTATTCTCTCCCATTCCTGGGCAGATTCCAGAGTCCGATCCCATGTGTGTGTGGCGGTGGGGTTTCTTTACGTTTTTTTTTTTTTTTTTGTCCTTACTTGGTGCTATACATGGCCTTCATCCCTAACCCACCACTCAGATCCGGTTTGTAAATACAATTTTGCATCCCTTTGTTTTTGTGGAAGGCTTTTATTTCCGCTTTTATTAGTGGCAGATGGATATTTAGTCCTGGCATGGGGTTACCCAGAATGTGCTTTATATTAATGCTTTTGTTTGGAGCGTTTAGTCCAGTTTTGCATACCGATTATTGGCACATGTGGTAAGAGGTGCGGCACAATGGCATTAGAAAGTTTTTAGCGGTGTGGTTATCCTTATTGCTTTTTAGTAGGGATTCTGTTGTTATTGAGTTGTTTTTCTTTCGTAAGGATTTAAGAGCAGACACGCCTTGTGATTTATTTTGTTTGCAACTTAATTTGCTGCATTGCTGCGGGTTGAATGGAGGTACACACAGGATGGAGGGTCATCCTTATAGACAGCAAGGACAAAGAGCAGATGTCTCCCGTTTTCGAGATACATTTCAGAAATGATCGTGCGTTTGAGCTGGTTGGTAGACTTGGAGTTGCCACTAAAGTAGGGTGTGGGGTGGGTCAACCATCGTACTTGTAGAACTATTTGCTTTTCAGTACGCATGGTAGAATGCCAACTGGTGTAGCCATTTTTAGAAGAATTTAGATAATGGAAAAGTGGAATTCACCTGAAGTAGGTTTTATACGCTGGGTGCGATAGCACCTCAATTGCACAGAAAATGGTCTCCCCATCATTATTGGTTTCCCTTGGCTATCGAATACGGACAAACGTTCAATTCTGAAACGTGACCTTCTCTAACTCACCAGTAGGAGGCCCTCAAACGACAGATTCATTCAACTTTAGCGGTATAGGTAAGATGAACATCTTGGGTCTGAGCGAAATAAGGACGCTGGTGCAACTGAGGATGTCAAGGATACCTTTTACAGTCAACTAGGTGCCGCCTACAACTTAATGCCTAATGGTGAGATCGCAATAGTGACTGAATGGCAAGAAAGGAAGAATACCGCGCTTAAACATGTGACGCAGGCTCATGGCGTAGGAGACAGAATGGGGAGCGTTGAGTTCATTTTAGCCGGCATCTCCTTCAGCCAGATATTTTTGGCATCTCGACATTTTTATCATGAGTTGTGGAGGTGAGACAAACTCTTTGATCTGTCATTTAAAGAGTATCTGAACAGAGCCTCTCGGCAATTATTGGCACCATCGAGACTAATGCCAAACGTTGGAGGACCCAGATAGTTATTTAGGAATTAGTGACCAAGTCGGTCCGTTTGTACATCTTCCCCATATGGGCCCCAGCGAAGGATCGGAAAACGTACATGAGACGGGTGAACTCGGTGCACAGAATCGTATCGTTGAGAGTATCACCTGTGTCAGGGAAACTGACCAGCTTAATCTCTGGAAGAATACTCATACAAAGCTAGAATCAGCCGGAAGGCAGGAGAACCACCATTGATGCTTTAAAAGCAGAGAGTGGCATGAATGCTTCCGAAAGTATCTCTACAAATAAAAGCACGTACATGACCCATACTCGTATTGCCTGCACTATGAAGGTAAATTCTAGTACGCGGAATATACCCTGACGGAAAGCCGATTGTACGCAACGGCCACGAATTTTGTAAAAGGAAATATTGTCGGGCAAGTTACATCAAAAACACTCATAGTATTCACGTCGACAACTAGCTACAGAAAGCGAAGACACCAAAAGCATGATGCAGAAAATGCGCCTGTGGGAATGAACAGCGAGAAACGGGTAGCGTATAAACTCCATACATCATACATCACAGAACAGGAAACCGTTTTCGACAGAAAAATGTTTGAGGAAGTGATCAGAACTCACTGTTTCAGACCTGGACCAGCTCAAGACCTAGCACTACAGCTGATGGAGTTGGTGATCTCCGCATGCGATGCTTGAATGCCAAGGAGAAAGTCCAGTGCACAGATAAAATTTCTTAGAGCAAATTGCCTGCAAGCAAGGCGCATAGTTCAAGGCTCCAGGCGGAGTCCGGAGTTCAAACAAAAGATAGCAATATTTAAAAATGTCAGCAAGGTCCTAAAAATTGCTACCTACCGACAGCCGACATAAATCCGTGGAAAACTGTCTGTAGGCTCGCTTTGTTGAAGCTTAAAAGACATAGAGCACCACAACGTATACTATATCCCAACATGCTCGAGAACATCACCACACTACTGCTTCCGCACTTCCCATATGGACACTGTACTGTTCAACGAAGAGGCCTCACGGGCAATGCCATGTATAAAGCCGTGTGCCTTTATTGAAGTCTAAAGAGCTGTCTAAGAGAAGGAATATTCCCACATCAATGGAAGTTACAGCATTTGGGAGGAAGTCCTCCCGGAGCCCTTTCATCATATCGCCCCATTTGCCTACTGAGTACGATAGAGAAAATTTTATGTAAAAGGCTGCTACAAATTGCCGAGAAACGAGGCGCTCTCTCAGAATGCCATATTGGGTTCCGAAAAGCTCTGTCCACAGTAGACGCTGGTATCGCTGATCCAGTCATTGAAGTTATTCTAGACATCAAGAACGCTTTGAATTCAGTAAGGTGGTCATGTACAATCTCAAGGTAGAAACGAGGTACTTAAAGAATACTTTGGGAAAGTGACGAAGGTACCAAATGAATGTGTTTCCCAAGGCGTTGCCAAGGTCTCTAGGTCTCTTGTATGGAACATCATGTATGACGATATGCTGAGTCTGCCAATGCCATCAATAGGCTTCGCGGACGACATCACTGTTGCAACTGTTATCGAAATACGTTCACAAAGGAGAATCAGCAACAAATGAAGTGATATGAAACAAAATGACTAAACGGATGGGATGACACCAAAACAGGACGATGGAAGCGCAAACTCATTCCCAACATAGAAATTTGGGTGCAAATGAGAATAGGAGAGGTGAACTCTATCTTAGCACACAATTCCTAACTGACCACGGAGGATACAAAAAGCACATAGATTGGGGCATGATATCTCCCCACTTTGTTCGTGCTTTGATAGCCAGGCAGAAGGCCCAGGACACGTGATGTTACACTGTTTACGCCTCTCACCAAGAGATACAATTTTTGCGGATCCCAGATGGATCATTGGAGGTATGACATAGTCGGTAGAGAAGTTGCACAAAGTGAATCGATATGCGATCAGCATTCAGATCAGAGAATCGAGCGGCATTAGGATAGAAGACGGCGAAGGGCGGACTGCTAGAATAGTATCTTTTAAAGATGACTGCATCCATTGGGGTAACCAAACAAAAAAGACAACACCTTGTGCATCCATCACTTTCCCAAACTGGCGTAACAGATAGATGCACATAAAAATGTGTAGACAGAGAATCAGCTACGGTTGAAATCCCCCCTTTATAAAATGCCTTTTGTATACGTATGTACTGTAATTACTAGTGGGTCCTAGGGCCCTCGCTTTGTCTACGTGCCATCGTGTACGGTTTCTGGAGATGTGTCTCATCTCTCCCCAACTACCGTGCCTCCTTTTCGACTGTTCTGTGCCATTTTTGTATTGGGGTGTTATTTAGAGACACGATTGGGCCAGAAAATCCTCAAGATGCTGCGGATTTGCAGCTTACTCGTGATAGTGACAATAATTCGTGTACTGCTTTCAAATGGACATGGATTCAACGTTGGAGCTACTTGCTCAAACTGCTTGCATTTTCTGGAGAATTGTATTTACTTTTTCTCCAGTATTGACGAGGGCTCCCATTAGTTGCTAGTTGCTGAACGGATTTTCTTTCAGTTCTTTAATATAGCGAGGTACATGGAAATTATGTTTCAATTAAGAGTCTCAGTGTATTTTGATTCTTAAAGCCTCGAGCTACATCCGTCAGGCTTTGTATGAGCGTTACCAGGATAGTATGTTTGGTAACAAATTATCGCCATGTAAACGTGACTGATATAAAATAAGGTCTTACAAACCCAAACAAGGACTCTTCGAAGACTCATTTTCATTTCATTTGACCTGAAATCGCAGCAAGTAGTTAAACTGAAAACAAAAAAAGTTAATTTAACGAACATTTCAACTATTTTCCTTAACCACAGTTCCTCCAGTATAGTTTTCTATTTTGTTTCCTTTTTTTAAACAGGAATCCTTTATTAATTGAATGCAATATAGCGGCCTATGGATGCCAGGATATCCACAGTAATTGGTAGTGTAGCTATGCAGAGGTACACTGGGATGAGGGGACGCTAACATGTACCTCGGTGTGTGCACGCAGTTTTCAACTTTACTTTATTGGAAAACACTTCAAAAGTTGTTGTCATCGCTGGGGTTTTCCATTAAAATTGCAATTTGACCTGCCGCAATATTTGATACCGAATTGTTTTGCCATGTACTCGTACTACGACGGAACGAGTTGATGAGTAGATGTTTGATGGGGCTACGTGTAGCTTGTTTTTTTTTTTTTTGCACTGTCGCCCACTCAGGGAGAGTTCGTTTTGCTTCGATAACATCCTCGTTGTGGGAGTCCTGTGTGATGATGGACACCCACATCCCCGGCCCATGTTTCTGCACTTTGCTCCATGCAGAGCAGCCATGCAAAATTAATTTCGTTTGCGGTCTCGACGATGTATCGATCATACTACATTATATGGATGCAATTTTAAATCAGACGACCATACAAAGGACACTGACGCAGATAGATACAGAACCAATTTTGTTCAGTGAATGGTCCAGCCACTGCAACGGGAAAACAGAATCAATAATGATACAGTGTACTGTCGCTGATACTGTCAACCGCGCGCTAACATGCACCATTGGAGCACTGCGAATTGGAGGACAAGTCCATATGGGGTCCTGCGGTAGATGCATGGATTTTGTTTGACGTTAATTAAAAAAAGGAGCGCGACTAATGAAAGATGTTGCTTCATATACATATGTGCATATGTAACTGCTGTGGGCTTTCAAAACAAATTGGGCCCAGCAGTGGCTGTATATTGAATCCGACCACAGTTGGAGTCCACAATTGCCCGGTGCTTTGCTGCAAAGTGAATAGGAGTGACATTGAGTTGGATACGACGAGGAAGTTATGTAATTAACTTGCTGAAGGGAAATTAAGCTCCGGGCTTTAGATTATTAGATTTATAAAAGGATTTGAGTTGCGATTTTTGTTTTTAAAGAGTTAGAAAGTCTACGTTTGAAAAATGCAAATTCTGAGAGAGACAGAAGCCTCCGAAAACAATAATTCTCTTTAAAGGGCAAATGACTTTGAAGAAGCTCACAATACCGCGATAGGAAGCACTAGATCCCAACGCCTATCAGTCCACACAGCAAACTGGCCGTTTACAAATGAACCACCAACCAAATTGACCATGTGTTGCTAGATGCGAGATGCGAGTCAAATATCCTGAATGCACACATTCAGAGGGTCAAACATCGACTCTGACCATTATCTTCTAGCAGATAGATTCAGGGCTCGTCTGTCCGGTGAGAAGAATCTGCGCATGGTCCACAAAAGGAGATTTATCGTTGAACGCTTAAGCAACTTTGTTTGTTTTCTGGCATCCTAACATCCACACATACTCTCAGTAGTCTAACATACTAACCACTGAGCCGCGATGCTTTGGAGAGATTGATTACAGATAATTGTGAAACATCAAACAAATTTACTTAGGTTGCGCTACAGTTCGGTTAACTTAGACTTCAGTTAACAAGCTTCTCAAATTAGCCCGTTTCTTAGCTAAGTTGCGCACTCGAAGTTGGTTGAGATCCCTTCCAACTTAAGTTTGCCACCTTACTTTACGGGTTAGATTTGAAGATTCTGCGGTCCGTCCAATGCATAGTTTTTAGAATATGTCGATGTTGCTGTACGGTTCGTATAGTTCATCGTTGAATCTTCTCCTAAAAAGCCCATCAACGCAAATGGGACAGAAGCCTTACGGAGAATTTGTAGCTCGAAATGACCAAGAATAGGAATCTTCATTAAGTCCATGTTTCTGCTTCGTAGAGTAAGAGGGGGATGATGAAGGGCCTTATGTAGATTTTCCATAGTTTTTCGGGACAGGCCGGTATATGTAATACAATTGACCTCTTACTTACTTACTTACTTAGGTGGCGCTACAGTTCGGGGTGAACCTGGGTCTCAACCAACAAGCCTCTCCAGTTTGCCCGGTCCTTAGCTAACTGTTTCCAGTTGCCCACTCCAAGTTGGTTGAGGTCGCCTTCTACTTGTGCCCGCCACCTTAGGCGAGGTCTTCCTCTACTGCGTTGTCCTTCCGGGTTAGATTCGAAAACTCTGCGAGCCGGAGCATTAGTGTCCTTTCGCTCTACATGTCCTAGCCATCTCAAGCGACTGATGTGCAGTTTTTTGACTAGGTAGATGGCGCTGTACAGCTCGTAAATTTCGTCGTTGAATCTACTACTTCAAATTCCGTCAACGCAAACGGGACCATGTATCTGACGAAGAATTTTTCTCTCTAAGCGCCAGAGAATATTTTCATTCGCTTTAAAAAGAGTTCATCCTTCAGCGCCATAAAGCAGGACTGGGATGATTAAGGCCTTACAAAGAGTTTCCTTAGTCTTTCGAGATAGGGCCTTACTACTCAATTGCCATCTCAGCCCAAAGGAACAGCGATTGGCAAGAGTTATTCTTGGTTTGATTTCGGCGCCCGTGTTACTGTCAGATGTAATGGCGGGGCCAACGTATCCAAAGTCTGTCCACATATGTACTATATGTTTGTTAAAATATAGACATTGATCTAGCCAGAGCCCAAGGCTTCTGACTACACTTCGACTGACTACTCAACTTATTGGAGAGTCTTTCTAGCCGTACGGTATCAAAGGCCTTCTCCAAGTCAGTATGTACGAATGTCCTCAACGCACTCAGCCAGGACCCTATTCGTCACTTTTTTGAATACCTTGTCTACTGGAGATTAACCGAATTGGACGTATTCTTACCGCTTTTGGGAAAAGGGTGTACCATTGTTGTCTTTCAATGCGCCGGATAATGTACATTCAACAGGGTGGTTGGTATTAATGTTCACTGCTACTTGCCGAAAAGCCTATCAATGTTAGATATTCCGTCGATAACTACGGATTTCCTCCTTCTCAATGAGTCAAAGAACGCTGGGATATGAACGGGGTGTTTTTTCATGCCACTGAACCACTTTCCGCGAATTTCTACATAATTCGTCGAATGGTGACCTGGGACGGAAGCTCATTACAATCGTAAATAGTACGTTAGGTTAGATTAGGTCAACGTGGCAGGCTGCAAGTATGCAACTTCACTTAGACCAGCAAGGTCCATTGTGGTACTACATGGATCAGCATCTGGCTGCATACGCTGCCACCTGTTTGCTATAAAAATCTAGGGGTGGCAGATGGAACAGCATTTCTAGAACAGCTGTTGGTGAAGTATTTAGAGCTCTACTTATGCATATGCAAGCCGACCTTTGCACTCAGATTTAATGGTTGCGGTGAACGGTCTTTTCCAATGACGTCCACCAGAAGGCTGTAGCTGCTACGCATAGCCAGTATATAATTTGTGACTGTAGTAGCAATACAAAGCTGTAGTGGCTTTCTTGACGCATTCCAGGATGCAGCGTTTCCAGCTTAGTTTCTTGTCGAGGATGATTCCCAAATATTTAGCTTTATTAGCAAGTCTCAAGTGTTGTGAAGAGGACCAATTTTGGTTTGTGAGGATTAACGCCTAGGCCGCATCCCCTAATCCATATAGAGAGCTTTGAGAGTGCATTCTACAGAATGTATCTGAGCAGATTGAGGTGTTTACCCGATACATCTATAGCAACGTCATCTGCATAGGCAATTACCTTACAGCCCTCCCCTTCCAGGATTAAAAGCAGTTCATTCACCACTAGGTTCCAGAGAAGGGAAGAGAGCACCGCATCCTGCGGTTGATCAGTCCGCCAACCGGCTCCGCAACTCCAAAGCTCGTAAGTGCCCTTATAATTGCTCCAAGCTCGACGTTGTTAAAAGCTCCCTCGATGTTAAGAAAAGCCACCAAAGTATATTCCTTGCATTCTAAAGATTTTTCTATGATGCGCAATAACGAGTGTAGGTCCGTATCTACCGATCGTACGTTAAGAGCGGAACGATCCGCAAACAGAATTCTGGTAATTTTTTTTACGATTTCAATGTGTTGTTGTATTGGGTAGCACTCCACAGTAAAATGGAGACCATGACAGCAGAATGACAACAAAACATTTTCAAATATGTCCGCAGTCGGCTGTCAAAATTCACCAGCTAGTGAATGACCTTTGCAATTCAAAATCGGGTAGGTACTTACTTACCTGGCATACTCCGCTGACAAAAACAAAAGAATTTTAATTTAATATTTAAGGAAATAAAAAAAAGTTTTTTTTCGCTTAATTCGTCTTTATTTTGATATTCATTAAATATTGTACACCGTTCTTTATCCTAATGCTTATAGAAATATTTAAATTAAAAGTTACAATTAGTTAACTTATCTTTTATCAGTTGAGTTTCGTTCTTGTATTTTTATTTTGTTTTTAATTTACTATCAAATGCTCTAAATATATTTTATAATTAGTCATACTAAAAAGTTAATTACATATTCAATTGTCTCCGTTGAACAAAGAATCTGATTGAAGTACTTTGACATTGAGATGAAACTGTGTTAAATGTGTAGGCAGTGTTTTTATTTAATTTTTATTTTTTATTGAAAATAGTGATTTTCATATTCTTATTAAATATTTTTGATTTTTATTTTTATTTTTTTTTCTTACTTAAAAAAATACGTACTGTAGATTTACTGTATATAAACATTTATGCTATGTAAATAGGATGGAATTGAACATAGCTCAAGTTATGCTGGAACATACATATGTAGTTGTTGTTGTTGTTGTTTATAGTACAGTTTGACTTGCTACCATTATTTTAGTAAAGACCAAAACCTCATCCTCAACCATTATATTAATTAATCGTAACAAGAACTTAATAAATATTTCTAAAGAATTCTTAAAAATATCACAACATTACATTTTGCTTAATACTCAATTGTTTAATTAAAATGTACATTGGTAAAAAAATGATTTTATGCAAAAAGAACGAGATAAGATTCGGAACTTATAGGATTACTGTGTTGTTGTGTTTTTTTTTAAGTCTTGAAGAATTGTACAAAAATGTTTTCACATCAATTTCTGTAAATTAATTTTTTTTTTTTAATTTTTTTTGTGTGTTAAGTACTAGCGGTTAATTTTTTTTATTTATACCACTAAATAGTATATTGTGTTATATTTAAACATGAATAGTGTATTCTTGTCGTTCCTGTTCTTTCTTTTCGTGGTACCTGAAAGGGGAGGCAGAGAATTAAAAATAACATTAAATGGTTGTGTCGGTAGTTTTTTTTTTTTTTTTAATTTAAGTAATAAAAGCAAAACAAAAAAATTAAAAATGCAGTCATATAATGTGACTTTAGTAAACTGGAACCCCTACTTTAATTCAGAAAGTGCCCTAGGCAGATGGTTGTTGATATTTGTTCCTGCGGGTACTAAGAGCAAAGACATCATTCGTGATAGGTCACTCCATTGTAAAGGACATTTCTAGATGGGGTGTATGGTGATAAAAAAAATGATGGAACGATGACGATCTGGTGTCTGACTGAAAAGGTGATGGCGGTTAGCTGAGCAGGAGATACACTCAACTGCGGGCTGAACGATGCCTTCGTAAAGTTCCAGAATGTAACTGGGAATAGTAAGTTTGGTAAGACACTCGGTAGGGCGGTGGATAAAATTTGGTTAATATAAGTCTAGCAGGAGGTGTGCGCGTGCTAAGAGTGTGCCAATTGAATTTTCACCATAACAAGGCAGCATCAGCGATGATGTCTAGATGATATAAGGAGGATTCAATGGATGTTGCCTTACTGCAGGAAACTTGGATATTTCAAGGAGAGGTCAGGTCCCGGAGAATGCAGTATGTGCGATTTGAAAGAAGACTAAGGTCTTGTACTTTGGTGACGCATACTATCGAGACAGTCATGATGACACACCTATCCACCAGAACTTGTGTTCATGAGAGTTGGGGCAGATGCTGGAACCCTCGTGATAGTCTCTGCATTCCTTCCGTATGATTCACCCGAATTTAAAAGAGAAGTAGAGGTCTTGGTGACGGCCTTCAAAGATGGAAAAGGAGACCGAATAAGTGGTTGCAATGCTAATGCATACAATACGATGTGGGGTCCAAGCTCCGAAGGTTAACTATAGAGGGAGGGTTTTACTCAATTTGATGGCGTGTGAGAACCAAGCAATGGATCTGAACTGACATTTGTGGACGCAAAACTTAGGAAAATCAATATTCTACTTATTTGTAGCAGCAGGTTACTCGAGAGGATGTCATATTGGAGGGTAATGGATTGGGCAACGAGGTCGGACTTGGCACTGACAGGGTATGTAAGTCCAGTGGACCAGTACAAATACAAATAATAGGCGCACCAAACAATGTGGTCCAGGGTCTAGATTCTCCAAGCCATTCGTGTTGTGCGGGTTACATTTTATTTCGCACAAATGGTAAACCAGTTGAAAATTCAAACTTTTAGTGTTCCTTACCGAAAAGTTAAAACCGAACACCACTGGTAAGAGATAAACTGCAAGACTGATTGGATACAACGAGGATTGGATAGAATAACCGATGGAGAAGTGAATTTCTTCCTTTCACAATTATTTACCGGACACGTGTGCCTTAACAAATATATACACAGGACATGTCAATATTATGACTCGAAACAAGACTATGCTAATCACACCATCTTTGAATGCCCCAGATGGCTTAGAGGGGGACATACATGGGAAACAGAACAAACGGTTAAATCAAGAACATCGTGATGAAAATGCAAAAAAAATAATAAAGAAAACTAGAACCAAGTACGCTTCAACATCAAAGAAAAAGAAACGTGACATAAGTGTGTTATGGCTAAAAAGAATTGGAGCCCAATAGAGGCTCAGAAAAGTGGGACCTCGCCCTGAAATAATGCAGGAAGCAGTTCCAGTGTTAGTGGAACTTCTTCCTCACATCCAATGTAGATGATTGTGTTGCTTAAACCCAACATGATGAGGTGGTTGGTGAAAGCGAAATAGTCTGTAAGGACGGCTATAAATCACCTGCAGTGGATTATTCTGTGAAACAAAAACTCAGTCAACGATGGAACTACTAAATGCAGATGCAGATTAAAACTATGCTCGTCTATCGCAACAGATGCATATGCTCCTTCTTATTCAACTAGAAAAAAATGAAAAATTTCGCACAAACAGCCCATACAAGACCCAGAGCCTAGCTTCGCTTAACTTCTCGTATTGTGCGTCTTATAATTCCCAAGAATGAAAGGACCTACTTGTAATGCCATATCCAAAAGGTATAATTGAGGAACGTACCCCAGAGGCCGACCAGTAGGAATGCAGTAAAGTGGGAGGGTTATGATCCCTATAATCCTAATCATTACCTCACCGAACAAAAGGAAAGAAGAAAAATAATTGAGGAGCTTCTCATAACAATGGATCCTATATGTACACCTGAGAGAAGTCGTCTTTTGGAATTAAGCAAAAGAAGAAGTGACGTATGTATGTATCTACGTCTAAGCTTTTCCCCCAAACGATCGATGAGCATGTAAGGAATGGTTTTACTGTTTCCCAACAAATTCGAAGGACCCTTTTTGGCGATAAGTACCTTGTCTTGCTTAAGGCATCTTTGCACTGCCAGAAGGCTGACATCGTTTTGGTACTTCTCAACAATTCAAGATAACTCGCAGATATTTATGTTCATCGGAGATTTGATTAGCGACATTTTTAAGCACTGATTACGATGAAACTGGCTGTTACTTGAGATGAAACTTGTGTTCATTGCTTTGACGCTGAGTTAGAGCAGGAGTCCATGCAGTATCGTGATCCAAGCCCGGCGATCTTTAAAGTCGTACCATCTGCTGGGAAAATTACGGCGAAAGTGTTTTGGGATCCACAGGGAGTTCTGTTGATAGACTATAAACCAAAAGCCGCAAGCGTACCGGGAGAATATTACGCTAAATGTCTAAGATGCTTAAGAGAATCCATGTAAGCAAAAAAAAGAGATTAATAAGGGGCGTGCTCTTACTTCAGGACAATATGGATGCTTTGAAGCTGTATGGCTTCTAGGAATTAACTCATCCGCCTTACAGTCCTGACCTGGTACCTACTGATTATTACCTGTTTCAAAATGTGATGATAGACCAATGTAAATGGAAAGCATTTTGATGATGTTGACTCAATACAGGTAGCCATAAACGAGCATTTAAGGGCGAAGGGGAGAATTCTTTTCATGAAGGCTTAGGACGCTGAATCTATGAATCCATGAAGTGTGTCCATGTTCATGGAGACTATATGGGAAAATAAAATTATAAAATTTGAATGTATATACCTCTATCTATCCTCTTCCGCGAACTTTAAGAATTGCCCTGGTACAGCCATAAAACAAAAAAGTGGTTAGGTTACTCTGACCTGACCTTTTGGAAACCATCACAGGACTTCTACGGTAGTAAGATCTTGAGACGCAATTAAAAGAGCCGTATAAGTATAAGTACATTAATACGTTTACAAGGAGTGCAGTGGGGGCACTGCAATATGGCTTTAAACGGCTTGAAAGCTTTCCCAGGCAAAAGTGCGTAAATTCCTTTAGAAGCCATTTTTTTCTCCACAAAATAACTCATTAAACCTTCTTAATACGATTTTTTTTTGTAAAACACTACCATTTTAAAAAATTAACTTTATGTCGAGATAATAAAAGGAAGTTTTAAGCGAAAATCCTTTTACCCACTTGTCAAGCCAAAAAAAAAGAGAAAAAAATTCACTTACCTCGCCAACAGTGAGGTTAATTCCTCTCTGTCCATTTTCTGTAACTGTCCGTCATTATTCTCCATTACCCTCTGTACCTCTAGATCCAGTGCTCGTTGCTCCCTATCACATTCTGCCTCACTAAACTCTCTGGAATCTGTGAATCCTGACGGTGGACGAAATCCCAAATCCCCAGCAACAACACCTGTGGCCGATGCTATTGCTACTGCTGCAGCTGTCTCCGAATTAACCTCACTGTCTAAACTGCAGGATTTAGTATTGCAAAGTGAATGGATAGATAGCGAGAGAAGGGTTAGCGGATGCCAAAAGACGCGAGAGAAAAGTAGATAAAACAAAAGAAATAAAAATGAAAACTTTATTATATCGTCCAAGTAATGAGCTTAATAAGTTTAGAGATTTATTTAATTTTTTTTTTTTTTTTGATTAAATAACGTTTCTTCCGCTTTTAACCCATCTACCCACTGTCTGGGGTGGAAATACAGTTTCCTCTCCCCGACAAAAAAAGAAAAACAAAAAATTATTTACACTTATGCACCATAGTTAAGCGGTGCTTCTTAATTAAATTTATAAATTTTAAGTTTTTTTTTTTTTTTTTTTGTTTAATAAAGGAGTACACTGGTTGACTGGTTTAATGTTTGTTGGGGTTTAGGTACCTGAACTACCTGTTGTTACTTCCAGGACAGATCAAATCCATCGAGTGACTCTCCTTTGTATGATCAAGAGCCGGATGGTTTCGAGTTCGATTCGAACGTTTCTCACCTCCGCCAAGGTGTCTGGGTGTATTTAATCGACGATCGACTGGTGATGATTGATCGTTATTCGACTCTGTACTGGAGTCTGGTCGGAAAAGGTCTGTAAATTAAAGTAGGGTACAGGTATTACATTAAAAGTGCTTGGAGTGAGGTCAGACACACCTCCTCCTCTCGATGATTTTACAGGAACTCGATACGTAGGCATATTTGAGAATTCAGTACTTGGACTAACACTGGTATCCGATTCGGAACCACAATGACTGGGATCACTGTTAACACGGCTTTGACCCTTAATGCGATTACCATCGCGGCTGGATTTTTTTATGTGGCCTTGGGAAGCTCCTGCTACCATTGTCATCGATTTACTTAGGGTTGAATCATCTGAAAAATATTTAAAGGAAGAACGTTGTTAGTAGTTTTCACCTTTCGATGGTTGTATCGATGCGATGTTATTTACTAACTGATGCAAGACTACTATCTATACCATACCCTCCCCTAATATTCTTTTTAAAGATTTTTTTTATGGTAGGACAAAGACTACAGAGAAGCAACATCTCTCGATAGATGTTGGTTTGCTGAACAGCGAGAAAGAGACACTACAGACGAAGATCTTGCAGCTCTCACAGTGCCACCAGGGACGGGAGACGACTATTGGCGAGAACCCTGCGTAACAAAACAGAATAAGTGTCTGTGAATCTTAGGGCTGAGCGGGGTAAAATAGTTAGATGCGTGAGAGTACCATTCTTCTACAAAAAAAAAACTGTCATGTCTACTTCGGCAAACCAACTGGAAGCGCGCGGAAGTCCAGAGTAAGACTAGGGCTAACTCCATCACCATGAAGAAGTCTCATATCTTAGAAACCTTACAGTGACCTAATGTTGACGGACAGATTTCACAGTAGAGTAAGAAAAATAACCGCCATACAGTATTATGCTCCACTGCTTAAGGCGGCTGAGGAGGAAAAGAACAATTTTTAGGGGCTCTACAATTTAATGACGTAGACATCGTAATAGTGATGGGAGATTGTAATGCCAGAAATTATATCCTAGACGTCCGAATAAGACGCGGAGCTGACATCGGATAGAAAGGGGATCACCTTCAAATTTTAGCTTTGAAAGTGATGAAGTACGTCTTCGTACTGATTCCTACAAAATGTTTTTTTTTTTTTTTATAATTTACCCGCACTCAAGGGGATATGAATACCCTTTTAATGTGTACACACAGTGCGGGCGTTGAAGGAAGATAGAGAGAGAGTGAAAGAGATTGGTGTAGTGGTTTGAAACTCAGGTGTATTAGGTTTCACACATTAGCTCCAGGGGTGGGTGTCCAGATAACTGGGGAGACTGTTTGATGTCATTTAT
Source organism: Blera fallax (assembly GCA_946965025.1). NCBI lineage: Eukaryota > Metazoa > Arthropoda > Insecta > Diptera > Syrphidae > Blera > Blera fallax. The sequence goes on from OX337244.1 coordinate 57,796,039, forward strand.
TTGTTTTGTCTTCGCTTCTGATTCACAGTATTTTTTTCCCGGTCAACCTGATGTCATAAGCATATCAATCATCAACAGAGCGAACAATTTCTCCAGCCATATGACAAACCTACTGCCAGTGTTATGCCTTCGCAGTAGTTTTCTCATAAGCTTTCGCAATTGATTCGACTGCCTCTTATCATATAATGCTTGCTGACATCAGGGATTGAACTGTGAACCATCAGCTCGACAAACGATGACGCTACCACTACACCATTGCCACCCCCCAAAGTAAACAAAACAAGTAAATATAATGTCGATAGGATTCGGAATCCGAAAGTGCACCAACAACATAGCAAGAAAATTTTGCATTTTCATAAATATGGCGAGTGGACATCAACGTTCCATCCATCGATAAGTCTTGGAATCCACTCTGAAAGGACTTCAATAGGTGATGCATACAATTAGAAAGAAGTCTCAACCAACTTGGGGTGCGGTTGGCTAACAACCGGGATAAATGAAGACGTTTGCACGTTGAGGTCCATCACGGAATGTGGTGTTACCTACACTAGTATTAAAATAGAATTGATGTTTAAAATTTTTTAAATTTTATTGAACAGTTGTTATCATAAGGAAATAAAGGATGTGAATCGCTAAGAGTTAACAAACATATGTACATATAGATACATATGTACATATGAACGTAAATAATTTGTACCAACAAACAAACCGATGCATCCATGCCCATATATCCGTCAGAGTGCAAGAGGATTTGCGCTAAAACAGTCGTCATAAGTAAAATTATTTTAGATGCAAATCAGAGCCGAAGGTTGATGATGAAAAAACATCGCGATGCCGCTAAAGATCTGCACATCATCTTTGTCGATCTGGAGCAATCAATTAACGTAGTTGCGAGAGATCTCACTTGGATCGCTCTGGCACAAAACGAAGCAAAGTTTACAGTGATAGCCAATAAATTCAAATTAATATAGGTGTGTACCAAGGCAGCCACAAAGGTCCCATGCTTTTCAATGTTATGCACGATTTGTTTTTGAAGCGAAACATCGATGAAACTGGTCTTCTTTGTTTAACCGCTTAAAAGTAGTGACTTGTCAGCCGTTCAGAATAATTTTGATAACTGGATTAAGGGGTTAAAAGATAAAGGTTTAAGGATAAGAACATTTTTGAATTTTGAATTAGTAGTTTTCATTTTAAAGTGTCTAGCCGCTCCACCAAAGTAAAGATCTTGGTTTATGCTCTGATCGATGGTTTATGCTCCTTTACCATAAAAAAGAAATATGAAACGCTCGCTCCTATTTCAGATATTTTAAAATAGTTCTTGTATTCTGTCGATTTAGGAAGGATTCGCTTTGTCCATAGACAAATCCCGCTAAAGGGGGACAAAAACCCAGTAACGATGCTCAAACACTGTTTTACGATAATTTTAATTTAGTAGGGTTTTTCTATAAGTTGAACTGGGAAATTCAAATTTTGTAATTTATATACTTTGCAGTGGAAGAAGAAGAAAATATTCCAAGAAATTTGTTGCTGAGAAATCAAGTTTTATTTTTATTATCCTATCCTACTGAATGAAGGCCGGTAAAATATAATTTTGCTTGCACATGATTCCCACATTTGTGAGATTGCAGCCTCTTAAGACTCCACCTGGCAACACTGGTCCTCTACAGGCATGATATGCAAATGAGCCCCAGCTTTGAAATTCTATTTTATGGATTATTCACCACCAGCTTCGAATTAAGAATACTTTGGCAAACACCTTACAGTCGTGGAAACAGCTACAAGCCTTCAAACTGAGTGCATCCGATTATAACATTCTTAAAGGGCAGTCGTTCCAGTTTAAATTGCAAAGGCATTCACTAACTTGAAATCGTCTGATATGAAGGTCTGATTGCGAATACCCACCCTACGATAAAGCCCCCATATACCTCATCAGTATAAGATACATAGATACAGCACAGACACATAGAGTCAAACACAATAGAGATACAAGAAATTGTTCAAATACTCACCGTCTGCATTATAGTATCGTTGCTTATGCCAACTGGATTTGGATTTAACATGCCCGAAACCCGAACTCGGTAGTATGGGATAGGCAGTCGCATTCAAATTATCTCCCTCCGGATGGCCGAACGTTTTGAATTGCATAGTATAGTCCATTGTGGAGGGTGTCACTCCACGCGTTGGTGTCTTTGCTGGGTTCGATGCTCCCGTTCGGCCACCGTTCACACTGAACGTAGCATACGGCGATATCTCGTACATTTCTAATGAAAAAACAAGAAAAAGGATTTTGCTATTATTCAAGGCTCGAGCACGTTCCATGCACCCCCATCGTTCCCATTCCAAAGACTCTATTCTAATTCAACAATTTTGAAATTAATGCACGAAACAAGGATGCCACCATACCTGATTCATTTCCCTTGTCGACAGTCTTAACCGGAGATGCACTGTAGACTTGCTGATTTCGTCGATTGTCGTGATCTTCTTTATAGTCGCTGGGGAGCGCTCTTGATTCGTATCCGTCGGAAATTGGTCCGCATAAAGTTCGTCGATGTTTTATAATCAATCCTCTAAAGGATGCCGTGCATTAGTGTTAGTAGTCGTGATAAAACAACAGCAACAGGCGTAATAACCAAGACCGAACGGCAAAAACAGGACCAACACAGCGTTATAAGGAAAGCAGAAGAGAAAGAAACCCAATTAACCCCAAAGGATATAACAAGTTGGGACGTACAGTTGCCATCATTGTTGCCGGAGTTAATGAACAACTTAACCGGGTATAAGGTGGGATTGGGTGAATAGGAAAAAGGAAAAGTATGACTGTCGTGGAAGAGGTGGTAGGACTACGCTGTGCCGTAACCGCACAGACATTATTTCCTTATTAAGGTTCTAATAAATCACTTGGGCAATAGGCATAGCATGGGATGGGGGTTTATCTCACTACGGTTGGGGATAGGTGGGATGGTTCGTTTTATACTCATCCTGTGACTTCGATGGTCAGCACTTGCACTTACACAATAATAATGGCAATGGTGATGATGATGATGACAATTAGTGTAGAGAACCAATCATTGGCTGGACTTGCATTTATTAAATTGTTAACCAAATCGATCTCCGATGGGAATACTGGCGGTGGTGGAATTGTTACACCGTCCAGGCTCGTTGTGGCAAAGTGATAGTGTTCGGTGGTTTTGCCGGCGTCATTTGTTGCCGATATTCGCAGTTGGAACCATTTTGCTGGCAGGAAATCGCAGAATATTAAATTTTCACGATTCTCTTCTGCGTTGGAGATATCGGATGTAACAACTGTCCATCGGATGTCGCCTATAGTGTGTTTGTGTGGTAAAAACAGAATAGATGAAAATATTATTCGTGATTTTTCCCGGATTTTGAAATACGATTTAAACAATTTTTGGGCTAAATTTGTGAGGAAATATAAAAAAAGTTCGCTTCTTAAATACGGATAAATTACGGGAAAAACTGATTCATCTCTTTTGGTAAAGATGTTTGGTCCTGAGATTTTGATAAATCTTAAGCTACCCATTCTTACTTACTTACGTGGCGGTACAGTTCGGCGTGACCCTCGGCCTCAACCAACTAGTCTCTCCAGTAAGTCGTTGTCTTATACATTGAGAGAGTTTGTTAGAGGAAAGACACATTAAAACGGAACTAGGAAGAAGCCATTTAGAAGTATACGCCTCCATAGGTACACCTCAAGGCGAAATCATCTCCCCACTGTTATCGGTTCTTGTTCTTAACAAACCACTCTTAAAACTCAGAAATAGTGGAATTAAAGTCACAGCCTAGGCAGATAATGTAGTTACTGGCTAATTCCTTTCAACTCTTGGAGGAGCAATGGAAGGAGCCTTAAATATTTTGGAAAATGCGGATTGGTGGTCAATTCCAAAAAAAAAACAGAAAAAAAACATCGTGTTTCCGTTAACAAGTAAGATAAAGATATCGCAATTTTAAGACTGTTTCTGTTGGAGACATTCCGCTCAGATCCTCGACGAATATCAATCAGTTAAAAAATTAAGAAAGCCAAGATAGCCTTCTACTCGTGCAGTAGAATATTCGGTAGAACTTCGAGACCAAGTCTCAAAATCATCCTGTGGATGTTCACGGCTATTGTTACTGCCAGAAAACAAAAAGTTATTGGCAGAACCCTGCCTAATAGTCTTTTTTGGTCCATAGCCTACTGGGGTGTTGCTTCTGAAGTTGCCTGTCAGACCATAGATACAGGGCCATAGACTAAGGAAGAGCTTGGTCAATCAATCCCAGCCCGACTTAAACTAAAAACTAGTCAAAAGGAGGAATCGTCTGTGTCCGGCTGTGAAATATAGTGTCCGGTTGCAAGCACTCCTTGTATAAAACCGGTTCAGTAGTAGAGCTCCCAACTGCAGCACACACGTAAGGGAACGAGAAAACTTTTGAATAAGGTCCACAGGGCCAACCTAGATGTAGAGACGAGTTGCAGAAAACATTAAAAAAAAAATCAGCGCCAGCCTATATATACATATGTATATATGTACCTTTTCCTTTTCGTGAGGTCAAATTGGAAAGCAAAACTCGGAAGTTTCAGATACATCAATCTTTCTCCTTTCGGCTCAAAAGTATGGAGAGACTGTTTGAACTACATGTGCGCAAAGTTGCTCTTTACAATCGACTTCTTTCTCAGATACACCATGCTTGTCAACGTAGAAATTTTTGCGAGACCGTGCTCCAAGGCCTTGTTGGAAGGACTACAGGTGTGCGCGATAGGAAAGGAAACAGTACACAACAGGCATATTCTTCGATATTGACGGTGCCTATGATAATACAACCTTTGGTAGCGTATGCAATTCCGCTCCTGTAAATATCATAAAAGGGCGAAGCTGATCAATCTTACTGAGCCAGTGCTTAAACTGTTACCATTCAAATCTACGATGATATACTGGGAGTCACTGTAGATAGTAAACGAACACCAGCAAAGCGCTGTCGGTTTTCTGGTAGTGTAATGGTGCCTCTGGTGATTATCCGCGAATAATGTCCTTTGGATCCATATGGGAACAGTTAGACCAAACCCTCGCATATGCATTGGTTATAATAAGATTTGCGTTTCTTGCTAAACTCCAAAGAACAACTTGTCTGTATTGTACAGGGGCTCGTACCAGCACGCATCTACTCTAGATGGCCTGCTGTACTTCGCTCCCATGATATCTATATCGTCGCTGCACAATGATCGCCATCGCTCGTCCAAAGAGAGGCGCTTTCTGCCATCATTTGCACTAGATCAATGTCCTTGGGGGATAAATATCCTACGACCCTTTTCTAATGGATGTGCTCTCTGTGACGATAACATCGGAAATCCATTTGCGACGCGACTACATAGTTGAATCTCCCATGGCAATGGAATGGCTTTGACGAGACTTAAAACCGGGAAAGAATCCCCTTCTATCTTCACTGATGAAACTAGAAAGGTGTCTGGTGCTGGTGCCTTCGTGGATATGCGTCTATCTTCCAAACGGAGATCTATGCAATTCTATTGGCTACGTGCTTTATTGTTAAGAAATTGTGGATAGGAAGGAGCATAAGCGGCTGTAGAAATAAAAGCATTTGCTCTCATATCATACAAGCTCGAGATCTTTCTGAATCTGATCAGAAGACTAAATTTAATGGATCTTGTCTTAGTTTCAGGACACTCTTGAATTTAGGGAAACGAGATATCCGATGAACTTGCAAGACAAAGCTCGGAGGAAGTCTTATCAGGACTGGAGTCAGCGCTGGGGTTGTCTGTATCTGCTATTAGTAGCTCCGTCGACGGCTAGATTGTAGAGAACTTATAAGCGTCATTTCAAGCCAAATCGCAATGTCAAGCTCCTCAAGGTATTGGCCTTAAGCGACATAATCATTTGCGTTGCATGTGTGGAAGATGATGGCGCAGTGAAACATTTTTCACATTTGTCGAAACTAAAACCATAACCTTTGGAACTACCTCATCCTTACAAATTTGCGTTACAGGATAACTGATAGAGAGGGTAGCATTTTTTCAATATATTGGGAGTATCGTCTCGACCGGAGGTTGGACAATAAATTATAAAAACCAAGACTAAATCTCCAATTGGTATGTTATCCAAGATGTGGAGAACAATATTTTTAGCTTAAAGAGCAAACTAGGGCTGCTCTGATATTGAATTCGTGGTGCTATACGGTTTTAGTACCAGGACTATATCCGCAGTACAATGGAACCCGTAACCTAGGATAGAAGAAGCGAGGGTTGACAAAGCCCAAGACAGTCGAAAAAGACGGTGTTAGGCAAAGCTACGAAATATTGCCAAAAACCGAACGTGTTGGCGTGTAGGCATCGTGGAGGACCTAAGACGCACGAGAAGAAATAGAACAATACAAAAAAGAGGTTTCCTTCACTACTTCCGACATTTGTTAGTCCGTTGGTGGATAGTCTTTTTCTCAGGCGTTCTCTCTAAATCGTAACCATGACTCGGCGATTTATAGCGTCTTTGCGCATTCCTTGACATAGAAGGTGCTTTTGATAACACTGGTTAGGAATCCATGACCAGTACCATGAGACGCAGGGAAATCGACGAACCTACTACCAAATGGGTTAGGACCATGCTCCATAGCCGCATAATAATAAGTTCGTCCGGAGAGGTTTCTGCGACGGCTTCCGCGGCTGCCCCAGGGAGGCGTCCTCTCACCTCTCTTACGGTCGCTCGTGGTAGATGACTTACTGAATAGACTTAATAGTCCAGGTTTTACAACTATAGGCTTTAGTCTCGGACTGGTGTGCTTGGTGGCCAAAAACCAAGGAGGTCACATCGATAAACTCGGTAAACTTCAAAGACTGACTTGCCTCGGAATCACAGGTACTTTGCATACCTATTCCATAACAGCCTCTATGGCTGTATAATCGGTCTCACTCCACTACATATTAGGTATATATTTAGGTGTGTATTTTTTAAAAAAGCTGCAATTCGCAGTGCAGTTGTTCTTTAAAAGACGAGTGTTAATAGTACATGGGATCATATGGATCTCATGGATCAACTAACTGACTTCCCCGACCTAGATATGCTCAGCACGGTTTCTGACTTTACGCTTAAATTACTTCACTTTGGCAGAAGGTTTGAGATAGAAATTCCAAGCCATGATACATGGAAACATGGCGGACCGTTGCTTGATCCAACAGAATCATATGGTATACCGATGGATCAAAAATGGATTCAGGAGTTGGCAGCGGTGTATGGGACCTAATTATAGAATTTCGTTACCACTTGGAAGGAGTCCTAGTGTTTTTCAGGCCGAGCTTTACGCTATTGAGACTTGCGCTAGCGACAACCTTGCTCTCAGATATCAAAAGAGCCTCCATCCGTATACTCACCGACAGCCAAGCGGCTCTTAAAGCACTGATCTCCCACTGTATCAGTTCCAAACCAGTTCTAAGCTGCTTCAACAGTTTACAAAACTTGGCCCGACACAATAAAGTAAAGTCACGTAGGAGATGACGGCAATGAAACTTCAGACCTATGGCGGAAATGACATAAGAAGGCTTGTAAGCTTCCTTACCGGTCACTAAAATTAAAAATTACGGAGGAGATCACCGCCCGCCTCTGCTTAGAAGAGGATGAAACCGCAGAACACATAATATGTGAATGTGTAGCCCTGTGCAGAATCAGGAGAAGTTTCTTCCTTAAGGAGATCATATCTCCAATAGACTTAAGAAGCTCCTCCGCAGCCGTAATTATTGTTTTCATAAGGAAAGTAGAAGTGCTGCTGCCATAAAAAGTGGCATTTGGCACAATAGAGCTCTCTGGTCGCAGTACCTACACGTGGCCAGAAACTTGTTAAAAAAAGTAAGAACATTTCCTTAAACCTCACTTTATAATCCAGACTTGATGTAAATTTAGAAGTTCACTTTTCTCGACGATAGAATGTACTGATAACAAGCAGTACACTGCGCTTTATTTTAAAGTACTCATTTCTGAAGACTGATTTGCACGTTTTACACAAAAGCATGTGTATCGCTGGCTAATTTGAATACCCACCCTTCAATTACACTCGTCGTAGCTTAACTTCAAGTTAACAATGGAAAACCCATTAACTAAAAGTACACAATATCACATCGATTCAAAAATACCGAATTGACAATGGTCCCCAACACCCCCAAATGTTCCAAATTGCGTAACGTAAAATTTTGAAAATCTATTAGCAAATCTAATTTATTTGCCGTTAAAACGAATTATTGTTCAGCCCAAAAATGGTTTCGTAATTTACTTTATTACTTTTAGAATTACCACAGATAATAACTCACCTAATGGACGATGTTCAATGGCGAAGTGACTAATTGGACATCCACCATTGTTCCATGTTGCCAATTTCAAATTAACGCACGTCGAATTGGTAGCGATTAGTTCGTTGCCATTTGGCGCCTGTGAAGCTGCATAGCGACAGAAATAAATAGAAAGGGATAAAGATGCACAGATGAAAATTTAATTGCAATTGCGGACAAGCATTCGGAATTGTATGGTCGAAATCAATTTGCGGTTCTAGAAGTGAATGACCGCTGCGTACACGCACACTCATCCACCCCTTCACCACATAGAGAATCAATAATTTTAATTGACTCAACCGCAAAATTGAGTTTCCACTTTGAGCGTATTTGAACATCTGACTCACCTTTACCCTTGGTCCAGACGTTAATCTCCTCGCAGGCCGCCCCATCGCCGACTATATTGTGTGCCGACATTTTGATGATGTATTGATTGCCACACTTAAGGCTGGTTATTGTGTAAGCCGTATTTTCGGGCGTCAATTCCACTTGCAGCCACGTTCCTCCAATCACTCGGTAAGAAATTGTGTATCCCTGTAAGGGTGCTCCACCATCCTCGGGAGCATCCCAGCTAACTCGTATGCTCTCTGCCGATGCGTATTGCACAATGATTTGTGGGGAGCCGGGCGGTTTCATGGCTATAACTTGGTAATGGATTTCGTCGTTGCCGAAAAGGTTATTCGCTGTGCAGGAGTAATTTCCGGACAGACTACTCTCCACACCTGCTCACATATAAGGAAGACGTAAAAAAATGGAAGGAGAACAATTCAAAGATAGGAAATTAAACAAAATACCAACAAAAAAGGAGAACGAAACGAATGAAACAGGATGACGCTCAGTTTTACGTTGTTTCGTCCTGTCAGGATATGTGAAAAAGTTACAGTTTCATTACCGTCCTCAGTCGCAGTGAAAGGGAAATTAAATCGCATTACGAAAGTTTTCCATTAGGAAACACACCTGTACTGGTGTGTATTAAGTTGAATAGAAAAGATGATACATATCTTCGGCACAGTATGTCTAACAAGAGCTCGTTCATTTGGTTTGGATGCTGCTGATAGGATGGAGAACCAATTTATTTTAGTACTTAGTAGTGTGGCAGACGGATGTACTCACCAAGCCACTCATAGAATTACTCAAGAAGCCTTGAGCTCTCGATGGGCAAGTGAACGTCTTCTATCAACTCGTATAAATGCTTATACTCTGTATGACGTCTGGAAACGGACTTGGGCTAATTGACTTGGTAACGAAACGAAATATCGCTATACTCAGCAGACGTTTTCTCCATCTCAACAAGCCATTAAGGCAGTCGCAACTAAAGTACTGGAATTTACCAGACCCCGTAGACACGCGGATCAAAATAAGAGGATATAAAGTGGCGTTGCAAAGAAGGACGAGGGCTGCTCGCGAGTTCTACGAGCAGAAGAGACGGAAGGACGTTGGGTCACAGTAAGTGCTGAGAATTTGAAAAATTTATTCCGTATTCTGTTAGGCGACAATGACTAACATACCGTTGTCAGACAGAATGAACCATTGACGATGATAGCCGAAACTTCCGACCACCAGGCCCAACTAGAGTAAGGACAGCAATATACAAACTTAAGTCCAGTCTGCTGGCCTTACGGTCTGTCTTTCAGGCAGCGGTCCATTTTTTTGAATACCCTTATGCTGATTATTCAGGTCACGGGCGTTTGGAAAAAGGGGAAAGAGGAACAGAGGAGATACCGGTGCACGTTGCCTTGAATGTTTGAATGTTGTGACGATGAAGAAATATAGAGCCTGGAAGATGTATGTACGTGTCTTTTGGCTTTATGAACGGATCCCTGTATGTGACATTACACCCAAAGTTGGGCTTGAGCGTGAACTGATGAGCTTTCGAAGTGTAACACGTATTGCGGGTGAAATTTTGAAGGGGAGGAATGCAAGTGGCTATTTCGTTGGAACATCTTTTGTGGAAAAAGCGATAAAATAGGGAAAGGCAAGAGTGAGAGTGAGTCTATGGAGCCCACAATGTCTCACTCTATCACCTATTAGTTTTATCGCGAGGTTCTGGGCTCTATCTAGACTGTGCAAAACGGCCTTGGGTGCACCAGACCAGATGTGGGCCTTGTATTCCAGCTTTGGGCCGATGAATGCTTTATACATATATTGTGGCCAGATAAGACGGACTAAAATATTTCTTGCACCGCTTGGTATACAGCATATAACAATCTGACCAGATGAGTGTTTGCCCGATGAATAGATTCCTATCATGGTTTTCCCGATGCACTAGAAAGTACGCCCCTTCAACAGTGGCAATTATAGAGGTCCAGCCTCCGATGAATAAAGGGCAACAGAAGAGGCATTTTGCTTCAAGTCTTAAGTGAGCTGAGCCTTGTAAGGAAATAATCCAACGTTTTTATGCAATATTGACATCAGAATAATATGACTAGGGTTCCGCTGCTGATGTTACCGAAAAGGTGAAGTTCTCGTCTGTGGGCACCGAACTTGCACGCGGATAGCTTTCTTACAAACTTTATCTATGAGTATTCTAACCTAATACGCAAAACTTCTTTTAAAATTTTGCACAGCTTCTGCTATACATCACCACATTGGAAATAATTTTTGAATACTTCCGGTCCTAGTTGAACAGTAAAACGATACATTTTTTAGCATAAACCTTCGTCCACTATATACCTAGGCAAGTATCTGCCACTATCTCAAGCGCCTTAAAACACACATAATACACCAGATTCCATGCGTTGTGTAAAGCTGGCTTTCTAGTACATCTATCAGGGATCCATATTGAGCATTTTCATACCTAAACTAAAGACGAATTCATATGAAAACGAAGACACTTTGGTCCTACAGACTTAGTCCCTGTTACAGTTTTTCTTGGCATACTGTCACCTTTTCGTTCTCCGCTGTGATTTAGTTGGCAAGTTGTAGGAAAAAAAAAGTAGAAAACAACTAAAATAGTTATACTTACGATGAATTTTCAAGTTGCCCTCGTTGGTAACCTCATAGAATGGACTAAATGTCACCGGACGATCTCTTGTCAGCCATCGTGCCCGAGGAGTAGGATTACCCACAGCCAAGCATTCTAGAATCAAACCAGTTCCGACAGCTTTACGTATCGTTTGTCCGAACGAGGCAATCCGGGCCGGTGCTGCAAAACAAAAGAAATTATTGCAAAAATTCATCCTCTCTCATCTATTCCCTCTTGTCTGAAACGTATAAGCAGGATTATACCCATACAAGGGACACAAGAGTATTTTAGGACGGAAATGTGGCTTCAGCGTAGAAGCATTCTAGGTAAATAAGAAATTGTTTTGGTTTCGGTTGAAATTGCACTCGTAGATACGAGTATTAGCATTTAGAGATTCGTCTACCATTTCCATTGCTTCAAGTCATTTGAATTCACATTTTGACTGTCCCTATTTTGGATTTATTTAAATTTGTGGTATAATGGGACAGAGAAAGAGAGGAAAAGGATGCAAAGGCAACATTGCAGCACTTACCTCGTGTGTTTGTGGCCTGTGCGACCACTGATGTTGGTTCACCTTCACCCACAGATGTTGAGGCTGATACCCAAAACTCGTACATCTGATTCTCGACTAGTCCTCTGGCTTCGAACGTAACCGGATATCCGTACTCATCTACCCGCACCATGTGAGCTATATCGAGGTTATGTTAGGACGATCGTACCACATAGCATGCGATACACATTGAATGGAAGCACAAAATTTAATTTATTAGTTTTATCATACGTACGGATGGTTACAGAAAAAAATTTTTTTTTTGCTGGTTCGGTTTGTTTTGTTTTTTATGTGTGTGGTGGCTTTTGTTGGAGATTTGTCGGATTTGGGGAACGAATGCGAGCACAATCTGCAGTGATTCTGTGACAGTAGCGACGCGAAGTAAATCTTTATTTAATTTTTTTTACTCATCTACATATGTACATATGTGTGAGGCTAATCCTTTTGGATTTGTTGCAGATTAATTGAAAAGTTTATTGTCTGGTAAAATACTGAATTCTAACAAAAATTATTGCAGTTCCGTATTATGTACAAGGGGGTGCAAATGTCACCACGCTATCGGAAAATGCTCTTATTTGCAAATGGCGGCTTATGTCATCGCGTCTTTGACATTTGTGAAGTAAACAGAATACAAGTGGACAAACCATACTCTTCAAAGACACGGAATTGTGTCAATGTTTTCGACAAATACTCGGCCGGTGGTTTTGGTTAACGTAAATTTCGTTGTCGATTCCCTGGTTGTGTGGCACCAAACGGGACAAACATTGCGGCGAGGAAACTGGTTCAACACGGGACAGTAACAGACGTGGTCGGCCCCGGAGCCGGCCGGGTTTTTTTTATTAAGCTTAATATATGCACAACTTAGAGTCCAAAGTTGAGTTAATTATCGGAGATGAATCAAACTCCATGGCCAAATATAAAGTTCAAATAAATGAACTGCCACACAAATAGCTGTTCCCCACACGTTCATACATAAGTCACACATGTAGATGGGAGAGTACTCACATTTGGCTTGTCCCTTGCGGCCGGCCTCCCTCGAATATACCGTATAGTGCGATATAATTCCGTTTCGGTTCTTCGGTGGCAGCCATGAAATCAAAATCGAATCAGCAGTTAGGGCAGCTGCCTTTATGGCAGCAGGTGCATCTGGAACATCATCCTCTGTCTGGCAGTAGATTGGATTGCTTGCCAAGCCATCGCCCGATGAAGTGTATGCCAGGACTCGTATCGAATAATTCGTTGCCTTATGCAATGTGTGCAGGTATGTCTCCAAATTGGATGTCCTCTTGATTTCCATTTTCGATGCAAAGTCAACTGTGAAAGATAGAAAGGCAAACAGATAGAGTGGGGAATCAATAAAACAAGACTCCCTCGCCATGGGAGTAGATGCAAAAAAGGGACTCACTTTGATTCACAATCGGCCGGTATAAAATCTTATATCCTTGAATAATGCCACCGTGAAATTGCAACGGTGGCTCCAGCCATGATATCTTAAGACTCTGCGATGACAATGCAGTACAGTTGACGGTCTGAGGCGCTGCTTCTGGAACTAAAAATACACGCGGAAAAGTACGAGTAATGCAACCGATGGTGGAGATGATAATGATGACTTACCTCCTTCTAGAGTTGTACCCAATACTGCGGCACTCCATGGACCCGAACCAAAGCTATTAAGCGCGCGCACTGTTACCGCATACCGAGTGTACTTTCGAAGATTACGAAGGGTAGCTTTGGTTGTCGCCCACCCACTTACAACGACGGATTTTAATGAATTATTCACGACGCTGATGTAGTTGATGTTCTGCTTCTCCTCGGTGCAATTCACTGTGTAGCCGATGAGCTCTCCGTTCCAGGATTCACGTGGTGGTATCTACAATTGTGGGAGGGGAGGGGAGTGAAACTATTGAAATTTCTCAACGAAACTTGTTGGGAGTATACGAACCTGCCATGTGACAATTAGTTCACTTTCCCCGCCCGTTTGCACTTGAACATTGGATGGTGCTTCGGTAGGTGCCTCTTCCTGCGTCTTGAGGACAATGGGTTCCGTGAATTGGCTCCTTTCGATTTCGTTTATCGCCTGCATACGAATAAGGAATGTTGTGGCTGGAGTCAAGCCCGATACAATGGCATTCTCCCGTAGGTCAGTGTCATAGCTACGAAAAAAATACCAAAGTGACAGCAACAACACTATCATGTACGCGATATACTATACCTCTTGCTGACACTTGTCGACGGAAGGGTAACGTTAATTATATTCGGTCCATTCCATTCGTTTTTGGCCATGCCTAGAGCCGAATGACTCTGGAGATATTTCAACGGTTGATATTGCACCAGATAGCTGAGGACAGGGGAGTTGCCGTCGAAAGGACGACGCCACGAGAGCTTTACGGTTCTACTCCCCACCTCGAACACTTCCAAATTCGACGGGATATCGGGTCGTTCTTGTACGGCGAGGAAAATAACTTGTTCGCTACGTCCATAGGGATTTTCTGCTATGCACTTGTACAGACCGGAATCATGTCGGTCCGAACGTGATATGGACAGTTGGGAATCAGCTCCTTTGTCCGTTTTCATTTCGGCCATGTTGAAGCGATAGTTGTTCAAATCGATGCGACCATTGTTGTGCGTCCATGAAATGGTAATGGGTTCGTCGCCCTTCGCATGACACTTTAGGGTGACTGGATCGTTACGGCGAGAGGATACATTACGTGCGGGTTGTTCAAAGCGTGCAGGCTCTGTTATGGGGTGAGCGAAATTTGACATGGATGCTTAATTTGCTTCGTTCTTTTCAAAGAGGGGGGGAAAAGGAAATCATGGCAAAAGGGGATGTTGGATGGGTGTTTGGCACATGTGCTCACCATTAACGTTGATGCGAATAATTTTCTTGAGACCGGCACCGATTTCATTCGCTGCTTGGCACATGTAGTATCCTTCATCAGCATCGGTCGCCAAGTTGAGCATAAGCGAATGATTGCGCATGTTAAGTGGTTTGAAGTCCTTGGAGAGTTTTCCTAAACGAAGGTGGGCGAGAATATTTAATTATTTCGGAAGGTATTTAATTTAAAGGAGATATTTCGAGGGTTTACCTCACGATGGAGAGCTTAACTTGACTTTTATATGTGAGGGAAAGAAAGGAATAACTCTCTGCGTTAAAATACCGAAACCATGGTTTTAAAGCTAATCTCTAACAAAAATAACTCAATGGAAAGGTTTGGAAGTAGAAAGGCTTCCAAATTTTACAGAATGGTTGAGGCAGACGTCCTAGGACATGTACTGAGGTGATGCAGGCTTTATAAGGTGATTAACAGATATCAGCATTTTCATCATTGACCACTTTATAGCTTAGTAGAGGTTAATTAGTGTAAAGTTTCGAGAGACAATTTCTCTTGCTCTCCCTTTACTTTTCTTTAATTGTGCAGAACTAAAATTCCTAATATTCCTTCTCATCTTCAGTGACAGACAGACATTTGAGCTAAGAAATCAAAACTCCTACGGATATACAAAGATCCTCGATGAGAAATCGAACTAAGGCTGAAGTCTGCTTTGGCTACGAAGAAAAACCTGTTTGAAGTACTTGCGAGAGTGAAAGATCTGCCTCCAGTCTTAGCGATTGCAACTGGGTCATGGATCCCCAACCAGCATACCCAAAAGATTTGTCTCTTCAGGCGATGATAGGGGTCCAGACAAACAACTCGTTTGTGAATACTCCTACTATGGGTTTTCCGAATTCAGTCGACCTCAGTAGAGACAGGGAGCTGATTTTAGTGCTGTCGATGATGGACTGACTGAGGAAGCCACGGCTATGAGCTCAAGTATCCTGATGGGCTCCTTACTAAAATCCAGGGAAAAAGAAAAAAAGAATGCGGCGATCATGCAGCGCAAAGATACTCAACTAGACTAGCTGAGGGCGCAGCCAGTGAACGTAAAATTCTCTTTTGACGACGAAGGGGTAGCTGCAATTAGTGCGCGTCTTTTTTACACGAAGGCTTCCTATAGTTTCTTCTTCGATTTGCATTGGAAGACGATCGATGTGGAGTGCCATTCGTCCGTGGAAGCTGGCGGAGGCAGCAGAAGCTTGCATATAGGGGGAGAGCTGTGTGTTGAATGAAGGGAAACTTTTTTCAAAGTAGGTACTATTCGCAGCAATATCTAGAAATTTTAAGCAAATTGATGCCAAAAATTCTATCCATTGGGTCACTTCTTTTATTGTCTTTATACCTGTAACGCTAGCCCTCGTTACGAGTATTTCCCGCAGGAAGAGCAAGAATAGGGGTAATAAGTGTGTTTAGTTTCGGAAATTAAATAAGGAAGGTTACGTGTCACACTGCAACTAATGCCATCGACTTATTGAAATTAGAGTTTGCTAAGAGAGTTTTCTGAAATCGCTTAAGGCAGAAAGGATCAAAGCTTTGGAAGGTGAGTTAGTGGGTATAATCCGTTCCCATATGTATGCTCGAAAAAGTGGCCACAAATTGGTCCGGCGGAAGACGCTATGTAATTGCCAGTCGTGGTGCTCATGTGTATGCATGTCTGAAATCATCTCTAAATGTTTAAAGCATTTTTTAGATCAGAAACCCTTTAGTTCCATAACATTCTCGTCCCCTCAGTCATGCCACCAAGATCTAAGCTTTCTTTCGCACATTTATGACATAATCAACAGAATGAACTCTACCCTAGGCTTCATGAAACGATGGTCCTAAAAAATTCTCGAATCGTAAGGTCACTAAATCCTCTTACATCACGTTCGTCAGACCTTTCTTTGAAGCCTGGACTAATTCTGCAGACATTCAATTCGTACCCAGCTGATAGTAGGCACTATTGGTTCCTTCGAATTCTTGGAAAGAATCTACCAGAACATTAACCCGTGGGAGATTAGGTTTGTACCCCACTTCCATCTCCCTCGTCGCTGCACCAATTTTGGTCACTTTTAACCGATATGTCTAGAATGTTGCGTTGATCCAATGCTTAGCATAGGTAAAGTATTTCTTAAATTGTTATGTATCTCAGACTTACCTTGTCCCTTTAACCACGTAATGACAGGAATCGGATAGCCCTCGGCTTCGCAGTTGATTGCTATCGTATTTCCTAGCATTATGGCCGTATCCATTGGCTCGAATGACCAGCGGGGAGCGACTAATTAGCAAATGTACACGTCTCAGTATGTAAACTCATTTATTCTGCGATGATTCTTAGAATCCACATCCACTTACCTCGCACTTGCAATTCCGCTGTATAATTCACCTTCGCAGCAGCATTGCTGGCAAAACACGTATACTTCCCACTATGCTTCGAGCTAATATCCTTAAATACAAGCAACGAATAGAATTCCTCTTTCTTTTCGGTTATCTAGAGTGTGTGATGACAAACAGACATTTCATTACCAGGGCAACCACTCAACGTACTTTGTCACAAATTCACCCACCTGTAAGCTCATCGGTATGGACATATCATCTTTCTTCCAACTGAAGTAGATTGGCATGTCACCCGATGAGACAGCACACGTTATTTGTGCCCTTCCGCCTTCCTGCAGGTTTTTTGGAAACTTAAACGGTTCAATTACTGGAGGACCTTTTTTGCAAAGAAAGAAAAAGAAAAAAAAACGAAAATTTCAAGTCATTCATTTTATCGTCTTTTCCTTGATAATATCCTTAGAGGAAGTAGCATAGGTCGAAAGGAAAAAAAAAAATACGAACTATTCACTGCCAGTTGCATGTCACGGCGAGCTTCTTCCCCCGTACGACTACGAACGATGCACGTATACAGTCCCGCATCTCGGGCTGAGTCGACTTCCTTTATCACCAAGTAACCACCTTGTTGCACCGAAACGAGGGCATAGTGAGTATCTGAAAATCGTTGGCAGTGAGTGGGCTATTTCAAACACCAACTAAGAGTGCTTGCGCAATCATTAGTCTTACTTGACGTCAATTCCTGATGACCTTTTTCCCATCTAATCTGTTCTATGGGGTATCCAGAGAATGGACAGTGTACTGTGATGTCATCGCCAGCGACGGCTTTAATAGGACCTATTGCACGGACATAAGGTGGACCTGAAAATAAAATGTTAAACAGAGATTGTTAGTATTTCCAGATAGGTGAGGAGAAATATGTAAGTTTACGGAGGATTTTAATCGTATGAATGGTTTAATGAGCAAAAATGTGTTTAATGTGTTTAAGGACTCTTTCAATGAGGATCCCAGGATAAGTGTTGGTTCGTTAAATATCAGGAAAGAGCAACTGCAGCCGAAGATCTCGCAGCTCTATTTGTAAGACCTACTCCCATCTTCGTGCGATGATATCTGGGAATTCCTTCGAAAATTGTGAACGGCAAGCCTCCTACACTGCAAAGCAGGATAGGTGCCGGTTGGTCTGTGGCCAACGAACTGGTGGATCATATGGACTGATCATATTTTGATCTGGCTATCGCCTACGGGAAATGCTCGATTTCGGGAATGTTAAGACTTTCCTCGCTTCACTTGTAGAAATACCTCAACATGCAACACTGCTCTAACTAGATTATGAGTTCATGCGATATACACGTAAGATAGCCAGCTTAGGGCTAAGCGAGATAAGGTGGTTAAGTTCCGGGAAGTATCACTCTCCTATAAGACACGCTATATACTCTGCTCCAGCAAGAGCGAAAGGATTCTCTCGACGCCATCAAAGGTAGCGTTTACAACGGGTTCGTGATCACCTAGCACGAGATACTCTGACATACTCCGAGCTAGGGTCAGCAAGAATTTCCAACGCTGAGTCAGGGCCGTGTAAAAGTGATGCTGGATGAACCTTTAATGAGTTAACTTCAGCACTCACATCGCCGAAGTGGGCTACTGATATCTGTTAGCCCTTAGTTAAAAGTTTTTTTTTATTGGAACAAGCCTTCCAGGTTAGAGGTTGTGCCAGATTTGTAGTGGGAAACCGGCTCAGGTCAAGATTTATTGACTCTAAGCCAGTAAGCGATCGCCTGACTATGATCTGCATCTAATATCAATCTAATTTGTATACACGCTCCTACCGACAAGACTAAGGAAGCTCTACTTGGAACCTGTTTGGAGTTCGATGTCAAAATCATATATAGGAACTTCAGTGCTAAAATCGGTAAGGGAAACATCTTCGGCGGATTAGTTGGAAAGCATAGCTAAAACTAAGAATACACATACCAACCTGGCTATTTCCAGATGCTCGAACCGTCACCAAATTGTCCATGGGTTGGGTGTTGCGAGACACACATCAAGTATCCTGAATGTGCATACGTAAGGGTGCCAAACGTCGACTATCCTAAGACAGCAAAGGGTCGCCTGACAGAAACAACAAACGACGGTTCTACTGGAGAGGCAATAAAGTGTCAGCTGGCTGAAAGCCTACTTATAAGTTCATTTACAAGAATTTGGCTTCTCAGTTTGACTGCTTTAGTACAATTCGGTAACTCCGTCAATAGAGACGTTCGAAAATGCTGTAATTTCTTGACCTATTAACCTTAAGTAACCAAGCGGTGAATAGTAGGTGCAAGTTCACATTTCTAGGCATTGGTATTTAAATACCATTGGTACAGTCAAGGTATTTGGGGATCGTTTGTTTGTAAGATTCCATTTAAGTCTATCTATTCGCATCCACAGGGAACGCCGAAGAACTTAACAGATCGACATCAGAAAAGATAGTGGGGATACTACATAACCTTCAAATTCCTCCGACATATTACTCCCATGCAGTATGCAATCTACCTATGCATACATATATCTTGTGCCTTTGCAACTTGCCTTGATAACAGCCACCAATTTGTTCGTTATGTTTTCTCTGCTAACCCTATCAAACGCCATTTCAAAGTCAACGAAAAGCTAGTAAAACTCAAACTTAAACTTAACGAACTGTACAGTGATGATGCTAAAGGTGTTTATGTGCTCAACCCAGATGGACCGAGAATGAAAAATTTTCTTGACCATGGTCACGAGTATTTCCTAGATGCACACAGGTACCTCGCCAGACCTCAATTTTTCGAACATTTCTCCGCTCTCCCAGGCGTTATCTGTGGGTGAAAAGAAAAAATCTTTGGGAATAGTCTCCAACACAATCGCCTTTTTCGTTTTGAGTGTTTTTATCGTGGTAATGATGTCGTTCTTTCTCGGAGCATTAAATATGCCCCCATCCACTATGTGTTTCAAAGGGTTATGATAGTGGATACATGGAATACCGTAGGTATATCTAACATACTCTTACCTCTTTTAATTGGCAATGCACTAATGGCATACTTGTGTAATTAAATGTTATGTCCACGAAATTATACCCCTTAGGTACAATATTCAAGACATCCTGCAAAACTGATTTCAAATACACTCCGTTACCATCCATCTTAATGCAAAAACAACAGCTAGGGTACTTAACGTCACACGCAAACATAATTAAAGTGCTCCCATTGACATAACTCACACTCCAAGGAGATTCCGTTCATTATTGTAAATCAATTCACTTAGTATCTCATCCATAATCAAAAGCACCTCATTAAATCCCCCTACTGTGCCTTAAGCACCACCCGAATAACATCAAATTTTCAATAATCCCCGCAAATAACAGGTGCAAATGCTGCCATATGCCCCTCTCTCCACCCACCACCATAAACGTACTCATTGGCGGAGTGTTCTAATGGAAACTGATTACCCCCACTGCAATGATATTTGCTCAGATTTAAGTCTCCACCCCCTCAAGGATGCTTGTGGAGTCCTTATTAATATTAATGAGTTGTCCGGCTAACTAGAACCGTTTCGCCCCCATTCCACCCACTCTCTCTCTCTCTCTCTCTCTCTCTATCTTCAACGGTTAACAGCTTTTCTCCCCGGCTATTATGACATTCGCTAATTCAAAATTCATTTCAATAATACCGGATCCAAATCACCATGGGTAACAAGAGCATTTCTCCTCGCATCCTTGTGCTCTTGTGCCACCACCAAGAAAATCCAATTATACGCAAGCAAACCGAAAAATTGTCCATATTTGGTGGTGGGAAACTGGACGCAAACACACAACCAACAGCAAACTAGTGTCAGGGATCCCCTACACGGGGAGGAAAGAATACATTTCATGGTAATTAATTATCTGAGTTACTGATATTGGTTTGCAGTGAGCTTTGGTGGGCGGAAAAAAACGGGGTGAAGTTCAATTAGATGCTCCTGAATCCCAACCAAACACCATCTGCTTTAAAGTTTTCGTGTGTATACTCTCCAAAAAATTAAACACGCAAAGGAGTACAAAATGTTTCAGGCAATGCTGGAGCTCTAGAGAAAGGGTTTCTTTTTTTTAATTTGCGTCTTTTCGATCATGACTTGCAGTGAACATTACAATAAGAGGAGGATTCCATCTTGGATCAGCCGGCGTGTCTGGTTAAATGACATTTATAGTGTATAAGTCCTTATAAATGCACGTTATTTGTTCAAAGGCGATAAATCAGGTCACTTTTTAAGAGGCGGTCAGATATGTCATAATATCATCAAAGGCTTCGACGTGGGGTCTACTGTTACCCAACTCCCACTCTCACCTGCACGTATTGACGGTGACCGCAAACGAGCGGGAACAATAGCAGGTCTCTCCACCTGCAATCAAGATTGGCATCTACAGTGCAAGTTATGCCGAATTTCTTAGTGCAATCTTCATTTGATGAGCGCTTCTTCTGCATGTTTCCAGCTCAGTTCTACTACCCTCTACCCTCTACTGAAATTTGATAGCCGATTATGTTTTGAATGGGAGTGCTGTCATTCTGTGACAATGCGCTCTGACATAGCAGTCATTTAATCGTCAAAAACTTCACCCCTCCACAACGTGTCGAAATTGTAAAACTCTAATATAAAAATTGATTTTCTATTCCAAGTAGATACGTATGGTTGGCATATGTGTCCTGGCGAGAGCTGAATACATCGAACGTTTACAGCATGTGTCAAACGTTCGAAAACAGAACCTTTGAGCATTTGGAAACGGGTCCCAACTCTAGCGAAAAAATCATCCTTAGAGCCAGAATGCATTAGGTTGAATTATTAGACATAGGAAGATGCTAATACAGCAGAAGCTGTAAGGATCTGTGTGGAGGGATTTGTTGAAGATGGTCCCCTCTGTGTTCACACCTGCCCTACGTACTTTTGCTTCAGCACAATATTGAAAATATCACATGAAAGTGGATCTCCTTGTTAAGATCCGGTACGCGTTACACTCGAAATAAACCGATTTATGCTCATATTCCATTGAAATCAATGCCGCATCTCCACAGACTCTTCCAATTCAATTACAGCGCCTTTCGTTTCTACCAATAAGGTCACGTAAAACTTATCAACTCATTGTTGGAAAAGAGTGAGCTCAACATTATATTGGGCCACATGCTCCCACGTACTGTTCCCGAAAAAATTAATTCATAGTCATTCTGGAAAAGTCCTGTGCATTGCATCAGACGACAGGTCCGTATTTTGCGTGAGTCCACCACTGTTCGCAACACAGGATTGCTCTGATCGATCTTCCAGAAGTGCGTAATGCACAATATCCTCGCTAATACGTGGTGAAATTGATTTCTTATCGGGAAGCCTGGTAACTTTAAAAAGATTTGGATCAGACATTTTGTAATCGAAGCTAGTTTTAGCATCCTGGCTCTTGCAACAACCAAAGAGAAATTTAATCACCCTATGCTGGGTTCCAGCTGGGCATGAGGTGAATGAGCCTTGACATGTCTTGGAGCTTTCTATGAGATGAGCAAAATCATCTTAGTAAAATATGCTACCGAACTGGCCTTTACAAAGTCTAACACTGTATCAGTTAACATGGCATGGTGTTAATTAATTTTCTCTAACCTGTCACGAAATAATTCTCTTCCACTTCTGTTTGTGAACGGAAACAACCTTAGAATTTTAAGTGGTATCCTCAGTGATCACTACCTCACTACACCTTCATATACGAAACCTATGAAGCGCACTTATTCACATGAGAAAGCAAACACTAGAGAATTGATCTCATTGACCAACTTTGGTGCAATCAACCCAGACACGTTTTAGAATGGTGCAGAGAAGGACTATCAATCAATCCCTGCAGAACTGTTCTAGTGCCTTTTACTAGGAAAAGACTGGTCAATCTAAGACCTATCATTATCAAAGGCACTACTCTAGCTTATTCCAGTGAAGTCAAATACCTCGGGGTCATCCTTGACAAACGGCTCAGCTGGAATTATCATATCAAGTTCGCCATCGAGCGTGCTACTAGGGCCATGTGGGCCTGTAGGCGCCTGTACGGCAGAACTTGCGGTCTAAATCCAAACATCATACATTGGACACAGGTCCTATGCGTACCTGCCCGACCGCAGCTTTAGAAGCAATCGTTGGGCTTCCACCCCTTCATATCTTCATTAGGAAGACAGCCGCTAGGTGTGTTATCAAGTTGCAGATAGAATACAAGACATACCTGGTAGGTTATTTGAGGTAGAGATATTAGATCGTGCAAATTGGTTTAATAGTGTTCCGGCATTAGACCCTAGAGGTCTGGTTTGGTTTACAGACGGATCGAAAATGGAATCTGGAGTTGGAGCTGGTGTCTTTGGACTCAACACCAAAGTCTCGATACCTATGGGAATGCGTCCCACGGTATTTCAGGCTGAACTCCATGCCATTGAAATCTGCGATAGGTTAAACCTTAGTAAGGGTATTAAGGGCGCTAGAATATATATATTTTCAGATAGTCAGGCAGAACTCAAAGCGCTGTCGTCTAATTTGGTGGACTCCATATCAGTTAAAAACTGCTACGATGCACTGCAATCCCTGGCGAGACTAAACAAGGTTAAACTTGAATGGGTCTCCGGCCATCAAAGGATTGCAGGCAACGAGTTAGCAGATGAACTAGCTAGTACTGGCTCAGAATCTGCGTTCATAGGACCTGAACCTCAACTGGTCTTTCGCCACAGCGCTGATTAGTAACTGCGAACATAAACTTCGTCTGGACCACTGGAAAATTGTCCCAGGGTTGAGACAATCCAAATTACTAATCAAACCTTATTCCTATAAGGATATACTTATCCTTAATAAGGTAAGTATCAGAAATCTGGTGGGCTTTCTCACGGGCCACTGTGGCTTGAGATACCACTTTGAAAAACTTAACCTGAGCTCATACACGGAATGTAGGTTCTGCTCGGAGGAGGACGAATCATCCGAATACGTTCTCTGCAATTGCCTAGCTTTACATTGGTTAAGGAGAAGTATTTTCTATAAAAAAATATGTACGCCAGCGGAAATGAAAAACTCTGCTACAAAGGATATACTATCCTTCATTAGGGAGGTAGTACGTCTCTTAGACTAACCAAACCTTTATGATACAATAGATCTTTTAGGTCGCAGTGTCTGCCACATGGGCAAGGGTTCTATCTACAAAAAAAAAAATATATACCAATACCTCGGGCTGCTGGCATCTTTGGAAGATACCTACTTCCTTAGCTTATCAAAAAAGGGTGCATAGAATCAATGGTAACTCAACAAACAAAGCCTTAAAAAAGAAGTGATATAATGGACTTCGCTCGGCAATTACAACCAAGCCTCTGGTATTAAGAAGGGTCCAGGTCAGCATATGCATCAAGGCAAGAGTGCTGCATAGGAAAGTGAAAGAGCTTAAGAGAATAGCGTTGATTTTATCAAATCACGAACTTCCCTGGACTGCAGCTGTCTGTTACGAGCAGTACGACAAAGTGGTTTCAAGAAAAAGGATACGACCTAACTACGCTCGATTTCTCAATAACATCCTCCATAATAAGGTCATTAGAAGATTTTGTGTAAACTATTCGATGCAAAATTACATATTTGATTCCGCAACCTGTCGACTTGAAAACTCAAAGCTGAGAGGGACGTTTACTAGAGAGCCTGTTAGTAGAGGCACTCCAGCAGGTGGTGTCATATCCCCACTTCTTTAGATTGTGGTGGATAATGAACTATTGATAAATCCTAGAAGGTGAACGGTTCACGGTGATTGCTTATGCCGAAGAACGATGACATTGTTATAGCAGTTTCGGGAAAGCAGATTTATAACCTAGAATGACTTCTATAAATTGTTTTAAACAAGCTAAACAAATGATGTATTTCTAGAAGAAGAGTCTATTCATTTCTACACCGACAGGATGGTTCAAAAGCCAATGACGTAGTAAGTGCAAGTTTTCTCTGATCGGCTTTGTCTTAACCTCTTTTTCCGTCGTCCAAAATATTGTAGCGTCTTTCAGACAGACGGAAATAATGGCGATTAAGGAAGTCTTATCCTGGCTAAAGAAAAACGTGAATCATTGTCTCTAAATTCATAAGCATCCCTAAGTTGGCTGTAATCTCTCTTAAAGATCCGTCTCTATTGGGTGCAAGGGTATAGGAATATTCCAGGGAATTGTTGCTGACGAACTCGGCAGATATTAAACAATTGTAGCAATCTTTTTGTGGACTCAGAGATTAGTGCGTTGGATTACTTAGCGAAACGTTCGAGGTTCGAATTCTTCAAAACCCTGGAAGTTTTTCATGGCCAACACCTCGCGAATACATATGTATCTGACAAACTGACAAAAGAAAAGCCTTTCAGATATCGCGCTAAGCTGTATGTACATATGGCAGGACATTTATCGCCTTCTATGTCCAGCTCTACATTACAAGGATTCTTCAATTATGAGCTTTTTGTTACAAGGCGATCTTTTAAATACAGTTCTTAAGAGTATCTTACGCTTCATCAGAACCTCAAATTGGTTTAACGAGTAGCCGTTACCTTAGCCGTCAAGTAATAAAATAAGGATTTCACAATAATTTTCATATGATTTAAGTACGAGTATGTATGAAAGAAAGATCCTTCTTAACAGGATAACATGACCACAATCCATCTTCGCTTTGTTTCTTTTTTAGCAGTACACTTGTACTGCGACGAGGAATCACGAATATACGAAATCGATAATTTCCATATTCTAACCCATAACATACTATTAATCGATACCAATACTTTCCCACCTTCACCGCACAATTTCGAGAAGTATATGGTGATGGGGGGGATGGTGGATTTTCAACCAAAAAAGATTTCCGTGCAAAAAATCCCCTCGGCCAAACCTATCTCAGTAGAAATGTGCGACTGTACAGATGCTATTCACAGCCTCAGATAAAGGGATAGCACAGATATACACTACAACGACGAGTACAACGAGCACATTTGGCCATAATCCTTGCCTGTAGTTTTAATATCAACATACCAACATGTGGACTTGATCTTAGTGCCATCCTTGTTGAACAGTGGGACTAATAGTGCAAAAAGCGGAATAAGCCTTCAACTTTATTAGATTTTGTCGGATGATTGTTTTATTCCTTCGAAGGCAGGTAACAAATCACCTGGAACAACTGACAATGAAGACAATTTTTGAAGTTGGGGTTCATTGGTGGTTGAACTTCAAAGTCTTCAACGGTTACACTACACACCTTTCAAGTTATCAGCGAAGCAAGCTATTAGTGTGTAAGCTACTTAAGCTGAAGCTTCTTTACACCGAAAGATAACTAGCTTTGCATAATCGGCTTGTAGGCCCCAAAGGAACTTTCCAGCTTGTGCCCACAACAGTTTATTAACACGTTTCCGAACGTCGAAAACTGGATGTACGTAGTCGATGCTTAGGTTAGGTTAGGTTGCTGGACTGATAAGAGGAGAAAAGACTCGACTCATCCCACTTAGGTCCTTGTGGAAGTAATTCAAGGTTCCTGCACTGGGTTCCTACTTTACTGCTCCTAATTAGGTTCGCAAACCACATAGTGATGTTTTTAGAAACTTAGAAAGTTTTTTAGTTAGATAGTTCTTTCGTGCCCTGGAAGTAATGTTGTCTTAAAGTTTTGTTTCTCAAATGACATAAGCTTGGGCAGTGGCATAGGAAGCGAGGTCTATCCCCATGACCTTCTTTGTCACCACGCTTCTACATATGTAATTTGTCATCGTTGTGTTCAAATTGTGTGATTTCTTAGAAGGTTGTGGCGCACGTCTTAACATTAACAGTGATTTTCTGTCATTTTTTAAAAATTTGGTCGTTTTGGCTTTGCCGTATTTTGGTCCTTGATATATCGCAGGTGGTAAGCGAGTTCCACCTATTACTGGCTGTTATTGCACTCAGCTCGTTCCCTGAGGTTACAGAGTGGGGGCTTAATGCGCTGGAGGGCTCTATTGTTGTTTATTGCAGACTGCAGAAGATGGTTTTTTCCAAGTCGACGTTTGGTGACTTGTAGTCACTGTTTACGTCTTCACATACCTTCTTTAGAACTTGTGCATGTCCTTCGAGATTGGAGTTCTAGCTATTTCACTGGCCGATCCTCAGGGCACTTTAGGCGGCATACTCCTGCATCTACAAGTCTACGGGTAACATGCTGAGAATTGTTTTCAGCAAGGCTGTTGGCGCTGTTCTCATTGTGCTGGTTTTGTATGCCACCAGACTACGTTGCCATATGAAAGTATGGGTCTCACGATTGCCGAGTATACACATCCACAGAATTATCTTAGAGTTCGGTCGCCACCTTCGGGCGTAGATTCGGTGGCATGCGTAGAAAGCGGTCGCTGCCTTATTTCTTTTTCTTTTATTGACTTCTTCCAAGCTTCCACTTAGTCAATGCTTAATAGAAGGGTTATCTACACCTACATTTAATGACAGTATTAAATTCTTGGGGCTTATGACCTGCGGATATCCTCAAGGTGTTGTCTCGACCCCACTCATATCATCACTAATTATAATAAGCGATTGAAGCCATTGGCAATGCCGAGGATGTGACGATAATAGTCAGTTGAATGTGCTATCAGATACGTGCTATCTGAAGTGTGAAGATGGTCGACCAACGAAGGTTGTTGGAAGTCCCAAAAACTGAATACTCTGCCTTTTACCTGGAGCAAAACACTAGACGTCTTTATTCGTCCTCCATGGATCTATCGTAGGGTCTGTGAAGCAGCACAAACTGCACAGGAGTAATGGAATATTCGGAAAATCTGCACCTTTTTCAGAGGATCGATTGGACGCATACATTAAGTACGTCCATTGGTGGATGACTCGGCGACTTGTAGCGACTTCTCTTTGAAATGTACTGTAACAATAATTCTGTCAATTAAAGTTGGGTACTCTGATACGGTGCACAACAAGTACGTCTAGTGCGGGGCTAACACCACCAATTCATAGGCAAGGATATTGACTTCTACTTATCACCGGGTTAGATGCTGTAAGATCAATATCGTACCAAAATTATTTTCTTGCCGATATTTGGCATAGACGTCTCCGAATATGGTGTTGACATCATAATCCGAATAAGCCTCGTAGCCCGTATTCAGGTGGTCATAAATCTCTTTCCTAAGAAGGTCTTCTGCTTTAGTGGTAGGGCCATATGCATCTTAAACTGATGGTGTAGAATGTGGTTTAGATTCGGAACACAAGCGATCACGTGTTGGCTTAAGCTAGATATACTTTGATCGCAGCCGGTGTCCAATGGCCGAATGCTCTCCCGCCATCTCCCTTTTAAAAGCTAGGTTCAGCTTTCAACTCCTCAGAGCTCTTAGCTCTAATTTTGTACATGTTGTACTAGCCCAGAAAAGCTACTCACTAAGGTCGGGGTATTTATTTATTTATTATTGTGTAGGCACCTCGCAATATATTTCCTTCGGAATTGTCTACACTCTTACTTTGTCTTTCTTTCTCTGAGGAATCTGAGATTGAGAAGTGGGTCCTTGGTTGGCATATCCTCATCTAATAGTGTCATGGTGTTTTGCCCCAAGAAACCCAGAAGACATTTTGGAGTCTCGCTGGACTCATTGCAGAATCTGCAAAGGCCTTCATTACTTACATCTTCAATCTTTCCTCTGGCAATCATTACTACACCATCAGCGTAGGCTTGACATTTGACTCAATAAATAATAAATAAAGGTCGGGGTAGTACCCAAAAAGCAATCATTTTTCAAAAACCGATTCTAATCAAGGAATTGTGCATGCTGTACTTAACAAATGACGCCAAGTGTTGTTTAACTATTTTAGTTGGGAAAAGTGAGATCGAGACGCTATGTATGGCCCCACTGTAACGCTCACTTTCGTTTTGATTTACCTCAAGTTTTGGTTTTGAATTTAGACTTAATTTCATCCTCTTTTACATTTTGCACTCCGCATCGTCATCTGAACTCCCATGCATGATACAAGATAAACCCCTTCCTAAGTATACGTGCCTGTGCCACGTATCTTGTAAGTTCAATCAGTGTGCACCGGAAATTCTATTATTCTCGAACAAAATATTCCCACATCCCCGTACGGATTCAGACGTCAATCCTATTGGATTCGCTTGAATAGCTTCACACAAAGCAAAAATACATACATACCCGGTGATAAAATACTCATGGGCATAAACAGGTGGCTATATATGCCAGAGTAGTGAGCATCCGATGGCATCCTTTCAAGGAAAGGGATTTTTATACACGTGCATACATCATGGATGAGAGTATACCGTCGGCTAATATTGTGGATGTTTATTGGCATACAGAATGATGGTTTTACATACCATAAACGTTTAATCTTGCTGCATGTGCCACGCTGCCCATTGTATTGGAAGCAATGCACTTATAGAGTCCTCCATCATCGGGTCGAACGTGAGAGATATTCAAATGACTTATCACATCTCCAGACATGTCGACAAATTGTCCGATGGCAACGCGATGATGTACCGACACATCCATTATCGGCTGAGAGTCCAGGAGCCAGGAGAACTGAAACGAAAGGAATTGAGGTGAGAAATCATTTGAATATATAATTAAGTCATTGAATGATGTGAGTAGCGCCAAGAAAAGAAAGGAAGAGGGATGGAAACCATTGGGAGAAGGTCATGGAAAATTGTTCTTTCATGCTAGTGTGTTGTAGACTTTACGATGGATGCGGTCCTTATGCACAACATGTATTGTTCATGTTACAACCAACCCCTATCCCATAAGAGATAAGCTATCCTGACCCTCCCAAGCTAAGATCATTGAGCAATCCCTGGAGCATAGGATTCTGTATGACTGGCGACTTTCACACTCATTCGATAAAGAAAGTACTCCGGACATACGGTACCCTCTGGTTTGAACTAGCCTTGTTTGCATAATGCAGTGCTCTGCGCATATCGACGGGTTTCCGATTTCGATTTTACTATAGGGCGATGGCTGAATTGGCTCAAGTGGTGGCGCCGTGGCTCAAGTGGTTAGTGCGTTGGATCGCTGAGCGTGAGGTTCGAGGTTCGAATCCCAGAGAACACCAAAAAGTTTTTCACGGTCCCACCTCTCGCGAATGTCTGACAAACGTCCGAGAGTAATAACTGTCAAGAGAAAGCTTCTCAATTTGCCTTTCGGATATGGCTTTAAACTGTAGGTCCCTTCCATTTGTGTGAAAAATATAACACGCACAACACGAATGGTCGCGAGAAGCTATGCCCTGGACCACATTCGGTCCGTTGCGCCAAGAATTTTTATTTTTTGATGGCTGAATTCGGGATCCCTCCAAGGTAAATTGAGCTGTGTTGGGCTGGGCAACGCATACGCGATGCAACGTGCAGGTAATTTTCTGATGTTCACATGTATTCCAAACGTCTACCGGATTTCCGTCAGGAGATATGCTTCATGTTCTGGAGCAGATAGTTCACAGGGAAACTGTGGGCATAGAAGGCAATATCTTCAACAAACCCGTACTGCATCTGGCATACACCAGGCGATATCTACATCAATGGTCGCTCCCAACGTGCCATAGTAGAAGCTTTCACGGCAATTGGCGAAACTAGTTGGTCTCGAAGTGAACGAGGAGAAACCATGTATGTGCTGGTTAAGGAGTTTATCTACCCCGGACTGATCCTTAAAAACCGGTGCTACTTCGGTTTGGCAAAACAAATGCGGCCAAAACTCTTTACGCGGAGGACAAAATGTATGCTCTATGGAACGCTAGCTCTGCCAGTTCGGCTACACGGCGCCGGAAACCAGGATAGCAGAGCATTGGGCGCTCTAGCGAAGAAAAGATCCTTGTAAAGTTTATGTCCTCGTTGCAATCAGACTTGACCAAGATGTGGCAGTATTCGTAGTCCAAAAGACTAAGGTATGTCGTCTACATTAGCTAGGCCACATCGAGTGTATGGACAACAATGCTTCAGCTAAGATGATTTTCGAATCCCAGTCCCCAGGTTCCAGACGAACAAAAAAAAAAAACGAGCCACCGCACTAAAAACCAAGCTATGCCGGATACCAGAGTACTTGGCAACTGGAAGCACAGTGATTGCAATCGATGTTTTATCAGAGAGTTTTTATGGGTTGGAAGCCCTTTACAGAAAGGAAGGGAATTTTTGGGAACCTTTCACCTTAGCTCCGCATTCAGAAACGGTGATTGACATTTCAGTAGACATCGACGTCTCCCTCAATACATCTTGGGCTCTGCGGTAAGCTGCATTCGGGCGAAATTTATAAGCGCGGGAGGGGTATGCACGATGACGATCGGCAGTAGAATAACAAAAGAGAGAAAAAAAAGCTGAGGATTCCTGTGGCAGTAAGGAAAAATTATTTATTATACGTTAGGAACGACAGGCGCGTTTTGTTTTCGATGCAGATCCGGAAAATCTATATACATATGTACGCCCTCATCGTGGTCCATAAATCGTATCAGTGCAAAAGCTTTTCCTGCGCCGTAACAATACCAATAGAGGACGGGATCTATTTCACTACTAACCACCTACTTACCACAATAGGTTGGTGGCTGGTTATGTGAATACCATACAGTGGGAGTATCTAGGGTCTTTCTCGGGGATCTGAGACAAATGACACAAAAATTTATTTAACTACAAAAAATCATCCGAAACTATCCAGTCTTTGGAGTTAGTGAAAACAGATGCCTGCACTATTTAACTAGCGCATATGATTGAAGGGGGTATGTCAATGCTGTGTGGAACTATTCGGTGATCAACTTCAGATCTTGTCTAGTCTCTTTCCACCTCCTCCCGCAACTCAAGTGCTTTGGCCAATGAAGTTCACTGTCTTAAAATGGTCCTAAATGCTTGACTGGTATTGGCATTGGAGATTCGGGCCGACTTAGGTCTTCTCGGAAAGCTATTATCCTCAATTTTTATTGCAATGGCCGAAAGACCATTCATCGTGGATTAATGCTTTGGAGCAGTTACTCATCCGCGTATACATGAGTGTAGATGTCAAAGCTGTTGAAAGTGTCGTTCGCAATGTAAAACTTTCACAGAAGACAGAGTTCCGCAATGTAGGCAGGCTCAATTAACCCCTCCCGTTACATACAGATCAAGATCCGCATCTATACTTAAAGTCCTATTTATTATTCCCGTTCCTTGTTGTCTGGCAATTCAGAGTTAGACTGTATGCTAGTATAGGATCAGCTATGATTTTTTCTTTAGAATTGACAGAAACTGACTCATAACCTATCAAAGAACTTTATCACAGTGACAGCTGATACAATGTACCAATTACAAACGTCAAGTTATTCAAAGGAAACCTTTCGCAGCCTCGGTAATCAGGCCAGGCCGTGACCCAATTTTGGGCTTAACAACGTCGAAAATAAGTTTCCTGTGGAAGGTAGAGCTTGCAGAACAAAAAATTACATTCAAACCACTCATTAAACCGCAAATCAAACCCGCACATCATGTGTCATCATATATCCTGTGTGGTTATCCTTCAAAAACTTACCTGAGGAGGTGGAGATCCACTGGCGGAACATTTAAGCGATATTAATGGGCCCGGGCGTACATTCTGTTCAATAAATGTGTAAATCAGTTCAGGAACAGTATCTGTGAATATAAGTAAAAATAATTAAATACCAACTGATAGGTTGCCACATTAAGCATCAGAAATATTTGATTTGAGAAAAAAATGTTATTTATCTGCAACGAATCATACGTAAGCCGGCGTTAGAAATACGCGATATAAGACCTCAATGCAAGGACGGTGCATAAAGAACTAATAGGCAAAGGAGAACAGGAAAAAGGATTCTGCGTCGATAGAATTGAAAGAAGCGACAATTGATCGTATGATGAGAAGGTTCTAGAGGTACACCATCCCGAAAAAGTGGAGAATGGTTAAGATTTATGTTCGCAAAATTGCTTAACAGTTGCATCTTCTACGGGAGTTGTCACAAGCTTATCAGCGTGAGAAATTTAGCATGAGAGCGCTTTCAAATCTAACTTTTAGAATGTGCGCTCTACAGGAGCGCTTTCGAAAATGGGACAAATATGGTGTGTCAGACAACGCAGTGTAGACAAAACATTAGTGCTGTAGACTGAAGTAATAAGGTCGACTTTCCTTGTGTTTAGTACTGGTTCCGACTAAAATTGGAGCCAGGAATGAATTGTCGCATTCATACGAATTTAAAAAAAAAAAATAATAATGCAGTTCACTCACGTTAATTTTCTTCTTCTGCAGTAACAGTCAGTCCACAGTTACACCATTGTCCAGTGTTTGAACAACCTCCAAAGTAGATGAGAATTCAAAACTTCCTGAATTTGTTTACAAGCCTTAAGTTTTTAATTCTTGTCTCGGCCTCAGTATACACTGGCTTTATCGGTATGTAAAACTCAAAAGAAAATATCACAGGACTTAAATCTTCATTGATTCAGGGCACACGTGGAATTTTTTGCCGACTTGAACGTCCTGCAGAGGACTCAATTTGGTGAGTTACAGCGAAATCGGAGAAAACCGGTTCAGTTAATGCCGCTATTGCTGAAAGTGTGCAGAACCCCGACCTGAACTTGGATAATTTTACGGAAACACTTCCAATATTCAATTGAATGAAAAATTAAAAATTAACATGAGTTCAAAAACTGGTTGCTTGGGAAGGAGGAAACGCATTTCAATTTTGATGAAAAATCATCTTCAGTGACGAAGCACACTTTTGGCTTAATGGGCTCGTACATAAATAATGGAAATGATCGCATCTGGAACGATATCGATACTCAAGAGTTACAAGAACTTCTATTCCACCTAAATAAACTCTCTATCTTGATGTGAACTTCAGTCAGATGGCATTATAGGGCCATACGACATCCGATATGGGAGACCGGTAGCTGTTCACGAGCGAAAAGTATCGGGAGAAATGTATGTTGAATTGAGGGAAATTTTCCAGCTGACGTCATTACGATGTTCGAAAATTCAAGGCACCAAGACTTGTCAAGGCAGCGTTAAGTCTCTATTCCTATTTGTGGGTCTCTAGATTGTTGAGCCGTTCAGAAAATGGCAGCTGGCAGCGAGGCCAGGATTCAGGCTCTTCGAACCGTTCCACAGTCAATTGTAGATATGCTTAAGCAGCATTTCCAGCAGCTACTAAATGCTCATAATGCCAAAGAAGCGATAGGCGTAGGATACAACCCACTGCCAGTCAGCGAAGAAGTAATCTTCTCCCTGTATACAGAAGAGGAAGACGCAGCTCAAGGTGCAGTCGAGTGTGTTGGCTTACTAGCACTATTCAAATATGCTGTGTCAAATTATCGATCAAGTATGGGTGGTAGAAAATATGCCTGATCACTGGAATATGGACTACATGTGACCGATTAACAAGAAGGGCGAACCTATGTCTTACACCAACTATTTGAGGCATATCTCTGATTCATGTCTTATATGTAGGTATCCGTAAAACACTATCGAAAGTTTCAAACCTCTCTGTATCACACAGGGAAACACCAGTGTGATTCCCGCTTTGGCATGATGACAATGTCAAATCCTGTAAAAGATTAACGGATTAAAAGTCAAGAAACACCTTTTTTTTATTAATTTTCAAACTACATATGACAGCTTTAAAAAAAAAGATACTACCGCGAACTCGATGAGCTGTACTAATATGTGGGTGTGCTCGTACTCCGATTTATCAAGGTATGTCGACTAGCGCTTGCTACAGCCCAATATGTCTCTTTGCGCCGCCTTGCACTAAAGCCTCGTTGACATGCAGTAAGAATTCCTGAATGAAACTAAATATATCTTTGGTGAATTGATATTTATATTCCGGATTCGTTACAGCTTGTACTTCATTTAAATTTTATACTTTTAAAAACGATAAATGTTAACAACTACTATGGTCAACCGCAAAATCAAAAATGCCCACCCAAAGAAAGGTAATGACAGAGCAATACTTACCACCCAGCTTAAGTTCAGCCATGGCTTGTGCACTTGCCTTGTGATTACCGACCAAACATTGATAGACTCCCTTATCCTTGCGGCCGACATTCTGCACCATCAGTGATGTCTTCGATAACAGCCGGACACTGTACACGAGAAAGGCAAACACAATTGAATTCACATTATCTCTAAATACATGTCCTGACAACAAACTGAAATTAATGTATGCATCTATGTTGGTATAGATACATAGGTAGCCGTACGATTATATGTAGCTAACACGCTTCGAACGTTTTCAGGAAAATACTCCCCAATCAAGTGAGTGGGTCGAAAATAAATTATAGCGCCCAAAAGAGTGAAGCACTAGGGTAAGCACATATTACATCAAATCTGTATCAAAAAGCTTTTAAGGTGCACATGTACAATACACACACACACACGAGCAAACAAACACATTTCGTCCATTAATATATTCATGAGAAAAGACAACCCGAAGAGGATATATCCCCATGGACAGGACATTCATCGTTGATCCAGATATCGTCAACATTTGTTTTGCCAACGGCAAACAAAATATGTAATTTTATCAAAAAGGAAATAGGTTGACACAGACCCTCCCTGGTCCGTCTTCGTCATCTTCATTATTTGAATGAGTATGTTTGCTCAACATACGAGTACTTGTACGAGCGCAAGGACATGCGCTCAATTTGAATATATGAGTCTTCTATTAGGACTCGTATTGAAGTTCTCCAACGTTTCTTTCGGTTGAGATGAAGGAGGAAAGGTAAATACAATTTGTGTGCAACAATAATATTGCGAATTTCTAGAGAAATAAGCGGACAGACAACAACAGCAATATGTACGTATATGTATGGGGCAAGCATGACAATATGGCTATTGTGAGTACTTTATTCGTTCGAAGGCTAATGTGCTCTGGTCCATATCAGAGTGCTAGCTAAAGATTTACACACCATTGATTGAAATGGCCGTAAAGTGCATTGCTTTACCGAAACGAAAACACAATCATACACATCCATATATACGTAGAACACACACACACACACTACTAATTTGCATTGAATGGACTGAAAATCACTCACTTGTCTCGGCCAGTACTGAGAAGATTATTCTCCATTATGGGTCTACCATTGTGCAGCCATTCAACGCCATCTACTGATGATCCTGTCGTTGAGCAATTAAATATTGCTGTGCCGCCTGAATTGGCAATTTGTACTTGCGGCAGGATATGCACCGAGACGTACGATTCCACAATCAATCGTATTTCGATCCTTTGTTCACCAAACTGATTTGATGCTTGACATATCTGTTGAAATAAGTTTTCTTGTAAAGCAAATTGCATTCGAATATGTAGGAACAGTTATTGTGAGAAACATGTAAGATACTGGCTAAGTAACATACACACAAACCGGACTTTTTATAGTATAGCACAGGGTGCATATTCAAATTTGTACCAGGAACATAAAAATTCGACTTGATAAAGGACGTTAGATGATCAGATGGGAACCACAAACCCTAGAAGTTGACCTACTACAGTTGATGATGGATAATGTATCGGTAAGCGGAACAGTCGCCAGCAAGACAAAATAGCTCATAGATGGACTCGAAAGAGACTGTAACGCATGTAGTGAAGAACTGGAAAATAACATCGGTCAACAGGGTATTGTTGGAATGTGCCGACTGTGCCAACGTTCCAAAAAGAATAGAAACCACGAAGAACTCCACAAGACGTTGGCAACTACGAGAATATACATATTTCGAGAACGCCATCTGAGCGAGCAAAAAGAGAAGTTTCATCGAGTGTAACGAGGCAGATCAAACGCCAGAGACTGATGGGTGATCGAAAACCCTTGCCCTGGGAAATCTGGTAACTGTTCTGTTTCCCCCAACACCAAGGGAAATGGGAAACTGTAATTGAGGCTGGAGACAGCAATGATTCAATGCCACCCCGGAAGAGGTTCTACTGGGTACACAAAACAGTTTGGCGTCTATGCCATTCCTAATATTGATCTTAACTTATTTACAGACCATAACTATGGGTGTTTGAACGAAGGAACATTTGCAAACTAGCGGGAGAAGCAAAAACTGATCTTAATATCGAAGCTCCCCAGGACCCTTTATCACATTGTGCATGAAGAAAAAAAAAATCTTTCGTTATCAACGACATCCTGGAAAGTTCAATTCAATGGTAACGGTTGGTTCCCACGTCGTGGTCTCCAAGCTAGAACTAAATTAGCTTGGCGAAGTCCTAGATGCACAGCTTACCTTTAAACAACAAAGGTGATGCCGAATATTGGTGGGCCGTGATACAGAAAAAGACTACTGCTGGTAAAAGCCGCGTCATCAATAATGATGTGCAATATGTATATCTTCACACGTTTGGACACGATGACAATCCAGATTGTCCAACCTATCTGGGAACAATGGAAGACTCTGAACAGTGATCTTTCTTTGTCCGTGTTACGAACCAGAAGTTCTCCTATAGAGATTGGGAGAAGTCTTAACCCAAGAAAACATGATTAGTCGATGATTAGTTCGGAAGACAGACTTTAGCCTAGACAAACTATTTCTCGACCCAAGCAATACTTACTCCATCGCCAGCTCATCCCTCTCTAACATGTAAACGTCGTCAAAAAGGTAAAAAGTCGCCGGTGCCTACTTATATACAGCAGCTGTCCTCAACGGGGAGTAAGCCCACTGCTAGACCCATGGGAGAGTAGCGCCGGTGATAGACAGGAGCGGAGAAGGGCTGATGAGACCACCTATATCTTTGACAAGCCTCCGCTAGTGGGGACATGGTTCGATCTCATTGACCACTCGGGAGTCGGCTCCAACTAACAGGCAGGAAAGGCAACGACTGCGGAAGCCCCAGCGTTGAATGAGAACGCAAACCGGGAAGACGGATAGCTGAGGGCAACTTATTACAATATGTCGAGCCAACGCTCTTCATGTGGCAGGGAGACTTCTACCCCTCTAGAAGTATGCAACCTTGCCGGATTAAGTAGCGATTCGTCTGCAGTACTCTGAAATACTCCGACAACTCAAAAACAGTGGGATTAAAACCACGGCATGCGCAAACGATGTTCTACTGCTACCGAAAGAGAAGTTCCTTCCTACACTTAGAGAACAAGTACGAGGAGCTTTAAAGATGCTAGACATATGGACTAGGAAATGTGGACTGGCGGTTAGCACCGAAAATACCTCAATTAAAAACACCTTCCGTTGGGGGTATCCCCAACAGTATTTGACAGTGCAAAATACCTTGGAATGGTGCTGGACAAAAAGTTGAATTGGAGATTAAATACACTGATGGGTCCAAAATGGTCACGGGTGTAGGAGCAGGCATCTCTTCTTCTGACTTCCGGAGCATAGCAGTGTTTTCCAAGCGGAGGTACTAGCAGTGACAATCTCTGCCCGTGAGACTGCAATACCACGCAATGATATCACCTTTTTCATCGACAGCTAGGCGGCAATAAAAGCAATTTCTGCTGTAGAAGCGAAATCGAAGCATGTGAAGTGCTGTCGCGAAGAGCTAAGTGTTCTTGGAACACAGCACAAGCTCTGGGCATGAGGGTATACCAGGGAGTGAGAAGGCTGACGAACTAGCTAGGAAAGGCTCCACTCTGGGCCTAGACCAATCCGATCAATCCGTAAAAATCCCACCGTGCAAAATAATTCACGAGGCAGGGATTAAGTCTTATGCACAAGCAAAGAGACGATGGAGCTCCCTTGGGACTTGTACTGTAACAATGAAACTATGGCCATTATACAACAAAGCTTAAACTGAGAAACTACTGCAGAAAAACAAAAGGATCCTATCCACCCTTGTAGATGTGATTACAGGGCACAATACTCTGCGGCACCACATGAAAAGTCTAAGGCTTAGCAATGATAACCTTTGTAGGGGATGTGGTGACGAGGATGTTCATGAGGATACAACCTACTTTCTCTGTCTTTGCCCCGCCCTCAACCACCTAAGACATAAAATACTTGGAAGACACTTCTTTCAGGATATTGGTGAAATACACGAAAACCCATAAATGATATACACACGTATGTAGGTTTATGAAAGACTCAAAATGGTTTGAAACCAGAGAACTTTAGTAAAAGATTGTTAATGAGAAACTGCTCCTCGAGCAAGACACACTATGGGTATCACAATGGGTCTACCTACATATATTAACCTGAGTTTGGCGTAGGGGAATTTGTATTTTTAGACTATTTCACAGGCTTTGGACACTGGAGCGATAAAAGAAGTTAAATTGCCTCCAAATAGTGAACATCGGGTAAAAGATGTCACAGCCAACTAGACTGTCTAGCAGTGTAAAAGGCTTTAGTGCGCTATTTGTACCAAATATAATTTTGAGTACAATGTGCACAAATCTCCTAGGAATTCTTCCGCGCTTGCTGCTCTGCGAGAGTTTTTGAAAAGACTACCGTTGAACAGTACATACGTCCATTTTATTCGATTGTAGTTGGCTTATCTTTAGTCAGTTCAATACCTAGGCTTGATATACCTATTTCCATAAATTTAAAAAAAAACAGCTTAAGTCCTAGTTATTGCCCTGTAAGAAATAAATCACTTCACACAAATCTCACACTGACGTCTATTAATCAAATTTTCATTATACGAGCCAGCTTAGCTTTTAAACTCATATCCTTACAAAATTAAGAAAAGTAAATAAAAATAAAAAACTCACCCATTTCCCAGAATCTCGATCATCAGCATTTTTTATGAGCAAAAGTGTTCTTGAAAGTATAATCCTCTGCGACGAAGGAATAGGGTACAACGCTGACGAATCAGACACCCTATACCATCTGCAAAAGAAAGGAAAAAAAAAATTGCAAATTATTTATCAATTATCAAATCAACATTATTTCGTGCCTTATCCCAGGTTAACTGCGATTACTACAGCAGCTGCTGATGCTATGAATTATGTATACGCAAACAGCGGGCTCATCTCATTATGCATGTTATTCACCAAGGATACTCAAAATCAATGGGCGCCTATTTGAGCGGAAGTCAAACAAACTCCTAGAGTTCAATATGATGTACATCCGCTGTACAGTTACTTGGCTATGCCGTCTCTTCCACCCTCGCAGTAGTAGTCGGTAGTCTCATTAAAAATGTATCAGGCAAAGCACTTCAGTTTCGAGTGGATTTTTCATGAAATAGCATAAATGGAGTACAGTACTCCTGCTGCCAGCCTAGAAGAGTGGGTGTAGATAAAATCCGAAGGAGGGAAAGACATAATCTCTTACGCTTTGTTCCTGCCAGGATTAACATTGTAATTGATTGTTTTTTTTTGTTCCCCTGTACTTGCATAAAGCAGAAGATAATTTATAAGACTTCGAAGAGTAGTCTCAGCGGGTAAGTTAAAGACAAAAAGTCGAAGAATAAGGATATGGAAAGGATCTAACAGACTTACAGCGAGAGAGAGAGAATTTAAATCAAAAGTGAAAGTAATTTCTTAATGATGAGCATTAGTGCTGAGGACTGACTACTTGATTATTTCCAGGGTACTTACGTGAAAATTGGAAAGGGATTCCCTTGGATATTGCACGGCAAGTGGACATCATTTCCTCTATCGACGTGGATTTCAATCATCGGTTTTTGGTTGGTGCGAGGCGCTAAGTTCTTACTCAGTTCTAAGGGAGATGTAAAAAGATAAAGTTAATGCTGATGACTTGAAAAAGACAGTCGAACTTACCTTTGACAGCAGGTGTTATCGAGTCACTTCGTTGTCGCTCACCGCTTAGGGTGTTTGTGGCGAGGCACGAGAACTTAACTAATCCATCTTCGGATCGTACAGCTCGAATGTATAGGTCACCTGATGTGGAGAGAACCACATATCTTCCAGCTGTGGAGAGAAAAATTTTAGTCAAAAAGGTATACGAGTAGGCCCATATTTACAAAAGTGATGTTTTTTTTTTTTTATCACGTCGTAGAGTTTTTAAAATGGTACAGTTTATATCGCTGGAGTTACCGGACAATTAACGGCATACTAAGAACTGTTTAGGGAAGGTAGACGCTGATGTCATGCGGAGGACACTCCTGTCTGGGACATGCGAAAAAAGAAGACTTAATCATCTTCACCAAGAAGAGGGTGAGTATGGATTTTCATGTCTT
The DNA here is from genome assembly GCA_946965025.1 of Blera fallax. Taxonomy (NCBI): domain Eukaryota; kingdom Metazoa; phylum Arthropoda; class Insecta; order Diptera; family Syrphidae; genus Blera; species Blera fallax. The sequence goes on from OX337244.1 coordinate 57,837,116, forward strand.
AACACTTTTTTGCAACGGGAACCTAGACCTTGGTTGGTGTTAATTTTTTATGGGTTCATCCAGACGCCAACTTGAATGGAAAATACTATGTTGGCAAGAATATCCCGGAACCTGAAAGTATTTTGTCAGGGGAAAGCAGAATGTGAACAGCAACAGAATCTCTTCCAGATCAGTATACTGGATGTAAAGAGAATCTCAGGAGTTTGCTTAGCTCAATGTTACCTAGCTCGTCCAGTTCTGAAAAGAAGTAACTGCCAAGAGCACGCCTTCTTTTGGTGGCCAGCGCTGGTCGTTATGCGGTAACCCTAGCCGTTCTGCATGATTACCTATCATACAGTGCCGTAATGACGCCAACAAGTAATCGGATATCCCTGCGACTTAGTTAAGATTAGATTGTCCATAACGATTAGGCTGTTTTGCATGTATCTAATTGGCACCGGCGTTTATTAGCCCCCTCATTAGACTCAATCTCTATCTCAATTTGCAGGGCGCTGAGCGGTATACTAGCCTCACAGAGTTCATAAGTGGCCCTTCTCTGGCAAGTTCGTCCCCTTTTTCGTTCCCGGAGATATCCAGCATAGGGTCACCATATTGAGCGCTGAGGTGTCATCCAGTCGCTTTTTACAGATTTTTACGAGCTCGGATTTTATCGATGTGGAGTGCAAAGCCTTAATGGCTGCTTGACTGTCGACATAAATGCTGATTACTTTTTCTGAAATATTTTCCTCAATAATCATGTCCGCAGCTTGTTTTATTGCAGAAACTTCAGCTTGGAAAACACTGCATCCATCCTTAAGTCCAAACGAGCGATGTGTATTTCGAGATTCACAGTATATACCGGCACCCGACCATTTTGGATCCGTCGGTAAAGATGGCCAGTTCATTCTCTAAAGGGACTCTGCCTTCATCCCATTCCTCCCTGCTAGAAATACCTCGCTTGAATGGTGGCAAATATCTTCACAAAAGACCGTAACGAGGCATTTAGGTGGATTATAACGTTTGGCATGTATATGTATCTCTGGTATAACCAACAATGCATGGTCTTGAGGAGCTCACTACAAGATTTCATAAAACCCTCAAAGACAAAGAAATTGCGAGGGATTGCTTTCTTGAACAAATAAATAAGCGTCAAGCGCTGGGAAGGGTTCTATCCCCTCTCCTTTTCAAAGAAATAATCCCAAACCTACTCCAGATGGCACTCCACATTGTTACTAACTGGAAGTTTTGACGTGTACATCAAGCCCAAAAATAGCAGAGAAACACAGACATAAGAACACTCATGTCACGAACACCATCAACAAAGACCAGGATGCCTTTATGAAATGACAAAAGTTTAAGAGCCTTAAAATCTGAAGCACACTATTTTGGTAACATACTCCGGACAGGCTCCATATACTCCTTAAGTCTCATCGGTACGAACCTTCGTACATAAAAGTGACCTTGAAGCGAATCAATTGAAAAGCATAAAAGGCGCACCTGTTCCGATAGCCCCTCAGCAACTCACCTGATTTACTCTATATGGCCCAACTAATGGTTGTGTCTTGTCTGAACAATCAAGACATATTTCTGTCAAATGGTGCATACAAGACCCAATCCAGCGGCACTATCTCAACGCTTAAGCCCTTTCTACATCATATTGATTGGGTAATGCTAATGCGCCTTTAGCCCTAGCATTATGGCGATATACGAAAGACAAATGTAGAAAAAAGCAATGAATTAGGCAAACATCGACTTCAAAGCGGCATGTGATAGACCCGGCCATTGTCGATTACTAGCATTCTGGCCGCCAAGACCAAGCGCTATAGTATCCGCTATAACTTGGTAAAGCGGAGGTGCGATCTCCCTGATTGTCTCGAAACTTGGGGCTGAAAGTCGAAGAACCTCTCGTCTGGAGGGCCCAGTCTACGTATCTTGGCCTTTTGGACTACATCTACATCTTAGTACAGTTCCTAGACTTTGCGGTTGTATCTTCTCCTTCATTCGCTCAGCTTGCACACAGAGTCAGAAATTTGAGGAAAAAATGTCGGCTCGAAAGCACCCGATATCTGCTCGATCATCCTGATCCTAAAATTTTATCATCCGAGTAAGGAATTCTGACCGCGAAGTAGCATCGTTTTCCAAGGCTCAGTCTTCGTCAAATATCCACTAAGGTGCCATTTGTGAAGTTCATGTTGATTCTGCGGTAAATGAACTCCATTAGTACCTAGAAGTTGAAGCTATCAACAGAACCGTTTTGTCCTAGGTGATGGGCAGAAGTTGTTCTGTTTGATAATAGCGTACAGAAACTCGTTACAGCTGTCCATCAATTGCCGTGAAAGTTTATACTACGACAAGCTGGGAGCGATCAGTGATGTCGATGTCGTCTGTGTATTCCAGATGCTGGATGGATTTCTTGAAGATAGTATCTTCTGTGTTCATAACTGTTATAGCAGCAGGCTGCTGAATGGCGCATTGCTTCGTGTATTTTTCAGCGGTACCAGGCACAGCTGGGTTCATTTTGACCAGATCCCATATTCAGCCATCGCTTTGTAGAGACGAACGTGAAGACACACTGGCATTTCCCCTGTTAGTGTGTTACAGAAAGGGCTAAGGCGTTAAACAACATTATGCAGGAATATGTCTCGATAGTTGGAGCAAACAAAGAAAAGCCCTTTTCTAGATTGGGAACTCATATTTCTGTCATTGAGTATACTTTCATCTTACCTTACCAAAACATCACCTCTTTATTTGAATAGTTCCGCTGGTAAGTCATTACCTAACCTAAGTGGAACCGATTTGCATCCCACCGAAGAGTATTGAAGGCTGCTCTGACTCGGAATCCGTTTATTAAGTTTCAATTCGTGTAATCCTATTGATAGTTCTCCTTAACGGCGGTTATTAATTTAATTATTGACCATTGTACTCGTCTCCATTCATCAAAACCATTAAACGAAAGTACTTTCGATTAATTTAATATATCACTACATTTTCACGGCTTCCTTATTGGATTTATTGAATTGTAACAAAAGGAAAACAGGACCAATGTCGGCATGTAAAATAAAAATACAAACGGAATAAAAAAAAAAAAAAAATAAAAACTGAAAAACAATATTTAAACCATAAATAAAATGAAAAGCAGGACATTCACAATGGTTTACGATACATTTGGCACATTGTTCATGGTAAAAAAAAAGAAAATAAAAAAAAGGAGTCAGTACTCAGGTACACGAAACAAAAGTAAAATTCGTGACGATAAAACCAATCCATACAGGAGCTACATTTTTATCTGCATTCCATTCAGCACAATGACCGAAGGAAAACAAAAAAAAAAGTTAACTTCCCGCCGACCCATCGATACGAACAGATACAGATACAGCCACCATGCCATTCTATATGTACTTCATTCATCATTCCGTTCCATATGTCTGTTGTTTTTTTTCCATTTCCAGGACTTTCCATTCGCGCTTTGTTCGATTTTATTAACCACGTTCCGTTTTTTAAACGTAGACAATCATAAACACTACGCCTACAGGAAAAATGTGTACGCTATGTACATACATATGTATCTACAAGTGTGTATGTGGGGTGTTTTTTTTTTTTTTTTTTTAGCAAAGGACATAAAGCCACACTCACCCACATCCGACTGATCTGGTAGGAGAACCTCATCGCCTCGATTCCAGCTGGTCACTTTAACATATTGACGAACATAGTCCGGTATTGTGCACTTCATCAGAGCAGAGTTTCCCAAATAGACCTCCGTGTTTTCCACTCGTATATGGAAATTTCGCCTGACAACTGTAAATGTAAATATTGAATAAGAAAATAGGAAACCGGAACGAAAATGTAACGAAAGGCGCATGGAATAAAAACAGAAAAATAAAAAAAAAGGATGCAGCAAAATCAATTACATATGGCAAAGCAAAGAGGATGCAGATACTAGTGGAAAACAAGAGTGCTCTTCAGAGAAATTGGTGCATGTGCTGTTACAGAGTGTTGTTGTTGATTAATTTCGCCCTGAGTTATGTGTGATATTATTTATCTATGGATCCTGCAGCTATACTCGTACACAACTTCCTGATGCTAAGACTGATGTAACTGAGGATGCACGGTATGAGATGACGATAGTGTATTGCGATGATGGTTATTGGAAAGTGTTTTCAAAGTTAACCTGATTTTCGAGCGTGAATTGAATTGAAATTTTTAATATCAAGCTTTGAGTGATTTCTGTTCATAGCTGTAGATATATTTTTTTATTTTAGTTTAAGTTAAGTTGTCTACAAACACACATTTCTACTTAAGTATGTGCATTCGATCAGAATAGTACAAATGGCAGTCTGACAGCAGGTGCCACTGGTTACGAAAAGTTGGATTGAATTACGTTGAGGAAGGTTATAAAGCTAACTTTTAGGAAATAATGCACAGTACATAGCTAGAATAGGAAAAGGTTCACTCACATAGTTTTAAAAGCCTGACGATGCACAAACGTTGTGCACAAACTGTTGGAAACGATAATGTGTAATACATAGAACAACACTAAGAATGCAGTTAAGTCATTTGAGCAGGCTGGCTTCAGACCTGGATGCAATTGGTCAGATCAAGTAGTAACTCTAACGATTCATAGCCAGAATGAAAGGGCAGAATGAAAACGTAGACCCAACACAGCTGCACAAAACACGCTCTAGAAAGATGGGATGGTTTTGAAGTTTGATGGAAGCATACATATAGATATGCTTAGCCATATCAACTTCTTTCGGAACAACACACAGACCAGCCCCCAAAAATTGAAGAACGGGCTACCGCAGGCTTCAAGCTGAGTTGTTTTTTAAGGTACACACAGGACCTGCTAGTAACAGTGTCGCAAAACTTTTGGTATACTCAAGATCTGTGTATGCCGGATCATGATCCGTATGTCAGTTTAAGTTATGTGTCCTCCGGTGTAATGACACCCAAAATCCAATTCCGACGGATGCGCATGACGCCCACGGGCGCCAGATCGCCAAGGTCTTTAAGGAAGGGGGACCCTAAATGGAACATTCTTTATGCGACAAGGCTGGGCAGAGTCATAGGAGGTGAAAGATGGTTTCCTCTTCCTCCTCATCCCTACAGCTTCTGCAGAAGTCGTTGAAAAAGAGGACGAGTCTTCTGGCATGTTGACCTATACGACAGTGTCCAGTGAAAACATCGACAACGCAGCTGATCTGTGATCGCTTTAGTTTTACCAACTCGGCACTACGTTTTTGATCTACCCCAGGCCAGATCTGTCTCGAAATGTGACACGTTGGGCCGTTTTCCCGTCTGAGGTGGGTCATGCTAATAGCGTTCAGCTTTAGTAGATGCTTACATGTAGCTAGGGGCATACCTACGGATTGCCTATCAGGCAGAGTTCTTAGAGTAGTACCCTGTCCGGCGAGCTCTTCTGCCTTGCAGTTGCCTGGAATGTCTCTGTGGCCTGGCACCCAGCATTGGTGAATGTTGAGCTGCTCTGTCATCTCCATAAGAGATAGAAAGCAGTTGAAAGCGCCCTTTGAGGTAATGGAGTACGATTCAAGGTACTTGATTGCAGCTTGGCTATCAGTGAAAATGGTAATATCCCTGAAAGATAGTACACTACACTTCAGCCAGGACAGGGCTTCCTTAATCGGCATGATTTCCGCCTAAAAAATGATACAATAATCAGGGAGGCGGAACGATATTCTCAGGTTGAGTTTTTCGGAGAAAACACCACATCCCACCCCGCTTTCGGTTTTAGAGCCGTCAGTAAAAACATGAACTGCCATCAATAGGGTGAAAATTGTCCCATACATCCCACGCAGGGATGCTCGTACGGAAGTTTCGGTCAAACCTCATTTTCGGCAGGGTGTAGTCCGTATTTTCATGTTTAAGTGTGATAGCTGGACCACTGAGAGGAGGCTTTCAGACGGATGGCCGCACAGGCAGCGATCTATTTACCGAAGATATCTAAGGGTAGCAGGTTGAACAAACAATGTCAGGTGCCGCTGAGGGAGTATTTCTTAATGCACCACTGATGCAAATGTATCTAGATCTTTGTACCATAGCTAGTAGGAGGACAGCTCTATCAAGAACAGGCCACCATACGATCACGCCATAAAGAACTATAGGCCTTATAACGGACACGTACAGCCAGTGAGTGATTTGAGGTTTCAAACCCCAGCTAATACCTATAGCCTTTTTACAAGAGTAGAGAGCTACATTGGCTTTTCTGACGCGCTAAAGTAGATTGGCTTCCCAGTTCAGTTTTCTGTCCAAACTAAGGCCCAGGTATTTTGCGTTCACAGTGAAGGTGAGACTGATGCCATTTATCTTTGGAGGGTCTATGAGGGGAACTTTATATTTCCTCGTGAAGAGAATGAGTTCCGTTTTATGGGGATTAACCACCAGTCGAGTTTGGTGAGCCAGCAATGTCATCAGCATAAGCGATCACTCTGCATCTTGACCTATCTAGTTCCATCAGTAGTTCGTTTACTACCAGGTTCCACAGGAGAGGTGACAAGACTCCACCTTGGGGTGTACCGCAGCAGACATTTCTTCTGGCCGATGCTCCGCCGAGCTGTGTGTTAATGATCCTGCATGTAAGCAATTGGTACTATCCATCGCAGCTTGGAAATTGAGCTGAAGGTATAACACTACTCAGCACGCTTTTGTTTTCCCTATGATCTTGCGCACATCCACTTCCGTGCCATCGTCCTGCTAAACAAATTTTTACAGTTTCTAGTTGAAATATAGAACTTTGCGTTAGAGGAGACGTCATACACGGGTCTTCACATAACGGTCATTACTTTAGGACGTTTGACAAGCATTCCCGAAAAGTGGCACTGGATACACTAGGTTTCGAACCTGCTGTAAATATAATGTTTGTGATTGTCCCACTAAATAAAGCTGATTTTAAGCGGCCAGACACATATATTTTGGCCCTCTTAACGACGCTTGAGAACGAGAACTATCACTCTCGTTGGGTAGCAACCAAAAAGTTAACACCACTCTCAGGTGCGCTACTGTAAAAAATAATGAAATTGAAACTATGTATCACACCCAGGGACGAAACGTACTGTAACTAAAAAAAATGAAAACAAAAAAAAGGAAAGGTGCCTGTGCCTTACCTGCTTGCACTCGAACATTACGACTCAATATGGTTCCAGCATCGTTGGTAGCTTTGCATCTGTAGGTCGCCTCATGCACATCCGTTCGAAAGTATTGCGCGAGAAATGGCGGGAAGTACAGGGTTCCGTTTCCTGGTGTTTGTCTGTAAAATAAAAATGTTAAAATTCCACTAAAAAAAATTAATGAATACAGATACTCGTACTGAATGAAACTCCACTAGAAACAAAGAACAAATTCGAGTGATCTGCGAATTCAAAAAAAAAAAAAAAGAATCAAGGGGGAAGAACAATGGTTGCCACTGTTAGATAGATAGATACTTGACTGCTTTAAGTTTACTAAGGGAAGGGGAATAGCTTTGCTTGGAAATGTTAATGTAAAATATCCTTTCAGAAAATGAAAGAGTTCTTGAATTGCGGCCGAGTGGTTGCATTGCACTCGCAGATACAATGCAATATTTTACAAACGGCTGTATGGATCCCCAGATTCTCTGAGGGTGTACCTCAAGATTAATTTCATTAAGAAAAAAAATATTCCTTTCGATAGAAGAGGGATTGTATTCTTTACTGTGGCGTTCATTTACTTTAAGTAACAGGTAAATTGAATAGGGACCAGTTGCGTCAATTGAAGACAGTGGCATGGTAGCAGGTGTTTGGAAAGATACCTGTTTTCGGTACCTAATCATTTAATGAAATGTTTGTCCTTTGTTTTCAAGTTTTTTTTTTTTTGCTAAGCTCAACTTTATTAATTAACTGTATTTCTTCTTGTGTTCAGCACTTAGTGAAATCCCCTACTTTTCTCTGTAACAAAATAAATCTGACAGTGAAAAGTTCGGACACAAGGAAAACGTATTAATTAATCCACTTTTGCCTTAATAATGGAGGTAGCTCCATTCCCTTGAATTCCCGTTGAAGGAATAAACTGCTGGCGTTCTTCAATTGTTATTGAAGCCGATACTAATTTTTTTTGTTATCTAATTGCTGTCAGATAGTCACAGTCCTCAGTTTGCGCTGGTTTTACTGGTACTCAAGGGATTATCGACGGGATCTGTATCGACTTTTCGATGCCAATTTTAGAACGTCAATTCAATTATCGTCCAGAATTTTTTTGTTTAAAATCATTTTAGCAGTATTAGATACGAATTAATCGAATACGAATTTCGCTACATAGGTTTACATAGTTCAGATACTAGTACTAGTTCGGTTCTTTAGGCAGTCAGTGCATTTAAAGGTATTTTCTACATCGTCTGCCTTGTTTATGGAGAAACTTACTTGCTAATGATAGCACTACGGTTCAGGTCTGAACTAACAAGCATCTCCAGCCAGCACAATCCTTCGCCAACTGCCTCCAATTGTGTACGCCGAGTTGGTTGAGGTCACTCTCCACTTGCACATGCATCGGAGATGAGGTCATCCTCTTTTGAGTACTCTCTCAGGGCCTCAGGAGTAGAATCAAATATTCTTCAGGGTGGAGCATTGGTATTTATCCGCTCTACATGACCGGTTAGTGTTGCTGTACAGCTATATGATTAAAACTTATCAACTCGCTTTCATCCGACTTTGGCAGAGTCCATGCTTCTGTAAAATGCAGCAAGATGGGGATAATGATCGTCTTGTACAGGGTCTGCGGGGTCTTTCTCGATAGGCCCTTGCTAAATAGTTGTCTACTAAGGCTAGAGTAACATGGATTGGCAAATGTCATACTAGGTTGGATCTCCGCGCTGATGTCATTTGCAGAGATTGCAGCAGAGTCTAGGTAGGCGAATTCCTCCACTATCTGACCGAGACGTTAGTCGTAAACAGCATTTGCTTCATTTTAGCTCATTTTAGCGGATTCTAAATCGATGTTAACGAAGGCCTTAGCGACTGCCTGCTTTGTTATGCTGATGATGTTAATGTCGTCTAAGTAACCAAGTAATTGTACTTATTTGTGAAAATTAGTGGATTTTTTGTTGACCTGGGAATTCCGCACTATTTTTCCAGTGCCAGGTTGAAGAAACTACATAATAGTGCGTCGCTTTGCTATGTGTTATTGAAGGTCTCGGTGGTGTCTTTTGTAACCTTGATAAAGCAGCAGGCGTTCTACATCTTTTAGTGAAAATACTCAAACTAGGCACGATACAAAGCAGCTATCTTCACGGGGGCTTTGAAATCGATAAATGCATAGATTGTGGGCATCGATCTGGAATTTTTAAATCTTCTTCAGGATTTGGCGTAAAGTAAGGGTTTGTTCGGTTGTCCATTTTCTTAGAACTACGGCCACACTGGTCTGGTTTCTGGTGCTTCAGAATATAAGTATATGCGATATTGGGGCGTCATCGCCTGCAGCCTTAAACAGCTGATATGATAATTTAAGAATAGCTATGGCTGCAGTGATTGGTTTTCCTCTAAGTTGAAACTATCGGGAAGCATTTTGGCTTCTATTGCCGTTCCGCAGGAATAGTAATTTTATATGATTAGTACCAAGCCAAAGCGTTTAAATATTCACGACTTTACATAACGAGACGTACAACATAATGTTGCTGTCTCCCAAGTAGGCAGCAGTACCGGATTTATGAAAATTCGACTGCCATCGATTTCTGGCTCAAATTCTCACTGAAGCCAATTCCTGAGCACAATGGAAGTTGACCGTAAGTTTGCACGTAAGTAAGACGGGGGTCGTAGAATAGTTTTCGCACAAGATTAACAAAACTCCAGTGTGGATTATAGAAAAACCACCTCGCTCTGTGTGACTCCTATCCTTACATATCGGCTACAATGGTTGCATTGTCAAAAGATCCCTCAATTTCTTTAAGGATGCTAATTTTGTATATCTTTCTAACGATTGCGAGAAACTGTTCCTTTCCAGGCTGATAAACATGTGGAATCTCTGATAGAGGATACACAAATCAGAAATCAGTCTTTCAATGCTTTTCCACAAGAAGGAAGTCAGGCCTATTGGCTTACCAGCAGTGAGCTAACTCCGACTAAGCTCAGACTCAGCCTGGCTAAGTAGGCCCAGCTGTAACCTGGTTTTTGTCTGATTAACCAGAAAGTGAGTCTTCAGCAGAAGAATAAAGCTTTCTGGCTACTTCGTCCGATATTGCCGAGATTATTTTTATCGCACAGAGCTTGCTAGGTGCCGAAAGTTTTCTGCGTGATCCTTTCGTCTCTAGCCATTGCCCAGACCGGGCAGCATACAGAAGAACCGAACTGAATACTATGGATAATAGAATCCTTCTGCCATACTCCGGTCGAACGATGTTTGGTACTCTTCGAGAAAGGGCTTCCTGAAGTAGTGATGCCCTGTTGCTCGAGTACTCCACATGAGCCTTAAACTGATGCTTATTGTTGAGCATTACTTCCAAATATTTGAGGTCTTCCTCGAACCTGATGGTCTGACTAGCAACCTGGTAATCTGACAGCGCTCCTTTCTGATCTGCTATTATGAGCAATTATTCACTAGGCATTCTTCCCAGTGCTGAGGAAACATATTGATTCATAAGGCAGAGGCTATCCAGGTGGCTTGTTTCCTTTTGCTAAGAGTACCAAATGTTGAAGATCCACTTATTCAGGGAAGACTCCCACCTCTCCCACTTTTGCGTAATTGATATGAATATGTCCGGGCTCTTATGAATAGCCATCATTACTGCCTTATTCAGGATGGCGTCGCGTCCAGTCGCCTTGTCGTCACTTACATACATAACTTGCTGCTTGCGTTTAGCAGCTCCTCCAAAGTAACTAATGGAATATCCTCTGAATTGGCCTCTTTACGATGTTGCATATAGCAGCTTGCCTATGGATCTTAGCATTATTGGATATGCTATTCGAGAGATCCTACAGCCTTTCAGTTTCGTCATCACCATTCTGTATGCCAAGCCCCGTGGCTTAAGGTCGACTGCTTGACAGAGTCGTTTGAAGCATGTGCATACATAGTTTTACTTTAGTTGATGGTTCCTTAAGTTGCATCTTGTCAGTCTAATAGTGCCCAGTCGTTGTTGGAAGTCGGCATTCCTTATTGATCGCTGGATTGTGAGCCGAGCTTTACCGTTTTCGAAGTATTCGCACTCAAAAACAAATTTTTGTTTTTTGTAGAATTTTCGAAGTTAAATCAAATCATTTACTTCATTTCGTTTCGAATAAGTAATTTCTGATCTCATCCTAATTCAAATATAACAAGGGAATGGTCGGAGAATCCCTACCATTTAAGACGGATGTTGAAACAAAATTAGTCGCAAGATGTGAAAAGTGCAGAATAGTGGATGGATATAATGAGGGTACCCCTAGCCTTAAAAATACGATGAAATCTCTGTCTATCGCAATCCCTTCGTACACGGTTTGCTGAGACAGCTAATGTTTAAAGGGCTGTACCTTCTTGTAAATACGGAAACGTAATAAGAGGTCTACCACATCTCCTTACAGCATTTGTTAAAGTGGTTGTGTAAAGCAGTTTAGATAATCTTGGTATCAACGAACCTTTTTTAGGTCATTGGTCGCAATGTCGCAATCAACAATTTTCTTTTATTGTACTCGTAGTTTCTACTTTTTTTTTGCCAGAAAAGGATGTGACTTTTCCTAACCTTAAGATCATCATTAGATCCACTCTCTGGTTCCATTTTACATTGTTTTGAATTGAGTGCATAAAGTCAGCATTCTGAAATGGACTGTAATAGCTCAGATAAAACCCGGTGCTATTCTCTACTGAATCCACCTAAAGGGTACCCCATTCGAATTTAAAAGCACTTTAAAATTGCTGGAATGAAAACTACAATTTTGAAACCTGTTTTTTTTTTCCCTTAACCCATCAGCCATCGCTAAAAATCATCATCTCCAAATCGGGAAGCCCCCAAACTGACCACAGGATTTAATCCCACATCGCCGGCAGAGATTTTCAATTATTCGAATACCCCCGAAGCGTTCCTGAGCACGAAATAAGCTCTGCCGTCAAAGGATTGTTTGTTTTGTTTTTCATAAAAAGAAAAAAACAATTGAACTGTGCGCGGCGCGCAAGAGATATCCTTTTCTGCGTTCTCTGTAATGGAGGGATGCCATTTCTATCGTTCAGCATGTCGCTTGTATTATTTACGATCGCAATAACTCTTTGCGGACAGACTTTAGCATTTTGTAGCTGTGTGTTTGGTCCGTCGAAAGGATGAGAAAGGATGTGTGTTTGCACGCTATTTTCTTTCTCTACATTTGTGCTTTGTCGTTTTGCTACTATTTCGTTTCTGTTTTTATTATTTTTTTTTTTTTACTTCTTGGTCCTTCATTTTCGTATTTTGAATACAGGGTTTCGCGAGAGTGTGCCTGAAGCTCAACTGTCAAACAATGTGAGTCTGCATTACAGTACCGCTTCCCTGAGGGATGAAATGTGTATTATAAATCCCTGAAATGATGTTGGTCGGGAGTTGTTTTTGTTTGTTGGCGTAGTCTTGTTATTATTATTTCATTTTTATCTTCTTTGTGCCGTCATTGCAGCGCTATAGAGTTATAATAGAAGAGCTTAGGCTATGGTAGGGGAATCCTTATTCTTGGTTATTCTACTTGTGTGGGATTTGTATGTATTTCTGTGTGTATGTGTTTTTTTTATGATCATTCATTCATTCATGTCAGCGCGGTGACATTCTGGTGCAGTTGGAAGGACTAGCACAACAGCACAGCGGGAGTGTACAAAATAGAAAGGAACATGGAGCAGCGAAATCTGCTGGAGAAATTTTACAAATGACATCACATTGCAATGAGAAATTTGAGGGATTATGTCATGTTTTTTTTGCAGGATGTATGGGTGGTTTGCGGTGTAAGAGACTCCAACCGACAGTGGATTTATTTGAACCAATCAGTTTCTTGAGATGGGATAATGGAATGAATCGTATCCAATGGGATTCATTAAGGTATTAAACGTCGTGTTACACTGTAAAAAGCATCCACTGTCCGACAGGATGGATGTACATTTTCATTTCCTTTGAATGCGGCTTTAAAAAACATTCTAGACGGCTACTTTAAGCTGAAGGATAAATAAACGAGAAATGAATGGATAATGGCGTTAAATGATGATGTGGAAGGCAGTGGAAGTTTGTGTTGGCATACGGTCTCGAGGGATTTGATATCTAAAAAAATGGCTTGGCAACTACCTATTTCGGGAGCACTTGTGTTGGTACGACTTATTCTCCAATCCATGTAGCACCATTGTACATACATACATAGATTGTCCTGGGGATTGTGAACTAGAGAAGATATTTATATCGTTCATCCACGAACAGATAATCGGATGCTTTTCGTGATGCGGTTGAGGACCAGGTAGTCGTAAAACTAATTCTGGTTAAAGATGCCTTCCGGCTCTTGCCGCGAAGAAAGCCATTCTAATAACAAGCTGGACGCCCTCACCTGACGATGATATTTGACAAAAACTTCCAAGTCACTATCCCTGACTTAATCATGTCCTTCCTTCCAACTCCTAACGCGGTCCACGCGGAAAAATTGGCAATCAAAGAGTCTTATCCCCGCAAAAGAAAACCATGATAGTAACTGTCGATATCCTCATCTTATATGATAAGCAAGCATGAATAAAGTCCTTGGAATCGCCTTCACCAAACTTAGAAGCAACTTCAACTCTGTTGAAGTAGATCGTTGCCGATCATCTACGAATATTATAGAGATGCCGGAGCAGTTCAAAATTCACCTCGGTAAAAGGTACCCTGAGTGTACTGATAGCTACATGCAAACTCACTTGACCTGGACATAATGATCCAAAGGTGAATAGTTTTTAGGCTTTTGCGCTGCAAGCCACCTTGTCGTTCGAAGTAGGTAATCTATCTGAACACAAGACCTGTCATAAAGTTGGTTTGAAGCCAACCTTTGGCCACATGGCATCAGGCAGCTTAGAACTGATCTTTTAGATATACTTAGGTTTTGAGCATTTGGTTGGCATTAGAATAGCATACGAACACTGCCTTACTCTGTTATCGTCCTCCAAGTTACGGTATTGAAGACACAGTAGTGATCAGCAATTTAAACATAATTTCGTGAAAGGAACAGCGACAAATGCAGTACAATTGAGCACAAGTATTGTTGGAAGGCAGTTCAAAACTTGTTCCCTACCGGTGTTCAAACCTTTGTCAAGGACTACGGCAGGAGGATCGCAATGCATAGCTTTCTGCAGATATCTGACGATGAATCGAAGCTCGTATCCCATTCAAGCTGGGATTTCAGATCCCTTAGAGTAAGTAGATGATTTGATGAAGGAGACCGCATCAACATCTTTGTCTTACAAGACGAATTGGCGTGATACTGAAGCAATGTACAAAGCATGTGACCGTCGCCCAAAGCTCCAAATAGCACCTTGTAAACACCTAAACTATTTTGGATGGAGATCACATTAGAAGATGAAACCAGCATTTTCCCAAATCACAAAAACGTCAGTTTTAGTCGCGATAGCACTGGTCATAAGGAATGACCTCGTGAGGCTTGCCATCTTTTCCAAACACCGCTTAATATATTGGTTGCTTCATGGGAAAAGCATATTGATGGAATGTATAAACTGTAGAGGTTTTCATTGCGGTTTGCAATATAATAGCTAGTCTAGGTTAGGTTAGGTTGGGGTAGCCGAGTTCAAGCTAGTCTAATACTAGGACAGAAAGGAGAACTACTAGACACAACTCTACAGAATTCTCCCACAAGGTTCACATTAGCCGTTTGAGGGTTTTGTTTCTCGATATCGAGACAACAAAGCAAACTGTCACCACTGGTATTCTGGATAGTAATCAGCGATCTTCTACATACAGTCCTATGACTACGACATATTTTCTAAGTCTAAGTCCACAATGGATTGAGGATTAATACAAGAAAAAGAGAAGGATTTGATCTTTCACATTCCACCGATCAATTAAGCTTAGTTTGACAGCATATCGAGATCATCAGATCATGTAAGCATTTCTGGATACTGGTAAAAGGAGCAGAGTGGGAACTCCTTGAGAATATTGTTTCCACCGAAGACGGAACCGAAAAGGATGTATCAAGACGCAAGCAGTGCAATTTACATTAGCGCCACTACCTTCAAAGCTATAAAGACAGCAGCCTCTACAATACTCGTATAAGGAAAAAGATGGCACTGGAGAAAGAAAGAATGCTGCGCAGTACGGATGTTAGATATTAAAAACGCAATTATAGATACACCGTATTGCCTGAGGAAAATAATTGTAGACTACCTTTCCGACAGGAAGTTGAAGTGCGACAGTGACACTCGAGTCAATTACTACAGCACAAGGTTCGATACTGGGTCCTCTTTCACGGAACATGGAGTAATGATCGACACTAGGCTGTAGTTCAAAATGCACATATGTATGTATGTAGATGGCTTTCGATCTGGTACAAGTTAGCGCGCCTCATAGCTGAAATTGTGCACATAGATATTTTCACAGACAAGATGTATGCAAACCAGGTTGGAAGACATCACGAAAGGAAGGTTGACGCACAAACTGATTAATCGCGCCGAAAGGACTGTGACTACCACCTCATGTTGTTCCGTATTTGGATAGGGGCTACTACAAATATCTGTACGATAGCTCAGTCTTGTGCCCACAGTGCTCAGACCAACATGAAGATGCAAAACATACTGTTCTATCCTCTAATCGCTTTCAAAAGTGGGAAAGCAAGCTCCTAAACTTATCACCTCCTATCGACCACATGACATAAGCAGAACTCGAGAGAAATTTACTTGCTCATCACGTCCAAAACGAGCTCATGGTAATAGAGAGAAGAAGGCGCGCTGAAGACCCCTATTTCGAATACACAGCAGATCCGTGTAGACCCGCGGGGAGAGGGGTAGAAAATTGCAGCGGTATAGGCGCAGGCTAAGAAAATTTCATTCTAAGACTACGAATCGTGCACATGCTGGTAGTACGAGTCATTAGGAAGATCTACTATCTGCAGATACTGTTGTGACTTCAGAATGAATATCCACAAGGTGTGCAAAAGGAAGCCGTTGGACAGAAGTGTCACTTTAAAAGAGTAAAACTTCCCGTAGGTGTAACATTAAATATCAAATGTCTACAGCAACGTACATCAAGTCAACTCACGTAGAACAGAATACTAAAAAATTTTTCATGGGTGAACCCTTCTCAAAATGTTTCCAGTGGCATCCATCATACCATCTTCATTGCCCACGATTTATAAAGTCATTACAAATAATTTCAATTCGAAAAAAAAAAAAATAAAAAAAATTGTGTCTGGGTCGACAGTGCCTTCTAGTAACCCCTCCCACCGACATGACAGTTAAATAATATCAACAAAATAACAGACGTAAAAAGAGTACCATAAAAAAGAAATTACTTCTCTGACTCATGTAGCCATGTACTTACCTTAAACCAGGAACCGGTGTCGCCATCGAGCCATCCTTCATAACCCATGTCACAATAGGTGGTGGATTGCCATGTGCCGAGCATGAAACCTGAGTTCCGGTATCGTTGCTAAATAGAAGACGTGGTGGTGGCTCCTGAATGAAAGTTGGTACCCGTAATCCGTTTGTGGCTTTGCCCTGCGGTGTAATTACTCCCAAGATAAATACAAGTTGGAGTACAACAGCAGCAGCAGCATCTGTTGGGTCGGGTGTTAAAAGCGAAATTGCTATATTTAAAACCTTCAAAAGGGGGTGGTGGGTGGGAATTGAGTGCGTGGACGGTATGATGTAAGTGGGGGTGATTAAGGGTCTGACGGAAACAGCAGTGTGCCTTCGATTGCACATTTTATTACTGGGGATAGCCATGTTTGCTGCCTGGCATGCTGTTGTTGCGACACAAGAACTCTTATGTTCGACTCTAATAATGCGGTAATAAGCAGGCATTAGTGTAAGTGTGCTCACAAATTGCATAATAGACCGCAATTACACTGCGGAGACTAATTAGAGGAGTTTCAAATTGTGGTGAAATTAAAATAACATACTCCTACTCGCAGAGGGGTGCTGTGAGTAGTTCAATGTAGGATGTCGGAAATTGTGCTTGTTATGTGCGTAGACTTACCCTTCGTCAAGATCACAATCACAGTTGAAATCATTGCTATACATTAGCAATGTGGTTTTTATAGTTTTGTCCAAAGGAGGCAGTGCAGATGGACACGAGGTAAGTTCCAACCGGGTCGCAACGTTATCTGGAAAAGATAGAAAATTATGGTGTTGGTATGATTTGTTTTGCACAAACTAAGAGAAAAGATACATAAAATAGAATAATGGAAATCAAAGGTCCCTCCGATGTTCGAACTAATAAGAATTTAGACATACGAAAGCATACTGATATAGAACTAGCTGACCCATAGGTCAGGTTAGGTTGAAGGGGTTGCCAACATACTTAGACAAATGGTAGGTCCATTGTAAGACCACGTGGATTACGGGAGAAGAGGCTCTTGATGTCAATATCCATCAGGTCGCCTATATCGTTGTAATAGGGGGCTCCCAAGTGAAGCTTCCTTCTACGGGAGAGAGCTAGGCAGAACAGAAGAAGATGGGAAATAGTTTTCTCTTCTTCTTAATCCATGCAGCTTCTACAAAAGTCGTTCGCAAAGGAGCCTAGCCTTGTAGCATGCTTGCCTATTAGACAGTGTCCAGTGATGACACCTATTGTGGTGCCGATATCTATTGAGATAAATCAAATTCTTAGAGCGTTTTAGATCCAGCTTCGGCCAAATCTTCGTCGGTATACTTGTTGATCCACTTGTCCACCTAAGATTTGTACTCTCGGCAGCATCCAGCTTAAATTTAAGTTTGCGAGTAGCTATTGGTACATATACCTTAGGTGACTTTACCCTGCAAGATGGGTATAGTTGTTCCTATTCTGGCGAGTTCATCGGCCTTACAATTCCCTGGAATGTCTCTATGCCCCGGTACCCAACACAGGTGAATATTGGACTGTTCAGCCATCTCCGCAAGAGACGAACGGCAATTCTAAAGAGTTTATAGAGGTCGATTCCAGGGATTTGATTGCTGCTTGGCTGTATAAAAAGATGCGGATATCTCTAACAGATCTCACGTTTTTCTTAAGCCAAGATAGGGCTGAAGCCGTGTTTGGTCTTTGCCCGTCGGTCTAGAAGTGAATTGATTTATCTTCTAAAAATGCATCGTCCTCCCAGAGTGATCTGGAAGGGATGGTGACTATGAAGTTCTTCTCAAAATTTAGACGTGGAGAAGCAATGAATCAGATAAGTGCCGGGAAACAGTCTAAGCCTAGCCAGCCGCAACAGTAAAGTTATCGAATTGCTCCGAAATGGAAACAAACGCTTAGGATACGGACGGATACTTTATTAACGATTTTCAAATATTGACTGAGGAAAATAATTGGATGTTGGAACATGAAGACCTTCCTCAACTGGCGAGAAAAAGGTTATCAAAATGGATATCTTTCGGGCTTAACAAAATAAGATTGTGAAACTTTTATAAGTACAAGTCTCCAACTAGGAATGATATTTTGCTTTACTCTGGCAAGCCAGATGGAAGTGCCTGGAGATCTTTTACTGACAATAACACATTAACTCATTACTTGAGTGCCATGCAATCGAATCCTGAGGTCAGTTACAGGAACCCTTGGTTGGTTGGTTTAGGAAGGTCAGAAGTGCTCTCATCACGTAGGCCGCTGTTTGGGTGTGTTTGTGTTCCCATCTAACGAGGCTGTCCGGTAAAAAGTGGTAGAGGATGTAAATGAAGAGAAGTTTGCTTTGGGGATGGAGAGACGGATGGAGATCACTGTTCTGAGAAACCTCCTGTATTTCTGACGAACTCCAGGATTCTTCCGAAACTGTAGCGTCCAAGATAACTCAGCCCGGGTAGGACGTGTCTTCCCAGGTGTTTGTATCTTAGTGCCCCTGTTGCAGGGCATTCGCAGAGGGAGTGCTCGAGACTTTCCTCCTTTTCCTTGCAGCCCGGGCAAGTGCTAGATGTCACTAGTCCCAGTCTGCAGGCGTGTTTGCTCAGGTTGATGTGGCCGGTGTACAGTCATACCATCTGTCTTAGTTGGCGTCTGCGTAGGTCGACCGTCCTCTTTGCAGATTTGCAATCCTTTCCACATGTCGTGGTGTTTTGCGAACGTGCTGCTGTGTGGTTGTAACCGTGTGTCTGTCCATGTTACCCGCCCCTTCCTCGCCAGTTCATCCGCGGCTTCGTACCCTGGTATGTTACAGTGACCAGTTTCCCAAACCTTGACTGTCCAAGTAGATGCTAACGCTATTACCTTGGGTTCCGGTACCAAGTAATATTTCCGGCCCCATAAGTATAGCGAAAATCTCTGCCTGAAAGACGGTCACGAATCGTTCCCGATGGACTGCGTGATTGAAAGGTGGCGCTCGGCAGTATACCCACGCCCCTGATTCTCCGTCGATATATAATCCATCAGTGTACACCTCTATTCCGCCCTTGTTTGGAATGACAGTGCCTGCTGCCTTTCCTTCCGTTTGGGGAATAGAACTGTATACTTTGTGTTGAAATTGTATTCCTTTCTTAGAAGGTCGTTCGAATGCCTAACGAGTGCAGAGGTTGTCTGTACTTCCTTCCAGATAGCCCTGTGTCCCGTTGCGGTCCATTCGTTGAGATGTCCTAAGGTTTTGAGTATGAGAGCCGCCAGTCCGGCAGATCTCTTCACCTCAAATCCTTCATGGCTGCTGTGTGGGTACTAGATTGTGATCCAGTGATTCCTAGGCAAGCCATGCGTTGGATGTTCGATAGTAGTGAGAGGCCGTATTTCTTTTCTACTATCGGCACCCATACAAACACTCCGTAGAGTAGGATGGGCCTGACGATGCAAGTGTAGATCCAAAAGGCTTGCTTCGGCTTCAAACCCCATGTCTTACCGTAAGTTCTACGGCATATCCAGTACGCCCTTTTGGCTTTCGTGATTCTGATTTCAAGATTTCTTCTCCAAGTTAACTTGTTGTCCAGGCTTCCCCCAGGATACCTTCCCTCGTTTTTTAGGTCCAGTTTTACAGCCCTAAAAACCGGGCCTGGAAGTCATCTAGCTTGTGTTTTCTCATGAAGAGTCGGTGTTTTCAGGGTTGACACCCAAACCGCAGCAGTATGCCCACCTTTTCGTGGCCCTTAAGTATCTGAGCGTTATTTATTCATGGTCTGGTTCATGAATACCTCCGATGTAATTCTTATTCTCTGAGAAGTGTCCAGTTTAAACGAAAAAGTTTAGTTTAGAGCTGTTTTGTTGCAATTTCGTATTGCTGAGGGTACTGAGGTTTGACTCTATATTCCTGTTGATATTTTAATTTCATTGGTGTTTTGAGTAGCACAACAGATGACTCACCCTTTATTACAATTTCGTTATAATTTTGTACACCAGACAACTTTTATTGAATTACATAAGATGCACTTGAAAAATTATTGTTATATAATTTCCTTATCCACTTACCTATTCAATTGATTCGCAGGCAATTTATGAAATTGCTCGGTTAATTCGGTAAACGTATCGCCAAAAGCATTATTTGCATCTAACCGATTGCATGATGATTTTCCCTATGTCTAATTTGCTTACAACGATTTCAATTAGAGCCTGACACGCTCTACTAGAGAAGTGCATTTCATTTAAAAACACAAGATCATGCACATCCCAGTTAGTAAGCTGCAACCCCTGAGCTTGAAAATAATAGTTCTGGCGTCTGCAGTTCCACATCAATAACAATGCTTTTCCGTTCCTCAATCCGGTGGTTTCTGTTGTTCGAAATATTAACTTTAGTCGTATACGTGTCATCAGAAGAAGTTAGTTCTTAAAAATCGTTTATTTGCCTTGGCTAACAGTGGTATTTCCAGGAATCGACAAACTTATTGAAGGAACCAGATTCAGATGACGATTCATCGTCTTTGGAATCTATAGATGAATCGAAAGAATATTTAAATGACGATGATGTGAATACAAGAAAACGACGGGATGTAGAGGAGGAGGCGGTAAGTTTGGACGACCGGGCTATTGTGGACATTGGAACTATAAGAAACATTATAGGATTCCTTCAGACTGTTGGTCAGAGAGTTATCCCAATTATAATGCAAGGCTCTGCTGGTGGGTAGTTAAGTGTGTTTATTACGTTCAATGGAATGACAATAAATTTTATTTTCATGGCGGGCTTATGGTCGTAGTAATAAATAAATTGCTTGCTAGCTTGATTCCACCCACAACCAACGAGGCACCAAGCATGTGAAATATCTTATTTTATTGTACTGTATCCATGTGGCAAATATATGTTGTACTTCAGTGATCGTTTCATTGCTTGCTCCCAGCTGACAGCTTATAACTATGGTCAAGCAAAATCCCGCCTTCAACTGCCTTATTGTTGAGAGGTGGCTACAAAGTCAAAGAGTCCAAAGTTTCGGCGAAATCCTAGGGGATATATCGATCCAAAAGCTGAAAGCATCTTGTAAAACTTGTTATCTTACTGTATGTGGAAGTAATCTTTGTAATCAACAGGCGCAAGGACTTTGCAGCATAAAACCGACAATCCATCGCCTCTTCCGAGGACTCTCTCTGTGTTATGCTCTCGCGACTAACTTTCTCTCAGAAAGAGGGTGCACGGACTCCTGCTTAATTTTGACAAAGAGTTAGCGGAAGAGAAAAGGATGATCGCAGCGAAAATCGGAAACCGTTCAATCTACTAGATTTAAAGTTGCCTATATTTCCGTCAACTCGAACAGGTTGAGACAGAAAAATCAAGCCCCGTGCGATCTTCTCGATGGAGATGCACGAGTATGTGCACTTGATGCGCGCTGTTTATCTGCATACAAATGCTAAAGGAAGTGTGTGCTCTAAAAATCCCAGCGTCAATGAATAGCTAGCTGAGCTGCCGCTGACAAAATAGCTCGGAATGCCAATTAAGTTAAAAAGCGTCCAGAAATAGTGTACAGAATCAGTTGAAAGCTGAAATGTGAAAGCATTCCTTTCATGACGACAGAAAAGAAAACTAAAAGTAGGGTAAAAATTACCAGCTAAACTCAACTCGGCCTCCTCTGAATGCGCCTCGAACTGGTCAAAACAAAGGAAGTAAACTTGATACGCATTTCTCTGCTAGAAACACTCATAGCGGTGGTTTCTTCTAGAAGAAGCGGGTACTGAAATCTCTTCCCAGCTTATTTGGTTAAACCATGACGAGTTGAAGATATCCGAAGCGTTCTAATTTTGTTTGGCAATGAAAGGATGCTTTCGGCAAGACATCGAGTTAATCACCGAAAAAAGTTCCCTGGATCTACGGGGATGTTCAAACAACATCCTTATTCATAGTCAGTGTGGTTTTTGGCAAAATGATTTTACGGGATACTTATTCTACGGCTCCAAGCAAGCAACTGTTTCTCAAAAGAAGACTTATTTAACCCTTATGGCCACGAATTACTTCTATGTAGAGAGATGCTATTAACGGAATAATGATCAAAAGTCTTACAAAAAGATCAACCAAAGAGATCAAGGCTTGTAGGCTAGAACTGGAGTCCGCAAAGTAGCCAAGTAGTAGAATAAGTGTCGGTGCTAAACATGAAGGAAAATTTCCGCAGACTGTTGAATGGTAGTAACATTTTCTAACCTTTCGTTTCTTATGCTCTGCGATCTTTTTACAGAGAACTTTGTATGGTATACTTATGGATTTCGTGAGCCGATTCTTTCCTATTGTTCCACCAATCGATGGTTTCATTTGTTGACGTGTGTACATCTTAGTGCATCCGATAACTTCCAGACCACGTTTGCTCTGATCTTCCGTTCTTGAAGCTGGCACCACTGCACTCCTCCAAAGATTGAGGGATTATTATAAAATAATTGTGCCTATACGCATGGATGTAAAGGCATTGCTTCATGTGCCAAAATTATGCCAGCAGTAATTAAACTTTTCTAATGAAGCTGGAATAACTGCTCCGGAAGTTTTCATTAAATTTTTTTGTAAGATAACCTCTCTATGGAAAATCCTTCTCCTTATATTGCACATAACCACACATTCACAAAGTACATACGTGTTGTGCAGCCTCTGGATAGAGGCGGCATATGATATCATTAGTTATACTGATTTTGTAGGCATGGCCACATACTAGGTTTATTTAGTAAAAGATAGCTTTAATGTGGATCACAGTCAGGTGGATCACTCTTGACCATAATGGTTTTTCTTATATCTCTCATCCTGACTTTAGCCACCTTAACATACAGGTGCTATAGATAGACGTCTTAAAGGATTGTTTTATTGTAACCATATCTGCTCCACTCCATTGTATGTGCATATGTCCAGTACCGTCTGTCTTGTACTAGACAGTTACTTTTTGGGCGGCTCTCGAAGTGTACACTGTACGTACATTGCAGGAAAATAATTTTGATTCGGTATTCCGGTTCGAATTACCAAAGTAGGGATATATTCACATCGGATGCTGTGTTTTCTTGTCCGTTTCTTTTGATGTTGTTTGTTGGATGAAAATGGTCGAGTATATTTGAGCTAGTAGCTCCGTTTGTGGGTGGTGTAAGCAATCCTCTTGGTCCATCAAGGGCTCATTTATCACCATTTGTAAGTCAAAAACCCTGACACGTTTCCGAAGTCTATTATTTAATCTGAAATACATTGCTTGACATTTTTTCTTAATAAAAAAACATGTTAAGCTCATCTTTCGAAACAGACTAATTTTGAAAATATGTGCAAATAATTTGAGAATTAAAAAAAAAACAAAAGCGGCCAGGCATCATGATGACCATTTATTCTTAACAATTTACCCGCTTGATGGAGCTAATTAAAGCAGGAACTGCTGAGAAAGAAACATGCTCCATCGAAACCTTCGTCTTAACGAAGTTATAGTCGCTTAAGCCAATAACTCATCAACTAATGAACCACCCGGTATTACTACAAATGTAAAAGTACTCCAAAATGAACTTCAAACCAATTTGCACTCTAGCATGTCATTTAAAATGTACACATCAAGTCAACTGGCATTCATCCCACAACTAGGTAATCCAAAAATAGAACGACGAACATCCATCCTCCATCTATTGCGAATAATCCTCCCGGCTCCTTGCAGCACAAAGCATTATCCTCAACGCGAAAATCCTTTTCCTAATACCGGAGATAATCATCATCATCACCATCATAGCCAACGTATTCCCCTAAATACGAGTACATAAGGACGACTCGAAGCCGGTAAGAGCAATATGTATGTGTGTGTGTGTGTGTGCCTTAGTAAAGTTCATGGTGAAGGCATTTTGTAAATTTTCAATTTTCAACAGAAATGTTAACACTTTGCTCTCGGTTCCCATGACGTGAAATGGTGCCACCCTGCTTCCCATCGCATTCACAGCCGGAAGTCATAAACTTCACAGTACACGCCGCGGTATCACCAAATATTGTTCTTAAATCTCACAGAGGCGTTTGAAATCCTGGAAAGTCGCTTCTGTTTACTTAAGGCTTCGGGGGGCTTCTTGGGCTCCTCAGCAGATCCGATGCAAAATTTTAATGAGCTGTCGCTGTTCCTTACTTGTTGTCGTCCGTTTATCGCATACGCTCTGCAGATACATCCATGAGAGGGTCCGTGCATTGAAAACGCTTATGAATTTTGGATTTGACAAGCAAGAGTTCAAAGGATAACATATCCTGTTTATATATTTTTTTTCTGTATGTGCTTCTGATACAACTACTGCTACATCGAAGCTGGTTGCTTGTTTGCAATTTTCTCTTGTTCTCATCCCCCCGGAGGCCTGTGTCGGTTAGTACAGGTGCTGGTGCCTGAGTGTGCTTTATGTGTTTGCTGTTTGTGTTGCACTCAACTTTTTCCATTTGCAACACACCAAGGTGTTGAATTAGAATGTAAACCCAGGAATCTGTTCGCACAAGTGAGTCTGTGTTTATTTCAACCCCTCATGGTTGGCTGGTCGGACGATGCAAGGTGCCTTGCTCGCATGGTACAGCTATATTAGGGGCGAAAAAAAATTCTCTTTATTTATATGCCATCGTCACAATGAAGATGTCACTGATATGTAACTTTCGAGTCGGGTTTTGTTCGGCCCCTGGGAGAGGGATGGCATCTAAATCGATTTGGGAATTAATGTCGTGTAGGGCGCACGAGGGGGTGGGATAATGTATGCGAAATATCCTTTTGGGTGGTAGAAGTTTCTCCTTGGCATAGTTTCTGTTCACTTTCTCTCCAGCATAGTTTTCTAGTTTTCCGCCACATCACTATGGGCTTTGTGTGCGAGGAACAAACAAACAACCTTTCCATTGTGCGATGGAGGAAAAGCTGGTGGCGTATGTAGGAACTAGAGAGTGTTACAAGTTTTATGTGAAATTGCTGTAAATGGATTGAGTCTAAAACAGCGCTGGGTGGGGAAGGGTGGCCAGCTGTTTGAGGGGGAAAACTTAAACACCTGCAATTTGCATTTTCTTTGACTTTTCATGTACTCGAAAGAGCTTAGAAACTGTAATGTGTTTGCTTTCAATGGTAATGATTGCGGGAGTAGGGATTTGTACGTGTGAAGGTTGAGTCCTCATTTTTGTGCCTGGAGAATCCACGAGTTTTCATGAAAGCTTTGTAAATTGATAGTCTTGCTGTTATGACCTGTCGTGTGTTTTGGACCTGGGGCTGATTCTTCCTTGCACCTGTAAAGAGCAAGTATTGGTTTCGTGAACCTGTTTGGAGGCGAGATTTTCATCAGTCATGGTGTAAAGATGTCGAAGAATACATCGATTATGCATTTTTCTTGAATCTACTACATATACTACATGGCGATGCGTAGAATTGCGTCATAACTCTATGTTGACTTAGGTTAGGGTGACTGTCTGTATACAGAAATACTTAGACAAGAAGACGTCCTCTGTGATAGCGTGGATCTATCCCACTTGGCTACTTAGGGACTAATGTAACGAAGTGGAACTTTTAATAAAGTGGAGTATCCTCATGACGAGCAGTCTGTTTTCGGACAGGAGAAAACAGGCGCAGAAGAGGTGAAGGATATTCCCTTCCTCCTCTTCATCCTTGCAATTCTAGCAGAAGTCTTCAGAAAAGGGGCCTAGCCTTTTAGTATGTTAGCCGATCAAACAGGGTCGCGTGTGTCGCGGCTTAACCAACTGATCCACATCAGGCCAGATCTATCTAGATATGTACATACATATGTATGACCTATAGCCATTTGGTGTTGGTCTTACTGAATGCCTTTAGCTTGTGTAGATGTTTGCGCGCAGCGAACGGCATAACTACGTTTTGCCCTTTACGCAGAATCCTAAGCCTTGTAGTTTCTCGGAATGTTTTTATGATCAAGTACCCAGCAGAAGTGAACGTTGATCTGGTCCGTCATTTCCGCTAGATTCGAACAGAAGTTTAAAGCAGCTTTTAAAGTGAAAGAGCAAGTGAACTGAACTACCGTCCAAGGTAACATCGTTATCCCATTTTACCAGGGCAGGTCGTTTGGAATTTACAGTCAAAGACATTTATGGGTGAGGCTTAATACATAGATCAGGAATCGAGGCGTGGCCAGCGTTGTAGCTAGGCCACTGTGAGGGAGCTTTTAGATAGGTGGCCGCATTGGCAGCCATTTGTTTGCCAGAAATATCTAAGGGCAGCTGATGAAAGCTGTAGTTTAGTTTTGAGAATAAGTTTGGTTTTGTGAGGATTTACCCTCAGTCCGCTCTTGAAGGCCCATATTAGACAATTTCCCTGAAACTATGAGGCTAACATTGTGTATATGTAAAACATAACTCTCATCAAACGATGAGTATCAAAGGTAGATCTAAATGAAGACTTCTGATACGCTTCAGAGTCTGTTTTTTCTAGGAATAAATAACGACATATAAATCCTCGATGGACCAAGAGGAGCGCTTGCATCGAGGAAGGAAGCTGGTTATAAAAATATATGCGGCTATTTTAATCCAAAGAATAACGTCAGAAGGCACGTTGAAGGATGTACAGAAAACACAGCATTGAATGTGAATGTATCCCCACTTTGAAGCAAACAGGATGGATAGGACAGAGGCGGAAAGGATAGTGATACTGGAAGCGGTGAAAAGGGCGGTTACTTCCTCTTTTCTTTACAAAACCGCAGGTTCGGATGGTTCCCAGCTCTGATGCAATGGGGGTTAAAGATCATTGCACTCAGGCTAATACACCACCCTTCTAGCAACCGAGTACATATCGGTTGCATGGGGGGAGGAAACGTGGTGTTTCTTCCATAACAAAGGAAAAAGGATTATATGGAAGCGAAATCCTTAAAAACGGGCATCCTGGCAGCACTTCAGTTAAAGGCAATGTAAAGACGGGTATCTTAAGTCGCAGGAGTAGGGAAAAAAGTGGACTCCCACAAGGAAGTGTCCAATCCCCCATTCTGTGGGACATAAGGAAGTATGCACTCTTTTCTATATAGACTTAGGGCATCGATAGAATTGGCATCCAAACAGTTGATTATGCAGACGATGTTGAAATAATGAGGTGGAAATCAAGGTGTATGCCGCCCAGAGCATAGCTACTCGGGACCATCCGTGTTGCGCGTGCTATATTTTGTCGCAGAAGTGAAAGGGATCAATAGTTCAGCCACATCCAAACGTTTTTTTTTTCTAAAAGATTTCTCTTGACAGTTATTAGTGTCGGACGTTTGTCAATCATTCGGTTAGATGGGACCGTAAAAAAAACTTTTGGAACCAAGCCAAATGGATGCCAAAATCCCTTAACTAACCATGGTAAAAACAACTAGAAGTCAAGAAAATACTTCCGCAGAACTAGAGGGAGTCAAGTGGTGTTAAATGGTGGAAAAGGAAAAAGCAGAAATGCAAAGCTTCTAGTCAGAGGAATACCAGCGGAATCTATAGAAGGCATCATAATGGAAGTGCTAAAAGATGTAGGGGATACTGCAAGACAACACGCTCTAGACCATACACCTAAATCGACAAGCGGGAACCGGGCTAGAAGGCAATGGACGCTTTAGCGGGAGCTGCAGTCCTGAATGCGGAAAGAGAAGAACATCATCATGCACCCATCTCATCCGAGTAACAAGAGCAAGTCTTTCTGTTGCAATGAGAACAACACCAACTTCCGGGTTGGAAACAATTCTCAATTTGCCACGTCTTGATCTTGAATCTAATTGGCTTAGCCAATCACAGGCCTGGACCTGAAGCCCAATTGGGCATGCACAGATTCTTAAGGATCACGTAGAGTCAAACACCTCCTCCGAATACTTAACTCCATATCTCGATTTTGATATACCCTTCACCTACATATTTCTTTTTAGAGAGGATTGGGAAGCGGAGCCACAGGAACATACAAGGCAATGACTAACTGACAAGCTTGCACGTCTGTTATCTGTAATGGATCGTAACCAAGCCCTCCAATGGATCAAACCCCCACTCTCTGATCTTAGGAAACGAGTAGAATGTAAGATCCATATAAAGACAAATAACAGATGGAACTCACTACCCACTTGTGAAATTTCCAGGAAAACATGGAAAAACTCGATGAGTCCCGCACCAAAAAAATTGTGGAAAATGACAGGAAGACCATATCTTTACTGGTGGGAGTACCCACGATTCATAATCTTTTAAAAACTAAATCTAAACAATGACAGCATATGGCGATGCAGAAACTGCGAAGATACACCCCACTTTCTGTGCCATTGTCCTAGCCTTAGTCAGTTAAGGAACAGAACTTAAGGGAGCTACTTCTTCCAATACATTTCTGAAATATCCACAATTCCGCTAACGAATCTTTTCAGGTTCAGATAGTATACCAGCAGAGAGAGGTCTGAGACACGTCCAGTCCTGGATGCTAGACCATGGACTAAGCTTAGCAAAAGAGTAGACGGAGATAGCTCTGCTGACTAGGTTGCACATTCCTGCATCCGAGATACGGTGTGTCACTAAAGATGCAGTAAAATATTTGGGATTCCTGCTGTAAAAATCACTTCAGCGTTGTTCAGACTTAAATTTGGGAGGTCTCGCGGCAAGCAGGTGCATTCTACCCGTTTGTATGGTTGCGAGAACCTGGCTGCTACGCTCCTGTAAGGAAAGCATAATTTCGTCCTCGCACAATTACTTATCGGACACTGGGCCTTATCAAATGGAAAAAAATTGGAAGCTCAGCATGTCCGTATGCCGATTTTGAATGTATGAGATGGCTTAGAGAAAGCCAGGGATTGGGAACGCATGTAGGCACAATTACCCCAAACCACGATAATGCGCACCAATGAAGAAAGCTGAAACCGAGTGCGTTTCTTTCTACATGTGTACATAAATCGAAGAAGTGCTGAAGATGAAGAGTAGAGAACAGGACATAACGCTGTTACAGTTATAAATGCTTGAACCCCCATAGAGGTAAAGAAAAGACGCACCGCGCCCTGAAGTAATACCAAAAACAGTTTCAGGTTTGGATTACCTGAAGAGAGAAATAGGATTTATTCAATGAGAGTCCCACACAACAGGGGACCATGGCCACCCCTTACGATACACAAACCATTTCTTTAAAAAAAGGTGTCCATTGTTTTATGCAATAACTCCCCACCTGGAAATGTCCTTACACATTACTACGCCCCACCGGTGTCAACGCAAGGAAGGATGTCTGTCCTTGCAGAGTATGCCCCTTTTTTTAACACCTCACCAATTTCTATTTTTAAACGAAACGACCCAGCATTTTTCTATTGTCTAAAAAGTAAATTAAAATCTTCACCTCTTTTTTATTTCTCGAAAGAGAGACAAAAAAAACTTTTGTTGTAGTAATTAACAAACTCTTCGCACTTCAAAGGCGAGGACCTTTGTTTGAATGGCTTCCATTATATCTGCTAACCCTTCACCATGTGGCCACCGAACAATTACAACGCGTCCATGCATAAAAATTGCAATAAAAGATCTAAATATACCCCATTCAACACACACCCCATGGGAGATGTACATTTTTCCCTTTTACACTTTGTGCAGACTCCAAAAATGCATAGATCCCTGCATCCCACCCAACACTGTACCAACATATGTATGTACAAAGGACATAATGAGTTCCTTTCTATTCATAGCCATCAACATTTTCACATTTTCACATCTAAAGTGTTGCCTAATAACTGTTTGCATTTCTCATCCTACAATACAAAAAAACATAGAATGTTAGGTATGTCCTTAAATCTCCTTCATGCACTTCCTTCACTAACACCGGTTCCATCAATTCACTCCGCTCCCTCACACTGACTAACATCATATAAAATCGGTTGGTGTGCACTCAGTGAAAATCCATTTGCTGATGATGATGACGACAACGACGAAGGCGACGACGACGGTGATGATGATGATCCCAGTGCAAGGATAATAACTGTGCGCATACACAACCAAGCTTACTCGCCGATGAAAAGTGTTAACGAAAAAGGTGACGACTATTAAATGATTCAACAGCCACAGGAATATAATGAGGTGAAATGTATTTATTTTTTTGTCGCTTGAAAAAATCCATTTTTCTGAGAAGTCCTTAGTAGCAAGGCAAATACCACGCCGTGTTTCATTGAATTCAGACCCGGATTGGGGTGGAGAAGTGATTGCTCAGGATGAAGAAGTAAGTGCACATCCTGAATGCATTTATCGAGTAGGCCAGACGAAGGCAAAGCACATTTCCTTGTCACCTCTGGAAATACCTACCCCACCTTAAGAAGGGGTCGAAGCAGACGATGGGGATGTTATTATGTGGCACAGAAAAATGGAAACACACTTAGCGTGGATTTTCAATTCGATGAATGCAATGCTCGCTGCAGTGTATCGAGCGAGTGAGATGTGATTACTGTGTGAACGTGTGAATTTATAAAATTTCGTGCAATAAAGGCTTCAAATTTTAATGGCTGGATAATGTATTTTTTGTGTCCATCCCTGGTAGTGGCATTGTATACTTGTCCGTGAGCAACGCTAATGGAATTGGTGAGATTTAGAGTGAAAACATTTCATCTATAGATCTGATGCAGTTCGAATTATCATGACAATAAGTGGCATTCTTCGGGGAGACAAATTCAATTAAGGATGTAGGTCGCCGAAAATTGTGTTTCTTTCAAAGAATTAGTACCTCGTCTTTTATTTAGTATCTAGCTGCCATTCGGCAAGAAAACCTGCCAAGTGGTGACACGTCCTTTTTCGTACTAAATTCTGTACATAGCCAGATACAGTTTTCCTCTATTACACTCATACGTAGAGTTATAATCAAAACAGAACTGAACTCCCGGCGAAATTTGAGAAATGGCATCCAGGATCCAGGAATTAATCAGATCTTGGAAAGAAATCTGCATCGTATCATTTCCACACAAACTCATTTGGCTAAGATGAAAATCTAGAGGCTACAACTTAGGAGGCACATCTTCCACCTTTGCAGGCCTATCCATGTGGTCAATCTCTGCTGGGAAGGAAGGGATCAGAATTAGGGCCAAAAAACATCTAAACAGAAATCCCTATTGAATGGGAAGATAGATCTTAGGATCAGAAAACTAACCAACACCGTTTGGTTTTTGAGAGGCAGCCTATGGACACAATTAAATGATGGAAGCTTTTAAGCTATGGGAAAAAGGAGATCCGTATCTTGATAGGGGTA
Organism: Blera fallax; assembly: GCA_946965025.1. NCBI lineage: Eukaryota > Metazoa > Arthropoda > Insecta > Diptera > Syrphidae > Blera > Blera fallax. Next base: position 57,868,697 of record OX337244.1, read on the forward strand.
CTGATATGACATTGCGTGAGCTGCATAAACTCCCCGGACTACCACAGAAACTATCAGGATGAGGAAGAGAAACCATCAAAAATGCGACTGTCCAAATGTGAAACAAACTCTTTGGAGAATTAGGTGAACAAGAACCAGCTATCTCGCAACAGTGTTAGAAGAAGTATCATTATTCTAAGAGGATACACAATGGTCAACAGTCGTTGAGGTGTACATCCACCGTCCTAAACTAACCTTATCTTTGATGGTACCCGCTATAATCATGGCTATGGCCTAGCAATAAAACAACATCGCCACTCCAAAATGTAAGCCTAAATGAAAGCGATATCGATATGAAAATATAAATTTTTGGCGCAACGGACACGAAGGTGTCCAGGGTCTAGATTCTAGCAGCCATTCGTGCTGTGCAGGTAATATTTTTTTGCACAAATGGAAGGGATCAACAGTTCAAAGCAAGGCGAATTGAGAAGCAATATCGATAAACGACCAAAGAAGCGCCAACATCTACAAGCCCCTCCTAAAGGCACTTAGCCGATTTAGTTGAAGATACCAAATCGGATGAAGATGTCAGTACAACTGACAAATTGGGCTGACTTAGATCACATGTCATTAATCTTCGACGCTAAGGGGGGAGAAATCGTCCATTTTAAACGTTCGTTTCGAGACTTTAACTCGGATCTTCGCATACATATGTATGTTCCAATCGCGATGAAGGCCAACAGTGATGCACACGCTCAACATGACTTCTCCAAAAGACAATGCCACCAAATCAGTTATCCATCAAGAATGACAGCGCTGTCATTACAAAAACAACCACACTGGACTGTCTAAGGTTAGACGTGGCTATTGAACGACACGGCCCTTAAAAAAGGAGTAAAATGCGAGCTAAATTCGGTAGGATCAATTGATAGTACAGGGGTGCAGTCACTCTATTGATTCGAATAAAAGAAACTTAATTGTACAAGTAAGAGCAAACTTGAGGAATTGGTCCACCCGATATTGTGCATTGTAACGCCTTACATAGCAACTAGTACATATACATATGTATGCGACTACGTAGGAGTACGTCTTGAAATGTACGAAGCTGATGTGAACTCTCTGAACGCCTTTAACACGGGCCTGATGACCATCGAAAATATAAGCCCTACATATGTGTATGTTCGTCAGAGCAATAAGCCGCTATTAAACAACTAAATCGCTTAAAAATCAGGGAAAATTTCAGAGCCACAGAAAACCAAGACGAAGCTAGTCCTTTAGACAGTTACTTTAGAGAAATGTTCTCTAATGACACAGACAACGCCCAGATATCACATTTCCTTCCCTTCTTGATATTCAAATTAATGATATTCAAATTATTAATGGTGTTCAAATCAAGAAAGTGAAGTTGAAGGAAATGAAGTCGTGCATCAAAAACTAAAATGAGCAAAAACAAAACCTAGGTTATGTATGATCTGCTACAGGAAAGTTACTCAATTAACTACAGCCTTGGCCAAATGTATTAGGCACCCCTTCCTTTTTTTCTTTGCTGCCAAATCCTTTCTCGGAAGTAATTAATTTGAATTTTATAAATTATGGCATTATTATATGACGTTCTAAACGACTTTTAGATCTTTTTAAGAAAAGTCACCCATGCACTGTTATGATGCAATAGCGGGTTTATGCATTTTTTCCGGTGTAGGACGCGTGACTTATATGCTTTCTATTGTTCATAATAGTGAAATTTGTTAATTTTTCTTTTAAAATACCAAAAAGAAGTGAATTTGGTCTGGCAGAACGTGTAAAAGTACAGCTTTTACTTGAAGAAGTCCAAAATGAAACTCAAATAGCAATAGAAGCAAAGTGTTCATGTTATGCAGTGCAAAATGCAAATGGGCGGTACAACCAGACTGGTTAACACGTAAATCCCGAAAAATCCGGGAGTGAAAAGATTACCACGCCTCGGGAGGACCGATTTTTAATACGATCGTCGCTCAAAAATCAAAAGAAAACCTCATCTGGGCTAGATTCTGAGTTGTCGAAGAATCAGAAAAAAATTTCTGCAAGAACCGTTAGATGAAGACTTAGGAAAGTTGGATGTAAAGTATGCAAAGCAAGAAAGACGCCGCGCCGTGGCTCTTGGAAAAAAACAGGAAGTGGCGCTTTGAGTGGGCGAAAAGACATGTGCATTTCGATGAAGAAGATTGGTCCAATATATTGTGGTCGATGACTCTTCGGGGTACGATTAATTTAAGGATCGCTTTTAATGTACACATCAAAAAATTTAACTAATTTTGAAGTTCTCGGGGTGAGTTTATTTTTTGAAAAAACATCTTTCTTAACAAATTTTCGGATATTTGGCATCCCTGGTGTGACTTTTGTGAGATGAAACTTTGGCTAAACACGGTGGCGGCAGTAAAATGATCCGGAAATGAATGGCTGCCAGCGGTGCGGGTGACGGTCGGATGGACTCCTGCAAGTACATAAATGTGTTGAAAAATGCACTTTTCCTACAATTTCGGGACACTAACGTGGAAAATGTCAGATTCAAACAAGACAATGCACCCTAAATATGAGCTGGTTTGAGGAGAAGATTATAGACCTGCTTGAGTGGCCTGCGCAGTCCCCAGATCTCAACCCTATTGAACATCTATGAAGTGTTTTAAAGCGTAAGATCCAGAAAATGTCCTACAGCATGCTGTAGCTTGCTAGCAAGAGAAGAGTGATATTTCTTCGGAAGAGTGTCGCAAGCTAGTCAGCACTTTGCCTAAGAGAGTCGCTACAGTAATAAAGGCCAAAGGTGGCCCATCCATACACTAATAATCTTTAATAAACTATTTATTTATCATATCTGCTTCCTTTTATTTCATTTAACTTTTTGTTTTTTAAAGATATTATGAATTTTAAAGGGTGCCTAATACATTTGGCCAAGATTGTACATATATCTAATGTAGATTTCCAATGTATAACTTTGTAACGTATAGGTCCAATGCTATAATCAGACTACACTTTCCAAAAGTGTGGAAAATTGCAGAAATAATTTCTATGTCGAACTATATCTACGACATGCTACATATGTATCTGAAGATTTTTAGCTTTATGGGTGGGTGGGTTAAAAAAAAATTAATTTGAACATTTTTCCATGAATTTAAAATCTGAGTAATGAGCATTCGAGGGCGATGTTTTTAATTGGCAGAATCGACATTTTTAACTTTATAATTTTATGTGATTTCCATAGTATTAACGTTTAAAATCTGTATCACAAGATTATAGCAGTATTGAGTGGGTTAATGTATACTTTTGCTCATACAATTCAGCCACAGGATGTAGAGCGGCATTTTGTGTATTGTCTCCTTTTGTGTGACTCTAAAGTTCTAGTATATTTACTTCGATACTAAAAGCAAGCTTAGAAAAAAACATTTTTGTTACAAACAGTATCTAGTTGTTTGTGAGAAGTTAGTAAGGTTAGTGGTCATATAATTGAGCAATTTTAAGCGGTAAGGGTAAGTTTACCGAAATACATACATTTTGATAAAAATTTAGAAAAAACCTAGTGAAAATGGGTAAGTGTAAGAGCTCCAGAGAAAAATCATCGAGAAGCCTTTCAAAAACACAAATTAATTGCCAAGTTCGCGGGGGTCTTAGGTTTTTTTGCCAGAAAATCTTTCGCGTAATAAACCGCACAAAACCACTCAACTGATCCGAATAAGTAGGTCTGATCCTTTTCTGACTTTATCGCGGGTAAAAGCCCAAGTAGACAGCAACTATGACGTAAAAATCCCTTACAACTGTCCGGAGACACCTGAAGGAAAATAATTTGAATGCAAAAATTGCGAGACGTAAACCAAACGTGTCGCAGAAAAATATTGCGCGAACGTTACAATTCGCCAAAAGAACCTACAGCTTAAAATTTTTGAAAATCGGTCGTCTGGAGCGATGAATCAAAGTTTAATGTTTTCTGAAATGATGGAAGACAATTTATAAGGCGTCCCCCATTCAAGGAATTGGATCCCAAGTACACCAAGACAACGGTCAAGCATGTTAGTTCATCGATGTTTTTTTCGGGATGATTCACTTCAACCGTCGTGGGACCGATTGTCGAAATCAATGGATAAATGGCAGGTGAAATGTATAAAGACATCATAAAAAAATAATCTTAAATGTAAAGTTAGGTGACAATTTGCCACTAGCATGGGGTTTGCAACAAGATAACGATCCAAGGCATTGCTCCAGGGTCATTCAATCTTGCCTGGAGTTTAACTGCATCTACGTCCTTCGATTATCAGCTCAAAGTCTCGATTTAAAACCTATAGAAAATCTATGGGGTGTTATAAAAAGGTCAGTTCATGCAAATAAAAAAACTGCAAACAAGGCCCCTCGGTGGTAAAGTATTATTCAACTGGAGTGCAAAAAGATCACATCCACCTACTGTGCAGCACTGGTCAACACTATGAACAATAGATTCGCCAAAGTTATTAGACAAAAACGTCTTCCAACGAAGAACTGATTCTCAAAGAGAAATAGGTCCAATTTTAATAGCTATAGTAGCTATACCTAATTTAACCGTTTAGCGATAAAAACAAAAATCCTATTAGACTTGAATTTTAAAAATACTTAAAAGTAATGCATTTAAGTCAATTAACAGCAACTAGTTAGTAGAATTTTGTTTTACACAAAATATTGTGATATGTGGCTTAGTTGTATGAGCACAAGTGAACGTATGCCATCTTAGGTTAATAAGATATAGTTCCTAAATGTGAGCTTTGAGTATTTTTTTAACAAACATGTTAAAAAACACACATGGGTAAGTCAGTGGCTCAAGTGGTTAGTGCGTTGGATCGCTGAGTGGGAGGTTCGACGTTCGAGTCCCAGAAACGCCAAAAAGTTTTTTTCACGGTTCCACCTCTCGCGAATGTCTGACAAACGTCCGAGAGTAGTAATTGTCAAGAGAAAGCTTCTCAATTTGCCTTCCGGATATGGCTCTAAACTGTAGGTCCCTTCCATTTGTGTGAAAAAAGTGTAGTACGCTAGGCCCCGGACCACATACGGTCCGTTGCGCCATAAATCTTAAAGGCAATGACGAAGATATCAACCTAGATAAGTTAAATAATCGATTTGTCACAAAAATAATAGTGAAGAAGCTGATTAATTTGACGTTTATTCGATCAAAATAGCGTTAACCCAGATTTTGTAAAAATATTACTTTCGATAATATTGCCTCATATTATCCACATTTTCAATGCCATCCACATAATTAAAAAAAAATATTCCTGCTCTCGAATACTGACCAATTTCTATTCTACCATTTTTGTCTATAGTTTTCGAATCTCTAGTCAGTCTTGAAATAAAGGAATATGTAGAAAGCAAAAGGTTACTAACCCCGATGCAATCGGCGCTTTGATCAGGACATAGGTGTATAGCAGCAGTACTAAAATTATTTGACGACATTCGCCAAGCTATTGATGAAAATAAAACGGGCTTGTTGGCATTTCTTGACTTCGCAAAAGCGTTCGACTGTGTAATAAACTAAAAAAATAATATTCTCGTATATCTTACTGATCGTGTTCATTAAGATATCTCATAATTCCAAACATTTTAATTTTCTTCCTGTTAATAGTGCTATCCCTCAAGGGGCTATGCGTGGTCCATTACTTTTATCTATGTTCATCCATGATCTCCCTACTGAGTTGTGTGATTGTAATTTTCACATATACTCTGACGATGTTCAAATCATAATGCACCATGATTAATCTTGACAAAACTGAAGTTATTCCATCCTCTGACCACTAACCAAATCTTCCTAGTTTTTCGCAAATAGAACTTCTCTCTACTTGTACTGAATAGGTCATGCATGTATGGAATCTTGGAATACTTTTTGAGAGTGAGCTCACTTGGAACGACCATATAAATATTTAGTGTCCATGTACACAGATCCATGTTACATATTATGAGCATTGAGTCAAAACTTGTAAAAGCACTTATAGTGCCAATTACTACTTGAGCTGAAGTAAAAAGTACGCTCGGTTCAATTGCTCGGTATGTTTTTAATCTTTTTTGGTATGATCATGTTTCAGTGGAGCCTCGCAAACTTTTTCGTTGCGATTTAAAAGCATATGTATCATTATAAGAAACTTGTCCTATTCTGATCTAGTCCATATATTACCGAAAGACCGTCTATGCATACCTACTTAACATCACGCAGATAGTTCTTCATTCATGCTGATAATCTTCGGTACCATTTGTCTTACCAGGTGAAGTCTAAAGCCCGAAACAGACGTGCAGCAAAGCTGCTTGCAGTGCTGCATGCAGCAACGCACGCGAGACAGACGTGCAGTAAATTGTTGACTTTTGAACGCATTCGTTTTCTGTCATTTCTTCCTTTTGGCAGTGCACCTCAAATAGTAAAATGTCACTTATGTACATGAAACGTCATATCACAAAAATTGTACTAAATTGCACTACTTTGCTGTTCTACTACTGGAGGTTTGCATCAAAATTAGAAATAGAGACGTCTTGCAGAAACGCATGGTAGTGCAGCAAACACATGTGTCCTCTTGCATACATATAAAGCCATGTTCTATAATTTTACGTGTTTTATACTTTGCGCACAAACGGAAGGGACCAACAGTTTAAAGCCTCATCCGAAAGGCGAATTTAGAAGCCATCTCATGACAGTTATCACACTCGGAAGTTTATTAGATATTCGCGAGAGATGGAACCATAAAAAACTTTGTTCTTATTTTCTGGAATTCGAATTTTCAACCTCTCGCTCACTAGTCCAACACTGTTCCACTGTTCTAAGCCATCCAATATGACTCTCTGTCTTGTTAACAGACCCGACCACTTTTAGGCCATAGTAAGGATTTTAACTTCTGCGTGGACCTCAATATTTGAGATTTTGAAAATTTTGTTCAAATTGACAAGAAATTCTTGACAGAAATTGACTCTGTGGCTCTCTTTACCTATAATAGAGTTTTAGCAGAGCCTTCCATTGTGCAGCACACCTACTTCGCTAATTTTGTGTGATAAGCAAAAGTGGCAATAGTCCCAGATTTACCATAGAGATAAGCTTGTTGGAATTAAGGCGTATTTTCGGAAAAAATCATAAAAATTAAAATTATCGTTGCGAATACATTTGTCGAGATTCGAAATCAAGTGACCGTTGGCCAAAAGGCTCGAACTCAATCATAAATAATTGTATCTGGACAAGAATTGCATCGTTATGAAAGCAAAATAGTATCTTCCAGAACATTTCTAAGCAAAATTTGAGTATAAGAGCGTTCAAATTTGAGTTTCCGTCTCTGTAGTAAAGGAGGCCATCTTATAGTTTCTTTAGGTATGAAATTTCTATGAAAACTACACCGTTCAATACTTTTGATTGATTGTTACTTTATTGCAAAAGCAAGACCGTGCCATTATTTATGAATCCCGAGTTTATTCATATGGCTACAGCAGCTGGGCTACAGCAGTAACCCATTCCGTCAACTCAATTTTTCAATACATTATCGATGGTTCCTGGCTCTATTTCGCGAATAGCTCGATGGATATTTGGCTTCACTGTTTATAAATAGTTTATAAATAGTTTATAAATTATTACAGTTACCAAGCATCTTAATAGTTCCCCCTTAAAATGGGGGCCAACAACGTCAAATCGAAGCTGCGTGGTGTCCAAGACATGTCTCCAAAATGGCTGGTAACACTGTTACCGAACTTAGTGCATCTAGTATCTGGTGTAGCACACGACACCTTCCTGTTGCAACCAAAGCCTGTGTAACTCAAAATCGTCCAAATGCGGCCACAATCAAAATCAGTTTCGTTCACCATTACGTTGTTGTCGGCTTTATTTTCAAAAAATTCCTGACCAATGATGCCAGCACTTCAAAACGCACAACAAGCAATCACTTTATGAGTATGCTTTGGCTTCTGTGTGACTATTTGAGGATTTTCGAAACCACAAATCATACAGTTGTGCTAGTTGACCTTTGTTCGGAAATTGTTTCGACCAAAATCGACTTAATTTTCCAAATCACCTACATATGTACATAAAACACTCATACAGAAGTGACAAGGAAACGGATGGTCATTCTGTTTCAATTTTGAAATGAGTTGAAACTTATAAGCTAATAACCCAAGAAAAATTCGACTGATACTCAGTTCTTGAGCTCTCCAACGAGTTAAGATTATTGGCTCATATCGGCTACAGCAGCAACTTTTTTTATATCTGAAGAACTGACGGACACACGGATTTACTTTTGTAATCCATGCCAATATCACAAACATTGTTTATGAATTTCCGTTTACCAGCCACTGAACGGAGTGAGTACTGTGGCTTAGGGGTTACTAAGTTGGAATACTATGCCAGAAGTTCGAGGTTAAAACGCCAGAAAAATACCAACAAATTTGTTCACGGTCCCACCTCTCGCTAATGTCTGACAAACTCTTGGATATGGCTTCAGACTAAAGGTTCCTTTTTTGTGGAAATAAAATGTATCAAGCATAATACGAATGGTCGCGAGAAGCTAGGCCCTGCATCCGTACGCCATTTCTTTTGAATTTCACATATTTTCTGCAATAAAGCGCTCAGTTTGGAAATAATTTTTCTGTATTTTTCACCATTTTTTAAGCACACACGTAGGTTCGGCACTACACATCTGCCATTATTTCACGAGCTTTGTTGTTTGTTGTCAGCGTTAAAATAACACGCACTTCAAAAAGAAATGAACAGATGGGTAAGCTCTAAAATAGTTGGCCTAGAATATTATTTTTTTTTTTCAAAGTGTATTCATACATATAAACAAGGATTTGCTAGCGGTCCAAATAAAAATGTTCCCTAATGCTTTCAGACATCCACTGTAGAATAGACGTTTTTCCTACTGAATTCAGTATAACTTGACAACAATATTTTGCGGCAATGTACAGAGCATAAGAAAGCATGCACACATCCTTTTATACATTTGCCGGCCCAAACATTGCAGTACTAAACAAAAGTATTAGGATTAGTGAACACGCGGAAATACATACGTAGGTGTCTGAGGAAGCAAAACAGATAGTCCTTTCTTCCAGAATAATGATATAACTTCAAGAGACAAACTGAGCAATTAAATAAAATATTTATTTCTGTTCAAATATTGAAAACACTAAACCAACTAATGTGATGGAATACAATCAAAACTCAGTGTAAATGCCTTGCATTAAAAGCGCTTAAAATCCCGATAAAATTTCCAGACACATCCCACAGAGTCAAAATTTTTATGGGTAATCACTTTCAACATATAAAACATTAATGCAACTTAATCACAACGCACACTGGAAAACTGTCAACAAATCCTCGCACTAAACCCAATAAAATATTTAACGACCAATTTTCTTTGTCCCTTTTAACATGGTGCTCTTCGATTTTATTTATTTTTATTATATTACCTTTTTCAAATGTAAAATCCAAACTTTCGCACTCAATGTAATCCTTCGGTTTTTCGATATCAACAAATTTCCTCGAACATCACAGCAGGAATTTTATTAGAACCCTTTTTCGGTATACATGGTCCTTCGAAATGCAAAGCACATAAAACTCACAAAAGATCACGTACACGGTGAGGATTTCACTAATCCATGTCAATCATTCCAGGGAAAAATAAAACCAAAAAAAAAAAAACAAAAATAAAAACAAATAACAGAACACGTACAGACTATCAAACGCCTCCTTGCAATATCCTTTCGTATATCCCACCTCTGACTGTGTTTTTGAAAGCCGTCACTATTTACAACAATCGATTTTCATCTATTTCCATTTCGGTAATTTTTTCCCAAAGTAAGCACATCCTTATCATTGTATTTACGAATCGGGTACATTCATTCACTTGAGCATTTTTCTTATCAGTTGAAAGCGGCGAGAAGGATAAAGTAATGGTGGAGGCTACAAAAAGCTCGGAAAGATACTATTTCATTGCGAAATCCGAACGCACGATAATTCACTCAACACCGATTCCAATAAATCCGATAAACAAAAGCAGAACCCGTTGCGATTCCGTGCCATCCATCCACTACACACACCGAGAATTAGGATCAAAAAGGGAAAACAATTACTCGATTTTTTTTTTTCTCAGAGTCCGAAAACTTTTCACATTATAGAGATACCACAAGCTTCCTGTTCACTTACAAAGGATACGAGTATAACTGATTTATGCTGAGTTGGGTTAAAATTTTAACTTTTTATTCAATTTCGAACTATGATGACCCCAAAAGCACACACTCGTCGCCCACATGTAGCCCACATTAAAGAACCTCTCCAGGTAGTACGGATGCCTGCGACTCACTTTTGAACTGCCCAAAACAGGGACACCACCGAAAGGTATTAACCTTATCCCAACAAAAAAAAAAAAAACACCAGGAGGGGGTGGGTTGGAAACTGATACAAAATCTCACACTGGCTCGGTTAACTGCTGTATCTATGGTGGGCAGTCACTGGTATCCATCGGCCCTAACACTATCACAACACTATCTCCATGTGAACACTTTCAACTCCTATACAGGTAGGTATCTCTGTGGCAACAACTGTTTTCTAGTTTAACTCGAGGATGGCACGTCCAAGCAGTTTGAAAAGCCGGCAATGACTGAAATGACTGAAACCTAAAATGTATCTTCTTTGCTCTGAAACAGAATTCATGCTGCCTCGCAGAGGATTTTCAGGACATTTTTTTCCGTTTTTTTCCTGCTTGTATCTCTGTGACTTCACAGTGAAACTTGAAAATCATTCAACCTACCCTCATGTTATTGGACTCTGACTCTCTTCGGTGGCAGCAGTGGTAGTATTTTCGATATCAGCGTATTGTTGTTGTATGTGGCTCTCTTGGTAAATATTTCGTCCTTCCCGTCGCCGTAAAAAGTTGGAAATGATACAAAATTCATAGACTATTACCACCCACCAAACCTGCTCCATCGACCCACACATTCAAAGTGCACAATTTATGTCTACCCCTCTTGTACGTACGTACCTTCGAATGGAGTGAAATGCACAAGTAGCTCCATTCGATGTTCAGTATCGTTCTGACTGGAATTGCACCCCCTCTATCGTCGCCAGACATCACACACAGCACGCCAGGATACACTGTCAGTTTGAATGGATGTCTACTGCTTTGCGCACAACATAGAAGTATCTCACACACGCAGTAGTAGGTACATTCGAAGATTTCATGGAGTATATCAACAGGGATTGGCAGTGCAATTGTAACCACTAAGATATTACCGGCTTGAAAATTGACAGGGTTGCCAAATACGTCATTTGAAATATTATAGAATTTAGATTAAAAACATTTTACAACAATGAAGTAGGCAGACTTGATGAAATATTTATGAAACACGAATGATGTAGGACCTCTATGTTGAAGGTAGAATTTGTGCGAAAGAAAAAAATGTTTGCCGCAATTACCCTAGCTTTTTGAAGCCATTAATGTTGCGCATGTTCACATGAATCGATAATTGAGAAGCTTCTCTTCTTTTGTAAGCTCGAATTTTCGTACATATAGACGTTCGCTAAAGGAAGGAACGTCCAAAAATTTCATACGAATACTGTTCTCTGAGATTCGAATGTCAAACCTCTCGCTTAGTAGTTCAGCGCACTAACCACTAAGCCACGTCGGTGCAGCGGACCAGACACTAATCCACGGCGCTCAAATTAATCAAGGCCCTCAGGGTAGTCTTCCATCGTCGTCAATCCCGAACATGCTGCTTCCAGTTACCAAGACCAATTGCTCGTGCATTCGCGATAAATTGGTCTTTAAAGCGGAGTTTTCTACTTCCCGGTCGCCTCCAAACTAGGTAATGGGATTCGAAGATCCTTTTGGCAGACGCATTGGTGTCAATGCCCTTGTGGCCGAGTTCACGCAGTCGACGTTGCCTTAGAATTTGTCACTCAAAAGCGCCCTATATCAGCTTGTTATCCAGCTTATCGTCCAGCACTCAATGGCACATAGCAGAACAGGCAGAATTAGCGTTCTATAGAGCATACGTGTTCTATAAGGCATGACAATGTTCAGTTAGGGGAACGAGCTGAAAGGCTGGGGGTTTTTGTTCTCCTTGCACTTATAATCAGTCCTTATGTCTTTGCACGCCTTTTAGATTATGTACCATGCAGGTCCATAACATCTTCAGCTTAAGCGATTTGTTTAAGATGCGATATCCTTATTCATAGAATTCTTGTCCTTCTTTCCGAGAGTGCTGCGATTACCACCAGGATTAGCAGCGGTGATAATATGTAGTCCTGTCCTACTGACATCATTCATTAACGGGGTGTTTTTTATACATACATATGTACTTGCGTTCCCCAGATGAGACCAGATGATCACATGAGATTCAAACAGCCAGATTTCCATGGCTAGGCAATTGGTATTGCAGAAATCGACAAATCATCCTGTCTCCAAGGCCATGAACTCGCGTCACTGACAGCCACAGACGCGTCTCAAAATGATTGGAGCAGCCAGTAGCCACCACCCATTCCGGATAGAAAAACGTTAAGACGGGCGCCACTCCTGCTATATTCTACAGGCTGCTGGCTGTAGGTGCTATGACACCCACGCTTCGAATGTTGGAATACACGGAGCTCATGCCGTCATTCAAAGAGATTTTTATATGGAGCAAAAGGGAGTTAGTTTCGTCACTGGCTTTATTCCTTTGAAACCAATGGACGAAAGAGCTTCATAACTTTGTATGTGAGTACACGGTCCTCGCCGGCATTAGAATGGCAACCTTAGGTTCCAGAGAGGACGAATTTAACGTCAAATTTGCTAGCTTTCTTCGCTTTGTGAAAGCTACGCTGGAAACCATTCACACATTCGTTAGGAAGATGAGTGTTCTGGGAACCTTTACAAGAAAAGGAGACTGATTCTGTTCTTTAATTTGAGTTCCAGAGATGTTCATTATTGTATTAGAGTGCTAGTCTTTTGGATGAGGTCAAGCTCTTTCTCCTTTCCAGAAATAAAAAAAAAGCAAGCAAATATTCCATGAGCCTACATTCAGATTAAACTACGTGATCGTTGCAATCCTCTCGTCGGACTTGTGACTGTCTTAAAGCTTGATTAAAATATTGATTTCATTTCGTGAATGAAAGTGTTGGAATTATTGTGAAGGAATATGCTTTGAAGTTTGTAGAACGGAAAAAACAATTGCCACCTCAATGTCATGGTATTTGCACGTCCAAATCGTGCCTCCAGCTTTTAAATCGCAGCCAGGCCAGAAGACTTACCGAATTTAGTTGATTTTTTAATGGAAGTTCTTTGACGAAGACATTTCTAATAATTCAATCGAGCATTCTTTCTGAAAGTTGTTGTGGTCTCTTAAATGTAACTAGCACCTTATTGCTGTAATATTTACTCAACGCCAAACATGAAAGCCCTTTGGCAAATTGCTTTCATTGGTAACCCTGTCATGCCAACCCTATAATCCGCGAATGGGGTGGTTTACTTAGTTGTGCACTCTCATTCATCTTTTTTTTTTGTTCAGAGCCCATCGTGCGTTCTGTCTGGCTCTGTTGTTATCTCTTGGTACAGACCGACATAAACACCTCAACAGATATACTCGACTCGTACACATCTAAGCGCGTAAATGTTCGAAAAATTCTTACGCTAGCTTCGAATTTTATAAAATCCACGTGTTTTCTCCCCAAGAGCGGGAGAGATGATAAACAAATCCATGAGATTGCGCACTGCAAACCAAGATTCTCTTCCCTTAGCAAATATTTCTCTTTAGAACTCTTTGGTTGTGACCATTACAAAACCATATCGTAGCGAACATGACCTACATACACCGTTCCACACACTCATCCTACAAGTCCCAATAAAACCATCCCCCCTCCGAATCGACAAATAATTCATCCTTAATGCTTAATGATATTTTCATTCGTATGTAAAGTTAGATGCGGAGAGCCATTGCATTCATGGATAACCAAGCCGTAGGCAGTGCGACCATCTAGATACCTCATTTACATAAATTCAATTTGTGAGCCCTTCCGATTGCATGAGGCTAACAAGGAGGATCCACCGAGTGCTATGATTTATTGACGCCGAGACGAATTTATTTTTGTGCTTTAGAATGGATTGTGATATCCTGGTTGCACATAGATAACTGCCAGTGCATTCAATGGTAGTTACGTGTGGGTTGATAGTGGGCACATGAGGGTTAGAGTTATTAAATTGATGATTAGTTCGAGGGAAGCCAGGTCCTGGAATGATATTGAAGCTGTTGCAATTAGGGATTGAGAGTGGTTACGTGATGGGCGGACGGTTGTTTGGAATCTCAAATATATACTCGTATCTGCTTGTAGATGTAACATTCGTTAGATACACATCTGCATGATTGTTCATGAAATTAACATATGTCACAGGGTTTTGAATTAAATTTTCTTGTGTGCTGACATTCGCGTGAGGGGAAATGATATAAGTGACCTAAGACAAACAATTTTATATAAAATACTTGCGTGGTTTTTGTCATAGGAAAACGAGGTACCACATTTCGGTGAAAACTATAAATATCGCCTGTGAATAATTTAACCTCTACCTTTAACACGGAAGACAAAGTTTCTCGGTAAGTATTTCGAGATTTCTTGACTTTTTTCCTAGCTTTTCGCCATTTTTTTTAAATTTAATTTTAAAATTTTTATTTGAAACTAAGAGTTCAAGAACTAGTTTTTTAAGCGAATAGTGAATCAAAAACGACAAAAAGAACATGAAAGTTTCTTGACAGTTTCATTGTGTAAATTAGACAAGAAATTGCAAAAGAGAATAGCAGAAAACGTCCTGTAACTAGAGGTCCAAACTTTGGTGTGTACGCACTTTAATGTCGAAATCATCTCGTCCGATGTGGTGTAGTATGTCGCATCTAATTAGCCTACAACACCAAAGGAGGATGTTCCCATCAAAGCACTTTCCATACCCGGACGGCAGAGGACGAATTCCTTAAAAGGAATTAACAGTGGCGTTTACAATTCCAGTTGGGCCAAAATACTTGGTGGATACCTTATATGAGCTACTTTGGCGCACTCAGATCATAGGCCAATAAGAAAAGCATTTTCAGGCCCTTGCGTCCAAGGGGTTTAGCAAATGCTTTATTCTCCAGGTTTGAGGTTTTGTGCTGGATTAACGGCCCCAAAAAAAGTATGACCCAGCAATGTCCTAAGTATGACTTTAAAATCGTTTTAGATGATTGTAACGTCAAAATGAGAAACGAGAACGTCCTTGGCAGTGCGAAAGGCAAGCATAGCCCACATGATACATCATCTGGATACTGATGTACACATTCTAATTGACTTTGCTGCGGTATGAGCCAGTTCTATAGCCAGCAGACGGTTTCCCCATTTCAATATTTATAAAGGTACATGGCAATGCCTGGATCAACAAACCGTCAATAAAATTGATCACATTAAGGTTGAGGTAAGACATACCTCCAGGAATATGAAATTTCATACTTTACGAGCCCAAAAGAGAATACGACGCTGCCAATAAGCCATCACAGAAGTCGAGACTGATCCCTACCAAGAAACCTCTGGCAGGCACAAGTCTGTAAATAGGTGGTGTATAAAGGACGAGGGCTTCTCGCGAGCTCTACGAGCAACAGAAACGTGAGGAACTTCAACCAAGACGGTGATTGCCAAAATTCTGTTCACCACACCAAATGCTGTTGGCACTGACCAACTTATTTCAAAAATAGTAAGATGATTGCATTCTTGATGAATAGAATCTCAGCATCGTTTGCCCGATCCATATGAAAAAAATACACCTCAACTGCTCCAATTACAGTGGCATCAACCTCCCCAGCATCGGGTATAGATCTTATCTGCCATGTTGTGTGAACACCTGTATTCCTTCGTCAACAACATGATGGATACCTATATGGATACCTTCGGGTGAGAAATGTTCGCAATAGGCCAATTTTTTACACTCCGAAAAACCCAAGATGTCCAAATCGACACCCATCAACTTTTTATCGATTGGAGTATTTATAGAGGCTAGCTGTACAGAACCGTGTCTAGCTTTGACATACCTATCAAACTCGTGCGTCGGTACAGGATGCTGATGGAGAGCACTCGCTGCTTCGCCATTGACGGTAATGATCTCGCCAGGACCTCGTATGCCAGAAAGGGATTTGGACAGGGTTACGTGGTGTCATGTGACTGACTTCTTTAATATTATTCTTCAAAACATTGTTCGAAACTCACAAGTCAGCAACGGAGACAAAATTTTTCAAAAGTCTGTACAACTTATAGAGCACAGTGGGCTGTTACGAGTGTGAAGGCCGAAGCGGCTATAATTGGTCCGGCGGTAAGCTAGGGTAAAATAAGGTACATACTGTGAACAAGAAGCGACACGCAACATCGACTAACGTCACAGTGGACAGCTATAATTTCGAGGTTGTAAGGCTCCACCTCCATTGGATTCACTATTAACTCCAGTATGCGATTTAGATGTACCGTTTTTTGGATGCCATCTTGATAGCTCCCTTGTCCAAAACAAATCACCGAAGCACTGTCGGCTTTTAGGCAGTGAAAAGGTGTCGAAAAGGGACTTTGAATCTATGTGACCAATCCTAGCTCATCGGTTGGGAGCTTCGATGGCTGTGCGGTAGAATAGAAATATCCTTCTACCCCAATCTAAGTGATACACAACTACACACTTGACTCTTTCCTGGCGCTGAAAGGGCTTTGGCCAAACTCTGGGCCGTGGAAGAAGTGCAGTCGTGCTCACGGCTATCTTCAAGACTATGCCAGTCTTGCGTTGATATTTTCGTGAAGAGTGCGACATTTGACTTCATTTCCCCCTAACGTTACAAGTGGCTTGTCTTTCAAACGGAGATCTATGCAATACTAATGGCCATGTTCTTTATTGTGAAGTCTGCAGCAAAGACGAAGTTATACTCAAGGCAGTCAGTGCTTAACCACTTTCCAAAGAGTAGATGAATTCAAGTTAACTTTGAATCTGGTCGAAAAAATAAATTCATACCATCTAGCCTGGGTTCCGCGTCACAATGGAGTCCAGGAAAATAAAATGTCCCATAAGCTTGCAAGGCATTGCTCAAAAGAGTTGTCTCACGAATCAAATCAGCGTTGGGTTCGTCTCTATCTGTGATTAGTACGCCCATCTATGACTGCGTTTTTCGTAAGCAAAAGCGTCGGTGGCATGACTCTGCTGGATGAAGACAGACCAAGTGTATTCCCCCGGATATGTATGTAAAATAAAACAGAATTTTCTTAATTCCAGAGAATTGACTTCAGATGACTTGTAGGCGTCCTTGCATGCTACTTCACGTTCAGCAAGCAATTCAACAAATTCAGTTCAAGCAACACAACTATCTGCGTTGCATGTGAGCAAGACGATATCCGCACATCTTTGTGTGGAGCCGCTTCTATAATTTTTGTTCCAAAGGAAGTCGCGGATTCATGTCCTCGGTTTCCAGCTGTTAATGCACAAACACGTTTCCATATCTCTGAGTATTGTGCTTTAGTAGAACGATGTTTATGAAGATCGATACTAGCTATGGATGGATTTTAAAAACAATTCAAAACGCCAAAATGACTTCGTTGTAATATTTTCAAAGAGATTGATTTAACTTTCGAACCTGACGCGTATATGGCAGTACCCTCTGTACGGAGATTCTCCACCATACCATCGACTACAATCAGTTAACTCCAGACGTGCCACTAATCTGCACCCAGCACCCCACACCTTCCAAGAGCTACACCAGTAATATTCCCACTTCATCGCAAAATAATTTCATGCTGATTTTACAACAAAGTACTTTCTATGCACATTAAGCCATCGCCAGGCATCTCCGCCTTCGCGCTCCTGGCCAACAGCACTCATTTGGGTATCGCAAAAAGCTACCAGGACGACGCAAGAGGAAACAATTAACACATTTGTGCAAAGTCAACAAGTGGAAGAAAATGTTTGCTCAGTTTTATTATAAAGTGCTGTCGGGGGGTTTCGTTCATTCTGTCGTTTGTACGTACAAACACTATGTACGTTCGGTACGCCACTTAAATGTTGGAAAGTCCTGCGGTGTATGTGTGGGTGCGGGGACGGTTGGTTATGTGTGCAGTGGTTAAAATGGGATCGTTTAAAAAATACCACAAATTCACCATTAAAAGTCATACTTGTGGTCGGTTATGAATAAAAATTATTCACAACAAAGTTGTGCGCCAAACCCACCCACCGATCCCTGTTGCTTGTTGTTTCCCTCCACCAGCACACGCTCTAAATGAAGATTGTGTTAAACTTGCCTAAGGGATGTACGCCCATACACCCAGTGGAGTTGGTTTACGAACGCGTTGGACGGTTAAAATTAAAATACACACATACACATCGAGTGGGATTCAGCTCCAGCTTCGGTATGGGCTGGGATGGCAAAGAGAGTGATGACGAGGATTGTTGCTAGATACGGAGTTGATGGCAACTCCCTTTGGGATTATGACGGGGAATTTATCACCTAAACTGTTAACTGAAGAAGAGCAGGTAACAAAGTGAGTCAGTCCCCACCAGTTCAGAGTCCTTGGGCCGCATTCTGCCGAGTGAATCTCTCTGCGGAGCGTTCAATTTAAATATGAAATATTAATTGCGTAATAAACTGTGGTCCTGAAACGATTTGAATTTCTAGAAATGCTACTCTTGCAGATGAGCTCTGAGTCAGCGGAATATTTTTCCTTATTTTTTTGCTTAATCATGCTGATTACTGGAAGTAAATCGAGGTAATAGATAAAAGGATTTACTTGCGCGCAGGGTTGACGAGCAATTTGTTTAATTATGCTGGAAGGACGAAATTCACAGAGGGGGAATTGGATAAATTGGGGAGTGTATATAATGCTGCAATTCGGTCAATATAGGTCAAACGGTAATTACTTATCTACGTAAACATTAATTCATTATTAATTGTGGACAGGTCGATACGAAGAGAATGAGAGTGCAACGCGAGTCGCTTCACAGATAAAACAGTTGAGTAGATAATTAGTAAATAATTTTAGAAATGGGTATGTAGAGCCATCTGCTGCTGCAGTGACATATTCGTCGATGAATGTATCTTTTAGTTACTGTAGGCATTATACACAAAGCTACCAGTTCTCACCCGACCAAGTCCGGACTACGTTTGGATGTGAAACTCTTTCAAAGATCATAAAGGACTTTATGATCTGTTTTCCGCATTTGTATCTGTTCCTGGCAGCACTGCCGGCAATTATTTCTTATATTAACTGGATTGAGCTCCTTCTTTTATCTCTCCAGGGCTCTCAGTTCCTTCACATGCATTGATCTCTTAGGCATTCGATGCCTCTTGACCTTTAAGTACTTCATCAATAATGCTTTCTCTTCAGTGTTTCTCTTTTATCGAGAAATCGTGGAAATTTGAAAAACACGTGCTCATCGTTTCGTATGTAGTTCATGCTTTGTGGACTGTTGTTATTTTGTACTTATACTAGCACGAAAGGAAAATTTCAAGTTCCGTCTGGAGGTGTGCCAAGTAAGTCTATCGTGACTCCTAAATACTTCATATGCTATTTGAATTCAATTTCATGACCACCGACAGCAAGGGTGGTTGTTTCGACTTTTTCTACGGAATATGAAGAACGCCTCCGCTAGAGTTTGACCAGCCAAAGTAAGTCACCATTGCACGATCCTTATTGTTTCATTTTTTGCTCTAAGTACATCCTCTGTCAGTTTGACAGGAACCATGATGGTTAGTTATGTCGAACAGTAGATGAAAAATCACATGACAGGGACTAACATAATTAAGCGTAAGAAGTCCAGTCAAGATAAAGGAATTTCTAACGATTGAACATGTATTCTGCATATCTTTTCATGCATAGGTAAGGCATGCATGAGCATGCGGACACACTTAGACCAGTCAAGGTCAGTAAAGGTCCCGACTCAATCGGCACTTAGAAGATATGTTTGTATGTGGCCATATGTGGTTCTTTAAATGTGAAAAGTAATCTTATGCTTTCAGAAAAATGTTGATGCGTTTCCGAAATACCCTGGTATGGTAACGCTAGACAAGATCCGTCACGAGATCCCGAATGACATCGCCGATTTCAGATCGGAAGAATCCATTCGAAGTAATTCGCCCGATAAAATCAACTGCCTGCGATAAAATCATATGAGCTACCTCTCCATTATTGGAGCCACGGTCTATAACAATTTTCAGCACTTAATCAGGACGTTCGCAAAGGGATAGTGGCGGATGAGCTATTAGCGTCAGTGCTTACACTCCGGAGTGGGCTATTGCTATCGATGCATTCCAGCCCATTGTCCTACGTTATGGTCCCCCAGGCTTGTAGTTCTACCATCGAGGTAAATTCTAATTCTGTCACGAAAAAACAAGAAATAATTACCAAGCAACCAAAGGCCTCGAAAATAGATGATTGTACTGTTGGCAAATCTGGCAAACGAAAGGACCTCTACCGATCACGTACCGACGAACAACTTGCAGAAACTATAGATTTCTGCATAAAAAGACCTCGCCGCTATTCAAGAAGTAAGTTGCGATGTATCAGTTAAAACGAGGATGAAAAACAGCGATATACATATGTACTTCGGCAATTGCTGTAGACAAGGGAAAAGCATCTATTTGGATGCGGGTGGGCGGATCTGTAAGCCTCTCTTACAACAGCCTCTTCGATATAAGAGGCAGATTTCGGCAACAAGACTCAAGTTTTCAGCATTTAGACGAGCTCTCGCCCCTCGCTGCAAGGAACACGAATAGTTACAGAAGATATAACCGAATTCTAAGGCACCTATTCTGAATAACCAGAATTAGCCTCTAAGGGGTCTTCTGCCTATTCCTAGGAAGGCCAGACAAGCACTGCGACTAAGAACGATCTTTTGTGCTATCTCTAATTTCTCCTAGTAATGGAGAAAACATTTATCCAGAGCAAAGATCAAGGTCGTGAAGGAACCCGTTTTTGCGGGTGACTGGTTGACTATGTTTGGGGGAACTGAACTCCCTTGCAAAGTGCCTTTGCCTGCTTCGAATCATGCCGGGACAATAGCACAGGATGTGCTCGGCAGTCTCTTGATCTTCCAGACAAGATCGGAACATGTCTGTAGGACTTATGCCCATCTTGTGGAGATGGTAGTTGAGTGAACAGTACCTGGTGAGGAAGACCGTGTTGAGCTTAGCATATCGCATGTTCATTGCTAGAATTTCCTGACTTCTCTTGCTATCAAAAGCATTAATGAATCTCTTAGCTTGACGTAGCACAGTTGGTGAGTTCCATTTAGAGATTCTCTCTTGATGATCCCATGAGTTATGCTCCATTTTTCTGTGGCTATTGGATAAGCCGCAGAAGAGAAACGGGCCAATGAATAAAGATTGCGATCCTAGTCTGGCCAGCTCATCTGCAATTTTATTGCCCTCTATGCCCTCATGGATTGTAATTTGATTGTGAGCAGCCAGCAGCTTTAGAGCGTCCAGGCAGTTCCACACGAGCTTGGACTCAAAACAAAAGGATTTCTGTTATAATAGGGACTATGATAGGGGGGTAGGTCTAGTATATAATTTTTAGTTTTAGACCCCACTTCTTTCCGAACAGTCTTGAGCAAGCCCATAACACTGAGGTAGCCTTGGCTAGGGTTTTGTCAAGATGTGGATTCCAAGTATGTCTTTGGTATAGGATTACTCCCAAGTACTTGACTTCCTTTGAGAATTGAATTTGAACGCCATTTAGCGATATTATTTTGAGATTCAATGTTCTCTTTCTAGTAAAGGAAACGATGACAGATTTATAGGGGCTTACACCTAACCCCTCCATTTAGCAACATCGTCATACCTTGTTTGAGGCACTTTGCAATATACTTGTCAGAGTAGCCTCACTTTTTCCTCTGATTATTATTACTAGGTCATTAGCGTAAGCTTTAGTTAGAAAGCCTGAGTCATTTCGGTCGTTTAGCAACTGGTCGACCACTATGGACCATATGAGAGGGCAAAGAACCCCTCCCGGAGGGCAACCATTAATAACTTTGATTGTTGCAGATGCCTGTCCTGGCTTGGCAGAAATTTTCCAGCTGCTCAAAAGTCCCTGCTATGTCCAAGAATGAGCACAGAGCTATCTCTTTTGCCGACAGTGAGGCCTGTACCAAGTTCTGGATGGAGTCGTAAAGGCCAAGATACGTCGATATATTGGCTTGGAAATGAAGCCTTGCTTCTCATAACTATTCGTGTTGTGCAACCGTGTTTAGGGTCATATCCGAAAGCTTTTTGGCAGTTTTGGTATTCGAACTTCCCGCTCAGTAGTTCAACATACTAACCACTGAGTTACAACGCCTATAGTTCTACACAAAATTCTCATAAAGGTGCACCACTATAAGATTCGTTTAAGATGTCCTCCACTTGGAATCTGCCTTACCATGGAGCCTATAGCTTAAGCTTACGCTAGTAAGGATAAGTGCTGTAATCTGTTCTACCGTGCCATTTTTCCAGAAGGACCCAGAACTGGATTGTAAACAATGGATTGCATTAGATATTCGCTATCGAAAATAGTGAACAAAAGGCTTTTGAAAACTACAACTAACTGCACTCTGAAGAGAATAAGAACACTGTGTGATATAAAAACTTGTCTGTCGGATGTCACAAAACCACTTAAGAAACCATTCATTGTTCTTTAAGATTCTTACAGTAGTTTATGGACACACTTCTTTATGCACCAAAAAAAGGAATAAGCGCACGAGTCCATTGAAATATTTTGATTCTTCTTTCTTTTCAGTTTAGTTGCACATCGATTCACTGCACAGTCATTAAATCTTATTAATACGCTTCCATTTCTCTGTGTTACATTCTAAAGTGCCTTCAAGCATTAGAGCTCGCATCTATCATCTACTTCAAGTGACGTTGTCTACCCTCCCTTGGACTTTATCTTATACAATGCGAGTATCTGTCGCACTCGCACCACAACCTACTGCACACAGAACATTGTTGCATTGGAAAAAGAAAATAAGCTCCTATAATGCGGTTGACTATATTATAGTCTCCCTTAACTGCATATCCCAACACACGCACACTGAGCCACACACAAATCCTTTACAAACTGGATACAATATCCCCTTATACATTCTAAGCCACAGTCTAGCATTCTCTGCCGAAGAACCTACTATGTACACACACAAGAATGCGCACAAGAATAAAAAGTGAAACACTTTTTATTGTTGGTCGCCATCTTTAGATCCTTGCAATAGACTTTCCTGTTGCGAATAATATGTCCTTGCAGAGCCATTCACTTTTTTTTTCTCCCATTCGTTCACTTGTATACGTTCGTTCCCGCAGTTCTCCCACTTTAAGTGATTACAAACGGGCGAAATGGGGTAGCATCTCTTACGTATCCGTATCTATCTATTTATCTGAGGAGAACCTTCACATAATGCAGGATGATAACATTGTCTCCTTTGCCTCAAGCTTTGATGGGGTTGACGACGTCGAGGGTGGATGTGATGCACGGCAATGGACTACATGAAATGCTCTTAACAAATAATGAGGTGTTTCCGTGTTTAAGAACGACTTAAAGTTGGTTACGATGGTATCTTCGGGTTCAAGATACTTTTGTGTGCCATCTCGTGGTATATTTGAGTGTGGGAGGATATTGCTGATTTTACCGTGACGTAGATGTGAATGTAATTTTTTTATATATTTTTTTTTGTTTATTGTCATAAATGCGTTCGCAGACATTAATTTCCGGCGCTTAATTATAACGAGAAGTAGAAAGAGCGACAGGGGGAGTGTGAGTGTTATAATTATAATGGAGCCCACCAAACGAACTTCGTTTTAATTTGAAAATGTATACAAGTGGCAGTCGAGTCGAGAGCATAATGAAGGCTTTAAGAAATTACTATGCGAAGTTGTTGGGGTGGGGAAAATGCTTCATAAGTGGGATGCACGAAGAGGTATATCACCCGCCGTTTGTCTTGTGCACTTCTTAATCTTGTTGACGCAGTGGGCGTAAGATATAAATGAGGTCCTTCATCACTCTGATTTGAGGTTTGCTTAGAGTTAGATTTATCTTGAACATCAAAGTTGAAATCATGTCAAGGATTTTATAAATTGACTTACGACTATGCTGTATCATGAGTAATTAATCATTAAATTGAAGTATAGTATATATATCCGGCACACGTACAGTGACTATTCGTAGCTTCTTGCGCTTTTGCCCTAAAGAACTGCAACATACTTTAAACTGTTACTGAATCGTTCATTTCGAAAAAGTTTCATCGAAGTAGATACTCTCTTCGGCTTGATTCCAGAACAAAAAAGGCTATTTTCCGTTTCACATAATTTTGGTTAGTTTCATATATCGTCTTAGACGCTTAAATACCTCTTGCATCTTTTCTTTATCTTCACCGGCTATACATAAGCCGAAATCGAGTCAAGCTGACATATCAAGTGCAAGCATTATATGGACTTTTTCGGTGTATTTGAAGCTCTGTGGTATGAGGATTTTGTAGACTTGTAGAGTCAGGATGGTGAAAAAGAGGATGATAACCAACTTTAGAAGGATAAACTCTGTGCACAGAAAAGGGAGGAAGCAGGAAACACCGCCAAGAGAAGCACTGTGAGCATCATGCAGGAACTACGGCAGGAAAATCATGCACCGAGAGCCCAAGAGCGAGAAAACCTTAGATCATAAGAAGGAGAAGACGTGATTTAAAAACCTTCCCCTGCGAAGGAATGCCTTGACCGGTGGTACCGTACCTACCTGGCCTTTTTGATTTTTCTCCAACTCGTGGATGATAAAAGAGTCTCTGAAGGAGTAGTGAAAGGCTTTGAAAAGACCGGATAGATACAGAAATATGGATAATGCCACGATATTGATAGAGCGTAAATGCTAAAGGAATTCAGAGGGGATGAAGTAGAGAAGAGAAGGCAGATGCTACTAAGGCTTATGTCATTAAGCGAATACTGAATTGACTGAGAGAATCGCCGTTATATCATCTGACGAATTTACTCTAGAAGGCGTATATGTAGAGCGGTTCAAAGCCGCTGGTTTGGGTAGTGAGATGAAGAGCGGGAGTTCTGATGATCAATAAAAGGTCAGCTAGCCGCAATTTCGACCTTTCTCTACTACAGAGCAATCTGCAAGGCGAAGCGAAAGCAGACCCACGCTGTGGAAAAGAGAGGAACTCATACAGCGAAGGAAAGCTTTATTGTACAGGAAGTGAAAACACTATTGCTAAGGAAAGCGCGAGTAGACATTCGGGTTTTGTCGACGAGCGTGGAGAAAGATACCTTGATGCAACCCATTTGAACAACGGCGACACCATTTTTACGATCTGGTGCCTTAATATGTGGAGAGGGCTAGGCGGCAGAAGATATTCTCATTTGTGGCCTGGATCTTGCTTTTTGGAAACAGGGAACAGGGTCTTGAGGTACTAATCAGGTCTCTCAAAACACTCTCATGGCTTCTTAAGCTCATTGGTATGTTCCATATCTTCCCAGGTGGAACTCTAATATTTAAAGTTTGCCTTCTCGTCCTCAAAAATACTTCAATACCAGCCTTCTAAACTTGTACAGAGCAATTTAGCGTTGTCTGTGCCTACTCGATGCCATTCATTTAATAGAATAGTCATAGGGTAATAAAAAAAAAGTTTTCTTTTTACAACCCTTATCCTAACGATATCACTCATTGCCCTGCAAATAAGTAAACAATGCCCAACTCTTTATGGGCCAAGAGTCACTAACATCAGTGACAACACATTAGCTGCATTGACATACGCCTTATGCTACATCACTGACACAATTTAAATTTTTGGCCAGAGCAATCTCTGCTCAACACAACTTACCCCTGTGAGCCATTATGCTTCGCATAAAGCAATGCCTTATCTAACTTGGCAACGAGGAGATCAGTACATTTTTTCCTCTAGCACCAGGATGCATGTAAATTTTCCTTATCAAATCGTTTCTGTGCATTCTTCGTGAATGTTTGCCAAAAGAATTGCACTGCCACAGAATGGTACGAGTGCATCTGCATTTTATTTAACTATTTCTTTGACTTTACCGATCCTTGGTTAAATAAAGCTAATAGCAATGTTATGTACGTTAAATGCTTATGCATGTAGGTTCGGTGAGATATCGTTTTGTTCATCGCAGATAAATAAAATATTCTCCTATGTTGTTTGCTTCTCCATCATTGATTCGGACACATGACAACACTTCACGTTTCTAGAAGACCAACCTAAAGATATTGGTCATCGAGGCTCTACGGCCATGCCTCCATTTTGTCTCAATGGGAGACTACCAGTAGATCGACGGAAATATGAGCCCGATACTAGCTTTTGAAAGGAGATTCGCTACATAATTCCTGACTTATCGCGGGCCCTCGCTTTTGTAGTAACCCCAATCAGTTCCTTACGGAAAAAGATAGAAGATGAAGCCCCTGGTCGAGCAAACAGACGCTGGGTTCACCTAGAAACATGGGCAACGGCCAGAGCGCTATGGACGGCCTTCAGCAAGAAGATATCAATCTCTCTGGTAAAACCTAGTCGTTATAACGCACGGGTTGTTTCCGTCATAATTACTGGACACTGTGGTATCGGCGTTCACACAGACCGATGAAAAAGAAATTGAATCTGTTCGTCATCTGCTGTGTGATTGTCCTGCCCTATCCGTCATAAGAATGAGGACTCTCGGAAGTTACTTCTTTTCGGAATTGGAGGACTTAAAGACATCTCCTTTTGCTCCGATCGGGGTCCAACAAGTAATTCTATGAATTAGGTAATGTGGATGGGCGACAATATTTTCGGGCACGAAAATATGTGCAAGCCCACATTGATCAAAACACTGCTTACGAAGCTCATACAAGCGTCGGCTGAGATTGATTTCACTATTGTCGACCCTAGCAAGCAAAGGAGAGCCACGATCTTCGGATTACTACATGGAATGTTCGAATTATGAATATGCCACTTGCAGCTAAATAGCAAAGCAGGATATTAAATTGAGATATTTATCACGGTAGTGAAGTAAATTAGGCTCACCCAAAGAGGAGCACTATTTTGGGTGCAGATTCGTCATAAGCGCTATATACAATATTGCAACTTTATACCAACGGTGGTTCCACTTTCCTTATGAAGGCGAGAATCGCTGCTGCCTCTCCTAACATTACACAAAGGAAATACATTCAAATAGAATTTCCTCTGCGGTTTCATCCCTTTATAGACAAAGGCAACAGATGGTATCTTCAGTGATGTTCATTTTATTGGGGTGCTACTTGAGTGCCGATCTTTGCAGATTATTTAAGTAGCATACTTTTGAGCTAAGAGAAATCATTTCCTTCAAAACCAGATTTGAAATGTTCGGCACGAAAGGTGTAGCGATACAATAGCATTTGAGTGTACGCATGCAGAAGTATCCGTGGCTAATAGAGTTTTGTATCTTGGAGGAGAGTCAGCCATATTTCTCTTTAGTTAGACATAGACTCTAGAATTAAAGATCCGGATGGAGAGGTAATTCTGCAGGGCTATCCGTTGGTTTCTTTATGAAATTGCAACTAAAATGAGTTCATCAACAGATTCAATGATTCATTCTCGGATTCTGCTCAAGAGCCTACCTTACAACTCTTCGAATGCTTGATGTCTTTGAAGGGATTTTTCGCAGTCTAGAAAATTGGATCGATACGCGTCTTAATCCACATCGACCTTTAATAAGCTCTGTGCCATACAGTATTAGTCTCTTATTGTAGATCTCCCAGATTGGTTCCTAGCTTCATGGATTTGGCTCTATTAATCTTCTTCCTGCTTTTGTAGCGGAGCCATCTGTATTCAGAATTTTACTACGTTTGTTCACTTCACTTCATCTGGTAGTGGGATAGAAGCTGATGAAGCCTGAGTAAAGGGCATTCAGTGGAACGCTGATACAGGTGGCCATTTTGTTTGAGATAATTTTATTGTCCTTATACAGAAGTCCCAATGAAGTCCTCCGAATATTAGAGTGCTGTTTTCCAGCTAAAATCAAGTTCTCGAGCTAAGCTGAGAATTGTTTGGGCTGAAGAGCAGATTATATCAGAAGGGCTGGTGAACCCTCTGTGAAAATGCTTTAGTCTGCTACGAACTATGGCGGGACATTCGCACATAATGTGTTCGGCAGTTAATGGGCGGCTTTTAAAAACTATCTTGATTTGTGATCTTCTGAGGTTATTTCTTATACATTCTCTTATACAAAGCAAAGAAGTATTTGAATCTAGTGGTACAGCAGATTTGAAATTGTGACCAAATATTCCGGCACACAGTATTTACCATTTTTCAACCTTCAGTGTACCAATTGATTTGTGGCTCCAACTGAGAGAGCTGGGATTTTTTTTAGTGGCTGCTGTTCGACAAGTCAGATTAAGTAATATCTTATCGATAACATAAGCTCTAATTCTAATTGACCCTCCTGCACCTCGACCGCCCAATTTTTCAGAAGCGTTTTTCTTTTCTTCCGTCCGAGGGTGCAATATTGTCAACACCTATTTTCCCTCAATTCTGCGTGTATTGTCTCGTGTGTATGGTACAACCTAGTCCATTGCTCTGCCGAGATTAATTGATCAGTATCTTTGAAATATACATAGATCCGTGCCAATAGGAGCTTTGTTTCCATGTGTTCGATTCGCTAAAGCGAATCGCGCTTTTGGTAAGAGGAGCAAGACTAAGCATCACTTCCAGCCCTGCCTGAGGCGTTGATCTCTTTGTTCCTGTTATGCTGACGCATACCAATATTTGTACCTTCATAAGATTATTGAGGTAGCTAGTTTTGTCTGTTGCATTCTACCATACAATTCTTCCGTAGGTTAGTATAGATCTAACGATCGCAGTACACATCCAGTAGATTTAAGATGGTCGTAGTCCCCATCGTTTACCGAAGGTTTTCTTGCACAAGTACATAGAAAGCACATGATGCATTTTTCATCCTTTCATCTGTACTTCTCTTCCAAGTAAGCTTCAAATCAGAGATCATTCCTAGATAGGATGAAGCACGGGTATCTCAACACTCAGGCTTAAAAGTGGGATTTTTTTTAGAGGTTTTGGTTTCATGTGGCAAACAACTGAATGACTGTAAGCACTCGGAATATCTTTATAATTAGACTCCGGGTGCTTACGTCATTCACATGTCTCTTAAGCTCGGTTTTCCGCCATGTTTTATTTTGTGGATAATGCCATATTTAGAGAAGCGCCAATACAGAGTCCTCTTGTTCATGTCAACTGTGTAGTTCCTCAAGGTAGTCACCTTGAACCACTGATATTTGTCTTAACTGCATATGACGACTCATCTTAAAGGATTCTTATCTTTCTATGTGCGCGGATGACAAAAAAATCGTTAAGATAATTTCTTTCCCATTCCACTTCCTTTTTTTTTGCAAAATGACGTAGATTCGTTTTACACATGCAGATTTAACTCCACAAAGCTGAATGTAAGTTAATGTAGAGTTGTTAACTTTTCCCGCAATCGTCTTCCTTTCTTCGCTAGGACGCACTACTTTAATAATAATCAGTTCCCTCAGTTAATACATATAAACTCTGCGACAGAGAGCTCAACTTCAGTTTGCGCATTGATCACATAATTAACTAGAGCCTGTCAGCGTCAGACACGGGTCCAATAAGTTATCGAATCCTTACGTCACTTAATTTCTTTCTGTTACATCTGCCAGGCATTTCGGTGAACACGCTAGCCAAGTTCGGTCACCCTTTCACGATACCTATTCTCGTAGGTTTGTGCCCCTCTTCCGTCTTGCTCGTCATACCTATGTACATGTATGTATGTTCAGAATGTTGCTTTTCAACAATATTGCGCATAGTACTATTTTCTTGTGTTAAGTATATTTAAGTCTGTGGATCTTGGCGTTAAGAAATCATGGGTTACGCTTTAATTTAGATAGAAAAGCCGGTATTAAGATTAAAATAAGATCTTAGGGCGGAATCGTTTGGCAATTTCGTTGTCCATTCAAAGTATCTTGCGAGGTCTCTAAACCTGTATATTGAAATGCCTTTCCCCCTCACCTTTAATCTATCGAAACCTCTTTATTCGCTCTTTGACAGCCGGCACACTGTCTAGACACACCCTTAAATCATCGCCAATAAGTTAACATCTCTGCAGATATTTTGCAACAACAAAATACTGCCTCAACTCCGTCATATAAATAATCCTTAAAGTCGACCAGTTCTCGGAACTTGACCACTTCCATTTGGAACAAAGTTTGCCCAGTAATTTTTTTTTTTATTGCATTAATTTCGCAGTTCATCAAGTCACTTTATCGCAAATGTTAAATTGGGTGTTATAAGAACATTATTTCCAATTTATGGATACAAAAGTCTGTTATAAACCACCTCCATCGAATCCTGTGCAATCGTTGCTGTAGAAAATATTTTTTTTTCGTTTTTTTATGAGCTATCTTGCCGCCAGCCTACACATCCTGACATGAATATACATAGATACATGCAATGCTTTTGCAAAGAATAATGTGAGTCAGGATTCCCTCTGGTTCAATATATAATCATCATCAGGATAAATTGATTGATTTATTACCGAGGAAAAGCGCATGTATGCCAGCCAAACACATACACGTACATACAGATATGTATAGAGAGACACATAATTCAATCGTTTTATTATATGTAGGTATTCTCTTCTTGCCTCTCAATGGAAACGGAAGTGTTCCGGTTGGAACAGTAGCCGCCTCTGCCTGCCGCTTCCCCCCTACCGCGTTCATATAAATCCTTTCTGAACGAAAAACTTCTATAATAACCTCGGCCAGATGATAGCGATTCCATCCGACCAAATATCCTAATATTAATGGTTTTCATATTAGTTCACTATGGCGTGGAGAATAGTTGATAGTAGTTTAAGGGGGCAGGCCCACTGGAATGCATTAAATTAGCTCTTGGCGTTGATAGAGGGCAAAGGGATGCCAATGAAAACTGAGATTCATCTATCTTGTTCAAATAGAAAATTACTGATGGATAAAGTATGGATTGAGTATGCCTTATATTTGAAATTGCTTGCTTAGCGATAGGGTTCATCGATTGGTGAGTGCTTTTGTTTGACTTTTGCGAAAAGTTCTCTCAAAAGTAAATTAATGGCGAAGAGGGGTTGTGCAAGTGGTTTCGAGATTGTATAACTGAATGTATAGACTATTTTAGGAATGATTTAAATTACTTTTTTTTAAATGAAAAATAGTCGTCCTTGGGTTTCGGAAATAAGCAAAATTTGGATTGCATCAGAGTTTTTTTTTTTTAATTCGGGCGTAGGCGAACATTTTTTCACCTCGCATGAATTACTCTGACATATTCGGAGATCAGAGCCGTGGAGAAGATATGGTGGTGAAAGAACACTTAAGGGTTCAACCGCAGTACTCATATCTCCGAGGTGGGTTAACCGGACCACGTCTCAATGCTTTCTATCAATGAACCTGGCCTTCTGGCCTGGCAGGGGGTTATGCCCATGGTGTAATTTTTTTAACATTAAAAAAACTATATATAAGGTAGACAGGAGCCTCAAAAGATCAGCTCCTACAAATGACACCACGACCCATGTTTGTGACCTTCTGGATGGTTCTAACGAAATCTGTCTCGAGTACGCTATTAAATTTGTACTCAATGACTGCATCTTCAACGGATTAGCTGGAAATCACAGACACGTCAATAGATAATGGCTGTCAACTAATTGACTCTGCAGCAACTCATAATGCTGTGATTAGTAGCACTAGGTTGCTAATACTATGAATCATCACAGCAACCTGACTGTCTTTAGGGGTGGTCGAACTGCCATCCAAGTAGACCATGTGCTGAATAAATACTCTGAATATGCCCAACTTAACTGTCCCTGGAGAAGCGAATGGCTCAAAAAAGAAGGCTTAACGTTGGCCACCTAGGCTCACCTAGGTTTGCCAAAGGTTACAAACCCCAGTTAGAGGCTCTCTCCGCCTTTCAAAATGTCAACACTCATCGGACCCATCATCAAAGAAGTTGCTAAAAACACACTATGATACAAACCACCTCCAAAAAGGAATACAAGGTATAATGATATTTGCGATTACCGGAAAAAGCTGACATCCTCCTTAAGTGCCGCAAAGTAGAACAAGTGTAGCGAGGGAAGAATACCAAGTCAGGAGAAGGGAGCATAAGAAAATTCTTCGTAGGAAGAAGAGGGCGTGCACAGTCTTTTAGTCGCGCGACAAGAACAACACCCTGCAATCCTCTAGGAGAGCCAAGCAGCTGGCTACAAGGCCGGAATGCAGGCTTTTCGAAATAGTAAATGAAACTTAGTCGTCCCTGCACAGGAAATTGTAGATGTGCTTGAGCTGTACTTGCAGCAGCTGTTTATTGGGCATAATGTCGAGACAAGAGTGACAGAGCAAGAAGAGTATCCACATCCAGTCAAGTAAGAGGTTGGCGCAGCTATTCATATTCATTCCCAAGAATAACAAGGCGCTGGCTCTGAATGCTTACCAGCGGAGCTATTTATGTAAATACGGACGTGATATTTGGTAGAGTGCATGCACCAAATTTCTCTTGAATATTTACAACTGTCAATAAAATGACATCTAGTAAATTGTTTTATAGAATTGGGATCTGAGTATGCGTTGAATCTTTGTCCTTATAATTACGTCATCTTTGTTTTTAATTTTTTTTGTTTTTAGGCAACTTTATTGATCCTCAAGAAACCGGAGATCAATAAGGTTTAGGTCACCGAAAGTACGCTCGATGACTGAAATGTCAGCCCTTATGCCCCATATATATGTAAGATTGGTCATTCTCTGTGTTGCACCAAATATGGAGACATATTTCTGCTTAATGTCGCATATAAGATCCTATCCAAGGTACAGTGTGGACGCCTTAAGTTCTTCTGCAACACATTACCTGCTTGGCAGATCCACGATATAAGTTCATCTTCACACAAAAATGAATTCGGAAAATTACCAACGCATGTCAAGCTAAGACACACCATTTTCTCATCGATTTTAAGGCCATATGTGGAGCATTCATCGTCAGGAGCACTGTATAATCCTCGATGCAATATGTAGTTAGGAAGTCGCTCTGATTTATTCCAAACATGTACCGGATTTCGGCAAGGAGATGCGCCATTATGTGGCGCATCTGAACAAAGAAGGCACTGTTTTCAACAAATCTCTGTAGCTGGCAGCTCCCAGCTTGCCGTGGTAGAAGCTTTTACAAGAATTGATGAACAGGCAAAACGAGTTACTCTTAGAAGACACTATCTGTACACCGCCTAAAGTGTCACTGTTTAAAGTTTTAACTTCGAGGTCGTCAACGAGTTCGTCTTACTCACAGTTAATGAAGAGAACTATGTATTCCTGATAGCCAAGTGATTATGGAGGATTACGAATATCTTAAGATGACTCGATATCTCTGTAGGGGCATAGGTTGTTCTCTACCAGGATGTTTCGAAACAGCGTCGGAAAGGCGGACACGCTTAGACCATCGTAATACCACATGGATCTGGGAAAATAAAATATTTCTTGTCTACTCAGAAAACTAATTGATGCTTCTGTTGAAACTCAGGAGAGTTCTAATATTCGTATTTATTTAAGCGCCTTGGTCCGTTAAGAAGGCAGGTCCTTAGCAAAGTTTTCTTCTTTGGGAAAGAGCTGGGTCGGTGCAAAGAAGAATGAAAATAGTTTCATCTTCTTCTTTGTCCATACAAATTCTGCAGAATTCATTAAAATGTACGCCAATCCTTGTAGCATATTTGTCTAATAGACAGTGTCCAGTGAGGACATCTATTATAGCGCTGATATGAGATCTATTGACAGAGATCAAATTTTCAGAGCATTTCAGAGCCAGCTTTGCCTAAAACTGTTTTGACGCTAGACACGTTTTACAACTTGTCCACTTAAGATTTGTTCTTTCGGTAACATACAGCTTTAATGGGTTTACATGTACATAGCTATCGGTATACCCAAGGACCTATTGCTGTTCCATACCCGGCAAGTTAATCTGCCTTACAATTACTTTGCCCGATACCCAACAAACGTGAATGCTGTTCTGCTCTGGCATCTCTATTAGAGAAGATTATGGATCTAGAGTAACTACTGAGGTGAAACAATAATTCCAAGGACCGATAATATGCGGGTATCGAAAGTTGATATCACGTTTTTCTTTTGCTAGGATAAGTCTTCTTTGAGTCTCATTATTTACGTCTGGAGAACGCTTTGATGATTTGGGAAGGAGAGACTAAGATTAAGCCTATCACAGAAGACGCGAAAACCAACTCAAACTTCAAACGTCTCTTTTTTTCTATCGTGAGAACAAAATCTTCAATTTCAAGGATCCGATTCTTGATTGTACAATCTGGCTTTTGGCACATATTGATATTACTAATCCTATTCAGTGTAATTTATAGTACCGAACCACTGCAAATCCTCTATAAAGCCATAACCAATCCTCCTCTCGTTTCTCCCGCTCTTCGTGGATGTTTGCATCCAAATTTCAGTCCAAATTTGAAAGAATTGTGGATGTTAGCGCAGCGTGTACATATGTATGTACATATATATAGCTTTGTTAACAGTGGTGCTAATCAGCATGTAACTGAATTGTAAACAAATCCAATTAAAACAGAATAAATTTTGTACTGCAAACCCCTAAAGTTATAAAGTTACTAACGTGGACTAAACCCACAAAGGTCTGGTCTACCACGCCCGTCATAATTAGTAGGTAAATTCCATTAAATTCATCAAATCCCTTTGAATCACATTTAAGTCATTTTAGACGCAAACAATAAATCCCATTCCTCCCTCGATGACCTTTTGCACAACAGTTCGCCTGTTGTACAACATACATATGTACATACATAGTTTGAGCAATTTATGCACCGTATGCATGCGTATGCATGTCATTATTTTACTGAGCCGACGAAATGCCAAAGGGCATCCGCTGAATGCATCTGATAAAACGGCTCACTGAACCATAAACTTCATTATTGATGAATACAGCGCGGGGGGTCGGCTTAAATTGCGTTTCAATTCTGTATTATTTGTTAGGTGGTGGAGACTGGGCACAGGGGGCAACCATTTCCCGGAAACGGATGCAAATGCAACTTGCTCTGCTCACGTAGCCTCGCTTAATAATATATTCGATTAGAATATTTGTGCGTGCGGTACGGTACGTCCACATAAATCCAATTACAAAAGGAGACGATATCAACCCGTCACACATTACGTTCCGATACATAAGATAGACAAACATTTGCATTTTGGAAGGTGGTATTTGCATTTCCTATTTGAATTACTGGCACAATATAACCGACTTGCGTGTGTGTGTGCATTAATTATGAGAAATCTCAATTTGCATTAATAGCATGAATTTATTCCGCTGCAGATTTGCATTAATAATTCAAACTCGAAAGGCAATTTCATCGAATTATAATAAATTTACAAGACGTCCCAGCAGTGAAGTGAAACATGTACTTAACCTACTTTGACGTGCATATTGTACATACATAGGTATCTACAGTTGAGTGAATTAAGCGATATTTGTACATATGTAGGTACCTTGAGGATTGTGATTGATTGTAATAATGCCTAGTGATGGACCCGTATAAATTCACGGACCACAAGACTATCATTACTATTGCATTGCCTCGATCTTCGAAATGTGGTTTGGGACGACATATAGATATAGAATTGTTAATTAATTGCTATTCGTCCTCAGTATAACACGAGAAACACTGCTTGTTTAATTAACAGAAAGACCAGTTGCTCTGGTCAGCAATAACCTCATCTTTAAAGCGGATGTTTGATATTCCTGGTCATCTCGTACCTGGGGGCTGGCATTCGAAGATCCTCTTGACTAGAGCGTTCTTCTCCATGTGTTTGATGTGGCCGAGTCAATGTGGCCTTTTGGAAAACATCCACGCTCTTTAATATCTGCTCTGCTATCCTGCTTATCGTCCAGCACTTGACTTCGTTCACCAGAACTTTAGGGTTAGCCTTGACAAAAGACATATAGAGGTTCAGAAGGCTCAAATTGCCAACACTGCTGCAAAGTCATGGCGCTCCCAAGGATTAACTTATCTAATATCTTATAGTCCTGGCCTAGCAGTGATTATAATGGAAAGTATTTGGATGAATATGAATCACTAATTGGTTTCCAACCTCGTTGCAATCCACTAAGTGATAGCATAATACTTGGAGCTGCTTCGCGGCTGCTATTACTACTAATGAAACCGAATCTACTGAAGGGGGTGAGACACATAATGAATGCCACAGTATGTGACATGTAGGCTTAATACTGACTGCAAGCAGAAGATAGACGGCAACACATAGACCTCGTGCGGAGGCCCTAAACTACTATAAGGCAAATATTAGAGCCACCTAGGGAGTGCGTTGCGATGGGTCGGAAAAATCGCTATGAAAAACTGTGAAATATATTACAGTGATTGCTACAGAGAGTATATGCGGCATTTATACGGGTACGAATTTGTATTACGTGGCAGACTTAGGCAAGTGATCTTGAGTTTTCGACAAGGGAGCGAGCATATCATGGCAATCTGCATCCAATATCCTCCCCCCCGGAGGACAAGTACGACGTAACCCAAGAGTGGTCTTACGAGCTCCTCTACGAAAGAACAACATCTTTGTTAAGACAGCTGGTAAGTATAGCCTGCACGACACCACATGTAGTAACGGTCATATGGTTATTGACTTTGCTACGGGACAAAACGTCACTATAGCAAGTACATGGTTCACTTACATATCTAGATATCCACAAGGGGACATGGTGGCCTCTTGATCATGAAACGATCAACTAAATTGATCACATTGCTTCCGACACAAGCAGCCAAAACGGACTCGCATCACTACCTTGGTGCGGCCAAGGTGCCAAGCGCCAAAACAAAGAAGATTTATTAAGAGAATATTAAACGTCGAAAGGTGTAAAAGTAATGGACCGCCAGAATCTTCACCGAACGCGTAGCCCGAAATCTCTCCACGACTCCTATGCCGCCAGAATCAAGTGCAGAAGACCAGTGGAAACGTTGCCAGCATGCTATCAGAGAAGCTGCCTTTAGAGTGTGATGGACCACCCCGAAATGTAGTGCCACCTAAGTAAGTAAAGTAAAAGTGGTTGATGACAAGAAGAGCGCAGTTTTGTAGTGAGTAAGAAAATTACACTTAGTCGGTCTTTATAGTGTCGATGAAGATATTGACCAATAAAAACGAAGGTTTTGAACAGACGGCTGGCTGTCATATAAACAGAAGCCTAGTATCAAAAACCAGCCATTTTTGAGTTGCCAAGCTACAAAGCCTTACTTCATCAAATGGCTTCATTCGGTGGGATGCCATTTCCGAAGTTTTGCCTTTCAAATTGCCAATTTTCCGGTCGACGATTTTCGCGCTCATATTCGATCGAATTTTCCTCAATACACTTGACAGCAAAAACAGCTTCCCCAAGCAACGAAAGGTAATGCGACACAGTGTATCCATTCGAAAGTCGTAGATTAGCTCAGATCGCATTACATCGTAAATCGAACATTTCAACTGTAATGACACTTTAAATGTTCTCCCAATATTCTAGACTAGAAGATAACGTCGCACATATGCTAATTCGGCAACTATTTACCCCCAACCCCCATACCTACCCCCTTCAATTGGAAAACTTTCCAAATCTCTTCCCGCAAAAAAAAGGAAACTTTTCCGCAGAAAAATACTTCCCATTGCCACACATATACACAAAGCTAGCGAAACGAAGCTGAATCCTGCAGCGATAAAGGATTGAAGATATTTTTATCATGGTTGACTAAAAGAACGGCAAAAAAAAAGAAGGAGAAGGGAAAATATCGTTATTGGATGATTTATTGATGTCGATATGGTTAGTTTAGCAGCGACGAAACGTTTCCATATGCAGATGGGAAAATCCACTGGATCCACAGCCATCTCATGGAGCGCAAGCATTGGCTTCATTTGGCTGTATCCACGTTGCGTTTTCCACAAGAATCAGGAAGAAAAAGAAAAAAAAAAGATAGCACTAGGATCACGATAGTTAGTGGTGTAGTGAAGAGCACACTCTTGTCATTGTACAGGGCCTGGGGACACTTCTTCCGAACGGGCTAAGATGGGTAAGCTGCACTGAAAAGGAAAGAAAAAATCTCCCTCTAGAGATGGATAAATGTATCTCATCGCAGCAGCAGATAGTCTTGCGTCTTTTTTTCGTCTCGTTTTTTTCTTTTTTTTTCATTTTGCCCTTTATTCCATTTTCTCGATTTTCATGTTGAGAAATTCAATATGTCACTCCGTGGAGATTGTTCCCGTAAACAGACAACCGAGAGATGGAAATTCTATTCCTTATTGCAATCCAATTTCAATGTGGCATCCTTAAATTGCTTCGTAACTACGTGCTGTACATCGTCGTTGTCGTCATCGGTTTTGTAGCTGGGTATAGCACTATTACCAGAACCATTACTATGGAAGTTATTTTTGTGTCCTGTTTTACTTGAAAATTCGATAAAAAGGATATATACACACGTATATACTTGTATATAAAAGAATCCTGACTAAGACGAACGTTGATGCCTAGCAGCAAATTAAAGAAATGGCGGGCTTTCGCTGTAACGCGAAAATAACGTACGTATTGGAGAGGGGGCCTGTGGAGTACATGTAGTCGTATTCAGCCGAATGTGTCTCGTATTTTGTATGATTTCCTTTATGTGCCACCGGCTTCCTTCCTGTTGCTAAACATAGATTTCTTGCTGTCTGTAGTATATTGGCGCACCCTAGACTGAAAGCGCGATGAATAAATCGAAAATTTACGATTTTTTGACTCTTTTGAGCGTACAATCGGATAATAGGTCCTCATGAAACGAGAATATCTCGTCTTTGGCATTTAAGGAGCTATTGAAATGCATTAAAAACTTTACGCCTTGGTCCTTGTTGATGTTGGCCTTTACTTCGACAATGGAATTTTTAACGAATCAAGATCTGCGAGTTAGGTGGCAGTAAATTTCGTATAATGTGATCATGGGCAATGATCGCCATTCATTCCTGCATCGTCCTGGGTAGCGATAACTAGTATTACGCCTCACAGAAGTAGTATTTGTCTGATGTGTGTTGGTTCGCTAAATAATGTAAAAGAACCTCTGCAGCCGATTAACTTGCTCTGATAGTAAGCTCTACCTCACGCCTTCTTTCGGGACCATCCGTCAGTTTCTTCGGAAATTGCGGATTGTGAAAAGGATGAATGGCGAGCATTCGATCCAGAAAACAGGATAAATACCGATTGGTCTGTGGCCTAGTTTGTTTTGAAACGGAAACAAACGCCTCGGACACGGACGGATACTCTGTTGATGACCTTCATCTATCGAAGTCGGCAGCAGACGGTCAGACGGAGACCCGCTGTATGGTTGATGCTCACATCAGCAGCATTGGATGTATCTTATCGGTATCATAATGGGATGCGAGTACCAGTGTGGTATGTAGCTCAAATATGCAATATTACATCCAGGTATAAAACCGACGGACTTCGGATTCATGTAGTGTGCCAACAATCTTAACGTGAGAGCGGAAACAATCACCAGTTCTCAACACACAAACTTGGACGACTTCTGGAAATCGTTTAAAGCACGATAAGACACAGAGAAATCTCAGCACAAGGTTATAGCAGAAACCTAACGATGGATTGAAGATTGCATGTAAGTAGAGATGTCTAAGCTTGAGGAGTGGAATGAAAGAAGGATCGTTAAATTGTCAAAAAGGTCAATCTTGTGGCGTGCATGTGTTCTTCCAGCGGTGGCCAATAGAAGCAAAGATGGTTTTAGAAACGTTCAAGGGATAATTGTATTTAACTCTCGATATTGAATAAGATAGAAGGATCTTACTGAATCGTCCGCATAAACGCCTTGTGGATCATTATAAAGCTATGTGTTGAGTACAGGTCTCTCCGCCTAACTTGCTTTATGCATGAATAGGGCAGCAAAACTTCAATTTGATGATGGTCGAATTTAAGAAGAAGAATCTTTAAAGATCTAAAGAACGCCATAGAGTGGGTTAAACTGCAGATCTTCTTAATCGCACACTTTAGCAAAACGACCAGAGAGTAAATATTTGTTTGGCAGGAGCCTCCCCAGCAACTTATACCATATTGAATTTTGGAATGGAAAATACCAAAATAGGCTGTTCTAAGGATTCTTTTATCACAAAGTTTCTTTAGATGATAAAAGCTACGGATAGAAGAACGAAAATATTGCTTAAGTGACGAAGAATGATTGGACCAACTCATATTTTGATCAATAGGAACTCCTAAATCTCTTACCATTTCAATTTTAAAGCAATTCGTATTACAGGTTCCACCCTCATTAAATATCACTAGCGAATAGTTTTCACTTAGCAAACTAGATTCTCAATAAGGAAACATCGAGGTTTATCTCAGCCACTAAACTTGGAGGACTAGCTGATACATATAAGATACCGAGATCATCTGCGGTTACTTTTCTTGCAAATGGTAGAATGAACAGAGAGTTTCTGTAGACAAGAAACAAAATGAGACCAAGGACAGACCCTTGAGGAACTCCTAAGTTTAACACCCTAGTGTTACCTTTGCAGTCCCCAATTTTTACCTTTTGCATTCTGTCTTTAAAGAAAGACACAAATCAACTGTAAACAGACCTGTAAACTATAGAACCCTTCCATTTGTGTGCAAAAAATAACACGCACAACACGAATGGTCGCAAGATAAACTACGCCCTGGACCATATACGTATGTCTGTTGCGTCAAGTATTTGTATTTTTTTATAACATTGGCACACTTTAATTTAGCGGGAAAAGATCTGAGATTGAAAAGATGAGCTAGAATATCAGTTTTGTTTAGAGCGATCTTCTTTAAAGTGAGGTTGGTAATGCCATCGTCACCGCAAGCGTGCGAGTTGTTGATCGAGTTGAATAACACAAAGATCTCAGACCACGAAATTGGATTAAAAAAGAAACTACCACTACAGGATGTGACTTCCATAAATCTACCACCGGTGCAGCGATAACAGAAATCACTTGAAACTGACAGTTGACCGGCTGAGGCAAAAAAGTCCTTAAATTGGTTGGCAATCGTAGTAGGATCATCAACTAAATCACCATCACTTTCCAATACTATAGGGTTAGGAATGTTAGTGGCATTGGTTTTGATTATGCTTTTAATAGCTTTACATTCATTTTTAGGGTTGCCTTGTGAACAACGTATCATGGAGTAGTAGTATCTATCACAGCACAATCTGTTCACGTTCTGGCACATTTTTTTGAAACAGCTTTTTAGTACAATATTAAGAGTATGCTTAAAACATTTTTAGCGTAGTTTATTTCTTAGTTTTATATTTTTAAGGATACTACGATTTATCCAGGGCTTTAATCTCACTTCTGATTTTCTAATGACATAGAAAGTACTACTGCAGCTGCAAGTACTTATATAAAATTGTAAGGATTCTTGAAATAAATCATCAATCATCATAATCTTAAGCCTTAGAAGCATTTCTTTCGGCATAGGCCGACTCCTATTTTTCAAAACGCAGTTCATTATTCAAGAGATCGAACTTATCTTTGTCACGGTAGGTGGAGAAGTAAATTTTTTGCGCTTCATATATTTTAACGTGTTGAACAAGATACCAGTCAAGCAGTCTGTGACATGAAGGTCAGGGTTAATACTAACGCATTCACTTATGGATACTTCCTTAAAACGGCCAAGTACATGGTCTAGGCAGGTGCTTGCGATTGGTCTTGTTGGTTCATTTATGATGGAAGTAAGACCATGCTCAGCTGCTAGGGCGAGATGGGAGTCTGAAGTGGTGCTCTGTGTTAAAATAT
Organism: Blera fallax; assembly: GCA_946965025.1. Classification (NCBI taxonomy): domain Eukaryota; kingdom Metazoa; phylum Arthropoda; class Insecta; order Diptera; family Syrphidae; genus Blera; species Blera fallax. The sequence goes on from OX337244.1 coordinate 57,910,455, forward strand.
CTAAGTTTAAATCACCCAGAGTAACAAGATTAGTTGTTTTTAGATAATTTAAGAAAAACTAAAATTCATTCAAAAATTATTGCAGGTCATGCAAATGCAATCTATAGATACACACGAAGGTAAATATATCACTACATATTTTGCATGAAAATTGTACAACATCTGCACTCGACCAGCAATGGCAGATAACATTATCTCCCAGCGAATCAAGCACAAAAACTTCCATTCCACCTGCAGCATACGATTCATTATTGGGATAAATATATAACCAGAGATTGAAAAATCACCGGGTTCACATGCAAATGTATGTATTTCAGGCGCTTCTAAATTGCATACCAATACCTCCTCAGAGTTAAATGAAAGATACCAACGCTTATACTTCGCATAGTAGTAGTGGTTGGGTTGTTGCTTATATGATCGAGGCTGTCGATCTTGATGACCTTTGCCTATTCAAAAGGCTTTTAGAAATTATAGAAATACCAACTGATCTCTTCATAGGAAGCGTTTACTAACGCTGTTGCCCTCACACTTGCCTACTAAACCTAATAACACTGAGGATCTTGATAATCTGGTCAACACCCTAGCAAAGGCACTCAATGGAGCCGTGTCTGCGGCTTGCCCACTCCGGAAAAATCGAGGCTAAAAGAAACCTCCTTGGTGGAATGGAAACCTCGGAAGCGTCCAGGTTGCGGAAATTCCTCTCTAAAAGTCCTTCAATACCCAGCTACCTTCTGCATCCGGATGGTCACTGGCTACCTCTGCCGGTAGGTGCCCTGTTACTGTCTCGCGAATAGTAAATTCCTCCTCTCAATCGCGCAGTAACTCTATAAGTTTGGTAACTACAGAAAAGATCCTATGGACCGTACGTAGCTTCAAGCTATTCAAGTCCCCGGGACCAGAAGGTATAGGTATCGGCCAAAAGAACTGTCTGCTGTGGTACACCCCAAGGTGGAATCTTGTCACCTCTTCCATGGAACCTGGTAGTACAGGAGCTACTGGTGGACCTGGACGAGTCAGGCTGCAGAGTGATCGCCTATGCTGATGACGTTGCCATCGCTGCTTCTGGTAAGCACCCAAATACTCTCAAGGAAATCCTCAAATATGCTCTCCTTCGGCTCACCAGATGGGCCTCCAAATGTGGACTGGGGGAAAAACGGAACTCGTCCTCTTCACGAGGAAATATACCTTATATTACCTTTACTAATAAAGCAAAATACCTGGATCTTATTCTGGACAGAAAATTAAACCGGAAAGCCAATCTACTAAAACGCGTCAGGAAAGCCAATATAGCTCTCTACTCCTGTAAAAAGGTTATAGGTAGGAGCTGGGGTATGAAACCTCAAATCATTCACTGGCTGTACGTGTCCGTTATCAGGGCTATTTTACTCTATGGCGTGATCGTATGGTGGCCCGCTCTTAACAGGGATATCCATCTTACTCAGTTAGCTAAGGTGCAAAGATCTGCATGCATTTGCATCAGTGGTGCACTGAGAACTACTCCTTCAGCGGCACTGGATATTATGTTCAACTTGCTGCCCCTAGATATTTTCGGCAAACAGATTGCTGCCTGTGCGGCCATCCGTCTGAAAGTCTCCTCTCAGTGGTCTGGTTATCACATTGGCCACTCCTCGATCCTTGAACTCCTCAACTGCAAACATAAAATACAGACTACACCCCGCCGAAAATGGGTTTTGACCGAAACTTCCGCACGAGCATCCCTGAACGAGATGAATGGGACAAGTCCCCCCCTATCGATGGGAGCTAGGTACACATATTCACAGATGGCTCTAAGACCATTGGTGGGGTGGGTTGTGGTGTTTTCTCCGAAAAGCTCAACCCAAAATTATCGTTCCGCCTCCCTGATAATTGTAGCGTTTTTCAGGCGGAAATCATGGCGATTAAGGAAGCCCTGTCCTGGCTGAAGTGTAATGTACTATCAGTCAGGGATATTACCATTCTCACTGATAGCCAAGCGCCAATCAAGTTCCTGGAATCGTGCTCCTTCACTTCAAAGGTCGCTCTCAACTGCCGTTTATCTCTTATGGAGATGACAGAGCAGTTCAACATTCATGTACGCTGGGTGCCAGGCCACAGAGACATTCCAGGTAACTGCACGGCAGACGAACTCACCAGACAATGTACTACTCTGAGAACTCTGCCTGATAGGCAATCCCTAGGTATGCCCCTAGCTACATGTGAGCATCCACTAAAGCTGAACGCTATTAGCATGACCAACCTCAGACGGGAAAACGGCCCAACGTGTCTTATCTCTAGACAGATCTGGCCCAGGCGATACCACAAACGTAGTGCCGAGTTGGTCAAACTAAAGCGATCGCAGATCAGCTGCGTTGTTGGTATTCTCACTGGACACTGTCTTATAGGCGAACATGCCAAAAGACTTGGCCTCTTTTCTAATGACTTCTCTAGAAGCTGTAGGGACGAGGAAGAAGAGAAAAGTTTCCTTTACCTCTTATGTATCTGCCCAGCTCTGTCGCATAAAAGAATGATTCATTTAGCGTCCCCCTTCCTGGAAGACCTTGGTGACATTGACATAGCGTTCTTAGGCGTCATGTGCATCCATCGCTTTATCAAAAGCTCCGGGTGGATCTGTTAGTCCCTGAGTGGCCAAATAGTTTTGATCCATGGTATCACAAATGACCTTTTCTGGTCTAAGTGTGTCTGCACTCCCGTGGGGACAGCCAAACTAACCTAACCTACCCTAGGTGTTTATCCGACTTAAGTGTCTTCTATTGGCGCCATCGGTACAGATAGCATCCGCACCCTGTACTTCGCAGTACTTATTTATCCGTATTTATCTTCTCCGCAATAAATCAAATCCACATTGGTCTAAAAATTTAATATTTTATGTGTTTTACAATTATTTTGAGTTTATTAATAAGCATCAATCCACTTGAATGCGTTCATTCGCATCAATTACATTTTATCATCCAGTTATAGGCCAGCGCATTCATTTTAATGAAACGCATTTAGATATTATTTATTAGTACGAGGGAGTATATTGTGTATATTATTAAATGACGAAGCGTGTGGGTGAACAAAAAGACTTAACAATGCATTGTAAATAAATAAATAATTCACAATATTTTCACTAGCAGAAGTGAATAGCTAGATACATAGATGGTTTAAAGCCCATAGCAAAATACCAAATTCAGTTGTTGCTTCTCTTGACTTCTATTATTCTTTTCGATGAATAAATAACTCACTCACAACATTTTAATGGAATTGGATAATATTTATGGTTGCCTTACGAGGGTTGAAGTTTCCCTATTCAAATATACACGAGTATATATTTATAAAAAAAACACACAAATGAACAGATACTGCAAAACGCTTGACTTCGTATCTACTTTCGGGAACAAAAAGACTTATTATTGAATAAAAAAAATTTTGTTTTCCATTATATGATGGTCAAGATACTCTTTGGAACCTGCAACAACCACTTTAGTCGGTGTGTGATTCTTATCAGGAGAACAAATTGAAGTTTCAAATAGCTAGTTCGTAAAAATCGAAGATATCTCGTAGCGTTTTAAAATTTAGCCAGGATTCAAGAGATTTTTCTCCATTTAAAAGTGTTCATTGCATGATTTGAAATACTTTCTACGTAACTTTCCTGAATTCGAATCTACTTGTGGTTATGCGCTAAATCTCAATTTTTTATATTTTTTTTATCCCCGATTTTATTATTTTCTATGTAGAATTAAGCCCGCAAGTTTCCTGAGTTCGAATATGCCACTGGCTATGAGCTGCGGCTTATAGTTTTCGAGAAAATGAGTTTTTTCTAACGCTGTTCGATGTAGTCAAAAAAAGCAATACAACCCCTGTAAAAAAATCTCAAATTTTTTTTATTCCCGATTTTACTATTTTCTATGTAGAATTAAGGCCGCAACTTTCCTGAATTCGAATATGCCACTGACTATGAGCGGCGAATAATAGTTATCGAGTATTTAGATTACGACTTTTTACAACTTTCCGGTTGATTCCTCAGCCATATTGCCCTTTGCCAATGTTGCTGTCCTCCGCAAAGGTATCTACTTGCGGTATATCTCGCGTGTGTAGGTGTGTACCTTTATGCCACACCTTATCAAAGGCTTGAGAGACATCAAGAAATACAGTCGAACAGATATTTTTTTCTTTCATTGCCTTTTCAAGTGTGTCTGTTATTTTGTAAACTTGGTCTATAGTAGAATGTTAACGTCTAAATCCGAACTGCTAACTCGGTATAAGGCGATTTTCTTCTTTGATAAGCTGTATTCGCAAGCAGCATTCTTTCGAATACCTCGACAGTAGTGATATTGGCCTTTTCGATCTCTTGGCATTAGGTACCTTCGCCGGTTTTAGAATCATAATGACTTCTGCAATCTTCCACTGTCGCAGTAGTTGGTACAGATTGTAATCTAAATGCTGCATTTATAAGGTAAAGGAGCTTTACTAATGCTTTCTTGGGTAATTCTTTGAGAAATAGTCCCGTTATTAAGTAATAGCCATTTCTTATTTCTTCCTTGAGTTCGACCAGAGTTACTCTGTTAATTTTAAAATTGTCGGAAGACATCGGTAATATATTTCTGTTATCGATAGCTGTTTGTCCACTAAACGGTTTAAATGTTTGCTCTAAGTGCGCGGCAAATATTTCAGCCTCTTCTTTACCCGTATTGGCCCATTCATCAATATTTTTCTTTACTAGCGGTGCTTGCATTTGAGGTTTCTTAATTCCCTTAATAGCTTTCCAGAGCGAGTAGTTCGTATCTCGTTTCGTAGTCAGTCCTACAAGGTAGGAAGCAATCCTTTTGTTTTTGAACTCTCTTTACGTTTCCTTGAGTTTATGGCACAAACGGTTTAAATGCGTCTTATCCTACGGAGCGCTAGATTGATGCCACCTTTTGCGTGGTCTATTTTCTTTTACTAGTTTACTATCATAAGTATTACGAGTATTTTATGCGGCACTCTGTACACTTTCAATGAAATGATCGACTTCGTCTTCTAGGTCACCTTCGTTTCTGAAGTTTTCCTAGTTAGTTTTGTCGTTTCGCTTAACACCAAAGTGACTGATGAGTGATCAGAAGGAAGATCGAAATTTTCTTCCACTTTTATAAACATTTTAGATAACCATTTAAAAATGAAGAAGTCTATGATATCGGGTGATTTTCTTGGATCAGTTAGGCAATAAGTTGCCTTACCTGCTATGTATTTCATGCCAGCTTCGAAATGCATTTTACCTTTTGGTGTAGTAAATCTAGATCCTCAAAAGGTATGTTTTGCGTTAAAGTCACCACCAATAATAAAATTTGGTACAAGTGATTCAATAATATCAAGGTAGTCCTTTGCTTCCAGGTTGCAGCGTGGAAGACAGTAGATAGACGAGATGTTATAACCAAAGTGTCTGTTTCTTACTCGAACCGTTTCTTACTTGCATTGTTTCAAGTTCAAATTTTATATCTTCAGAGTGTTCAATACAATCTTTTATAAATAGAGATGCGCCGCCTCTGGCTCTTTCTGATGGGTGACGTGCATGATAGCCTTTATAATCCTTTAATTTTACTCTAGAATTTCTTTTGAGATGAGTTTCAGATACTAGACATACTCGTATATCAATTTATTTGCCTCTTGAGCAAAAATATTTCTAGCTCGTCAATTTTTTGCAGAAGCCGATTAGCATTCCATGTTACGAACTTAAGTTGTTTTATCATCTTGTAGGAGGGCGCCTGTTGCATACATTATTTTCGAGTTTAGTCAGTCTGTCGAAAATGAATTTGTTTGTTCCTCAAGTTTTGCGAGTATAAGCACAAGAGAACAGGTAATGAAGAGGTACCACTTGCGTTTTCTCCAGACGCAGGGTAGGCCTATGTCTGTAACCGAATATTTATCGATTTCGGTATCTTCACTTCTTTTTTCTCATTTATAGGCTTTACCTTAATTTCTTCTTATTTCGCTTTTTTGTGTTCTATTACCGGCTTTTCCAAAGGTTTTGGCCTTATTGGTGGTAATGAGGACAAGTTGCGCCTCTTTTGTAGTTTCTTGGCTACTTCACATCCTCTATAATTTGTCGGATGGTTTTCTTTTTTGCAATTGGATGCAATAAATGGTTCTCCTCAGAATCCATACAACCAACTTCCCAAGAGGGTGGATTTTCCAGTGAACCTGGCTTTCCGACTGGGGTAATATTTCCTTTGTTGTTGTTAATTGTATATTTTAGCGTTTTAAATTTAGAACTCCGAAGTCTTTGAAAATACTTGGCCTCACCGATGACATGGCAATCGTCGTAGTCACCAAATCCTTGAACATGACTGCAAGAAAGTCTATAACTTGAAGAAGTACAAAAGAGAAATAGTGCAGGCGAGTCATGGAGACCATAAAAGTAACCGTCGGAAATCGCGTTGTACTTTCCAATCCGGAGCTGATGTATCCAGGCTTTATCCTTATCAGCAACAACAATGCTTCACAGCTCCTAAGCCGAGACGAAATCATACAAAAAGAAGACAAAGGCAGCTTACATAATCAATACGTTGGAAGTATGCAGAGCCTTCCGAACAACTTCCTTCGACACGGCATGTGTAGCGGCTGGCTTGCTACCAATAAATCTTCACAAAAATGCCGTGTCAGCAAAATTCGAAATGATACTGGGGTGCGACAAGGGACAATTCTGGAAGAATGGCAGCAGAGATAGTGTCACTCAGATAAAGGTACAGATTGATCTCTAACACAGACGCTTAGATCAACAGGAAGCATGGAGAGCTCAAATTTCAGATGACTCATATGCTTACTGGCTATGAAATGGATGCTTCAGAGTCTACCTCAACAGGTTTGGACACGAAGACAAGCTCTAATACTCAACCTGCACGAAAGCAGTTCAGGATGCTATGCATGTCATGTTCCATTGTCGGCCCTATTATGAAGAGCTACATACATCGATGGACAACATTGGTTTAGACATAACCCCAGGCAATATCACCAAATCGATGATGAGCACGGAAGATGCTTAGGGCACGGTTAGCGACACTGTGGTAACCATACTGAACGAGCAGCTAATGCACCGCAAGCCCACCTTGCGATGAAATGCTTGACTGCAAGAAATAGGTGTAGGGGTAGAAGTACGAGCTCTTTTAACGACTTCCACAATCCCACGCTAAAAGAGGACCTAGGGCATTAAGTAAGCATTAAACGATTTTAATTAGTTCGCTACGAAAGAACATAAACTTTAATCCCTCACTTAACAGTTCTGATTATTATCACGATAATTTCTTCAAATTTTAACAAGCTACGTGATGCAGAACTTGGCATTAAATTCTTCAAATCACCGACATTCTGTTTCTGTTTCAATCATTGTCAACATAACATTTCTAGCAAAAGTCTCCACTGCAATAAACCAACAAAGTAATTCCAATCACTTTGCTGAACTCTTAGAAACCAACACACATACTACGTGTACAACTGCTGTCATCGTTCAATTTCAATTACGCCCGATCCAAGGGGCATTCATTAAATGCAATGCCTTCGAACATAAAACCAAGGCCATTTAACGTTCATCCGAATTAATAAAATCCCTTATTATTCTCTGAGGCATTATAGTCTAAGAGCTCCTCCATCCCGTCCACGACGACAATATTAGATATCATCTGTCGCATCTGACTTGACAGTTGTTCTTTTCCCTGCGGCCTAATTTTTGATCCCCAAACCGAGCTGTTGTCCCACAACCTAACCCCGGCATGTTTCTCATCTAAACCATTCCCAAAACGGCATTACCTTTTGTCCATCTACTGTGTTCTACGCTTAGTGCACAATAAATTATCTCTCTGGATATACCTATGTATGTATGTATCTCTTGTCGTGCAAACACACAGCGAGATTCACACGCACGGACACGACAGTAGCACGACAGGTAATCTACCTGTAAAAATAGAAGATATCGATTTCCATCATTCTAACGAAGCCAAAGATACATTACCATAGATGAAATTTACTTTCCGTCGTATTCGTATCTTTACGCGCGGGGTATACTTTACAAAGGGAGTTCCATCCCTTTTTGTTCTTGGAGGAGGTGAAAATTTGCCACCTCATCCTTGTGCTTTTCAAATGTTTCACAGTGGTCAAAAGCATGGAAAGGCAAGGTAAAAACGGAATTTTAAATGAACTGGTATCCACACGTACACGAAGAATAGTTCCTGGCAGCCTTGGACCATAACCAAAGGTACAATAAGAAGCCGTTATAAGAACTGCAAAAAGGTTTTTCAGCAATATTTTAGCAAACGTCTTAGGAGCCATCTTAGGAGAAATAACCTGAAGATATTTTTTTTCTCTTCTGGGGCATCAAGGCTCTTACCAATGGCTAAGCATTTATTTCCCTTTGACAGAAGCTGTCAATAAGAAGAAATAATTTTCGAGATACAAAAAATTTCAAACTAGACCACTGTGCGTTGCTTGTCCCGTTTCCTCATCACTATTATCATTGTGTGTATTTTGGATGTCTTCTAGTCGAAACGTTACGATATATCCTATTTATCTTCTGTGCATCTGTATCATCACCAACGAATCGATTCGTGTGCTAAGATGGTAGGGTCGTAGCAGTCCATCTTTAAAGCTAAAGCTAATATTCATGAGATATTCTTTAAGGGATGTCGGATCGGGTTGTATGGGAAGAGGCAACAGGGTAAAGTAATACAATTTTATTTACGTTTTTTTTTGCTTGTTGGTGGTGACAGGTATACAGTATTTCTGACAAGAAATCTTGGTGTTTAGTCCTTATTCAATGGTAAATCCGCATCATGGCTAAATGCTGTGTACAACAGATCAGAAGGATATTCTCTCCAAAGTACTTTATATACCCAAATGGCAACGAAGGAGTTCTCTAGATTGGGCGAACCACTTGGTGAACACATTATATGGGCTACTTCGACACTGTTCATTAGTCTCTTCCATCCAAAGGACACCACAAGGGGCCTGGTCTTAGAGATTGGAGGTTTTAAGAGCACATTTAACGGCCCCACCATAAAAAAAAAATTCTGTGGCTAGGCGTAGAAAGTTCCGTTCACCTGACCAAAACGAAAGTGAGGATAGCAATATCGAAACTTAAATGCAACAATCAACAATCTGGTCAGATGAGTGTATGCCCGATAAATGGAGCCTCTGCATCGTTTGTTCGATCCCCAAGAGAGAAGTCCTCCTGAACTGTGTCGCATCAGTCTACTCAATATCGCGTATAAGGTATTATCTGCCGTATTATGTGAACTCGTTGAATTACCGGACTGAGAACGACATTCTGCAGTAAGGCTATTTCCTGAAGATCTAAGGAGACTCTATTTAAGAGCTCTATTTTTCATCCCAGTTGCAGAAATTTTGACTTTTTTCGTTTGCATTGAGTTTTACAGGCTATCGACCTAGTCGAAAACTGACCACTGGATGTTTGAGATGGCTAGGACATGTGGATAAAATGGATATTTACTGGTGGGACATCTCAGTAGAACAAGTTGAAAGAAATCTCAAGCACCTTGGAGTGCACAACTGCACTCATCTGGCTAAAGATCGATCTAATTGGAGACTTTCGTTGGTTAAAGCCTAGTATCACTCCGAACTGTACCGCCACCTGTTCTCACTCATGCGCCCGTCTGTCTGTTACCACCTTCTAGCTCCGATCTATAATAGCTACTTGCAAGATTTAAATATTTAGTGTAATGCACTATGCGAAGGCTATTTAAGAACATGCCTTTGATATGTCGTAATGTGGAACGCGTTGATAGCAGAAAAGTTATCCCTGGCTACAATGTCAGAGAAATATCTAAAACAAATAATGAAAATATCACGCTTTCTACAAGCTTGGGGTCGAGTTAGAGGCTTCTCACGGCGTGTTCGACTATTGAAAAGCATTCAACGCGTTCGGGCATCAAGAAAAACCTGGAATTTCGATGAAAAAATGTCAACCAGAATGTTCACGTCATATACATAGCTGTGTGCAGAGCCTTCAGCTTTCCCACGTGTGATACAAGTCTCCTGCCACTGTACTGGTCCTGTTGTTGTGCCTTCGTTAACCTACAAGGATTTTAAAGAAATGCTGCAGGATATTTTGATGTGCTAAAGTCAATTGTTGAACCCTGGATAGACCAAGTGAATGCAAGAATATTAAACAGCTGGATTAAAGCCTTGACGACTCAATACTAGACAAGTTTCCGAACAAAGAAATTCCAGATCTGTTTTTACTCTTCGATTTCTTCAACAGGGACCATAAAAAAGAATTCAATGGAGGGGATGAAGTCTTGCACTTTAGTGCTAAAATTTTTGAGTAATGGAGAGCCGTCTTTGGGAAATTTACAGATATCTATACATATGTATATATATTTCTAAGATGCGAATTGCGGCTGTTTTATACAACCTGAGAAGTGGGTGTTTATTAAAAGCACCAGGGAATCCGCTGTAGGAACTCCATAATTTCCATCCATTCTTTTCCAGAAAAATGAATTCGTATGTCCTTTGAGCAGAATTCTTTTAAGGGTCCCGATAGATTGACAGTATTCTATCCAAGCTTGTAGTTTATTTTTAGAAGCTATAGCCCGATAGTACTCTGGAACATTTGCCAGGGATTCTCAAGGCATAGTCTTTCTTTTACCGGAATGTGTATCCATGTATTATGTTCCCGCTGCTATGTAGGCTTTCGAAAGGCGTAACTGTTAGATGTATACAGCAAGCATATGGATACCAGTGTGTCTTTGCGCCGGAAAACCTCATAGCAGTGATCCAGCTATCACGCTTGACTTTAACTTCCAAACGAGCATCACCTCCGCACTGAATGGGACTACGATGTCGCCTTGGACTGTAGTTCACCTCACTTCACCAAAGGCGGCTTTCAGACTTAAGAGTGCGATGAAGAGATCAATCTGACCATCAGCAAACTAACGTCATGAGCATCTTTCGCTTCATATAAAGCTCCGGTTTCTATTACTAATGCCTAGGTAGCCAAAGTGGAAAGATCCATGGTATCATAAAGGACCACTTCTGGTCTAAGTGTGTCGTTTTCCCATACAGACAGCCAATCAAACCTAAAACCTAAAAATTTAAGTGTAGGGCCTTTATTTTAAAGCTTTTCAATATCCCAATACTCAACTTTGTGACACCGAGTTAGCTTGCGTGCCCAGCTTCAAGTGAAGAAGCGGATTATAATCTTCCTGTGCACATAGTGCTTGCGTAGTATTGTGATAACCTAGTCTTCCACCGTGGAACATTATTAGACAAACTTGAAGAGTGCTTGATTAATTTTCCAATTTCCTCTCTTTCTTCCAACACTGTTTATCAATGTACCTACCTGCAGGCAGAGGGATGAGTTAGTTCGACTTTATGTACATCGATTAAGCATCTTCATCCTTATCCTTGTTCACACTTTCCCCTGTATACTCTGTACTACTAACAAAACCTGTGCGAGTGTGAAATCAACAAAAGCACACACATAAAACTGTAAATGAACTTGGGCTGTTCTTCGCTCTCCCGATTTTACCGACTGCTTTGGACGTGGATGGTGCTAATGGAAAAGGCAATCCAGCGTGAATTAATGGATCGTAAAAGTACGAAAAAGAGGGTGAACCGTGCTATCCTTGCATCCTCCTACAAACTGACACATCTTACCTTCCTATACACACTGAAACTAAACTAAAGGATACACAAAAAAAATATGGTTAACCGACACTAAGATGAAAGTTTTTCCAAAGACGTTAGCCAACTATTAGTATTGTTGCCTTGGATTCTATCTAAGTTGGGTGAGATTTTTCCCTTCCGTTTCCGGGGCACAGTGGGTGGTAGAATAAACAATTTCGTTTTGTTAATTTAACCTAGTTCTTGTGCGCTTCACGGGGATGAAGTAGGCTTTCTCTTATACTCGTACACTCTACCTTTGCACAACAATGTAACTCGAATGTAAATCGCATGAAGAAGGTTAATCCTCTGCGAAATCCTAATCGCATGTATTAAGGCTGTTTGCTGTTTCCTTTTCGAAATGCCATATGAACGGATGTTTGTGTGGGGTTGCGTAGGACTTGGAATGGATTTCATGCAATATTTGGTAGAGGTGTATGAAGATGAGCTTGCTAATTCTTTTTTTTTTAAGTTTGAAGAAGCCTGGTAAATGTACTGTTTAAGGTTAAACGTAGCAGTAAGGGTTAAGTTGGCCAAGAAAAGTTTTATGGTTCGTAATCCATTTGCCTTGAGGGCCAATAAACGAAATCATGTTTGGGTCCTTTGTAACTAACCTTTAGGATTGCATATGGAGGCGAGGAAGTCAAGTTAATTAGAAATATAATAAATGGAGAAGCAGCCCCACGGGGTATACGGTCCTTAAGAACTTAAACCAATGTGAAACTTTTGTATATGGTTGATGAAAATAGCTCTTGAATCCTACAATTTCCGTTAGTGGTTGTGGTTTTGGTTTCTCTGAATGAGAAGGATAGATGCAAGCTATAAATTTTGAGTCAATACATAGCTGGGGTCGATTTGAAATCATTTAAATGGTCTCTGAGTGCAGAATTTGAATCGAAGGCATTCTGACCAAATTTAAGTCCATAGGTCCTTTCGCACAGTAAGAATGACTCGGACTAATGTAGTGAATGAGATTGAATGAATGAAGTTTGTTCACGTATCTTAATAACTGAGGAAACCAAGTACTCGTAATCAATAAGAAAAAATGTCTGTTATCATCCAAGTGCTAACGCGTGCTATACCCAACTAAACCTCGACAGAGTATTTCACAAGAAAGGCATTTCCATATCTTATATCCGCGGAGTTCAACTCATATGAAATTACGTCAAAAATGGTTGGAAGGTTCTAGACAAACTCAAAATCCTGAGCAAGATGAACAAAGTTACCTTACTAGGTGCCATGCCAAGTTGGAGTGGACGGTAATGAGGAGATCATTCTAGGAAAAGAGTTCGAATAACCAGAGCTCTTCTGCGAGTTAGATTGTTGGGCATTAGGCTAAGTTGGAGTAGACATTACTGGGGCGACGTCAGTCTAGGAAAAGGGGGGCTACCAATCCGCTTGTAGAAACCAGAGATGGTCTTCGAGATGATTGAACAAACCAACCGAAAAAACTTTGCGAGAAAGAGGGAATAAGCAAGGTCGAACTAGGGAGGGACGAGGAGGAGGAGAGTATCCCTCACCTCCTAGAGATGGTCTTCGAGATGATTGAACAAACCAACCGAAAAAACTTTGCGAGAAAGAGGGAATAAGCAAGGTCTAACTAGGGAGGGACGAGGAGGAGGAGAGTATCCCTCACCTCCTATGTAACTGCCCAGCTCTGCCGCATAAAAGAATGCTCCATATAGGGTCCCCGTTCCTTGAAGTCCTTGGTGACATAGCGTCCCTTAGACGTCATGCGCATCTATCGCTTTATCAAAAGCTCCGGTTGGCTCTGTTAGTCCATAAGCAGCGAATTGGTTTTGATCCATGGTATCACAAAGGACCTTTATTGGTCTAAGTGTGCCTGCACTCCCGTGCGGACAGCCAAGCCAACCTAACCTAACCTAACCTTACCTAAGGTCTAACTCATTAAGGAAAACTCGAAAACTAAAAAGAGCAAAGCCACTTCTAAAGATGTAAAACAAAAACAGAAATTTCCTAGACTTGTATCAGTCTAAGCAGAAAAAGCAACAATATAGGTGCATGCAATGTACTCACGGTACTATAGAGGCAGAAGCGCAACTATCAAAGTTATCAAGTCGACATATAGCAGTTTGATTCCTGAATGTCATGACCCCCGCCAGAGCCATGATAGAGAGCAGTTGTTCCTACCAAGTGAGAAAGATGCTTAATGATGGTAGAAAACAAATAAATAGATGGTCGGGCTGGTAATAACTGGTACCTACTCTGATTGGGAGGAGCAGGGAGGATCGAAATCCTCTAGCTCTTTTTCTATGACTGTTCTGCTGCAGGATCACAGACGAACCAAGGAAGGCATGCCTTGCCAAAACTGCGTTCTCTTGAACATTTTAGCTTCAAAAAAATCGTGGATATCACTCTTGATACATTTTAGGTACACTCTTTAAACTGATGTCTACCACAAAGTTTTACGAAACCAAATGCTTGGCGCCACCCTATAAAACTAAACTAGAACCTGCACGAAATTCAAAGTTTGAGGCTAGCTCATGCAGAGCTTATGCATGCGAATGCTTCCGGCAATTAAGTCTTTAAGGCAGACTAAATCTTCGAATTTAAGGCCTGGTGTCGGCTACCAAAAGCATGTGCTGGTTGAAGAGGTTTATTAACTAGGGTCCATGTGCATGGGGGGCTGCAAAATCCGCTTAGAAAAGGTAAGGAAAGTAATAACATCTCAGTAACTTCCTTTCCTGCCCTCAGGTGTCTTGCGGTGGCGAAACGTCTTAAAAGTCAAATATCATTAGACTTTGAAAAAATCCCAAGTGAGACATAAAATTAATATTGAGGGTGTCTTGACTGTTACACAGAACTGTTTATCATTTCAGCATGTCGGCAAACAAGCGATAATCAACCCGTGATCTTCTCAACTGCTGCTGGGTTAAAATGTTGCAGGCCCCAACATCTACCTCCTATGGCTGTGATATACATGTGTATACCTACATATATACATATGCAGGGAGTGCAGCGAATCCGGCACGTCTAATCTCGCTCGCGGCAAAAACATTGACAAGATGCCGGCAATGGAATCCCTCGGGAAAATAATTAAACTGAAAGAACATCTGAAACGGAGCGCGCTAACGTGGCTCTGCTTCGGACCAAGAGTCAGCAAAATAGAAAAAGACAGAAAACAGTGATTTTCCTGCAAGCTCTCTCTTCTTCAGACAAAATACTCAATATCTTTTTTTTATAACTTGCGCGCACTTAAGGGGTGAATTAGGTGGTTCCGGCGATGCACAATCATTCAAAATAATCATTTCTCTGAGCATAAGGTACTTTTCCGCTTGAATAACACAATTCAGCAGATTTTTTTGCCCACTTTTGTGCACCACAAAAGCAAAAAACCGCAGCCATTAGATGTACCTACATGCGTCTCCTTATCGTATGAAATGAAAACATGGATATTGAAAACATGAACTTTTTTAGGCTCCACGGTCAGGCAACATTTTCACCGATAACAATAAACCGTTCACTAACAGAATCAAGTCTATGTATTAACAGTGGAACTTTGCGCATTTCTTAGCCGAAACCTCCGCCTAATTTTTGTATCTTTATTCCTTCGCCCAATATCAGGGTTAGAATATCTCTTGCCGTTGAAATACAATTACCAACTGATGGGCCAGCGAACACTGGATCGATTCCCCCGGGGTAAAACTGAGTTTATAGAAAAGGGAGGGCAAGTGTACAGTATGAAACGGGGTAAAATTTCCATCTAGCATTGAAGTGGTTTAACATCGGGGTAAACCAATACACTTTATAATAGTAGTTGATGCTAACTGACATCAGGGTTTGAACTGTGAAACATCAGCTTGACAAACGATGACGCTACCACTACGCCATTGTCACCCTTAATCGTACATCATAGACATTGAATTTTCTTAGGCGACTCACAAAGAAGTTTAAAAATATGTGGAAAGTTCGTAGTCCCAGAGCCTGTGACAGCAGGTTGAGCCTCCAACATCGCAAAGCTGAACTCTTTAATTCTGGTCTAGGTCCCGGGACACACAGATAACTGCGATATGGGTCAATTTTTGGGAACACCTCCTTTTGCGGGGATGACATGGTGAGTGCTGGTATCGTTGGCTCTTCATCACTAAAGCGCTTGCTCGGCTTTAACAAATGACAAATAAGTTCAAGTAAAATAGGAAAACAGGGATTACTTCCTGGGTGTATATACAGACCAGTTGCTTCGCCCTGGTTTGGTTCACCGTCAAAAAAATAAAAAAATAAAATCTGAAAACCGTGATCTTCCCTGATACGTCTTCCTTAGAAATTACGATCTTACACGGCACTGCGATTCTCATACACGTTGCCACATTAAGTGGTAGCTTCTCTCCAATGCAAATCAAGCGACCACGTACATTCAAACCAACTTCTAGTTAGGCATTAGTTAGCCTGCTGTGTATGACTGCCATCTAAACTTAGTCATTCCTATTAGGGAGAGCAAGCTAAATAAGGTGAAATTATGAATTCTCAATAAGATGCAGTCAATTCTAAATCATTGATCCGAAGTACATACACACATCTGTATGTACACAATTAGTTTCCTGTTGAGCCAAACATAACCTCAGAGTCTGATAAGCTGTGATGAGCTTAAAAAAATCTCTTCGAAATGGAAGTTAACGCTTCATGGGACCACAGATACCCATATAATTCCCAGAGATACGAGTTCTCAAAGGCAAGTTCATTTCCAGACACATATCAAACAATGAGTTAAGGGCGCACACTACCGCACTAGTAGAGAAACGAATATCAAGGATACGCATCCGACATACTGACAATCCAACTGATATGAGCATCCTAATATATCGTTAGAATAATGGGGGTAATCCTTTGCATGCATTCGCTTCCATTTACTTGGCATTTATCGATTCATAAATTTTCCTCACATATCCGTAGAAGCGAGCGCATAGTAGGCCCACAATAGCAATAGAGCGGGTGAATCAGCCACTTGTGGTCCTCATACATTTCAAGTGCAGTTAAGTGCCATTTGATATGCCTGCAGAACAATGGCGTAGTAAAACTCGCAATCTCTGCCTCAAAGGGCGAAATCGGCTTCATATTCCGTTATTCCCATTAAATTGTGAAAGTGTGATAAAGGGATGTTTGGACTTCTGACTGACAGCTGAATATAAGAAGGAAAGCAACTCTTACCCCGGCAACTGATTTACAAGCAGACAGGATGTTGTTCTCTTCCATCCTCCCACGCCGGTCTTCCTTCCACCCTCCCGTTCTAGGCAATCTCGCATATGTATATCACAAAGGAACTCTGTAGTAGTTGAGCGGAATGGCAGTTCCTGATACACATCTCGAGATGATTTGCATTTACAAGTGGAATATTTATAGAGGTAGCCTCTTCATCATCATGAATCAAGTGAATATCTGTGTCTGTGGGTACGTGTGTGCGTTTGTGCGCTCTTCTGGCCGAGTTACGCAAATTTCTATTTCCTGGTAGAGGGATGTTTCATGTGTGACCAAAGGAATCATAATTTTAGAAGTACCAGAGATTAAGTCACCGTGAAATTGAAATAACTCAACACGATGACATCGGAGATTAACCTACTGGAGTGTAAATTTTGTAGATTTGAAAATTTGAAAATTCAATGGTTGATCAGAAAGATGCATTCATTTGCTGTTTTCGACCAGTATCTGCTTGAATTCATTTAATTTGACTGAAAGTGATGTGGATGAATCTATTTAAAGTCACTAGACTTTTGTTAAACACGTTCTTTTACTGGACACTACGATCTATGACGCTTGTGTAGATAACGTATCAAGCGGAATATCTTCGGTAATGCTGTGATGAGTACTGGTATTGTAAGGTCATTACCACTGAAGTGATCCTCCATCTAGAAATGCCATTTACGCAAAAAAATTTACAGCCTACACAGAATGATCTCTTTGATCTAAACAATGATGATGGTGTCCCTGACAGCGTTGGCTGATTCACTCCTAGTGTAAGACTTTCGTCTGTGTACGTTGCTCTCTTTTCCGTAGTGCGGATTGCTTCTTCTTTTGTTTCTTAATCCGTTGTAGAAAAACTTGCATTTGTAACGATGTCCCTCCTCTTTAAAAGCCGATTCGGCAGATAATATAGCGGTGATCCTCTCAGTTACCATAATGATTGACTGATCCTCGCTGCGTGCCAATACTGACTTAGTTCGGACCAATCTCTGTCTCCTACTCTCTCTCTCTCGCTCTTTTGCTTCATTTGCTGGACTAGTTTCCTCTCCGATTCAGAGTTTGAAACGTCCTTTATCAGTGAAGTCACTAACTTCAACAAATCCACCCGCCTGCTGGAATACGCAGACAATATCGACATCATTAGTCGTTCCTAGCATCCCATTATAGAGGGTATAAGTGAAGGAATCTTGAAGTTAAGAAGGGCGTAACATAGTATATGCTATCAGAAAGAGTTAAGGAGTTAAGAATTCCACAAATGACACATTAGTGAAGATAGACTCTTGGAAACCAGTGCTACTTCGGTAGCAAAATAAAAGGAGTTAAAACTTCTTACTTGGAGAACAAAATGTATGCTCTATTGATCGCTAATCTCGGTAGTTCTGCTGCACTGCGCCGATAGCTGGACGATGCGCAAGATAAAGCAGACAAGAAAAATTCTTCGTCAAATATTGGTGCTGTGTGCGAAGAGTGTATAAAGGAGAAGATACACCACAAATTTTACGATGTAAGATGGTCCAACATTGGCTCAGCCACATGGAGCACATGGACAAGAGGATCTTCGACTCCCAGCCCCATTTTCGAGATGATCAGCAAGATCGAAGCTCCGATTTTAAGGTAAAGCTATCGTGGACGACAGAATGTCGGTCATAATAACTAGAATAAGAATTTTCATGATCGGCGAGGATGGAAGGACAATATCTGAGTACGAAATCAGTGTGGAAATCAAACGAAGGAAAACTATTGTTAATTGTTGTTGCTCGAGCTAAGAAAGGTATTGAGCAGTAGCACCCTATCCCGAACAACAAAAGGATTCTATACAAAATCAAGAAAATCTTCGTCCAACTTTACGCTCCTGAAACATGGACTTTATCGAAGATATTGTTGGTCGTATCGGGGGAAAAATTATTCGCAAAATATTCTGTGCCAATTTTGTTGATGGACTGCAGACATAGCAGAAGACTCAAAGAAGAATCTTACAAGCTGTATAGCGACATCGGTGTAACTAGAGCAAACTGTTTAAATGACATCTCAGATGGTAATTAGATACAAAACGAATGAATACCAATTATGAATACCTATTAACGTATTAGGGGAAGGTTTCGATGTGGAAGGGAAGGGATCTCAACCAGCTTGTGCAGCTCAGCCGGAGGTAGTTAGATTAGGTTAGGTTGAAGTGGCTGCCAGCTAGAAGTCGCCAGCACACTTAGACCAATGGTAGACCATTGTGATACCACGTGGATCATGGGAGAAAGTTTCTCTTTACCTACTCGTTAAAACCAATTAGAGCTTCTTATGAAGCGTAGGAGGCTCTTAATGTCAATATTCATCAGGATGCCTATCTCGTTGAAGTGAAGCTTTCTTCTACGGGAAAGAAACAAAGAAGGTGACGGAGAGTTTATTCCTCTTCTTCATCCATACAGCTTCTACAAAAGTTGTTCGCAAGGAGGCCTAGCCTTGTAGCATGCTTGCCTCCTAGACAGTGTCCAGTGGTGACATCTATTATGTTGCCGATATGCAGTCTATTGAGAGAAATCAAATTCTTAGAGCTTTTTAGATCCAGCTTCTGCTAAATCTGTTTTGTCGCTAGACATGTTGATCCACTTGTCCATCTAAGATTTGTACTCTCGACAGCATCCAGCTTAAGTTTAAGTTTGCGAGTAGCAATTGGAATACCTAAGGTGCCTTTGTCCGGCAAGATCGGTATGGTTGTTCCTATTCTGGCGAGTTCAGTTGGAGGTAGTTAATACGAAAACTTCCCATAAAGTACTGTACAGCAAGAAATGGACCTCAACCAACTTGGATTGCGCAACTCGAAGTGGTAAGCTAGGGACCGGGCTAAGCTAAACTAAACGAAACGAACTGTAACTCCGCCTACATACATACGTAAGTAGTTCTTTGCTAATACTGAAGCATCCATGTGGCGCAGTTCCGTGTTGAGTATTCAAAACCGTCATCCTGTTCAGCACATTCAGAATCTCGGAATCTTAGAACCGATCTTACTAGTCGATCTTACTTTTATCATTCCAAGGACATCTCATCATCTTATTTCTTCTTGTTAGTGGTCGTTCTGGGTCTCATGGAGAAGTTATTTCTTAATTTTCGTTCCAATATATTCAGTTGTCAGTGATATCTAACCGTTCACTCTTTTATGCCCTTGATTGAGCTTCTTAGTATTAATTTTGATTCTGGCGCAGCATCTCTTAAACAGAAAACGTGGAACAAAAAGTTATTGATCTGTTTAAGGCTTCATTTAAAATGGTCAAATGTTTTGACCAAGGAACGGAAACGTCCACAAGTCGTTTAGCTTTCATTTCCTCAGTAAATGGAATATTTATGAGGTACATTTTAAATTTGTTGACAAATCCGTATCTTCTTCATGGCGAATTCATCGAGATGACACAATCTCTTGCTCGAGCCCTTAAAAAAGCCATTCTCCATCAAATAGTCACGCTTTGTGAAAACATGTTTACCATATAGCTGTAGCCGTCTACCCTCACCCGAGTCTCATATATGACCAAACGTTCTACTCGACAACGAATTGTTATTTAATTCCAGCCATCAACTTGAATTAGCTCGGTAATCAGATGAACGCAGAAGAAAGCAAAATAACGCAAAATAACAGGAGTAACAACCTCTCGCTGTTAGTCATGGTCAAGAACAATAAAACTGTAATTTACGTTTATAGCTGCTCTCTTTCACCAATTTCGCTTTCAATCTATTCTTCTTTCCTGTTTTTATTTTCACTTGATCTTCCATTAGCCCTTCTCCCACACACAAAAAAAAAAGTGTATATTTTCTCGGCCCATAGGCGGCCGAACGAAAGGAAACAATGGGATCCCTGTCACCTACATTGCCGCCCATCGACGCAAACATATCCTTACTTTCTGGGCCGGTTGTCGTTCCTGTCAAAAAACTCATGAATACGTAAAAATTCTCCTTCTTTTTTGTGCTAGTAAACAACGCATTGTCCTTGTTGTTTTCGGGCTAAGAAACACAACACGCTTATGTTCGAGTAGTCCCCAAAGAATTGCCGTCGAGCAAAAGATATGGGGCGAGGATAATACACCAGATGATGTTGTTTATGATGGTAACGATGATATAAACCATTCTATATCCTTGGGTACGGTCCGTATCATATCCGCCTCTCTACTTCTCACACCCAATGTGCCATGGCTCTGGCATATTGTTTGTATGTGTAGTTCCGTAGAATAAAAGAACGGAAGTCGTAGAGGGAAGCTGCTATACATATATTTCGTATTCAATGCTAAAATGTATCCAACTGTCCCTATTCTGAATACTATACACACGCACAGGACATGCACACATACAAGGATTCAACGTTTTTATGAAATTAAATTTGAGAAAAAGCATGGGGGTAAAGGAGACCAAAAGATGGATGAGTGAATGGCAAAAGCCTTTTTTCTGCTCGATAGTCTGTATAGTGAACGTTCGCGCCCGACCACGAACTACCAAGGAAGCCCATCTTTTGAAAGTTCGCTCCGAAAACGACGATGGAAAGGGTGTGCGAAGCTCGTGTATATGATACATCCTTTTCAATTTTTGAATCAAGATATCACGTTCTAATTCTTAAAATGCGCCCCTTTTATCCACGCTGACTCCTTGGAAGGAGTGTGCTACTGTTGAATGGGTATCCTGTGTGAAACCGCACAGCGAAAGATGTTTCGGAGAATCCCTTTTGTGTGGTAGCAGTGCACACCTTTTGTTATCGACACAAAAGCGAGTTTCATTTTTTTTTTTTGCTTTTTTTTTTATTCATGTGCGACTACAGGAAGACACACGTGAAAAAAAACGTATTCACTTGGGCGGATTATCAAGGATTCAAGGACCTGTGTCACTTTTTCATTTTCAGTGTTACCCGGATACGGAGACATATTCAGGTGTAAGCCCCATAACACCGTGATGGGCTTCAATAATTTAATTAACATCTGCACGAACTGATGTATTAGAATATTGGGATTTTGTGGAAGGATTCCTTTCGCCTGGAAGGAAGTACTGCTTGCGAGCGTGAAAAGAGTACATTGTTGACTTTTCATTGTACTGCAGTTGTCGTATTGTAGTACCGTAGGAGTTTTCCGCAATCGAAGGATTTCAACTGCCTTCGGAGGCACTTGTCTTGAAGATGTATCCTTCTATTGTGTGCTGCGAAGTTTTTGTACATTTTTGTTCAGGAATTTCATATTCACAGGAAAGGGTGTGCACTTCCTCGTTGACTTGGCGTTAACCTATGATGTGCTGCTGTGGGTAAGAACCTTAATTGCGCTGGTAACTGTAATTCCCTCAGCGAACCTTTTATGTTTGAAAGGAGTTTACTCCAGGGGATGTCATGACATCTTGCTGTGTTGCAGCGAGTTTGATCAGCGAGACCAATTCGATGCCTAGTATCCTTATATGTATAAAGTGTCGTATATTCTGTAAGAACATGCAGGAAGGTTTCGATATTCTCAAGGCATAGTCTACAGATTGGGTTCTGTCAAAGGTTTGATTTGTCGTGATGCATTTTTACAAGGCAGCCGCTGAGGATACCGGTTACGATTCTAAGGTTGGTTTGTTCATGATGACTAGAGAAACAGATTTCTTTTCTGACAGAACAGAGAGGATAACTTTAGCCTGTGTGTGTTGACCTAGATAGTGTTGCACTAGGTTCAATGCAGTGTGAATGCAATGTGAGTTATGAGCTGGGACCTAGGGCAGAATCATTAAATTTCTCATTGCTAGTTTCGAAAGGAAGGAGACAGTCGCTAGAGCTAGATTGGATTTTACTCCTCCGGTGCTTTTGAAGTTTCGTGGCTATCAGAGATGATGAAATATAAATAATGAGTTTGAGTATACAGTGTGTCTCATGTTCTGGGTAATGATAAACATTTTTGCCTAGAATATCGATATGTGAATGAAAAAGGAGATCAGGGTATTCACGAAAAATCTTGGGCCAATATCCATTGCAATCCTTATTGAATCAGACCTGATCGAGTTCCAATGTACGGAGCTCATAAGCTTTTCAGCCATGAAAGCGGTATTTGTCTAGTCCTTAAACTTGGAAGAAAATATATTCTGCAGAGATGGCTATTTTGTGCCTTGAAAGAGTTACTGAAGCATATCCCTGCTGCATGGATGAAGAAGAGGAGGAAACTATTCCTCACCTTCTTTGTTTCTGCCCAGCTCTCTCCCGTAGAAGGAAACTCCACTTAGGAGCTCCCTATTATAGTGATATAGGCGACCTGATGAATATTGACATCAAGAGCCTCCTACGCTTCATAAGAAGCTCTAATTGGTTTTAATACGAGTAGGTGGAGGTAGGATTCTCCCATGATCCACGTGGTATCACAACGGACCTCATTGGTCTAAGTGTGCTGGCGACTTTAGCTGGCAGCCACTTCAACCTAACCTAACCTAATCATATCCCTGCTAAATGTTGCGTGCAAGATCCTTTCCAGTGTACTGAACGTCTAACGCCTTTTTACACTACATATGTACATATGTATGAAGTGCAGCTTCCAGCCCGCACGTCGACAACAGATAAATATTTTACACCAACTCTTACGTGTATTTTACTAGCCATGTATTTAACTTTCGTCAGCTCGGAGTTCAGATACAGATTCATAATTCAGATTCCCATTCTGTTCACAACTTAAACAAGTATTATTCTCAAATTTGGAATATTTGGATTTGCTTTCCGAAATATTTGACTTCCTGCGATAATCGGATTGTTTCGCGACTGATTAGGTCAAATTTCCTGTTCATCGTTAAGGGCAATATGGTTATCTTTTCGAGTTTCCAGAAAGTTAGTCGTGAGCACATATGTATCTGCACCCTTTCAAACTTGCCACCAGCTTTTATAGCCACATCATCGACGGCGCTAATGACTTCAATTTCTTGATCTTTTTGGCAACTTGTCATCGCATGAAGGAAGGAAATTGGAGCTGGTGTAACGCAGGGCTGAATCCTAGGATCCGACTTGTGGAATATTTTCAACGATGGAACCCCAAGAATGGAGATGCCCGAAAACAAGTATTTGGTTGTTTAGGAAGGTAATATCGTGGCAGTGATCACCACGTGAAATATGGAAGACGCCTCAAGTTATGAAACCATCCATTCTTGGTACATCCAAGACCATGAACTTAGCCGAGCAACAGGGAAGATGGAGATAGTTCTGATGACTAAGAGGCAGAACCCATTATCTTTGAGGTACAGATAGTTCTGGATTATTCAAGAGTGAGGCTGGAGACAAAGCCCACATATTACCAGCAGAGCAAGTTTGAGTGCAGCGTTAAGCAGACTTATGGCAAACTTGGGAGGCCCAAAGGCAAGTTGACGAAAACTTCTTACACAGTCATGCATTCTGTCCTTCTGTACGGCTATGAAATTTGGGCTGATGCGCTTAACCAAGAAAGAAGGGGAGGTCTTCGGGTTGCAAGCACAAAAAAAGTGGTTCCTTAGCCGCCGAAGTAATTCCTATCAATCTCTTCCTGAATAGGAGAAAGCACATACAAGAAAATAATAAAGAAAAATAGGGAAGAAAAAGGATCCACGGAGATCACCGGAGATGAGAAACCAGGAAAAGATGAACTGCGAGACAAATGGAAAACATCACTTATAAGACGGGGAGACGGTATGTAGAAGAGAATTCCAATCTTACACAATTCTTTACCGGACACAGTTGCTTCAACGACGATTTACACAAGATGGAACAAATAGTGAGCCCAACATGTCAGCAAGACGACCCGACTCGGAAACGAAGATTCGAGGAATCACAACGGACAATATCGTTACAGTGATGCGAACGAGTGAGGGAAATGGGAAACGAGTCTGCCCCTACATCGAGGAAATGTTGAAGGTTAAGAAGAGAGAACAGGACATTAATCCATCAAGTCCATAGAAGATTGGAGCCCCACAGAGGCTAAGAAAAGTGCCTCCACCCAAAAGTCATGCAAGAAGCGGTTACGGAGCTCGATTACCTGAAGACACGCCGGGCAAACTTTGGATACTCCTGAAGAGAATGAAGCTCTTAAAAAAGGCCACCTTGTAATAGTAATACAGAGACTTAGACAAGTAGAGTCTGCTCAGTAAGAACCTTTTGTTTTTTTTGAAAATAATACACATCTTCGGGACAAGATAGAACACAGTACCGCACTTGGTAGTTTTGAGAGGCTTACAGGTTTCTCCTTGTGATTGTCAAGTATAATGGTCAAAAAGTGCTCTTGAACTTAGATTAGGATAGGTTCTTGGGGTATTGAGCGTATACATTCCTTCTCTTCTTCTTACATACGGCTTTGGCAAGTCATTTAAGAGAGGGCCTAGCCTAATCTGACTACACAATTCCAGCGTTTGTGATCCAGTTTGGGCCAAATTTGTCCAGTTCTGATGGACGTGGTGCCATCTGCTCACCTATGTATGGTTCGTGATGTTGATCACATTTGTTTAAATAATAAAGTAGTTACATTTAACACGAGGCATTTATAGATTTCGATAGAATCGATAGAGTTGTCCTGCGACTCGCAAGTTCGTTGGCCACACAGTTCCCTTGAATGACCCGATGGCCCGGCGCCTAAATAAGGTGAGTTCTGGATTTTTCCACCATATAGTGAGGAATCAAAACATCAATTTAGAGCCGTTTTTGAGTTGAACGCAACAGATTTGATCACGGCTTGATGGTATTCCGCATAGATATCACATTGCGCTTTAACCACGACAATGCCTCCTTAATCACCATTCCTAATTTTCCCTTGAGAAACCTGAAAGTGGTTGAAAAGGCACAAGAAGATATTTATGTTTGTTGTGAAAAACAAATTGACTTCACTTCATAGCTTGAGTAGGTATGTTGAGCAAACCCAGGCAACTTCTGAATATGACAGTTAACCGGGAAAGGATTAGGTCCACAGTTTACTATATTTAAGCGGGCATGAACCATCCGGCCCTGCATACGTAAACGGCTTGAAGCAACGTATTGCCCTCAGAATTGTGCTCCTGCCTATGAGATGAATTTATCTGCTTTGCATTGATTCTGTTAGGGTTTTTTTTAGGAAGTGTCTTGATCTAACGATTCAGGAGTCATCAGTTCTTTTTCCAGAAAGCTAGAAAAGCCACCACCCAACTTTTTCTTTAACTTAATCGGAAACAAATAATCCACCAAGAGTTAGTTGCATACTTCTTTTTCCAACCGTCTGAAAACTTCTCCTCGTCGAAGCTTCTGCCCCGTCTTACTTTAATGTACTGCAAGTACTTCTCCACTTATTTGTTCCCTTCAAAGGACAACCCATCTCCAGTTTCCCATCTAATAATCCATTTTATTTCCATTAGAGATGAGAAAATCCATTTCAACTCACTGCATTTGCTTTGACCGGTTTTTTTTCATTAATTCTGTATCCTAGATTTCACTCTCCCTACAGTATCTATTATAGTTCTGGCGGAAAGCGCCTTTCGCTCATCTGCACTGAAACGCTCGTAAGAACGAATAACAACGGGAAATAGACAAAAAAAAGGAGGATTGAAATCGCTAAGGCAGTGGACAAGCGGGGAAAGAAATGGAAACTAATTTCACCCTTTTGACTATAGAGAGATACGAGTACCTCAAGCAAACTCGAGGGTGTCAGCAGACATTCGAATAGTTTGCCTTTGCTTTTCAAATTCATCTCAAGCTCTTTGCTTCTTCTATATTTACTATTTTCTTTTTTTCTTCTTCTTTTTTTTTTCTTTGCTCTACCTCATTCCTTTTCTCTGTTTCCCGTCCGTTGCTTAACATTTCATCCTTTGAAGTTTTCGTGTACCATCCGATAAATGAATTCTTTCTTTTCTCTAGGATACACAAAATGAAAAGAATAAAATATATCAAAATAGAATACAAAAAGAGAAAAAAAAAACAGAAGAGGAACGACAAAGACAATGCTCTCGGTGGGGTGTTGTCCTTTGAAATGTACTCAGGACATGAATCTATATTTCTACAATGGATGTTATTTTTTTTTGTCCCCCATATTATGTGCAATCTCTCGACATCCTTTATAACAGGACACGGAATGCCCACTTTGTTTCATTTAAAAAAAGAAAATAAAAAATGACACCCCCATCTCACACACCTTTTTAAATTGAAAAGGTGACAATAATAGTTTCGAAATTAGCTTCGAGGAGAAAAAAATGAAAAAAAAAACAGACAACGTGAGAGGTGAACCTCTTGCTTGCACTTATCATGCTGCTGTTTCTGCGACGCTATTGATAAATGAGAAGCCCACGAAAAAAAGGACCCCAAGAGACTTGAATACTACCTCCAAATAAAGTATAAAGGATGAAAGAAAGAAACGAAAAAAAAAGAAACTTAACAACAACTCAACTGCAGCAAATAAGATGAAAGAAATCTATGAAAAGCTGATGGGGTGGAAAAAATCCCAATAAAATCCAAATGGAGATCCCCTGGAGAGTGCGGCACGTTACGAGAAAGTGGATCCCTGTAACAAAGATCTATGTGCAAAGTTCCGCTTCTCTTTATTTTTGCTTAGTTTTTTTTTTGTTTTTTTTTTTTTTGCTGTTGCCTCTATTCCATTAGAAGGGGGGTAGGTATCCTTTTTAACTTTTTCACCACGTTACTGCTTTGTTGGGTACACTTCTAGTGTGATAGTGGGCGACAAGGGATAGTGGGGGAGGGATATTCAAGAAGGCGAGTTTCCGGTTGAATGGATGCTACGCGTTTCTCATTCATTCGAAAATATCGATAAGTGAATTCATTTGATCTAAATTGGACAGAGTGCCCGAGGGAGCAAAGGCAATGTGGCTGTGTATATCCTTTCAATACAAATTTTAATAATGAAATGTATTCTGTTGCTGTTTACTTCGATACATATACACACATATTCCTCAAGGATATCATTGACTCTGCCTACTGACTATTGGAAAATAGGGGACTTCGACGTATTTTCAATAGGTCTAGATGGAATCAAGCTAGCATCACACAGTAATAACGAATTGGCCATCACCCGCGGGGTGTGTCAAAATTTTAATTGACTAAAAATTTTCTGTCTTTAGTGGGAGCCCGGGCCGAGTAGTTAATTGGATTTACTGAATGGGAGTTTCGGCTCTCGAATCGCAACAAACACATACTCATACCTCAGAGAGTATAAGCTTTCATGAGAAGCTATTCAATGATGCCTTTCGTACAAGTCATTGAACCCTAGGTCCCTTCCATTCATGCAAAAAATACAGCATTCAGATGAGAAATGGCTATCAGAAGATAGGCTGTAGGCCTTGTTAGGGCTTTTTAGGTAATCAATTCCGGTTACCTCGTGGGTGCCAAAAAAACCCGTGGATGTTTACTTAGATGCAAACGTGGAACCTTTCACTTAGTAGCCACTGGGTAAGTGGATTTCATTGCATGGTATACTTGTCCTCTAGTAAGGTATGGTCGATCCGCTGCTACTTCTTTCGCCATATGGTGAGGTGAGGTCTGTTGATACAATTTGTCCAGTAAATTTGTCCAGTAAAATGAATCAAAGAAATCTATTCTCGAAGGTCCGCACCCTATGAGTGACTATGGCGGTCACTTTTCAAGCTGCATATAACAATCGCCACTTTATCATAGTGCTGTATGTATGTATTGCTTGTCAAATTTTGGAATGCATATCCAACGGAGCTTTTGTTTTCCGATTTTGCTACCAACAGCAACTTCGAGGCTTTTGAAAGGCTGGGAGCTTTTGTTTTGTGGGCGCCGTGGCTCAAGTGGTTAATGCGTTGGATCGCTGAGCGGAAGATTCCATGTTCGAATCTCAGAAAACACCAAAAAAGTTTGTTTATGGTCCCACCTCTCGCGAATATCTGACAAACGTCCGAGAGTAATAACTGTGATGAGAAAGCTTCTCAATTTGCCTTTCGGATTTGGCTCTAGGCTGTAGGTCCCTGCCATTTATGTGAAAAAATAAAACACGCACAGCACGAATGATCGCGAGAAGCTAGGCCCTGGACCACATACAGTCCGTTGCACTTTCTTGCGGCAAATGCAGGCAAATCCAGGACTGCTTCGTGTCCTGGGAAACTTCCTCTGAACCTTGTCTGGCAAGTTCATCGATAATCTTGTTCCTCTGGATTCCAGTGTGGCCTGGCACCCAGACCCGGACAGACAGTTATACATCAGAGAGAATATCCCTTCCATTCCCTTAGGGTCATATCATATTTCTAGTTTAAGGTCATTGAAGATCCAGTGCCAATGGTACCGCCTCTCTTTAAACGAAAGATGACTTTAAGTATGCAGCCCATGATATAAATACTTAAGGGCGACAGGTTCAGCAGGGCATCTAGAGCAGAAAGGGCAAGTGAACGAGCCTATGCAGCCAATATTAGTCGTCCTTTGGAGTTTAGCAAAGGAAGCAGCTATTTATTTACAAGAAAACTCATTTCACTGTTCAACAGATGCGTAGGTGGGGATTGGTCCTACCGATGTTGGACCGTCTTCGGCGACAGCACTTTAGTGATTTTCGACTTCACACGTTTTACCAAAGAAGTTTGTTACCCAAATTGACTCCAAGATATTTCTTTTCATCGATTATTTTAATAGTGAAACAATACACATGGTCATCACATGGCTAGCAAAGGAGTCATCACAAATCCTGCGTATGAGCCCTTTCTCGAAAGCAAGAATTCGACAGAGCTCCAGTGCTTAGTTTTGGTAAGGTAAGTGAATAGGCGAGGTATGTCCTATCCTTGTGCATAAGCCTGCCCATCTTTGTTTTGTCAAAGTAAGGCCGAATTCTTCTTGTAATTGCGCTAGTGCCAAACAAGGACCATCCGTTTTTTATCTCCCTTAAGGTCTTGAACCCTGCTTCAAGCTTTAGAGTGCAAGGCAGGATGTTTACCGATTTATCTTGGCCAGATTCTGAACTTTTCTACCCAAGTTGTCAGCCTTCGCATTACCTGGTATGCCTTCATGTCCAGGAACCTAACAGAGTGCAACATTGTGCTGTGTTCCAAAAACCTTAGTGTAACAGCTTTCTCAAGAAGGAAATTGCGCAGCTTTTGTTCAGCTCAATGTTTCCTAGATCATCCAGCTCCGCAGGGAAGTAGCTTCCAAGAGTGTCCATTGTTTAGATGGCTAGTGCTGGACAATCGCATGGCAAGTGGTGAATGGAATTTGGCTGTGGCGGCTTCCTCAATGTCAATCTTTCTGTTCAATGTGCTAAGCGGTGTGCTGGCCTCCCGAAAGGCCCGCGAGGCACTTAGATATGATCCTGCCTTGCCTAGTTCATCCGCATTTACATTATCTGGTATATACACGTGGCCCGGTACCCAACAGAGGTTCACCTTATTGGCCACTGAGTCTTTTAATGCACAATTTTACGAACTTAGACGTCACCGATGTTGACCGTAACGCTTTAATGGCTGATTGCTTTCTAGAGATGTTACCCTCGTTAATCATGTCCTCAGCTTGCTTTATGGCAGTAACTTCGGCTTGAAAAACACTGCAGTCATCCTCAAGTCTAAAGTATCGGATTGCTTTCTAGCAATAGCACCTCAAGAAAATTGGTACTAGATTGACTATGCCCTGAGGGCACTGAAACTGCCTAAAATATCTTATGCGAATGTCCCGCTATTGCTCGGGCTACGCTTAAACACTGCCAAAATAATTCCTAATTCTTTCTAAAAAAGGCTCCCAAGTGGAAATGATGCATATCTATGCGTCACACACCGTTCCCTGACCTATCCTAACCTAACAAGGATTACGCATAAATAAGCAGGTTATCACTACCCCTTTTTAAAATGGAAAACTTAACTAGCTAAATAGATTCAAAAGAGTCTGGATGTCATTACTACGTCGAAAACAGCCTTTAGATTGCACTTCCTAAGGGAATTATGCAAAACTTTTTCATAAACTTAAACTTGTCTATTCAATAAGTTTACAAACTCCATAAACTGTTAGTTTACTAAAACTGACTCAAGTCTTAAGTACCTTCATTCGCCGCCTTGCCTTTCGTTTTCCTTAACAATTATTTCGAATGTTCATGCAATATCCGAGTTTATGGCGATGAAAGAGGGAAATAATGGGTGAGTTCATAAAAACAAGAGAATCTATTACAGCACTGCACCTTGGTACTTCTTCCACAGTTTTCATAAAGCTCCATCACCCGCATTTTACCCGACCACCTTGGTGTGCTGGCAGCAATGAAAAAGTTATGCGGTAAATGATGCGAAAACTTTTTAGCACTAACTACTAACCCTATGATGGAACGTTGAACAAATTGCGCTCTTACTCTTCATATATATACAGCATGTGTTGAGTTACATGCACCTTCATATCTACCCACCCTAGGTACGTACCTTTAATTATATTTCTTTGGGGGAATTTTTAATTTCCTTTTCTTTTGTTTCTTTGGCGGGGTGCTAATGAAAGATTATAGGGGTCTTCCTTGTGGGTGGTTATGCATTTTGCACGTATTCACGACTTCCTTGTTAATCCTCTAAAGTCGAGACTGAACCCAAATGGACTTTCTCTTGTGTAAGTCAAAAAAAAAAACGTCTTAACATCCTAATACCCCAAAGACAGTGACCATTTCATTCCTTGTCGACAGAAAATCGATGAGCTGCTTGCTTTTAGTGTTCTTTCCACCGCCACTGGTATTAGCCCTTTTCTAATCGGCTTATGGCCATTTCGCAAATACTTTAGAAAGTTTTTTTTTTTTTTTGAAAGTGTGCACATCGATGATAATGAAAATAATCGTTTCTAACTTAGTTTTCATGTTGTTACAAATTTTTTCAACGTGAACGCGTTTTTACGCATGGATTACCAAATGACTCTTAAAATAGTTCTAGTGTAAGGGAGTAATTAATGTATCCGTATGGAAATTAATCTATTTTCGTTTAGTCTACCCATACACAAACCGTAGAAAAGTGAGTGTGAACATGATAGAAAATCAATAAATTTAGTGTTAACAGCTTTAATTGGAAGGTTGGAGGAAATCCTTGAAAGCAGTTATTACATTGTCCCAGTAGGAGTGTGTTGTATAGAGAATATACCTTTGATCTTGGTGTATGTGCAGACTCTCAGATGCAGAGTAACATGCGATTACTTTGAATGTATCTTCTAATTGGAATTTATTAATCCTATTACAATAATTTATATAATTTTCATATAATTTATGTACGATATAGAAGTACACGGCTAATTTTTCAGGAGGGGAGATGTCCTTCCTCCCCAGCAGTACGTAGAATTAGGTTGACACTCTTTTTTTCATTCATTTTTAATGCATTTTATTTAAGGAATTCATTATTTCCTACGACCTAGACAAAAACGCTTAAAACTAGCTTAACTAACTTAACTATGTAAACTAATATTCTAACTTACTGACCCTATGCGGGTGTTCTAAGCTAAACCTAATGCTCAAAACTATGCCTTTCGATGTCCTAAACAGGATGGTTTCCGACTTCTGGGAGTTGATTTTTAACTTCCAGTTGTCGCAATATCGCTTGATCTTATCGAAGTCACGCTGCAAGGGTATTGCAATGACCTCGATCTTTGGTCCTGATCTGTAAGCTATCAACTCGTCTGCGTACGCTATAGCATGCTGAAGACATCCTACGAGATTTTTAATATCAAACGTACCACCAGAAGTCACATTGCAATTTTTCACAATGAACTGTCTACCGGTGAGCATATTACAAGACAAGTATAGCAGTGGTTTACTTATGCCCAGCCTACTCAACTTGTAGAAGAGTCCTTCTAGACATACGGTATCGAAGGCCTTCTCCAAGTCAACAAAGCAGGCACCCGTGCATTGTTTTTTGCTTTTGTTCCATTGAATTTTTTATTTTTTTTTTTTTTCCTCTTGTACAACCCTTGCCCGCATGGCATCGACACTGCGACCTAAAAGATCTATTGTATCGAGGGGTTGGAGTTAATCCAAAAGACGTACTACCTCCCTTATAAAGGCAAGTACATCCTTGGTAGCGGATCCCTTGAGTTCCACTGAAGTTCCATTGGATACTCGACACCAGTTTAGACGCGGCATGTATAGTATCATGCCCCGCCTTGAAACCGAATTGGTTATCCGGAACAATATGCATGTCCTCAACCCACTTCGACAGGGCTTTATTGAAAACCTTCTCGAATACCTTGCTGATGTTCGGAAGGAGACTTATCGACCGGAGATTTGCCGGATTGGACGTATCTTTACCCCTTTTGGGAATAGGATGAACCAACGCCGTCTTCCAATGCGCCGGATAATATGCCTTATTCAGCGCATTGTTAAACAGGATGGTGTAGGTAAATGTTCACCGCTTCTGCCGGGAGGTGTCAAAGCATAATGTTAGACACTCCGTCGATACCCACGGATTTCTTTCTTCTCAATGAGTCGAAGATCGCTTGGAGTTCTACCTTCGATATGAACGGGGGATGTACCTCCGAATTGGCGATGACATTATTTGCCATATTATCGTCATTGAACTGGGTGAAACCGGTGAACACAGGTTGACACTCTTATTGCCTTCCCATTCCGCGACTCTTGGACTAGTTGCCAACCGTGTTAATCAACGGAAACAGCAGCACATGATTTAGAAATAAAAGTTAAAGTTTCCCTTTTGACCTTAGGGACATTTTTCTGTCGCAGGGAATTGCCGAGTGTGCGGAGGTTTCAGGAGCTGGAGGCCTGTATCGTGTGCATCCCTCTCCGTAGTGGAAAGAAGTTGTACATGGTCGCAGTCTACGCTTCCGGAGCTACTCAAACCACTTCATTTATAACAGAGCTCGAGACACTTTTTCGATGTCTAAGGCTGGAGTCGGAGGAGAACTATTTTATTATGGCTGGAGATTTAAATGCCAAGCATAGTGATTGGGGAAATAACATACCAAATTCTAGGGGGAACCTACTACTCAATTGGTGGGGTCTACACAATGTCGAGTATAGACTCGATTTGAAAGCTACCGATAGTCCGTCGTATCCTAGCGCCGGCTCCTATCTGGATCTTCTGCTGTTCGACGTACGGTTACAACTGACCAACACGAACCGACAAACGAGAAACTGCCTACATACATTCGTGTATGACAGTGACCATTGCGGACTGAGTGCCGAAATTACAATTCCCAACGAGATTGCGGAGTTGGAGGAGTTTGTCCAAACGTACGCCTACAATTACAGTAGGACGCGTTGGACACGCTTCTCCAGAGTATTGACAAGAGCACTCTCCTCGAACTCGCTCTACCCACCGTCCAATAGGAACCTGTCAAATGAGGAGATCGACAGATACCTACAACGAATGGACGAGACCATTAAACGAACGATGGACAGCACGATACCTCGGTATCAACATACTGACAACGTTGACATATACCGCAACGCAACAATTGACGCACTTCACCTACAAAAAAGTAGACTCCTGTCAAGACTTAAAACCTTGTACAGACGGTTTACTGACAGACAAAACTCGGAGGTCAGGACACTCAAGTCGTTGATTAAAAACCTCCAACAGCTAATAAAAGAAAATTACAGACTCTCTGTAAATTTGCACTGGAACAAAAGAATTCGGGCTGTAAAATCCAGCAACCCGAGTATGTTCCCGCAAATAAATAAAATTTTTCGGAGGAATAATCAGAACGACCTGCCATGTCTTAAGATCCCCCGAACGACGAACAACGAACAGATACTAACAACAGCAGGCATAGATCCAGGGAACGCAGTCGGTGATGACAACTTCTTTGTGATCGAGGATCCGCAGGAGAAGGTAGAGGCTATAGGAGCGACTTTCCAGGAAGTGTATAAGGTGAATGATAGTATTTGCCCGAACCACGACCTGGAGAATCGAGTCCTTGTGCACAACTTGTGCCTTCAAAATGATATACAGCACTGGCGATCAGAGAACAACGGTTTCACCGAGTTCAATGACGATAATATGGCAAATAATGTCATCGCCAATGTGGAGGTACATCCCCCGTTCATATCGAAGGTAGAACTCCAAGCGATCTTCGAATCATTGAGAAGGAAGAAATCCGTGGGTATCGACGGAGTGTCTAACATTGTGCTAAGA
Organism: Blera fallax; assembly: GCA_946965025.1. Classification (NCBI taxonomy): domain Eukaryota; kingdom Metazoa; phylum Arthropoda; class Insecta; order Diptera; family Syrphidae; genus Blera; species Blera fallax. Next base: position 57,945,285 of record OX337244.1, read on the forward strand.
CATCTCCCTCCAGAAGCGGTGAACATATACACCATCCTGTTTAACAATGCGCTGAATAATGCACATTATCCGGCGCACTGGAAAACAGCGGTGGTTCATCCTATTCCCAAAAGGGGTAAAGATACGTCCAATCCGGCAAATCTCCGGTCGATAAGTCTCCTTCCGAACATCAGCAAGGTATTCGAGAAGGTTGTCAATAGAGCCCTGTCTAAGTGGGTTGAGGACATGAATATTGTTCCGGATAACCAATTCGGTTTTAAGGCGGGGCACTATACATGCCGCGTCTAAACTGGTGTCGGATATCCAATGGAACAAAAGTAAGAAACAATGCACGGGTGCCTGCCTGGTTGACTTGGAGAAGGCCTTCGATACCGTATGGCTAGAAGGACTCTTCTACAAGTTGAGTAGGCTGGGCATAAGTAAACCACTGCTATACATGTTTTGTAACATGCTCACCGGTAGACAGTTCATTGTGAAAAATGGCAATGTGACTTCTGCTGGTACGTTTGATATTAAAAATGGACTGCAACAGGGTGCGGTAAATTCGCCGATCCTCTTTAACATTTACACAAGTGATCTTGTAGGATCTCTTCACCATGCTATAGCGTACGCCGACGACTTGATAGCGTACAGATCAGGACCAAAGATCGAGGTTATTGCAATACTCTTGCAGCGTGACTTCGATAAGATCAAGCGATATTGCGACGACTGGAAGTTGAAAATCAACTTCCAGAAGTCGGAAACCATCCTGTTTAGGACGTCGTTATCTGGGGCCTCTGCGGACACCAGAAAGAATTGGCGAAAGTTCTCAATAGTGGGACAGCACGGGCAACCATTAGCGTCTCGAAATGTAGTCAGATACCTTGGGTTCTGGCTAGACCAGTATCTATATTTTAACAAACATATAGATGCTGCTCTGGCCAGAGCCAAAGGGGCTTTCGCCCTCACAAAGAGACTGTTTTATAGCAGCCAACTCGATGCGAGAGTGAAGGTAATCTGCTACATGGCCCTCATTCGGCCCATGCTCGTATATGGTTGTCCCGTGTGGTTCAACGTGGGAGCAAGCTCGTTGGAAAGGATTCGGGTGTTTGAGAGGGCTTGCCTTAGGGCCTGCCTTCGCTTATATAGAACACCAGAGTCTCAGTACATAAAATTCTACTCCAATGAGATCCTTTATAACAAGGCGGACATAAGCAGGGTGGATAATTTCTTGATCAAGATGATTCGAAGGCACATTGCAAGGGCAATGAACTCGATGAATAACCTGATCTCTGGGGCCTACTATCCCAATGATATGTATCATGAGAGCGTGCGCCTTAACGGCTTCATTCCCCCAGAGGCGTTCCTCTATTTAGATAGGGAAGGTCTGATACAGGACAAAGTAGCGGTGCCGCTAATCTTCCATGTTGCCCGGACAGCTGTGGATAGGCGACTCAACTACGACCGAGACGTCGCGCTCAGCATGACGGAGCGTCTTCGGTTCAGTAGAGCGATAGCAGGTCACGATTTGCGAGACGTTGCAAGGCAGCATCAGACATTCTGGTGGTTAGGGGACGGAGAGGGAACTCCCTCGTCGTTTCCTTTTGATTCTGGGTAGCTCCTCCTACGGCGCAAAGTTGGCCTGGCCGGCTTACATAGGTTTAAGGTTTAGGTGTAAGATATTTATAAAAAAAAAAAAAAAAAAAAAACAAAAAAAAAAAAAAAAAAAAAAAAAAAATTATATATGTGTATATCTATATATATATATAAATGTATATATATGTGTATATATACATATATGGTTTAGAATAAGGTAGTTTTTAAGGTTTATTTTTAAGTTAGTTCTAAGGTTTATTTTTTAAGGTTATTTTAAGTTTTATTTTTAACGTAGTTTTTAAGTCCTTATTTTCTATTAGTTTTTATAAAAAAACAAGTTCGTTTTTCTAAGTTTTTTATATTTTTCTTAGAACTCGAACTTGTTAAGACATTTAAATAAATAATTAATTTTAAGTTAGGTTACGTCGAAAGACATAGTATTAAGCATTAGGTTTAGCTTAGAGCACCCGCATAGGGTCAGTAAGTTAGAATAAGATTAAGTTAAGTTAGTTAAGTTAGTTTTAAGCGTTTTTGTCTAGCTTTAAGAAATTATGAATTACAAATAAAAAATGCATTGCGAACGAACGAACGAACGGGAATTGCCGAGTTTTTTTCGCCATTCCGTCCATCGTACGCTCTCTTTATGGATGGGCAAATATTGAGCACCACCTCTCTCTTACGACTCCTTTTTTCAGTTCTATGTACAATTTGAGCCAGAGGTGCAAGCATGGAACCCTTTTGAAAGCAAAAGTAGAAGCTTGCACAAAAGCCTTGTTCTTTCAATAAAAGTGGCAGCAGAATAAATCTCCAGATGGATTTACCGGTGGCATCTACAGTGGCAAGTATACCAGGAAATATTTGACGCTCAGGCCTATAAAAAAAATTTCAAGGTTAAAACAGTCCTTTATACAAGGATGGGCCAATGGCAGCTCTTATTTCTTTCGAATTGGGTTATTGATATGGTTTTCATTCAGACACAGATACTCCAGGCTAGAAATTGTGCAGTAAGACTAACTTATTTACCCCATTTAAGATAGAGATTTTTTTCTTTAATCCTTAAAATTCACGCCAGACCGTTGTCGGAGGGAATAGGTCAGATAAATCCAGAACACAGCGCCCAAAATGTGCTACTTCAGAGCGAAAAGGTTATAGTTTAGGGGCCATCAGTTGATGACAGATGGAAGAACGCCCGAGGGATAATAATAGTTCCGTAGTCTATGTAGGATATCCTACAAGCAGCTGACACCGAAAATCAAGGTTTTTTTTTTGGTACATCTGATACCCTATGAAAAGACATCGCGTGTGAGTAAAGGTGTGACTTAACATTCTCCATTAGCCGTTGTCGAATGGATTCATAAAGTGCCACTTAATGTGTTTTTTTACTAACCTTCCTCCAGACTTTCATTGCTGCTCCACAAATAACCCGCATAAGATTAAACTTTCATAATGCTCTCCCCAAACAGACCCACAAAGCAATCCATTTTCGGTTTCCCATTTCGGAGAGCGCTCACCTCCTTATTTAGTTGGTCTATCAAACTTTTAGATTTTGGGATGTGAATGTGCATGTTGGTCGGACATACATTTTCATTTTTCGTTTACGTTCTTGAAAGAATGCCAGGAAGAGATAACGATGTTCCTTGTTTACTCTGCTGCAGACTAAAACGTGTTGAAGTAGATCATTACAAAGGCTAATGGAAAAATAACGAATGGCTACTGTACTTGAGAAATGGTTGCGAGTATCCTTTTTTGAATGGACTCGTAGCATGCAACAGTTGCACTTTAAACGTTAACGAGGGGAGTAGCCAGCACAGCTGGTAAATGGATTAAAAGATGGAATAGGATTGCTTAGAGGTTTAGATTTAAGTGCGATTACCTAATGACCTTTCTCGTAGAAAACAAACAAGTATACAGATGGACTGTTGCACTTCAGCCGCGAGTAGTTCCAGTGGTTTTCCTAAGAACTGTCTTAGTTATACTCCAACTTTAAATGATTTTTCTGGTATAAAAATAAACGTGCTCGAGGCATGTTTAAGGCTATATTTCGAGACATAATGCTGAGATAATTAAATGTATCTAAAATAAGAAGTTGTCTATCTGAGGCATAAGCATCACTTCAAAACCACGCCATTGCACCATTCCTCATGATACAGGCTCTTTCATACGGGGGGTGTTTGATTACAAATTACTGGGACCAAATGACATTTTTTTAACGTAGTCTTTGAAATCATAAGACGATGTCCTCCTCCCAATCGCTTTCAATGAACTAGTTACATCGCGTCAACGCTACTAAGACTGAGTGGTCCTTTTCTAGCAGGAAACATAAAATCTCTTGTCTCATTCCTCCGAAACTAAAATAAACAACTCTAAGGCTCCTGAAAAACGATAACTCTTCAGGACAAGAGCTTGATCGGAAACTTTACTAGAGGGAAAATACCACTGAGAGCTCGAAAAAATTTCTGTTTGCGCCTTGTACATTCAACAGATGGGACATTCTACATACATATATAGGGTCAACAATCAGACATTGAAAGCCATCTCTCGTCAAAAGAGAGGAGGGATTTGGTACCATTCGTGCTGGGGATTCGATGACCTTGTACGAGAAACATCTGATTAATCCTGTCAATCGGATATGTCCTCTGATGCAATCGCCCTGGTAGTCCAACTACGTCACTACTACAAAGTTGACTTTTACCTGGTGCCATGCGCTGTGAGCTGAGGAAAAAATGCCATCTTATCTTTAAGAATGGCTCCAAAACTATACAGAGGTCCAGTGCTAATGTCTTTGTGGAAAGTGAGTATTTCAGACCCCATTCTCCGTGAGGTCAAGAAGAGATCTACGCAAGGCTAATGACTATATGCTTTATTGTAAACAGAAGTCATAAAGAAAGGATTATATTTGTCTGCCAAGCTAGCCAAGCATTCAAGGCACTGCTTAACCTTTCTACCACTTCGGAAGTAGTATCATTAAAGTAAGCGTGGGCGTAGGTAGTACAATGGACTATCAGATATCAGTTTGAGTCTACCAGTAAATAGTAGCAACCTCCCACAACAGCATCAAAAAATCTCTCAACATAATAACTGAACAAACCTCACAAACCACAAACCTCAGGTTTTGCAGGAGCTTGGGGTCATTGAAACTATCTTTAAAAAATATCTATTGCACTTCTGTTACTTAAGCGAGAAACCACCATGGGCACTATATGCAGCCATATCTAAGGGTTGTACCTTCGAGACAGTGCCTCCTAATAAAGTTGCAGGAATGAGGAAGAGGGGAAACTATACATTTATTTTCTGTAGACATGCCCTTCAGTTGCTTATGTTATGAAGGCTACTTTAGGTGAATACCTGGTCTTAATTAATTCAAAAACGCCTTTCGCCACTTCATTTGCAAGATGATGTACTAAGTTTTGAGCTTAGTGGAACTCATCTACGCTATCTCCAAATTAATAAAAAAAATACTTTTTTGGACCAGGTTACGATTGCTAATCTTCCCTTTGTTGGGAAGAGAACAAACTTCCTACAAACTTAAGGAATAACTCAGGAAACCTAGCTTACAATCATTCTGATTCTGTCAAGATGACAGAAAAGACTTCGAACGAAATTCTAAGGAACACTGACGGACTAGAGAAATGAGAGCGGTCTTTAAATCTAACCAAAGCCTCATACTTTTTAACCCAAACTAAACCGGGTTCCCTAGCTTATGAATATCGGCTGGTAGTACGGCAAACAGCTATGGATATTTTCAACCTTTGGATGGAAGAAAAAAATATATGTACATATATGTACATCGAGTATGTGGATTAAAGGCAAAGACAGCCCACAGCTGGTAACCTTAAATTTACTCAACACGAGTGTTATTTATTAAGCACTTCACAGTTCCATTAAGATATTGTTTCATTCGTAAACAATAAAGTTCAAAGCCCTTCCAGAGGTTCGCGTAGGGGATAACAAGCAAAGAATTATATTCATTTGAATTTTCAATTATATACACACACACAGCTACTCATCAATCTATCAGCAAAGATGAATTGAAGTTCAATCGCCTTATTTTACTTCTCATTTCCTCCCCATCCACCCTTTGAATTCATGCACACAATCGAACAGGAAAGAGCAACATTAATATCTGTGAAAGCAATCAATCTGATTCGGGAGGATGACATGCTCCGTTGTACACCAGCATATTGATGCGCAGCATAAAATATCCTGAGGTATAACTATCTTACGGATTTGCCTACATACTCGTGCCCACACAAGATGATATATGTACGAGTATAACACATGCGCTCTGTATCAATCGCTATTGTGTGGATGTCTTCGGAAGTCAAGAATGGAAGTGGAATTCTAATGCGATACGAGAGGAGCACTTAAGATGATTGCATTACTTATTTCACCTGTAGATATGCTTTGATACTTACTTTTCTATTTTCCTTTTTTTCCTCTTCTTTTTCTTATTCTTTGGTGAATTGATTTTCATCTGCAAGAAAACCCCGTCATTTACGGTTAAATGTCGAACAGGTAAAGGACATTAGAGCGGATTTACGATAGGTAGATGGAAATTTATAGAGATTCTGCCACAGAATAAATCCTAATGGACGAATGCAATCAAATTTCCCATAAGGAGAAGAAGTTTGGATACACAAGAAAGGAGACCCCCCCAATTACAGAGGCATCAGTCCCCTCAACATCGTGAATAAGATCTTGTGTGAACGCCTGAAACCCTTCGTCAACAACCTGATCGGCCCCTATCAGTGTAGCTTCAGGCCAAGAAAGTCCACAGTCGATCACACTCCGGCAGATCCTGGAAAAAACTCAAGAAGTCCAAATTGATACTCACCATCTTCTTATCGATTTTAAGGACGCATATGACAGTTTTCATTGAGACGAACTATACAGAGCCATGTCTAGTTTTGGTATCCCTGCCAAACTCGTTCGTCTGTGCAGGATGACGATGGAGAACGCTCGCTGCTCCATTAAGGTCGGTAATGACCTCACCGAGACCTTCGATGTCAATAAAGGATTAAGACAAGATGATGCGCTGTCATGTGACTTCTTTAATATCATCCTTGAAAGAATTGTGCGAAACTCACAAGCCAACACCGCAGGCACAATCTTTCGAAAGTATGTACTAGCAAGTACTAGCTTACGCCGATGACATCGACATAATTGGGAGAACACAGCGGGCTGTCACTCGTACGTTCGCTAGTATCGAAACAGAAGCTGCCAAAATGGGTTTAGGTGTAAATCAGGGCAAAACCAAGTCTATGCTTTCAAGGGACACAAAACGTTGGCGAATTTGACGGAACATGATAGTTGACAGCTATAACTTCGATGTAGTAGGGGACTTTGTCTACCTTGGCTCTACTAAAAATTCTGACAACAACATCTCGTCGGAAATTAATAACTCTTGCCAATCGCTGTTTCTTTGGGCTAAGAAGGCAACTGAGTAGTAAGGCCCTATTTGGAAAGAGTAAGGAGACACTTTATAAGAACTTAATCATCCCAGTCCTGCTTTGTGGTGCTGAAGCATGGACTCTTTCGATAGCGGATGAAGGTATCCTTGGTCGCTTCAAGAGAAAAATTCTTCGGAAGATATACGGTCCCGTTTACGTTGACGGGCTTCCGAGGAGAAGATTCAACGACGAAATTTACGAGCTGCACAGCGACATCGATCTAGTCAAAAAACTGCGCATCAGATGGCTAGGACACGTAGAGAGAATGGGCAAACTGGAGAGGCTTGTTGGTTGAGGTCCAGGTTCACCCCGAACTATAAGTAAGCTTCTATCGCCAAATGACGAGCGCACTTTGTGGATTGTAGCCTATGAAGCCCAATAAAGTCCAAGTGGAAGGTAAGTAAAGATTTTAGATGTTAGTCATGGAAATAAACGATGAAAACAGAATAAAAAAAAAAAAGACAATTACTACATTGCCAGCGTTTGTCCTAGCGGATGCTGATTGGTGTTGATCGTCAGCCATACAATGGTTGTGGTGCTGTGGGCCATGCGATCTTTGCATCGATTCCTTTGTACACTATGTAGTGTTTTCCCTTAGCAGCTAGACAAATATCTTGCGGGCATTCAATGTCGGCCAGTTTGAAGGGGGCGAAGTCTTGTGGATTGGTGGTGCGGGCTTTGTGGACAATAATGCGACAAGCTTCAAGAATGTTAATATGTGGCCGAACGAGAAGGATGCGTGTGCGTGAAGAGAGCTGTTGCATTCGTCCGGGATGATAACACGGAAGACTGAAGAGCCAGCTGAAAGAGAGGATAAGCGCCAGTCTAACGATCCGGTTCCTTCGTTATCTGAAGCCATAAAATCTTTAGCACATGTACTGCACTACACAGGACAGTCAAGTTGTATCCAGCTTCTCTATTAAGCAGAGCTGGTTGCAGCAATTCCCACATAAGCTCAGCTTCAATCTCGGAGTCCACAAAACCACACTTGGCCATCAAAAGCACTAGTATCGGCAAGAAACTATTGGCTCCAGTCGCATCGAATGTCGAAGATATGGAACTCCTTGAAAAGAAAAGTTATCGACATAGGAACCAGTAGAATGACACGAGGGACACCAGTTGTACTAGATGCTTGCCCAATGGGTAGTAGGACGGTCGACCAACCAGACAAACGGGCGGCAGTCACTACAGAATCCGCGACTGCCAGTTACCTGGAGATGGTTGTTTACAATGACGGACATGAGAAAGGGACATTACCACCGAATCAGCATGGAAGATTCCAGTTGGATATAATTGACGCCCTCGACAGAGGTTTTCGTGCTAATCCCCCAATAATACCCAACTTCACATGAGCGGGCTTTAGAATCTACCACGTTATACGTGCAGATTTAACTGCAATAACCAGTATGGGAAGGATCGAAATTTAGGATACTGCCCCTAGCGGAGCTTCCAAAATTGACCAGGGTATCCGCATGGGGCCCAGGTCCAATCGAGGATCCCTCAAAAATCTTAGAAAGGATTTTGAAGCAAAATATAAACGACACTACGTCCTGGAATGCCTAGAATACAGAACAGAATGAGTGAAAAGGTCAACTGCTATTCACTGTGGTGGACCAGATAGCCGTTGCGTTACTGAACGAGCACGACGTACCGTCGGAAAGAGGAAGACAGATGAAGCTGTTACAACCAAACATCCACCACAGTAGGGTGGCTGCAGCTAATCTCAGTGACTTCCTCAGATGTTGTCCTTCTCCAAGAACCATGAATAACCAACAAAAAGGTGAGGGGTTAGGGGCAGAATTTCAATGTGTTCCCTAATACGAATGGTGTTGGTCGTTAACGACCAGGTTCAAAAGAAGAGGCGAGAGGATTCCACCTTGGTGTGCTCCTCTTGTCAAACCTCGTACAATGGCGACACGCACATTTAAGATGATAACCATGTTTGTGAGTAACTGGTTTATCAAAGCGCCAAACGACGACGCCTCAATTCCAAGCTACTCCCGCAGTTACCCTTGGTTCGACATTTTTAAAGGCTCGTCGATGTCGGGAAATGCTACCGTCGTACATTTGCATTCTAAAGATTTTTAAATGATGCGTACTAGTACTAGAACAAAACGTCATTTTAATCGATGTTGAGAGCCTGACATCATCAATAAATCGATGCTGCCGTACATGGAATTTCGTTATCCCCAGGACTTTTCTTCGGTTTTGCATTCGCTGATATCCACTTATTGCTATACATTAAATAGTTGCCTTCATCTTATATTATCTGTTCATGTAGAAATAACAGGACATCGTAAGTATTTCCCTACAACGACTCTTATCATCCTAACAGATGAACAATTTTCTGTCAAATACCCCCTCATCCATTGCCAAACCGAAAACTCCAAGGCTAAGTACCCAAGTGCCCTCGCAATCCCCGATTATCTATTCACCCATCATCATCATGATAATCTAAAACAATATTACTAAAATTTAGTAGAAGTCGAAAACTTTTTCGAGAATAACATCAAAAATGAAATAATGGCAAAGCTGGGATGGTACGAAGTTTCCACCCCGCAAAGAAACAACAAAAACATAATAATTACCTGCGATGATCTCTCCGGGAAGTGTTAAAGC